>CM042164.1:60382418-60389918 GCA_023376005.1 Doryteuthis pealeii
AAAAATATAACGGTACAATTGAAGCAATTCCTCTAACCTTAGGCACATAACACATAAATCATAGACGAATTGTCATGCCTTAACATCTGTCAATTTTCAATCAATTACACTAGAGCAAATGCGTCCGAAAGAGAACAATTCATAATAATCTCTGATAATCTAGTTCAATCCAATGACAATTGTTGCATTAAGGCCAAAATTGAGTTGTTAGGACGTAGTTCCGGCGTTAGTAGTAGTCGGTCGTCGTTTAGATTCAGAAACAACCCATACGCAGTTGTGATAGTCACACAAGGGTTGCGTTTATTCTTTATAGGCTCGTGGGTTCGTTTTTCAGAGAGAAAAAGAGAGCGAGAGAGAAGTTCGGTAAGGTCAAAATTATTTCTATCGTAAATCATTGTTCAGCACTACTATGGGTAAACACTTTCACGGGAGAATCTGTAAGCCCCCCCCCCTACGAAAGGGCCCACCCCGAAGATAAAGATTTTTCACTCTTCTTCCCTTTTGGGTCCCAGCGTCGTGCGGGAAGAGTTCACATCCGCTTCCGGCAGTGTCCTCTGCAACCGCGAACGTTCCGTTTTTTTATTTTAATTGTTCCGGGGTCATTCCTCGCAATACTGGCCGCCCCACGTTGAGTGTACCCTTCCAAACATTAACTTTTTTCTTTATTTCTTTTTCTTCTCTTTTCAGAAATACAATACGCGATTTCTCTTTTCACACCTCCCCAAATTCACCTTAGACCATCATATTTACGCTGCATAATTCAAACTAGTTTAAAACCGCCCATATCTCGGGGCGGGCAAAATTTCAAAGCTAGCCTCCTACGGATTAGTTTTCTTTTTTTATGAATTCCCAAATGTATTTCCACACATTTATTATAACAATGTTGTAGCCTACAAAAAGAGAAGGAGAAAGGAACAAACCAACAAAAATGCTAAAAAAAAAAAAAAATAGCCATCACTTAAAAATAACCGAAATTAATCGCATTAAACTTACCTATTTAAATCTTGAGACATCCTAAATATCAGAGGTCGCGTTTCTGGATTCGAACGGAATGGTTTTTAATTTAGTATCGTAAATCGGCCCCTGAATCTAAAAATGGTATTATTCCTTTTCTTATATCATAAAGCATCCTGGTTGGGGTTACAGCGTCCGAGTAAAATGAACATCGCATTATTAGGGATACTTGACTTTTTTTGTTTTTTTAAGCTACGTTCCATCTTTCAATTTAAAAATAGCTATAACTTGACCCGCAGCTACAGTTAATATTTCAAAACATCTTTGAATAAGCACTTAGACAGAGTTTCATTCGTGACGCTTTGAGACTGGTGAGGAGGGGAGACCCACCACACCACTGGTGACAGGACCGCCCGGCCCCGCCCCGACTTGCTCACGTCGAACACGGAGGGGAGACTGCGTGAGGAGCGGAGGACTGTCGTGACGTTCTTTTTTTTTTAATGGTTTATTTAGTCGTTTAAGTCGGATTTAACAAAAAAAATGGTTCCTGTACTTCTGTATGTTGTTCACGATAGGTTACGACCTCGGTATTAAGATGGCGTTCGTGCTCTATTATTTTCAAAACTGTTCGACAACGCCAGTACGTGAGAACCGCAGGCAAAATTGGCTCCAAAATCAGGATAAGAAGTTAAGAACGGAACTGACCATCAAAGTCGGAACCGAGAAGAGCCGTCGCTCAGCAACGCTGACCATCTACTATCTCTTGCTTCCTCTCTCTCTTCTTCCCCCCCATCTCTCCTTCCCCCTCTCTCCTCTCTCTCTCTGCCTCTCTCTCTCTCTCTCTTTCTCACAACACACACAAGTAAACACACACACCACACAAACAAACACCAACGTTAGGCGCGTATATACATAGAGACGTTGCACATTCTACAAGTCACGCGCACACCCCGATACACACCAACAAACCGCTTTTGTTTGGATTCCCTTCCCCTTTCTTATCTTTCACTTCTCTTTCTCCTTTCTTCGTCTTGTTTTTTTTTTATTTCTGTTCACCCTTCTTTATTCTTTCTTTCGTTAACATTTGTTTGTGGTTTATTCCTTTCGACACACAACATACACCACGAAAGCAACACTCACACACCACACAACCACAACACACACGACACACCCCTTCTATCTAGCCTCCTTTTTTCCAACGTTCCCAGACTTGCCACTAGCTAATTCTTTCCATCCTTTTCACTCTTCTCTTCCTTCTTCTTTCTTCTTTCACTCTTCTCTTTTTTCTGCTTCTTTCGTTCTTTCTGACCCTTTTACACATTTTCTTTTTCCTTTCTCAACTTCCCTTGCACACACACACACACACAAAAAACACACAACCACGACACCACACACACAGTCAACTTGCCGCTCTATTGTCCCAATGTTTAGAGCTGGATTCGAATTTTCTTATTCTTTATCCATCATAAATCTATTTTCATTTTTAATTCATGTTTGTCTACTCATTTACACTAAGATAGACATAAAGTTGTTAAAAAATGAGTAGGAAGATTGGTAGGCACCTCACTTCTAAGAAGGGAGAGAGGCTGATCTTCTCCATTTTGGTTGGTTGATGATTTTTTAACGGCATATCAACCCGTCCGGTTTATGTCATGTCTAGCAGTTAGGAAGTAATAATTATGTCTCTATATTTACACTTTTGAATTAATTGGTTTTAACAATATATTAGCTTTCATTGGGGATCATGGCTGTATGGTATTGATTAAGTCATGTCTATATTCTTATGGTTATAATTTTATTTCCTTCAAAAAAGGACAGAATGTCTTCTATGTTGACTTTTTCAAATAGATTCTTTCATATTGTTTGCATTAAAATAACGGTTTCTGATCTAAACAAAACCTTGCATTCTAGGAAATAAGTTGTTTTACATGTTTCACACTGAGGTTGTTGTTCTTGTTTGAGTATATAGCAGTGAGTTAGTCTTGTGTGACCATTGCCCGTAATCGAGACACAATGAGGTTGGCATCTGCCATAGATCTACAGACATCACAAAATAGAAGACAACGACAAATAAGCCTCAATAAACCTCGAAAATAACGTTAAAAATCTCGACGTTTTCCCAGATCCTCATGAAAAAAGAAAGAAAGAAAGGGAAAGAAAGATAGAAAGAAGTATCAGGAAAACATAAAGGAAAACTATATGAAAAAAAAAAAAAGAAGTGAAAGAAAGAAAACAATTGAAAAAAAAGAAGAAAAATGAAGAAAGGAAAGAGAGAAAAGAAAAGAAAGAAAGAAAGAAAAAAGGAATATAAAAAACGAAGAAGAAAAGAAGACCAAAAGAAAGATTAGGAATTGAAAGAATTGAAAGAAAAAAACAAAGGTGTGAAGGATTGACAATATTTAAAAAGAAAGAAAGAAAAGACAGACAGACAGACAGACAGAAAAGAAGAATTAACGAAAAGAAAGAAATAGAGAAAGGTTAATGAGTGGAAAAAAGAAAGAAAGAAAGAAAGAAAGAAAGAGAGGGAGAAAGAGTAAAGAATGAAAAAAGAAAAGGTGAAAGACAAGAGGTAATGAAAGATAGAGACCACAGAGTTAAGGAAAAAAAAAGGAAGAGTGAAATAAAGAAAAGAAGTAGGAATGAAAAAGGAAATGAAGAGCAAAGAAGGAAACAAACAAAGAAAGAAGAAAGAAAGAAAAAAGAAAAAGGGTTACGATAAGGAGAAAAGAAAGAGACAGTGAACAAAAGAAAGAAAGGCAGAAAGAAAGAATGAAAGAAATATGAAAGAAAGGGAGAAAGAGAAGGGCGAAGAAAGAAAGAAGAAAGAAAGGTAGAAAGAAAAAACGAAAGAAATATGAATGAAATGGAGAAAGAGAAGAGTTAAAGGAAAGAAAGAAGGAAAGAAAGAAAGAAGTCATCGGGTTGGCCTAAAGTCGTTATCAGCCAATCAGAGAGGAGTCTATACCCTTTCACAAGCGCTAGACCAAGGAGATTGTTTTGCGTCTGAGACGGAGCGCCACACCTACCATCAGCTCCTCACTTTACCGTAACATATCCCTTTGCCACGCATACGCTGAGTTGACGAGAGCCGGTATCGAACTAGAACCTGTGATTCGAGACCGAAAACGCCTCTACCGACTGAGATAACAGGAAGTGAATGTCTCTATCCTAATTTAAATGTATGTAATATATAGCGGTCTCTCTCTTCTCTCTCTCTCTCTCTCTCTCTCTCTCTCTTACACACACACACTCTCTTCCTCCCTCCATTCCCCTCTCTCTCTCACACACATTTCTCTCTTCTCTCACACACACACACATGCACACACTCTCTATCTTACACATATACCTCCCTCCCCTCTCTCTGTTCTCTCTCTGTCTCTTTGCTCTCTCTCCCTTCCTCTCCACTCCTCTCTCTCTTACCACACACACACACTCCTCCCTCACTTCCCCTCTCTCTCTCAAACACACATTCTCTCTCTCTCACACACACACGCACACACTTCTATCTTACACACATACCTCCCTCCCCCTCTCTCATGTTTCTCACTTTCTCTCTCCTCCCCCCTCTCTTCTCTCTCTGTCTCTCTCTTCTTCTCCCTCCCTCCCTCTCTCCCCTCACACAACACACAACACACATTCTCCATCCCCCCTTCCCTCCTCTCTCTCTCTCTCTCACAACGCACACACCTCTATCTTACACACATACCTCCCCCTCTCTCTGTCTCTTTTCTTTCTCTCTTGTCCTCTCTCTCTCCTCTCTCTCTCCCCTCTCTCTCTCTCTAACACACACACACACTCTCTCCCTCACTTCCTCTCTCTCTCTCACACACACATTCTCTCTCTCTCTCACACATACGCACCACACTCTCTATTCTTACACACATACCTCCCTCTCCCTCTCTCTGTCTCTCACTGTCTCTCTCCCTCCCCTCTCGTGCTCTCTCTGTCTCTCTCTCTTTCTCCTCCCTTCTCTCTCTCTCACTTACACACACCACCACTCTCTCCATCCCTCCCTTCTCCTCTCTCTCTCTCTCACACACACGCACACACTCTCTATCTTACACACATACCTCCCTCCCCCTCTCTCTGTCTCTCTCCATCACCCTCTGTCTCTCTCTTGTCTCTATCTCTCTCTTTCTCCCTCCCTCTCCACTCTCTCTCTCTCTCTCTCTTACACACACACTCTCTCCCTCCCTCCCTTCCCCTCTCTCTCACACACACACGCACACACTCTCTATCTTACACACGTTCCTCCCTCCCCCCCCCTCTCTCTCTCTCTCTCTCTCTCTCTCTCTCTCTCTCTTTCTGTCTGTCTGTCTCTCTCTATTTAAAGCTCTGTGCGTTACATGATATTAATAGATACGTTATCTGCAAATCGGTTCAATGCTTGATACTATTTCAATTTAAGGGAAAAAAGAAAGATTCTTGCACTGTTATACCGATTCCTTCAATTCCTGACCTCAAATGACCTCAGCTGAAATGGTCGAAGTCAAAGTGCATAATTCCCGCCTTTTTGGAAGTCAGCCATTCAAGCGCCTCTCCTCAACGCATGCGCAATGAAAAGCATCCAAGTGGTTTGGTAATCGCACGGGAAATTGGCGAAGGAAGCGAGACTTCGTGAACGGATGTCTTCATTTTCTTGGCCACGTCCATGACACTTACGATAAGGGGGTCATTTCCTATTCAAAAGCAGATCAAATGATATTATAGGAAATCAAATTGATGACCTCATCGATTGGAATTTAGGGATTTCATTTGACCCCTAATTTTTTTAAACACTTTAATGTTGCTTTATCGGCACGACAATGCGGAAATGAAGTTTTGTGTGTAAATTATGTCGAGGGACGTTCGGCTGGTCGAGCCCTCATCGAATATTTGTAGAGGTCAAAAGAGGTCAATGATAAACGGGAGAGTCAAACTGTACTTTGCAATGCGCCGGTTTTATACAATTATACAGCTTTATTGGTGATAGAGAAATTGTGTAGGCATTATATTGTGCTCACTGTACAATCTGAGATAGATATATAGATAGATAGATAGATAGATAGATGTGAACAAATAGCGAAAATATGAACAGACTGAGACAGACAGACACATATATATATGCTCCCCATCCCTAGGGTTGAGCACTCTGGAGGGGGGTCTCGCTGACGGCCGCCAACTCAAGCGTAAACGCAACGCTCTTCTATATACGGTATGGAGCACTCTGTGGCGGCCTTTATACACAAAGCGATGTGTGTATTAAAAACAGTTAAAATCCCCTTCCCATTCTGTAAGTGAAGACAGCCTAATGGTTAAGGTGCCAGACTGACACCCAACCAATTGGATTTCAATTCCGGCTGTAGGTAGCTTAGAAAATGTCTAGCCACACTGAAGAGACTTGATAAGTCGAAACACGTGTCTGTGGATGACCCTGTATATATATATATATATATATATAGAGAGAGAGAGAGAGAGAGAGAGAGAGAGAGAGGGAAATAGATAGATAGAATGGAACATAATTGGATAAATAGATAAATAGATAGATAGATATGGACAAATGTATATATATATATAATATATATATATATATATATATATAGCAAGCCCCAACCCTTTTTATCCTATATGTGCTAGAAGGCATTGGTTGAGGGTCTTAGAGTCGTGGATATTACGTTACACTGCACCTAATGGTGAGGTTGCCGTTCTGGAGCTCTGGAGAGTGTAGAGAACGGTTTCGTTGCCATTACTCCCAGGTCCACTTTGAATCGGAGTGGTAGTATCTGTTAGGGTCCCATATATGGGTTAACTAGATAAAAAAATGGTTTTGTAGCTTTTCTCTGCCCCTGCTGGGATCGAAATAGGTCCAGAAGGGTTATCTTTCCTTACTGCGAGGTTTTCGACAATAGGTGGCTGGGGATTTAAACAGCAGCCCGAGAATACTCACTCTCTTTCTCTTGGTCGAGCATCCACAAAACATGAGCTAGACGCGTGGTGTTTCTGTCCCTTAAGTGGAGGGGGGATTTGCCCTCCAACTATCAGTAAGTGACTCACTTATTCTTCAGGAACTGTTTATCACTTCTTTAGGACTTTAGTCCTATATTTTTGTATCATATTGTATCTTGTCATGTATAATGTTCATCATCCATGTGCTCAGACAATGAAGTCTGTATTTGTTGTTATATGTATCTCTTTATTCGGATTATTTTATGTACTTATATGTACCCACGTTGGAAGGTTACTCTGAGCCTTCTAGCGTATCATAAGAATCACACATTCATATTCTTATAGGTTTAAAGAAAAAATATTGAATAGCCAACAAGAATGAATAAAACAAAAAAGATTTCAGCAGAAAATAACCGAAGAGTTGATATGCTTAAACCAAACCCAACCAGCCAACTAATCAGCGCCCAGCTCCTCACTTTTCTCTTAGGATGGCATTTCGTCTATCACTGTGTCTCTGTGTCATTTATGCTCCTCCCTTTTGTCGCCGTGATATTTTTTTAGGTCACGTGGTATATTTTGACCAATAGCAAAAGAAATATCTGACGCTTTTAGTCAACTTAC
>CM042164.1:60394918-60414599 GCA_023376005.1 Doryteuthis pealeii
AAATCGAACGTAACAGACCTAAATTCCACCATCGTATGCCACTCCACCGAAAGAAAAGGAAATACCCAAAATCAAAGAATTAACCGAATTTAATGAAATTTTCAGTGTTGATATATTAATGTATAAAAGATATAATGCAGTAGTTATTTTATTTAAAAAACTTTTACATTTTTTCAGCTCAGTTAACTTTGAACCCCGTATCTTTGAGATTCTGTGTTATGCCTTAAAGATACGTGGTTCAAAGTTGACTGAGCTGAAAAAATGTAAAAGTTTTTAAATAAAATAACTGGTGCATTATATTTTTTGTTCATTAATATGACTGAGAGCAATGGTGATAAAGGGGTCCTCTACATTCCCCAGACCTACAGAACTGGAACCTCACCATCAGTTAGTTAAACGTTCATATCCAGGACATAAAGATACAATCAAGGTGACACATTCACAGCATCTAAAACAAAGGAAAACCAAAGCGGTTAAGTGCTTAAATTGCAATTTTTTTAAAGTGCTCAACTCACAATAAAGCGCATTCGCTTAAGTGTTAAGATTACTATCTGCACATTTCCCGTATTCGAGTTTTTAACAAAATTTTCAAAGTTGCAAATTATCAGGCAATATTGGATACGTTGGAAGATTGCTAAAAATACCAAATTCAATGTTATTTTACTAGTTTTCAATGTTTTCTACACAAGTTTCTTTTTTCAAATCTTTTTAATTAGCTATTACATGTAAATAAAGGCTTTCAAAGTGCGATTTTAAAAATTTTCACAAATGTTTCAACCGTAGCAACTATCAAGTATGGTGTAAGGCCATGAACCCTTGCTAGAAACAACCATTGGAACGTTAATTTATTAGTTTTCAGGCCTTCTACAAGAGGGTTTTTTTTAGGTTTTCTTTTTACTTACGTAAGAACATTGGGAAAACAGGCCGATTTTGAAGTGTTTTTGATTAGATTTTCACGTATACGAATTTCTTTTCAAAACTAACCCAAATTTTCAATGTGGCCACTCATCAGGTATTTTTAGAGCCCTAATAGGTTTGCTTTAAAATAACAACTTCAATGTTATTTTCCTAGGTTTAAATGTTGCTACACAAGTTTTTTTGTTTGTTTTTTAATCTATATGCTGGCAGTGAAAGTTAATTTAAGTCACCCCTAGAGGGTTCTACCGAGTTTTTAAAATTGAGTAAATTCATATTTTTAAATGCAATCGCCTTTATTTCTATGTAAGCCACATAGAAATAAAGGCGATTGCATTTAAAAATATGAATTTACTCAATTTTAAAAACTCGGTAGAACTCACTAGGGGTGACTTAAATTAACTTTTACTGCCAGCATATATGAAGCAATCATCCTCTGTCTACAGACTGGATCTCTCTAATGATCATAAAATATATAAACAAATGTATGTATTTAATAGTTTAAACGCCATCCCTTTTCGGCAGATGTCAAATGGTCGAGAGGGTTAACGAATCGGGCGGACGAAGAGTCAGTCGGGTTTCACTGCTGGTCAGAGGTAGTTGTAGTGTCTAGCCACACTGAAGAGGCGTGAAACGCCAAAACACGGTGTCTGTGGATGAATTATATATATATATATATATATATATATATATACGATTAAAATCGAATGGTTTAAAATACAACCGAGCAATATAATCCATAACGATGGCAGGAAGAAAGAAATACCCCGAAGATTCGCGCTAATGCGAGAAACTCGAGTCGGTATATTTTAAACGATCCGTATTCTAAAGCATTAGATTTTAATCGTCTATTTAGCTCTTTATATTGAGCACTTTTAATCGATTTTAGTAAAAAAATTCCCCGTAGTAAATAAGATTTATACTTATTTCCTTAGTGGATTTTTATTGTTACTAGGGTAATATATATATATATATATATATATATATATATATATATATATATATTATCAAAATCAAGTTCAATAACATTTAACAGCGTGTTCCAACAATAGCTCAGTAAATATAACAGTGAAATTAAAAGTTAAAATTATATTAAAGTCGATAAGTCGAGAAAGTTTTTATTAAACGGAGCCGCGAGCCGATGAAATTAATGAACGAAGCCGTTGCTAAAAATGATCGAAAAACTCCCGAAGCCTTAGGAGTGCATAAAAAGAATATCTTTTAAACCCGCTAAATTAAGAATTGATTATCGTGTTTACAAAATAAAGAAACAAACTTTCTTTCAATAAAAGACCATAAGGCGAATTGCAAAAATAAATCCGAATAAAAAGCTACTCAAGCGTACTAAAATCAAATTGCTGTATATTTACCCAACTACTACGTCAGAGGTCGGTTTAGCTCAGTCGATAGAACGACCGACTAGGATCCACAAGGTTACTGGTTCGATACCGGCCAACTCAGCGTATGAGTAGCACAGAGATCTGTGCGGTAAAGTAAGGAGCTGATGGTAGGGGTGAGGCTCCACCACAGACGCCAAAACAATCTCCTTGGTCTAGCGCTAGTGAAAAGGGGATAGACCCCTTCGCTAGTGAAAAGGGGATAGACTCCCGGACGACTTTACTTTACTTACGTCAGGGAAAGGACCCAACACGAAGTCAATATGTAACCGGTGTAAAACTGGTTTGATTTCAGAGTTTTCCTTCTCCTAGAGTGGTTGCCTAACGAAAGCTAAATAACAGTCTTTCCTACTATTTACCGATAGCTGAGGAAGAAGAGATGCATTCAGGCCTTTCCCAAGAACCCTATGGTTTGGTTTTTATTTCATATATATATATATATATATATATATATATATATATATATATACCAACCCCTCCGCATGAGCAGGATCTGACGCGGTCAATTTTCATAAGCGGACTTTAGGTTTAATTCAGAGTTTTCTTTCTGTTAGACTGTTTGCTGAACCAAGATTAGTCAACCTTATTATTTACCCATAGCTGGAGGGGGAGTAGTTGGATGCATACCTTTCCTAAGAGTATTAGCGCTATGTTAAATGCAAACAGCCTAATATGGGATTAGTATATATATATATATATATATATATATATATGTATATACACACACACACATATATATATATTATTATATAATATATATATATATATATTTGGTTAGGGTGATTT
The DNA here is from genome assembly GCA_023376005.1 of Doryteuthis pealeii. Lineage (NCBI taxonomy): Eukaryota > Metazoa > Mollusca > Cephalopoda > Myopsida > Loliginidae > Doryteuthis > Doryteuthis pealeii. The sequence continues at coordinate 60,398,017 of CM042164.1, forward strand.
AGAAGGCTATCACAATGCAGGTGTAAAGAAAAAATAATAATACGGTAACAATGATGTTGTGTGTTAACCTGTATCTAATTCTTGAATTTTCGAGATAATATCTCTTTTTCAAAAGATCACTGGAACTGAAGTAGTCTAGTTATGGCATTTCTTTTTAAAAATACCATCATTTTCAACAAAAAAAAATTTAAAAGGAAATGCCATAACTAGACTACTTCAGTTCCAGTTGATCTTTTTGAAAAGAGATATTATCTCGAAAATTCAAGAATTAAATACAGGTTAAACACACAATACCATGTTACCGTATTATTATTTTTCTTTACACCTGCATTGTGATAGCCTTCTAAATAACCCCTAACCAATATATACACAATGCTTCGAGCAAATTATAAAACTCTCTCATATATATATATATATATATATATATATATATTATATATAATATATTATTATATTATTATTATTATTATTATTATTACTCCCATAGTTTATATCTTTCTATTTTAAACTGTAAGAGAAATTAATTATTTTTCTTCATTTGTCTCAATATCAATTATACTAATACCTAAGCACATTATACATATATTGCGAGTAAATGGAGATCTCTGTACGTGAATATACCTCACACCTTAGAAATACTGTACTGGCTGCTATTTTACTACTACACACTTTTAGGACCATATTACCTTTAGGCACCCCTTTTTGATCTCGATTAAAAAAGGACATGTTTTTCATTTACACCGTCAATATCCAGTTGTTTGTTAGGGGTTAGTGTTAGGGGTTAGGGTTAGGGGCTAGTTTTATCATTTAAAAAACATCTAAAAATCATCTATTAAAACAACCGGATATTGACGGTGTAAATGAAAAACATGTCCTTTATTAATCGAGATCAAAAGGGGGGTGCCTAAAGGTCATATGGTCCCACTTTTTGGAAACATACGAAACTTTAGCAACGAAATTATAGAACCCATAATATTATTACTTTAGTTTTTATAGTCGCCATGCTATAATAGTATTAAGTAATCCTTCCACGAAACACTTTTTAATTTGCAGTCATTTGTTACGTTATATTATATATATATATATATATATATATATATATATATATATATATATTATATATATATATATATATCTTATTATAATGGAGATTGTGTGTTTTGTCTGTCTGTAACCGAAACTAAATCACTATTCAAGTCATAATTCCCTTAGTTATTGACGTCACATTTACCATGAATTTATTTTTTATTTTAAACCTCAATTATTGATAAAATTGTTACACCTTATTAATACTGTTGACCATATCTACCACTAATAGCATGTAATTGTATTTATATATATAACAAAATAGCGGTTTACAGTGTGAACGAGAAGGCTAATTTGCATATTGATATTTAAAATTGATTTTAATAAATATATGCTTAGTATTATTGATTTCTAATTGTGGTTTTCTTTTGACGAATCTGAGCAAAAATCTCGGGGATGAATCTTAAAGAAATCCATAAACAAGACGAAAGAACTGTTAATTTTATTAAATACTTCATAATCTAACTAATAGATAAATTAGGAAAAATGAAAGACGGGAGTGAAAGAAATGATAGAAGAGTTAAAATCTAAAGCTGTTCTATTTTTCGATTATACCCCCTCAGTTTATCATTTTCTAAATAGTTTATAATTTGATACAATATTTTATAACATCAAAACCTAAATACTTGCACCCAAAGGGTGCATATATTTGCTAGTATATATAATGAGTCAGATGAACCTACTAAAAGTTTCGCTTAATGCTCTTCAGGGCATTGAGCACTTTTTACTTATTAGCTTTAGTTTCCTGGCGGTTTTGTATGAATATATATATCTTATATATATATATATACATATACATTGTTTTTTTCTTTTGGCCAAAATATTTTACTAATAGATTATTTTTGGGTGATACGGTTATCTTGGTCTTTTCTTTTCCAAAATGTTTTTCTCCCTGGTTGATTTTGGTAGTATATTTTTTACCAATCAAACTATTTGCTGTTTTTTTTCTCACGCGAGGATTTACCAATAAGTTTGGTATAATATATATATATATATATATATATAATATATATATATATATATATATATATATATAATGTGTGTTGTGTTGTGTGTGTGTGTGTGTGTGTGTGTGTGTGTGTGTTGAAATGGAAGACATTTATGGACATGTTGGATGGTATAAGGATACCTATTTAAAAATGAAGATGCATTTCACAAAAACGAAGTCTACACGTGACAATGCCATATATTATATATATATATATATATATATATATATATAATAATATATATGAGAAGAAAATATTTTTAAAAATATAACAAACACAGGATGTCATGATCAGGGGGAAACAATTTTATGTGTCAATATTTAAATATTTTCTTCTCATATTGTCGGATTAATTTACTAAACGTATTTCATATATTATATATTATATATATATATATATATATATTATATATATTGGTAGCAAGTTATTATTTAAGGTGGTTTTGTTAAAGACCCGGTATATTTCTTCCTGATGATCTGTAAACTTTCAGTATTGTGTAGGTGTTTTGAATGTGTCCCCATATGTTTTACACAGTGATTTTGACTCTATCACTCGTGATCATCAGGGGGATATTGGTTGGTTGTTTTTTGGTGCGAGTTGTATTACTGGGAGATTTTCTTGCAATTGTTTGTGGTTGTGACACCTTCTTTGTCATCTGGACCCTGAACAACGGAAGAACTTGAACGTCTACACTTAAGAATGCGAAAGATGCTTAAATAATATATTATATATATATATATATATATATATATATATATAATATATATATATAGTAATGAAGAAAAACTCTAAACTTGCTTCATTACAATAATTTATTTTCAACCGTATTAATACGGCATCTCAGGTAATCACAAGAGTCATGTTCTTGTGATTACCTGAAGATGCCGTATTAATACGGTTTGAAAATAAATTATTGTAATGAAGCAAGTTTAGATAGAGTTTTTTCTTCATTTACTAAAATCTTGCTCTGTCCTTTTACTCACTGGTATTAGGCACATTGAGCTCTCCTTTATGGTCTACCTGCATCAGCTTGGTTAAACCACACATGGAAAGACCCTAACTACGGAAAAAAACTATTATATTATATATTATATATTATATATATATATATATATAATTAGTAAATGAAGAAAACTCTAAACTTGCTTCATTACAATACTAAATTTCTTGCTCTGTCTTTTACTCACTGGTATTAGGCACATTGAGCTCTCCTTATGGTCTACTGCATCAGCTTGGTTTAAACACACATGGAAAGACCCTAACTACGGAAAAAAACTATATATATATATATATATATATATATATATATATATTATATATAATATATATATATCACTGTGTGGATGTTCATTGTTATATGGAACCCTCATGCGGTCGAAAATCGGCGAGAGAGTCCATAAAAAAAGTATATGTGTGTGTGTGTGTGTGTGTGTGTTTGTAGTGTGTGTTTGTGGTGTATGTGTGTTTGTGGCTGTATTGTGTGTGTGTGTTTGTGGTGGTGTGTGTGTGTGTGTGTGTTTGTGGTGTGTGTGTGTGTGTGTTTGTGGTGTGTGTGTTTCTGATGTATGTGTATGTGTGTGTGTGTTTTGTGGTGTGTGTGTGTATGTGTGTGTGTTTGTAGTGTGTGTTTGTGGTGTGTTGTGTTGTGGTTGTGTGTGTGTGTGTGTTTGGTTGTGTGTGTGTGTGTGTGTGTGTGTGTGTGTGTGGTGTGTGTGTTTCTGATGTATGTGTATGTGTGTGTGTTTTGGCGTTGTGTGTGTGTGTGTGTGTGTGTGATTCAAAATTGGGAAAATACTGTAAAACACAAAACAACTTCGTTCATATTTGACATAAGTTATTTTGTGTTTTATCCGTATTTTCTCAATTCTCAATCACATTTTGTCGGATTTACCAATACGTTACTCATATATATAATATATATATATATATATATATATGATGTGTGTGTGTGTTGTGTGTTGTGTTTGGCTATGTGTATGGTGAAACAGAGACGAAAACTTATTTCTACGAATAAAAAATGTTATACATGTATCAAAAGTGCATTTCCTCGACACTGTTCTTGATTTGTACTCGGCTATTTCTCATCTCAAATTGCCATCATCAAATAATGAGGTCCAAAATTATTCGAATACAATTGATTTGGAAATTAAGTGCAGAAAAATTAATCTTTTCTGTAAAAATAAATTTTTAGTGTTGTATCGAAAAGACGCTCATATGTGTTTGAAGTTAACGCCAATAAACCTTTTTTGTTTTTTTGTTTTCGATAATCGGCATTCAATATTCGAGATTCAATTTGATGGTAAAAAATATTTTTTTCAAACACAAAAAAGATTTTTTTTCTTTTCTTTTTCGGCATTTACAAGAGTTTAGCGGATCATCTGACAATTTCGATCCGGTTAGAATTGACCGGAAGTAATTGAATTTAAAGCTTTCATTTGTCGGATTCCAAAATGTCTAAATAGAAGAAATATAAATAGAAGAAGAAAGCGAGTCCTGAAGAAAAAGAAATAGAAAAGATTTGAAGCGGAGGGAAAGAAGAAGAAGAAAAGGACAAGAATTTGAAATGCAAATAAAAATCCATGTCCAAATTTGGACGTTAACTTTAAATGTTTTCCAATTTAGCACCAATTATTGGGGAGTGGTTTCCATTTCATTTCTAAAAATGCTGCGTGTTGCCCCGAATGTATTAATAGAAAGATGAACACAATTAAATTACGTTATATATACACATAAATATATATACATATACATATATATATTTATACATGATTACATTACCCTTTCTCTTCGCTCTGTCTCTCTCTCTTTCTCTCTCTTCTCTCTCTCTCTCTATATTATATATATATATAATATATATTATATATATTATTATATATATATATTTAATATATATATATGTGTTGTTGTGTGTGTGTGTTGTTGTGTGTGTGTTTGGTGTGTGCTGTGTGTCAGTATCTCTCTTTTCTAACCTAAATATGTTATCTCACTATCAATCGCGCCGCTCGCTCTGTCTGTTTCTGTCTATGTCTCTGCTCTCTGTCCCTGTCTCTCTCTCTCTCTCTCTCTCTCTCTCTATGATTATACTATAATAATATATATATATATAATATATATATATATATATGTTTTTGTATCTATATATACATAATATGTGTGTGTACTATGATTCTATATCAATCTGGTATCTCTCTCTTCTCTCTCTCTCTCTCAATATCATATATATATATTATATATAATTATATTGTGTGTGTGGTGTGTGGTGTGTGTGTGTGTGTGTGCATCTCTATCTATCCATCTATATATATATACATTATATGGTAATGGTGCGTGTGCGCATTTGTGTCTGAGTGTGTGTCCTCTCCCCTCTCTCTCTCTCTCTCTCTCTCTCTCTCGCTCTCTCTCTCTCTCTCTTCTCTCGTCCTCTAATATATATATATATATTATATATATATATGTAAAGAAAGAAAGTTCTCAACGTGGACTTGTTACATTTTCCTGTTACCTCAAAAAAAATAAAGTCACATCAACAATTAGTTGAGAGGAAATTGGGGTAGAAAATAATCGAAGAATCTAAAGGGTGTGGATAGAAAAGAAACAAAAAAGAAAAGAAAAAAAAAAGAAACAAAAATACACAAAAAAAAACAAGAAGGGGGGAATTTATTGGGAAACATTAAAGCGCGGTGTAAGAACAAAGAAAAAAATAAGGAAAAAAAAAAAGAAAAAGAAAAAGGAAAGCGAAGAGCCAGAACAATAATGGCGGATGCGTTTCTTATTATTAGACGAGAAACAACGAGATGAGGGACGAGAGTTAATCGAATCGGCAGTAATGTTTTTCGCCTCGGCACAATCTATTAAACAGCTCCTTTCCTTAAAGTTATGGGAGCGATGATGCTTTTATTTAAATTGCGATTTTGATTGCATCAGTTGAGGCGAAATTTTGGTGTTGATTGTTTGATTTTTGCCTCATTGTTCTTGTTTTTTTTTGTTGGTTTGTTGTTTTTTTTTTTTTGTTTGTTTGTTTTATTTTTTTCTCAACATTAATGATACTACTTCCATTGCTAATTTTTTTGTTGTTTATGTAGGGCGGGCATTTCTGCTGGTAAATCATTGATGTTGCGCGGCTTCAACGTGTTGTTTTTTTTTGTCTTTCTGCCTGTTTATAAGCGACGTGCATTAGAATCACTTCATATCACCGGCCATTTATTAAGTTTTTGCGCAAATACGACCACAGGATCAAATGGGAATGAAGATCGTGTTGCTTCAATCTGTCAAATAAGGAATTTCTAAAAAGGTGAGCAGATCATATTCATTGCACTCAACCTACCAATGTTTCGAGCACCCGGGTCTTTTCAATATTGCTAACTGATTATTCTTCGCAATGTGTAAAAAATTACCACACATAGGACACTAAATTTGAATCTGATGGTGGAGGCTACAGTTCTGGAATCTGGACAGTGTAGAGTTATCATTCATTACCCCAGCCCTGTCGGTGGGGCTTTAGAATACACCGACTGCACCCTTGCAGAGGAGTAAGACTTCCCCAATGAGACCATTGTTGGCGTGGGTGGCGACCCGTGATGCTTAAGGACGGAATCCTGGCGGGTGAACAGTCAATGACATGCAACACTCCACTTAGACCCTTAACTTAGGTTTAAACGGGCGGTCGGGAAGGCCCCCTCAGATCAATCGGCTGTCCACGTCAAGCCTAGTACCTATATTGATTGACCCAACCCTATTGTCCTTATGGCAAGCCCCAACCCTTTTTATTATATGGGTGCTAGAAGGCGGTGGTTGAGGGTCTACATGTCCTGGGAATGACGTTAAACTCTATCTGATGGTGAGGTTCCAGTTCTGGAGGTCTGCGGAATGTGGAGCCCCGCTTCACCACCATTGCTCCCTGGTCCACTCTGACCCGGAGTGGTAGTACCTGTTAGGGTCCCATCTATGGGTTAAATAGAAAAACATGTTTATAAACAAAACTGATTATCCATTAAGAATGAATTTCAAAACTTTGTCAGCATTAAATGACCCACTAAGGTTTATATGCCGTAAAACAAAACAACCAACCAACAACCAACTTCATTACCATTACTTCCAGGTCCACCCTCTTCATTAAATATCAGCACTCTACCCAAGTTTGAACAACGGAGCTTTGAATACGCTTTGAATACGCTTATTGTATCTCCTGCAAAGGTGTAAAAGTCACCACCCAAAAGGGATGTCCTGTGTATGACACTAAACTGCTGTCGTCCTATAAGTGCGTATTGCGCCGCGAGCCACTTCTAGGTTGATGAACCTGCTCGTTCGGATGACGATGTTTGCACAGACGCGTGGCATAGTTTTGATTGGACTGGGAATGGTACATGGTGAAAGGGAGAAAGGAGGAGCGGGAGGTGAGAGTTTTGGAGATTCAGCCCGGACGTCGAAGAGTTGATACGTCCTGAGGCTGGTCTATTCGCGGGGTGATATGGGCATAAAGATAAAATAAAGTCTTGATCAAGTAACAAAAAATGTCTTGTTAATTCAATAATCTAATTGAAAAACAAAATCAGCCGAAAAATCAAAGCCCTTAGAAGAAGAAGCAGCTAAAATAACCCTAGTAGACAACAAGATGGCAGTTGGTAGAAGGATCAACAAGAAGCAAGTAAGATCTCCTCACCAAGTAAGTCTCTAATCTCTCTCTCTCTCTCTCTCTCTCTCTCTCTCTCTCTCTCTCTCTCTCTCTCTCTCTCTCTCTCTCTCACTGAAGAACTCTCTTATCTGAGAACTCTCACTCTTACACACACCAATTGTATGCCCGATGACAATGTGGGTATGTAACAGTACCAACAATCATAACAATTTGAATTTTGGATTTGAAATAAATATTTTGTCACACCAGTCCTGGAAATTTTCTGACATACCTCGTAGATAAACTTACAGAAGATCAATTAAACACAAGCAAGCCCAACAGAAACCCTTGTCAGAAGAAAAGCCCTTTGTTAAGAAGAAGATATATAGAAAACCCAATAGACAATAAGATGGCAACGGAGGAGATAGTAGAAGGATCAGCAAGTAATATCTCCTCACCAAGTAAGTCTCTAATCTGTCTCGCCCTCCTAATATATTTCTCTATCACTGAAGAAACTCACTTCTCTCTGAAGTCTCACTATCACACACCAATTGTGTGCGCGATGTCAATGTGGGTATGTAAAGTACACGTTGGTCCCGTGACCAGCATAGGACCACCCTGCATCTAATAGTTCTAGAGATCTGAAGGAGTGTCATGTATGACTGCCATTACTCCCAGGTCCACTCTTTTTCGGAGTGGTTTTATGTTCATTTCAACGGGCATTTATTTCTGCTGGTAAATCATGATGTTGCTCAGCTTCAAAATGTTTTTTGTCTGTTTATAGGCGTCTTCTTAAATATTTCGTTCGTTATCTTGTGTCGCTTGATCGCAGATTCTTTATTTGTCCGATTCTATTTCACACAATTTTTAAAATTAAACATTTTCACTGGTCCTTTCGTTTTGAGCCAATGCCGTTGGGTAAGGCAAGAATCCTACTCTTCTGCCTCTTGCTATGGGTAAATAGTGTTGCATAGCCCTTCTTCACTCGCACTAAATAATTATAATGTTGCATACCTCTTTCTTTAATTCTATTTTTTGGCCGTCTTTAGTATTCTGATCGTCTTTGGTATTTCTTCTATCATCTTGACTTGGTCTGGCATCTTCTTAGGTCTGGACTTTCTTGGGGACTTCGGATCTGGTTTTCTGTTGGGGATTTCTCCTTATCAGAAGCCCTGTGTCATTGTTAGTTTTTAGGTAATAATCACAAGACTTTGATTTACTTTGATGTTACTTTATTTTCAATCCCCAACCCAGACATCTGCTAACTAACATAGCGGGCGTATGCAGAGTGAGTCACAGTTCGGGCAGTACATCTTCACTGCTGACGTCCAACTGCAAACTGAGGACGACGAACAGGTCCCACGTGACTTCACGTATTTGGCGGGCTCCTGTAATTTTCTATTGAGGACCCGGCTATGGTATGAAAAAGGGTCATCCCCTCAGAATTACAGGGGACCGACAAAAATCTTATGCAACCGCATAGATTATGTAATAATAGTAACATAGCCTGAGTTTTTTAGCGTTGGTAGAGACAAACAATCTATGAGAAGGAAACATCTTAAACATGCTGTAGGAATTTCTACAAACCATCCGTCCAAGCAGGATGCGACACAAGATCAGCCTCCAAGCAGATTGAATTCATATTCTTCCTTAGATTGGTTACCATAACAAAACTAATCACTTCATGTCACTGGCATTCATTAAGTTTTGCGCTAAAGACGACACAAGATCAAATGGGATGAAGATCGTGTTGCGTCAATATGCCAAATGAAGAATTGACAAAACATTTTAAATGCACTTACCTACCCGGTGTTTTACGTAGGTTCGAACACCGGCCTTGGAATATGCTAACTGTATCTCCCGCAGATGTGTAAAACCTACCACACAAAAAGGTACCCCACATATAAACTGCATCTGAGAGTGAGGCTCTTGTTCTGGAGATCTGGACAGTGTGGAGTCCTATCTGTGGTACTATTTTACCCATAGATGGATGACGAACAGCTGGGTTCACTTCCTTCCCAAGAGTATTATCTGTATATGAAATGCAAATATTCTTAGCAAGGATTTGAAATCGGGTCACCATATCCATTTTCTACAACGATAACCATTTCAATACAAGCGCCTCCGATATACAACAACAAAAGATGAATCAGTTGAAAAATTATGCTATTTTCACAGCCAAAAGATGAGGAAATATTAGTAATAAAAACTTTTGAATTAGTAAATAAGAGACTTGTCACGTTCCTTTTCTGACTTTCCTTCGACACAGACAATCACACCACAACAGAAGATGCAAGCAAATCTTCACTGAGATATTAGGTTGTTACAAAAATAATGGCCGATTTCAAATACATACATTTATTGTTGAAATATTAACAGTAGAAATGTTAAAATAAGTCAAAATACGAGTCTTGGGCAGCTATGCATCTCTGCCATCGATCTACGATGTTATTTATTCCGCTTTGGTAAAAAGTTATTGGCTTAATAAATCTTTAAATGATGATTCCACCTCTTCTTTAGATCAAAAAGTTTTACCATTTAAAAATGTGCTTAAAAAATGATAATCAGTAGGTGAAAGATCGGAAGAATATGGAGGATGTGGTAAGGTCTCGTATCAAAATCTTTAAATGATGATTCCACCTCTTCTTTAGATCAAAAAGTCTTACCATTTAAAAATGTGCTTAAAAAAATGATAATCAGTACGTGAAAGATCGGAAGAATATGGAGGATGTGGTAAGGTCTCGTATCACAAGTGACTATTTGGTCAAGAAAGGGGTCATTGGTGTTACGTAAACAGAGCATCGAGCACACTTCAAACCGCCTAAGTTTTTGGTGCTCATTGAGCTCATGAGGAACCCATTTATAGAGCTTTTTCACCTTTCCAATACTCTGTAAATGGCGGGAAACTGTTGCAATGCTGACACCAAGTGTCTGAGACATCTCTCTGACACTTTGTCGTGGATTTTGGTCAACAACTGTCTGCAATTGTTCATTGTCAAGACTGCATGTCCGTCCTCTACCTTCTTCATCTTCAAGACTCTCATCACCACTGCAGAATTTCTGGAACCACCTTCGTACTGTCCGATCACTTGTGGATTCATCTACCCATGCTTTGTTGATATTGGCAGCAGTTTCAGGGGCATTGTGCCCAAGCTTGAACTCATGCAACATAAGAAGTCAAAGGTCATGTTTAGGCATGTTCATCTTTGAAGGCCCCTATTTTTCAAAAATACTTTCTATCTGAAAATAAATTAAATTTTATTTTTGAGCATACATTAATTATTATATATGCAAAAATTCACCTGAAATAAACAATAAATTATATGTTAAAATGACATTTCAAAACCGAGCACTTAAATCGGCCATTATTTTTGTAACAACCTAATAGATATTGATTATTTCTTCCCTTTGACAATTAAAGTGACAATTCTTCCATGACGTAGTTGTATTAGGGCTACTGTATGGCTGCACAACCTCGACCCTAACGAAGCGTCTATAAAATAAGCTAGATGGGAGCTGTACAAGAATGCTGCGTGCGATCTTAAACAAATCGTGGCAACCCCACCCCACAAGAAAGCAGCTGTACGACCACTTGCCCCCTATCACACAAACCATCCGAGTGATACGAACGAGACATGCTGGATAAGGCTGGAGAAGCAAGACGAACTCATAAGTGACGTTCGCCTATGGAAACCAGTGCATAAAGACTTACATTAACCAGCTCTTCGTGGATACTGGATACTGCGCAGAGGATCTGCCAGAGGCAATGAATCATAGGGACGGTTGATGAGAGATTGTCATAGATATCCGTGCTGCTAAGGCGACATGATGATGATGATGATGATGGCACTGAATTTAACAGTTGCTTAATGTGTTTAAGTTCCCACCTTTGACAGCACCTCCCCTGAAATGGACATAAAGAGGAGGAGATGGAAGAGGAGATGGCAAAGGAAAAGTAGTTTTGACAAACGAGAAGAAAGTGTTTGGTTTGAATTCAGAGTTTTCCTTCTCCAAGACCAGTTGCCTTACCAAGGTTACCAGTCTGCCCTACTATTCACCCATAACTGGAAGGTGACTTGTTGGATCCATACATTTCCTAAGGGTATTAGTGCTTTGTGAAATGCAAACTCGTCTAGGATTTGAACTGTATCTAATGATGAAGTTCCGATTCTAGAGCTTTGGGGAGTGTGAAGTACCCCTTCATTGCCATTGCTCCCAGGTTCACTCTGACCCGGAGTGGTAGTACCAGCTTAGGTCTCATCTATGGATGTTTGTACATCAACAGAAAAAAATGAGTAAAAAAATGTTTAAAAAATTGAGTTTAAAAAGATAATTGTGTACCCATCAAGAATGAATGAAACAAAATCATCTTCGGCATAAAATAACCCAATGGGTTATCATGTTTTTTAAACCAACCAACCAACCAACCAACAATGGTTGCGCACATATACCTATACCAATGATTATATGTACATGCGCAGACTATTCTGCCTCGTTTTGATTATGTTACATAATCTATGCGGTTGCATAAGATTATTGTCAATCCCCTGTAATTCTGAAGGGATGACCTTTTTCATACCATGGCCGGGTTCTTCAATGGAAAACTACAGAAGCCCGCCAAAATACGTGAAGTCACGTGGGACCTGTTCAGTCTCCAGTTTGCAGTTGGACGTCAGGCAGTGAAGATGTACTGCCGAACTGTGACTCACTCTGCATACGCGCGCTATGTTAGTTAGCAGGTGTCTGGTGGGGATTTAACAATAAAATAAGATCAAAAGTAAATCGAAGTCTTGTGTTTATTATCTAAAAACTAACAATGACACAGGGCTTCTGATAAGGAGAAATCCCTAACAGAAAACCAGACCCGAAATCCCCAAGTCAACTCCAGACGCAAGATCTTAGAAGATGCCAGACCAAGACGCAAGATGTTAGAAGATATACCAAAGACGATGAGAATACTAAAGACGGCCATGAAATAGAATTAAAGAAAGAGGTATGCAACATTATAATTAATTTAGTGCCAGTGAAGAAGGGTATGCAACAATTATTCCCTTCTCATAAATGATTCTGTCTCCATGGTAATGTTTGACATCTGTCTGGAATCCACACGCGGGAGGCTTTGTTGTTTTGTGAAATGACAGAGAGTCGCCGTCCCTTATGGTGATCGGCACAAGATCGATGGCAATCACTGCGTACTAATCAGGAACGGACGGGCGAGAGACACACTAATGGCTCAATCGATCAATTTGATCGATTAAATCTTGATCTTGGCTCGTGATTAACAAAAGAGAAGATGCTGACAAGCAAATAGATATCAGTAAAGAGTTTATAATCAATTGAGACGGCGCGTAGCGTAACGGTTATCGCAGCTGAAAATGAACACGGTGAGACGAGTTCAAATCCTGGATGATCTGTTTGAAAATTATCAATACTAGCAGGACCTCCTTTTTAACCAGAGGGTGTTACAAGATGATAACGGTCGGAAGATTAAGAAACAAGAGTATTGATATGTAAATTGTTTTTATTTCTCTTTTTGAGCAGTTTTCTAGATTTGGAGGGTCTCATTTTTAACCAGAGGGTGTTGTAAGATGATAACGGTCGGAAGATTGAGGAACAAGAGTATGAATTTATAGATTGTCTTTATCTCTCTTTTTGGTCAGTTTTCTAGATTTGAAGGGTCTCCCTTTAAACGAGAGGGTGTTGCAAAATGAAACGGTCGGAAGATTAAGGAACAAGATTTTGAATTTATAGATTGTCTTTATCTTTCTTTTTGAACAGTTTTCTAGATTTGAAGGGTCTCCTTTTTAACGAGAGGGTGTTGCAAAATGATAACGGTCGGAAGATTAAGGGAACAAGAGTATGAATTTATAGATTGTCTTTATCTCTCTTTTTGGTCAGTTTCTAGATTTGAAGGGTCTCCTTTTTAACCAGAGGGTGTCGCAAGATGATAACGGTCGGAAGATTAAGGAACAAGAGTATGAATTTATAGATTGTCTTTATCTCTCTTTTTGGTCAGTTTTCTAGATTTGAAGGGTCTCCTTTTTAACCAGAGGGTGTCGCAAGATGATAACGGTCGGAAGATTAAGATTAGATATCAGTAAATAGTAAGTGTAATGGTTATCATCGTTAGATGTTGGTAGGTAGGTAGGCTGCATCTAACGGCATGACACCCTTGTTGGGTTATTTTATATTAATTATTGTACAATATTATTGTAATCTTAGACTTTCAGCAGAATTTTCATGAAGTAACTATCGGTTTTGTATTTTTTCTTGGGTGTGATGGTAAAGCTGCTGTGAACGGCTTAAATTGGACAAAGAGTTAAAAAAGATTTATAGCTACACCACACTCCCAGAGCACCAACACCGTAAGAAGTTTTAGTGTCATACCTAAAAACTCCATAATTTGTGTGAAATACTTTAAAAAAGAGTTATAGCAATGAAGGAGAACTCCACACTCCCCAGAGCACCAAAACCGAAACCTCATTACCGTAAGAAGTTTAGTGTCTGAAATGATAAACAAAGACACACGGTTAGGCTTAAGAAAGCTTTAGTCTACTTAGAATAATGTTACAGTTTACTCAGAGCTTATATACTCTCAGAAACGTCAAAGAGTTCCACAAAGGGGAGGTAATAATAAAACAGGGGAAGTATCTCTCAATTACTTATTACAGTAATATGGGCTCTTCGGAGTCTGTGTTTGTTAATGTAAATTAACACCGTTGATCCCAGGGTGCTATCCCCCCAGGCAACACCTGCCACCTTGATTTAAACGGGCAGGGCTGGGTTTATTGCCCAGCGCCTGAGGCGCCCCCTCGGGGGGAATTCCGACAGAATCGACGGATATTTTGTGTCTACCACCCATGAGTTTCGGCTTGTGGGTGGGCCCACATAAAAATGTCCTTGTGTCACGCCCTCATAAGTGAGGTGAGAGGCAAATACCATTACTTATTACAGTGTCATACTTTTATGATTGTATTTTAATACCCCATAATTTGTGTGAGTACTTTAAAAAGGTTATAGTACTGATTGATGGCTCAAAACTAATGGTGGTAATTAGATTTAAGTCAGTATTTGTACATTAACAAATTCCTGTTATATATGTGCTGAATTTGTTAATGTACAAATAATGACTTAAATTCTTCTTGTTTCTTACAAGGTTAATATTTATTAGGAAAGGCATTTTGCTAAGAAATCTCCCAATGAGAAGTTCTCAAATTATTCCTATAAAGTCTGGAATATATTTTGAGACTATTGTGGTGTGTTGTTTCGTATTCCTTCTCTGAGCTTATCGTAGCCCTCTCTCTTAGTTTCTCGTAGCTGGTTCTCATATGTCCTCTAAACTGTCTCTATATATATCTCTTGCTGTAATACACATATGTAAATGAGATAACACGCCATTGGCTATCTCACTACAGAGACTCTATCTTAAACATCTGTTTCATTCTATGGCCGTTATATAGGCTCTATTTATAGTATGTAGGGACAGTTATTGTTTGGTGTTTATGTCGTTGAGGAAGATCCGTGTTTTGATCCCCACAATTTAAATGTATAAGACTACGGAAATGAAGTTTCCATAGAAAACAAAAGAAGAAAACAAAATTGATAAAAGAAACAAACTTTATATACATTAATTTACAATTGGTATATTCAATTGTTCTTTCAGAGGTGTTGCAGACTGTATGTGTCTGTACGTAGTTGTATTTATAAAGTGCTCATGCATTGTTTATATTTGTGTGATTGGATATGTCAAATTGTAGCAGTTTTTTAAAAGAATGTATGTGATTAAAACTTGTGTTGTATTGAGAAGGAGAGAGAGAAAATATGAAACGAAAAAATAGACGGACCTGCTGAGTCGTATTTTATGTTTTCGGACAGCATCTTCCCCTCATTGTGTTGAGTTGGGAAGAGCTTCCGTTCCCACTGTCGAGTTAGGAGCATCAGCTCCAACTCTGTCGAGTCGGCAAGAGCATAAGCTCCCCACTGAAGTTTTTCAGCTCAAAGGGTCTTTTTATAATTTTAATTATTCATCAAAAATCATCTGATCTTTGTGCATTCCATTGAAATATCGGCAGTTTTCTAAATGACTTAGATATTGCATCAAATGGTCAAATATCACGAGCTAATTCTGTTACTTGTGGCAATTCCAATGTGACTGTTTTCAGTTTTCTATTGATATAATATTCATCATTGGAATTGGTCAACTATTATTTCTCCGTTTGTAAAACAATCCTTTGTCCTTAGATTATCTACATTGTAAACAAGTAATCTATTGTTTCTAAAATATTTCCAAAACTAATATTATTTCGATTATCATTTGTTTAACTAATTCTAAACTCATGACATACAATTGTAAAACTAGTTATTTAAGAAAACTTAATTATTTTAATTTATTCAATTCCACATGCCGTAAAAATATACGGGCCAATCCCTATAAGTTTAAAGTTATCTGCATTTCTTGAAATATTTTCTTTCATAAATTTCGACATGTTTCTTTTTTATATTAGTTTTTATTACAACATTAATGTCCTTAGTATTATCTGCGTTATTCGGACTATTGTCCCTATCTTCATTGTTATTTGTACAACGTTTCGGTCGATATGCCCTCCGAATAACGCAGATAATACTAACCTTCAAGCCTCATCTCAAACATTCAGAGAAATAGTATTAATGGCCTTATTGTGAAAATGAAGCTGGGAATAAGGTGAACTGTACAAGCATTGGTTCTTGGAAGGATGATGGCTCAGTTGTGTCCCTCAAGGCCGGTACCCCCAGGCTGGCAGATGGAGATCCTTGTGGCTTGAATAGACCATGACATGCAACATCCACTTTGGTGCCTTAACTTAGGCTTGACAGGTGGTTATAGAGGGCCGCCCCCAATTAATCGGGCTGTCATGTTG
>CM042164.1:60414699-60432199 GCA_023376005.1 Doryteuthis pealeii
AGAGGATGGACCTGGAGTGAATTCTGATGGTACTAAAATGTTTTAAAAACATTTTTTAAACTCATTTCTTCTATTACCGATAGAATGGACGGCTACAGATTTACCAGCTACGGGCCAGAGTGGATGGGAGTAATAGAGATACACAAGTGGTGCTCCAGAATTAGAACTTCAACACTAGAAGCAGTTAAACGTCATACCACATTCGGTCACATGCCTTGCTAGCACAGGTACGTAAGAGGTGGTGGGCTTGGCCAACAAAATCATAAGAGCTAGTATAACGTTGGGACAAATCATGTAGATAGCTAGGGCTTGACATGACAGATGTCCGATTATCGGAGGGCTCTCTTCATACCGCCTCGTCTAAGCTTAAGTATTGTTTTTGGGCCAAAGTTGAGGGTGTTTGGATTTCAGTGAGGCGGTAATGATACATATATATTAATGTAGCCATGGGTTAGCTGTGATAATACCAAGTATATTATAATTTAATTACTACAATGCAGTACGCATTAGGTTGAATAGGTGTTTTAACATAATATAGAAGTTGTTGCAATTTACTTGTAAAAAAATATACATAATCGTTGATTTTAAACTCTCTACTCAATATTGTTTGCTTTCTTTCTATTTCAATGCCTGTTCCTTTTAAGATCCTGATTGAAACTAGATTAGCTTCATGCGCTGTCCAAAGGGACAGATCGATGGCCAACGCAACAAGGGTCACAAACCAGCCAGGTCTTCTATCTTTCCGCTACGCTCTCTTGTACATTTTTAGCTATGTACTTAATACCTCCCCCTTTGGTCTTTCTTTATATATAAAAAACAGGAATGCGCCATTATTCAGCTGGGGTGAATGTCACCCTAAGAAATAAGAATTCGGCGGATGAAATTAACACACCAGATAATTACGTATTTTCATGTTGGTCGATTTGAATGGGTTTTATTTTAACCAGGGGGTGTTCAAGATGATAACGCGTCGGAAGATAAGGAACAAGTAGTATTCATATATAAATAGTTGGTGTGTGGTGTGTGTGTGTGTGTGTGTGGTGTGTGTTGAGAACGTCTGATAAGAGGTAACTAAAAAAGGATAAGTAAAATGACCAAGAAGTGAAAGAGAGAGAGACACCAACCGAGACGAGAGAAGAGAGAAGAGAGAGAGAGAGAGAAGAGAGAGTTGGGGAAGAAGGGGTGGGTGTTAAGAGCCTTTTGAAGAAACGAACGTCAAACGGGTAAGCGAGTATAAAGCGGCTTGTGTTGGCCTCAAGCGTTTCATAGTCACGTGACGTGCATTTCAGTACCGACTTATCGATTTGCTTCGTGACTCTGAGTGAAAAACTTACAAAAAGAAAAAAAAGAAAAAAATGAACGATTCACACACACCTTACCGCCAGGATACAGGCGGGATTGCGCGAACAGGATATTTCTTTCACAATTCGCCGGTTCATTCCGTCCTCAGAGGAAATATTTCATGATCTTTCATAAAACCTCGACGGAATTAATTCTGGATTGAGAGAGCGAGGGAGAGAGAAGAGAGAGAGAGAGGGGAGAGAGAGAGGGAGAGAGAGCGAGCGAGAGAGAGAGAGAGGAGAGAGAGAGAGAGAGAGAGAGAGAGAGAGAGGGAGAGAAGCAGATTAAGATTCTTTCCAAGGAACCAATAATATTCTGACCATAAATTGTAAAATACTATTTTCCCTGTGTAATCAACTGGATTTGTGGTTAGATTTTTCATCCTAGAAAGTTAAATCCTTAACTAACATTGGTCAATTATATATATATATTATGAGAGACCAGAGAGAGAGAGAGAGAGACAGACAGACAGAGAAAGAGAGAGGGGGGCAGATTAAGATTCCTTTCCAAAAGAACCAATAATATTCTTACCATAAATTGTAAAATACTATTTTTCTGTGTAATCAACTGATTTGGGGTTAGATTTTTCAGCCTAGAAAAGTTAAATGCTTAACTAACATTGGTCAATTATATATATATATATATATATTAATATATATATATATTATTTATTATTTAATTAATAAATTATTATTATTTATTATTATTTATTATTTTGCTTGAAGGCATTATAATGCATGTATCGCCATAAAATTCGATAATTATAGAAAATAATCTTGACAAGTGAATCCCGGCAATATATATATTATATATATATTATATATATGAGAAAAGAGAGAGAGGGTGGGAGGGGGCAGACAGACAGAAAGAGTGAGACAAAAGAGAGTGAAACAGAGAAAGAGGGGTGGGGGCAGGAATTGATTATTAAGAAAAAAAAGAAAATAAGGAACATAAAGAAATATGGAGAAAAAATGTAATTCTTTGAATATATGGAAGCACCGAATATCGTTTTCGCCTTTTGTTGTTCTTTCTGACCACAGTCAATTCACCTCCGGCAGCACCAGCTAGCGTAACTGTCATAACCTCAGAACATGGCAATAGCAAACTGAGTTCAATTTCCGGCTGAAACTATTCGTCTTCACTTCTTATTATAATGAAGATTCGATGCCTGTCTGTGATTATCACTGCTTACAACACAATACCCTCTGCAATTGAGAGCAAAAATACCTCTAGCCAGAGCTTTCGTCTGATAAGAGACAGATTGGTCGCCCCCAGTTGCGTTTCGAGGATGTCTGCTAAAATGATCTCAGGTGCTTTGGCATTGCCCCTTCCAGCTGGGAAAATTTGGCTCAGGACCGCCCTCGGTCTCGGTAGACTCTCCGTAGAGGACTGTTCATGTCTGAAGTCATCCTGGCGCAACAGTGATGACATCAGGGGGGAGTGTGACGGAGAAAGAGTACTACAGTACTTATTTAGAAAAAGAGCAAGACATTGTCTTGCCTGCCAGAGTCGAACCCGCGCCCTCCCGAATGCAAAGAAATGCGATTTGGCTAGATGGACGCGAGGTGCAATTTAGGTGCCCGGATGTTGGGACCTACACGCGTCCATCCGAATGCACGAGAATTGTGCGTTGCTCGGGCGCGAGGTTCGACTGATGTGCCCGGATGTTGGGGGACTATGCCCATAAATAACTGAAGTGAGTGGAGCCCTGGGAGGCGTAGTTGGCCTACGCGAGACTGCAGTCAGTGAAGAAACACTTTGTGGACGACCCTGCATCAGAATTTGTTTTTAATTCAAAATAATATATATATATATATATATATATATATATATAACAAGTTAAAATAGTTGAATTTACGTCATGGAAGTCTCTAAAAAAACTTGCACATATTCTCAATCCTATAGAGTCATCGCATCTCTCTGTCGAGTGTTGAAATTAGAAATTTGAAACTTGTGACTGTGTTACTTGCACGTGACACGTTGTGTTGTCTCTTCTTGTTCTTTTGAGCTGCTAAAAGGCGATGGAATCCAATTGAACAACAATTTGTTGACATTTAAAAGCTTTAATTGTGCCGGAGGTGGAAAAGAAAAGTATGACAACATTTGAAAAATAAAATAAAAAAAGGAATAAATGAGGAAAAGAGGAAAAAAATGTGATTAAGAATAGCAAAATCGAAGAAGTGATGGGGATGAATTAGAGATCAGAGAGCTGAGGGCTGAAAAGCAGCGAATGAGTTAAAAGGAGAATGAATAGAAGAAGGAAAAATAAAAAGGAAACAAACAAGAATGATTATGATTAACATGGGAGAAGAAAAGAGGAAATATGAAGTAGGGGTTCAAGAAGAAGAAGAAGAAGATGGAGAAGAAAGGATGTTGAAGAAGAGAAGAAGAAGAAGAAGAAGAAGAAGAAGAAGAAGAAGAAGAAGAAGAAGAAGAAGAAGAAGAAACCCAGAAATAGAAGATGGAGAAGAAAGTGTATTGAAAAAAAAGAAGAAGAAGAAGAAGAAGAGAAGAAGAAGAAGAAGAAGAAGAAAGAAGAAGAAGAAGAAGAAGAAGAAGAATTTGGAAAAAAAAGAAAGAGGAAGGAGAGGCAAAAAAAAAAAAGATGGAGAAGAAAGCGCGTTGAAGAAGAAGACAACAACAAGAACAAGAACAAGAATTTGGAAAAGAAGGCAGAAGAAGAAGAAGAAGAAGAGAAGAAGAAGAAGAAGAAGAACAACAACAACAACAACAACAACAACAATGACGACGACGACGACGACGAAAGCAACAAGACGAAGAAGAAGAAGAGAAAAGAAAGAGATAGTAAAAAAGATGATTGATGTAGAGAAAAAAGAAGACAAATCATTGGCTGATGAGGTAAAAGGAGCTGTGAGAGAGAGGGGGGAGATGAAAGAAGATGTAAAGGAGGAGACAAGTAGTTGAGAAGGAAAAGTGCTTAATAAATTATAAGAATAAAAAGAGGTGGATAGAGAGAAAGAGGGTAAAAACTGAAGAAGAAGAAGAAGAAGAAGAAGAAGAAGAAGAAGAAGAAGAAGAAGAAGAATTTGGGAAAAAGATTAAAAAAGGAGAGACAGAAAAAGAAGATGGAGCAGAAAGGATGTTGAAAGAAGAAGAAGAAGAAGAAGAAGAAGAAGAAGAAGAAGAAGAAGAAGAAGAAGAAGTCGGAAGTTTCCAGTAGTTTTGAAGAGACGAAGTAGAAGAAAGAAAGAAAGAAAGTGTGAGAAATATAAAGAAACATGGAGAAAGAAAAATCGCAAAAGTTACAGAATAATTTTGAGCATCATAGATTGAGTATTTCAGATGAAGTTTCAAATGAATCGAAACATTGAATTATGAAAAAGAAACGCCAATGCTTCTTGGTGCTGAGAGGTTGGCTAGATGCATATGCACAAAATGGAAATATAACAGTAAAATAAATGCAATTCTCTAACCTTTAGGCATAACATAATCATAGACGAATTGTCATGCCGTTAACATCTGTCAATCAATCAATTAATCACTAAATGAGGCAAATGGTCCGAAAGAAACAATTCATAATAATCTCTGATAATCAATGATAATCAATGACAATTGTTGCATAAGGCCAAATTCGAGTTGTAGACGTAGTCGTTAGTAGTAGTCGTCGTCGTTAGTTCAGAAACAACATACGCAAGTTGTATAGTCACAAAAGGTTGTTTATTTCTTTATAGGCTCGTGGGTTCTTTTTCAGAGAGAAAAAGAGAGAGAGAGAGGGTAAGGTCAATTATTCTATCGTAAATCATGTTCGGCACTACTATGGGAAACACGTCACGAGGGAATCTGGGAAGCAGCGCCCCCCCCCCCCTTACGAAGGCCCAGCCGAAAAAAAAGATTTTTCTCTTCTTCTTTTTGGTCCCGGTGGTGGGGAAAAGTCACATCCGCTTCCGGTCAAAACCCGGAATTTCCGTTTTTATTTTTAAATCTAGTTCCGGGGTCATTCCTCGGTCAATTACTGCCTCCCCCCCCCGTTGAATGTTTACCCTACAAACATTAACTTTTGTTCTTATTTCTTTTTTTTCTCTTTTTCCAGAAATACAATTACCGTTTTCTTTTCAATCTCCATATTCACCGTAGACCATCATATTTACGCTACATAATTCAAAACTAGCTTAAAAGCCGCCATATCGGACGGCAATCAAGCTAGCTCCTACGAATTAGTTTTTTTATAATTCCCAAATTTATTTCCAAGTTATAAAAATTGTTATCCTACAAAAACAAAACAAAAATTGCTAAAAAAAATTGCTAAAAAAAAATCACTTAAAAAAATAACCGAAATTAATCGCATTAATTAAATCTTGAGAATCCTAAATATCAGGGTCGCGTTTCTGATGAGGAGAGGGAGACTGGTGAGGAGGGGGAGACTGGTGAGTTTTTTTTTAATTTTTATTTAGTCGTTTAGTCGATAATAAATGGTCTGTTGTCACGAGTTTACGACTGGTTTATATAATGAATTGGCGTCGTCTCTTTATTTCAAAATGTCGACGCCATTAAATCAAATTCAAAATCAGGATAAGAAGTTAAGAACTTGACCAATCAGAAGTCGGGAACGTAGGAAGATGCGTTGCTTAGCAACGGCTGACATCTCACTATCTCTCTCTTTCCCCCCTCTCTCTTTCCCCCCCCCCCTCTCTCTCTCTCTCTCTCTCTCTCTCTCTCTCTCTCTCCTCTCACACACACACACACACGCACGCACGCGCGTATTTATACACAGAGACGTGCACATCTACATTTACGCGCACACGTACACACAGCTGTTTTTTTCCTTCTTTCTTTCTTTCACTCTTTCCTCTTCTTCTTTCTTTTCTTTTTTTTTCTTCTTGTTTTCTTTCTTCTTTCGTTATTTCTTTCACACACCACACAACGCACACACACACACTTTATCTAATTCCTCTTTTGTCCAATGTGTTCTGAATTTTTCTTTCTTTCTTTTCACTCTTTCTTCACTTTCTTTCTTTCTTTCTTTCACTCTTCTTTTCTGCTTCTTTCTTCTTTCTTTCTTTCTTTTAACCCTTTTTTCTTTCTTTTTCTTTCTTCCCTTTCACACACACACACACACACTCACTTCCGCTCTATGTCCAATGTTTAGACTGGATCTGAATTTTCTTCTTTCTTTTCCAGTCATAAAATTTATTTTCATTTTAATTTATGTTGTCTACTCATTTTTTACACTAAGACAGACATAAAGTGTAAAAAATGAGTAGGAAGATTGTGTAGCACCTCACTTCTAAGAAGGGGGAGAACTGATCTTCCTCCATTTTGGTTGGTTGATTGATTTTAACGGCATATCAACCCGTCTGGGGGTTATGTCATGTCTAGCAGTTAGGAAGTAATATATGTTATGTCTCTATATTTACACTTTTGAATTAATTGGTTTTAACAATATATTAGCTTCATTGGGGATCATGTTGTATGGTATTGATTAGGTTCATGTCTATATTCTTATGGTATAATTTTATTTCCTTTAAAAAAAGGACAGAATGTCTTCTATGTTGACTATTTCAAATAGATCTTCCATATTGTTTGCATTAGAATAATGGATTCTGATGTAAACAAAAACCTTGCATTCTAGGAATAAGGTGTTTTACATGTTTCACACTGAGGTTGTTGTTCTTGTTTGAGTATATAGCAGTGAGTTAGTCTTGTGTGATCAATGCGTAATCGAGACACAATGAGTTGGTCATCTGCCATAGATCTACAGACATTCACAAAATAGAAAGACAACGACAAATAAGCCTCAATAAAATCCTATTAATTAACGTTAAAAATCTCGACGTTTTCCCAGATCCTCATGAAAGAAAGAAAGAAAGAAAGAAAGAAAGAAAGAAAGAAAAGAAAGGGAATCAGGAATAAGGAAAGAAGAAAAAGAATGAAAGAAAGAAAGAAAACAAATTGTAAAAAAAGAAAATACTGAAGAAAGAAAGAAAGAAAGAAAGAAAGAAAAGGATAAAAAACGAAGAAAACGAATACCAAAAGAAAGATGGGAATTGAAGAATGAAAGAAAAAAGGGGGAGGATTGAAATAAATAAAAAGAAAGAAAGACAGGGAGACAGACAGACAGAAAGAAGGATTAACAAAAAGAAAGAAAGAAAGAAAGGTTAATGAGTGAAAGAAAGAAAGAAAGAAAGAAAGAAGAAAGAAAGAAAGAAAGAAAGAAAGAAAAAGTAAAGAATGAAAGAAAAGGTGAAAGAGAAGAGTGAATGAAAGATAGAGACCAAGAGTTAAGGAAAAAAGAGGAAGAGTGAAATAAAGAAAGAAGTAGGAATGAAAAAGGGAAATGAAGAGCAAAAGAAGGAAACAAACAAAGAAAGAAAGAAAGAAGAAAAAGAAAAAGGGTTACGATAAGGAAGAAAGAAAGGAGTGAACAAAAGAAAGAAAGGCAGAAAGAAAGAATGAAAGAAATATGAAAGAAAGGGAGAAAGAGAAGGGCGAAAGAAAGAAAGAAAGAAAGAAAGGTAGAAAGAAAAAATGAAAGAAATGGAGAAAGAGAAGAGTGAAAGAAAGAAAGAAGGAAAGAAAGAAAGTTGGCCTAAAGTCGTTATCAGCCAATCAGAGAGGGAGTCTATACCCTTTTCGCAAGCGCTAGACCAAGGCGATTATTTTTGCGTCTGAGACGGAGCGCCACACCTACCATCAGCTCCTCACTTTACCGTACATATCCCTGTGCCACGCATACGCTGAGTTGACGAGAGCCGGTATCGAACTAGGAACCTTGTGATACCGAGCCGAACGCTCTACCGACTGAGCTAACAGGAAGTGAAGTGTCTCTATCCTAATTTAAATGTATGTATATATAGCGGTCTCTCTCTCTCTCTCTCTCTCTCTCTCTCTCTCTCTCTTACACACACACACTCTTTCCCTCCCTCCATTCCCCTCTCTCTCTCACACACATTCTCTCTCTCTCTCTCTCTCACACACACACATGCACACACTCTCTATCTTACACATATACCTCCCTCCCCCTCTCTCTGTCTCTCTCTGTCTCTTTGTCTCTTTCTCCCTCCCTCTCCCCTCTCTCTCTCTTACACACACACACACTCTCTCTCCCTCACTTCCCCTCTCTCTCTCACACACACATTCTCTCTCTCTCACACATACGCACACACTCTCTATCTTACACACATACCTCCCTCTCCCTCTCTCTGTCTCTCACTGTCTCTCTCCCTCCCCTCTCTGTCTCTCTCTGTCTCTCTCTCTTTCTCCCTCCCTCTCTCTCTCTCACTTACACACACACACACTCTCTCCATCCCTCCTTCTCCTCTCTCTCTCTCACACACACGCACACACTCTCTATCTTACACACATACCTCCCTCCCCCTCTCTCTGTCTCTCTCCATCACCCTCTGTCTCTCTCTGTCTCTATCTCTCTCTTTCTCCCTCCCTCTCCACTCTCTCTCTCTCTTACACACACACTCTCTCCCTCCCTCCCTTCCCCTCTCTCTCACACACACGCGCACACACGCACACTCTCTATCTTACACACGTACCTCCCTCCCCTCTCTCTCTCTCTCTCTCTCTCTCTTTCTGTCTGTCTGTCTGTCTGTCTCTCTCTCTCTATTTAAAGCTCTGTGCGTTACATGATATTAATAGATACGTTATCTGCAAATCGGTTCAATGCTTGATACTATTTCAATTTAAGGGAAAAAAGAAAGATTTTTGCACTGTTATACCGATTCCTTCAATTCCTGACCTCAAATGACCTCAGCTGAAATGGTCGAAAAGTCAAAGTGCATAATTCCCGCCTTTTTGGAAGTCAGCCATTCAAGCGCCTCTCCTCAACGCATGCGCAATGAAAAGCATCCAAGTGGTTTGGTAATCGCACGGGAAATTGGCGAAGGAAGCGAGACTTCGTGAAACGGATGTCTTCATTTTCTTGGCCACGTCCATGACACTTACGATAAGGGGGTCATTTCCTATTCAAAGCAGATCAAATGATATTATAGGAAATCAAATTGATGACCTCATCGATTGGAATTTAGGGGATTTCATTTGACCCCTAATTTTTTAAACACTTTAATGTTGCTTTATCGGCACGACAATGCGGAAATGAAGTTTTGTGTGTAAATTATGTCGAGGGACGTTCGGCTGGTCGAGGCCTCATCGAATATTTGTAGAGGTCAAAAGAGGTCAATGATAAACGGGAGAGTCAAACTGTACTTTGCAATGCGCCGGTTTTATACAATTATACAGTTTTATTGGAGATAGAGAAATTGTGTAGGCATTATATTGTGCTTACTGTACAATCTGAGATAGATAGATAGATAGATAGGTGTGAACAAATAGCGAAAATATAAACAGACTGAGACATATATATATATATATATATATATATATATATATATATATATATATGTATATATATGCTCCCTATCCCTTTGAGCACTCTGGGGGGATCTCGCTGACGGCCGCCAACTCAAGCATAAACGCAACGCTCTTCTATATAAGGAATGGAGCACTCTGTGACGGCCTTTACACACAAAGCGATGTGTGTATTAAAACAGTTAAAATCTTCTTCCCATTCTGTAAGTGAAGACAGCCTAATGGTTAAGGTGCTGGACTGACACCCAACCGACCGGATTTTAATTCCGGCTGTAGGTAGCTTACACAATGTCTAGCCACATTGAAGAGACTTGATAAGTCGAAACACGTGTCTGTGGATGACCCTATATATATATATATATATTATATATATATATATATATATAGAGAGAGAGAGAGAGAGAGAGAGAGAGAGAGAGAGAGAGAGAGAATAGATAGATAGAATGGAACATAATTGGATAAATAGATAAATAGATAGATAGATATGGACAAATGTATAATATATATATATATATATATATATATATATATATATATATATATATATAGCAAGCCCCAACCCTTTTTATCCTATATGTGCTAGAAGGCATTGGTTGAGGGTCTTAGAGTCGTGGATATTACGTTACACTGCACCTAATGGTGAGGTTGCCGTTCTGGAGCTCTGGAGAGTGTAGAGAACGATTTCGTTGCCATTACTCCCAGGTCCACTTTGAATCGGAGTGGTAGTATCTGTTAGGGTCCCATATATGGGTTAACTAGATAAAAAAATGTTTTTTTAGCTTTTGTCTGCCCCTGCTGGGATCGAAATAGGTCCAGAAGGTTTTTCTTTCCTTACTGCGAGGTTTTCGACAATAGGTGGCTGGGGATTTAAACAGCAGCCCGAGAATACTCACTCTCTTTCTCTTGGTCGAGCATCCACAAAACAGGAGCTAGACGCGTGGTGTTTCTGTCCCTTAAATAGAGGGGGGATTTGCTCTCCAACTATCAGTAAGAGACTCACTTATTCTTCAGGAACTGTTTATCACTTCTTTAGGACTTTAGTCCTATATTTTTGTATCATATTGTATCTTGTCATGTATAATGTTCATCATCCATGTGCTCAGACAATGAAGTCTGTATTTGTTGTTATATGTATCTCTTTATTCGGATTATTTTATGTACTTAAATGTACTCACGTTGGAAGGTTATTCTGAGCCTTCTAGCGTATCATAAGAATCACACATTCATATTCTTATAGGTTTAAAGAAAAAATATTGAATAGCCAACAAGAATGAATAAAACAAAAAAGATCTCAGCAGAAAATAACCGAAGAGTTGATATGCTTAAAACGAAACCCAACCAACCAACTAATCAGCGCCCAGCTCCTCACTTTTCTCTTAGGATGGCGTTTCGTCTATCACTGTGTCTCTGTGTCATTTCTGGTCCTCCCTTTTGTCGCCGTGATATTTTTTTTAGGTCACGTGGTATATTTTGACCAATAGCAAAAGAAATATCTGACGCTTCAGTTCGCTGTTCTGCATCACTTCAAGTAGACGCGTTCCTTCTGATGTGTCCTCAAAACGAGCAGTTGAAAAATCGAGCAACGCATCAAATTTGACATGTTTGGTGAAATTGAATGAAACGCGCACGGAGAGTTTTCTGAATTTATGCAGAAGAACTGAATGAAACTAGGGCGAGTGGAGTTGGAGACTTTTGTAAAGGTTGAGACAATGTCGAAGTTGATAAACATGGCGAACGTTTAGACATGTCAAGAAGCGGCGACAGATGCTTCTTTTTTTTTAAAAGACAGACAAATCATTGAAATTGATTGATAATCATGCATGAGAACACAGATTGATAGACAGATCGATAGAAAGAAAGGAAGAGAGAGAGAGAGAGAGAGAGAGAGAGAGAGAGAGAGAGAGAGAGAGGAGATGGACAGAGATGAATAGAATAGGATATATATAAAGAGAGATAGATGGATAGACAGATATATAGACAGATAGATATAAAGAAAGGAAGAACATATATATATATATATATATATATATAATGTACATTATATATGTATATATATATATATATATATATATATATATATATATATAAGAGAGAGAGAGAGAGAGAGTGTGTGTGTGTGTGTGATAGATAGATATAGAGAGAGATATGTAGATGGACAGAGATGAATAGAATAGGATATATATAAAGAGAGACAGATGGATACAGATAGATAGACAGATAGATATAAAGAAAGGAGACAGATATATATATATATATATATTTATATATATATATATATATATATATATATATAGTGAGACGGAGAGATAGGTACATGGACATAGATGAATAGAATAGGATATATATAAAGAGAGATAGATGGATAGACACATACACACACGCATATATACATATATGTATAGATAGATAGATCGATAGAATTTGGTGGCGATTGGAGTGAGTTTCTACTGTAGTTTTCTATGAGAGAGGAAAAGAAAGAGACAGACATACAGATAGATAGAGAGATAGATAGATAGAAATG
This sequence comes from Doryteuthis pealeii, assembly GCA_023376005.1. Lineage (NCBI taxonomy): Eukaryota > Metazoa > Mollusca > Cephalopoda > Myopsida > Loliginidae > Doryteuthis > Doryteuthis pealeii. Next base: position 60,426,899 of record CM042164.1, read on the forward strand.
AATAGGATAGATAGATACATAGATAGTCACACACAGAGAAAGATAGATAGATAGATGTGAAAGAAAGAAAGAAAGAAAGAAAGAAACACTGATAGATAAATAGGTATATCAATAGATATCAATAGAATAGGATAGATCGATACATATATATATATATATATATATATACACACATATATATATATATATATATATATATATAGAGAGAGAGAGAGAGAGAGAGATAGATAGATATGAATAGAATAGGATAGATAGACAGATAGATAGATATAAAGAAAGAAATAGAGAGACATACAAATTGATAGATAATAGATATGAATTGCATTGGATATAAAGAGAGATGGATAGATGGATAAATATATATATATATATATATATATATATATATATATATATATATTGATAGATAGAAAGAAAGAAAGTTAGAAAGAAAGAAATAGAGAGGCATATAGATAGATAGATAGATAGATAGCATTTGCGGACGTTTGGAGTGGGTTTCTACTGTAGTTTTCTATGAAAGAAAGAAAGAAAGAAAGAAAGAAAGAAAGAAAGAAGATATGTTAAGCCGGATGTTCCTGTACAGAAATCACGATGTCTGATCTTGTCGTGGTCACTTAGGCTTTACAATAACTACCGTTTGTCAGAAATCATTTTCAGACATTTCCGCCAAAATTTTCCAAACAGTCTGATGTGGAATTTCAGAAACAAAAAGCAGAATCTCATACTTAAAGGCACCAAAATACTATGACTTATACTTTGTGATTTAGCGGGGCCAATTCAACTGCCAAGAAAAGAAAATAACAAGTATATACAATGGAACTTCGGTTCTCGAACGACTCTGAGTTCAAACAATTCAGAGTTCAAACAAAGAATTTGAGTATTAAAAAAATGCTCCAATTGTCGAACAAATTTTCGGACTTCGAACAAACGAGTCGAGCAGATAAAAATGGGTGTCACGCGTACGACTGCCGAGACAAACCGAAGACGTCCGAACGGCTGGTCAAGTCTACCCAATCAGCATCAGTCAGCGTCCGTTGCTATCATGAACGACTGCCTGATATAGTTTTTGTGCAAATTCTTCGCTTCGTGTGTGTGTTTTATTCTTTATTTTATGGCTACTTTAACCTTTATTCTAAGAAAGGCTGCAGTGATACTACCAGAAAGAGAAAGAGAAAGAGGAAAGTTGTTTTCAGAATCTACTAAAAAGATCTTTGATCTAATCTTCAATCCCGTATAAAATATAATACTATTTTTATTCGTTGAAACACTACAGTCGATAAGATCTACTTAGACTACACCCTTTTTTACTGGGGATTTAAGTAACTGGTTTGTAATTATCTATGTATGTCCCTCTAAGTGTCAGTACGTACATTTGTTATATACCCCTTATATCTCATCGGTTATATAAACGGGGGAGAGAGAGACAGACATATAGTAGATAGGATGTGATGATGGCTTACTTGTTACATTCTATCTACTGGTTCTAACTTAGCCGCCATTTTCTCTGGGCTGACTTCTCTTCATGGCTTTCTCTTAAGGGTTGGTTTATCTTCTTTTCCGTGTTGGGCTGGTCATTTCTTGTTTTTAATAATCAATTAACAAGACTTTGTTGTTTACTGATAAAGCTTTTATTTAACAACCCAGCCCAGAATTCGACCACGCGTCGAGTTGCGAACCCTAAGAGACATCCTCAACTTTATGCCACAAGGAGTAGCCACTGAAACTTTACCCAATACCGACTTTGATTTACTAACAGCGGAACTTAAATGCTGACCAGGATTGTAACCGTTTTAAAGACATAAAAACCACAATAACACCTCTTGGGGAATCTTATACTCAGGTCTGGCCTCCAATATATGTTAAATAAAAATAAATAATTAAAATCATTCCTCTCCTATCATTATTAAAGAAGGGTTGACTTACCTAATCTAAACCTCGTAAATCCGTACGGAGAAAAGTGTTTATGGCTACGTATCCCATTTAAGTACGGGGTACCGCGCGTCTGATTGGCTGTTACTAACAACCAATCAGATGTGCAGTGCTTTGTATTTGAATGGAATAGAGTTCTAAACCGTCCAAGAAAATTTCTTATTTTTCATTGTCAAAAGTATTTTAGCAGCTATTGTTGGTGGTTGTACCAGAGTTTGATCACCTCTGATAGGGTCAGCAGGGCGAGGGAAGTCTGATGTTGGAAGACCCGAAACTTCCCAATGAACCCTGCGGATTACATCACTGACGACAATCACCAGCATCCCAAATGTAGGAGCGTATATTTAAAGTACAACTTATGTGGTAGCATAAAATTGTTGACAGACCCTGTAGCGAGAATTCAAGGGCCAGTGGAAAACTACCAGGACTGTTGGTAACATTGACCCCAAGAGGTGCGGATCTCGCGCGTCACGTGATTAGTTAGTTTAGAGAATCAGATACAACCTGACTTTGGAGCAGAGAGGATGTGCCTCTTTCTGATGGGGTTGATATCACCACGCGCGAAAGAACATAAGCTAGACTAAATAACATCTTGATCAAAAAAGAAAAGTCTTGTAGTTCCTTCATTGATTGCAATGAATAAAGTTAGCCCTTAGAAGAATCCCTTAGTTAGAGAACAAGCAACAAGACGACATGATGACGGACAGATGAGATAGTAATGAAGTTAGCAGAAATAAAGCAGTTCATGACATGCAATACTCCACTTTGGGCCTATCTTGGGCTAGACGGGCGGTCGGAGAGGCCCCCTCCGATCAATCGGCTGGTCACGTCAAGCCCTAGCACCTATATGATTTTCCCAACCCTATTGCCCTTATGGCAATCACCAACCCTTTTTATCATATGGGTGCTAGAAGGCGGTGACTGCAGGTCTACATGTCCTGGGAATGACGTTAAACTCTATCTGATGGTGAGGTTCCAGTTTTGGAGGTTTGGGGAATGTGGAGCACCCCTTCATCACCATTGCTCCCTGGTCCACTCTAACCCGGAGTGGCAGTACCTGTTAGGGTCCCATCTATGGGTTGAATAGAAAAGCATGAGCTTATAAACAAAATTGTATTATCCATTAAGAATTGATTTATTTCAAAACTTTATCGGCATTAAATGACCCACCGAAGTTGATATGCTGTAAAACAAAACAAAACCAAGAAGTAAAGCAGAACTTAAGTAACAAGTAAGTCTCTCTGTGTCTGTCTGCTCGCTCTGTCTGCTCTGTCTGCTCTCTCTCTCTCTCTCTCTCTCTCTCTCTCTCTCTCTCTCTCTCTCTCTCTCACCCGAGTTTCCTCTCTCGATTATATACCCGATCTTGGGTATACAACGTATCTAGACATGGAAAATGGGGTTAAATCGAACTTAACAGACCTAAATTCCACCATCGTATGTCACCCCGGTGAAAGAAAAAAATACCAAAAATCAGGGAATTAACCGAATTTAATGAAATTTTCAGTGTTGATATATTAATGAATAAAAGATATAATGCACCAGTTATTTTATTTTAAAACTTTTACAATTTTTCAGGTTAATTAACTATGAACCCCGTATCTTTGAGATTCTGTGTTACGCCTTAAAGATAAGTGGTTCAAAGTTAACTGAGCTGAAAAAATATAAAAGTTTTTAAATAAAATAACTGGTGCATTATATTTTTTGTTCATTAATATGACCGAGAGCAATGGTGATAAAGGGGTCCTCTATATTCCCCATATCTCCAGAACTGGAACCTCACCATCAGTTAGTTAAACGTTCATATCCAGGACATAAAGATACAATCAAGGTGACACATTCACAGCATCTAAAACAAAGGAAAACCAAAGCGGTTAAGTGCTGAAATTGCAATTTTTTTTAAAGTGCTCAACTCACAATAAAGCGCATTCGCTTAAGTGTTAAGATTACTATCTGCACATTTCCCGTATTCGAGTTTTTAACAAAATTTTCAAAGTTGCAAATTATCAGGCAATATTGGATACGTTGGAAGATTGCTAAAAATACCAAATTCAATGTTATTTTACTAGTTTTCAATGTTTCTACACAAGTTTCTTTTTTCAAATCTTTTTAATTAGCTATTACATGTAAATAAAGGCTTTCAAAGTGCGATTTTAAAAATTTTCACAAATGTTTCAACCGTAGCAACTATCAAGTATGGTGTAAGGCCATGAACCCTTGCTAGAAACAACCATTGGAACGTTAATTTATTAGTTTTCAGGCCTTCTACAAGAGTTTTTTTTTTTAGGTTTTCTTTTTACTTGCGTAAGAACATTGGGAAAACAGGCCGATTTTGAAGTGTTTTTGATTAGATTTTCACGTATACGAATTTCTTTTCAAAACTAACCCAAATTTTCAATGTGGCCACTCATCAGGTATTTTTAGAGCCCTAATAGGTTTGCTTTAAAATAACAACTTCAATCTTATTTTCCTAGGTTTAAATGTTGCTACACAAGTTTTTTTGTTTGTTTTTTAATCGGTGTGCTTACATAGAAATAAAGTCGATTGCATTTAAAAATATGAAATTACTCAATTTTAAAAACTCGGTAGAACTCTCTAGGGGTGACTTAAATTAACTTTCACTGCCAGCATATATAAAGCAATGATATTCTGTCTACAGACTGGATCTCTCTAATGATCATAAAATATATAAACAAATGTATGTATTTAATAGTTTAAACACCATCCCTTTTCGGCAGCTGTCCAATGGTCGAGACGGTTAACGAATCGGGCAGACGAATAGTCAGTCCGATTTCGCTCGTGTTCAGAGGTAGTTGCAGCGTTTAATCACACTGAAGAGGCGTGAAACGCCAAAACACGGTGTCTGTGGATGACTTTTATATATATATATATATATATATATATATATATATATATATATATATATACGATTAAAATCGAATGGTTTAAAATACAACCGAGCAATATAATCCATAACGATGGCAGGAAGAAAGAAATACCCCGAAGATTCGCGCTAATGCGAGAAACTCGAGTCGGTATATTTTAAACGATCCGTATTCTAAACCATTAGATTTTAATCGTCTATTTAGCTCTTTATATTGAGCACTTTTTAATCGATTTTAGTAAAAAAATTCCCGTAGTAAATAAGATTTTATACTTATTTCCTTAGTGGATTTTTATTGTTACTAGGGTACATATATATATATATATATATATATATATATATACATATATATATATATGTATTATCAAAATCAAGTTCAATAACATTTAACAGCGTGTTCCGACAATAGCTCAGTAAATATAACAGTGAAACACCATCGTACTAAAAATCAAATTGCTGTATATTTACCCAACTACTAGTTAAAATTATAT
>CM042164.1:60439699-60467199 GCA_023376005.1 Doryteuthis pealeii
CTCCTCACCAAGTAAGTCTCTAATCTCTCTCTCTCTCTCTCTCTCTCTCTCTCTCTCTCTCTCTCTCTCTCTCTCTCTCTCTCTCAACAGAAAACCAGATCCGAAGTCCCCAAGAAAGTCCAGACCTAAGAAGATGCCAGACCAAGTCAAGATGTTAGAAGATATACCAAAGACGATCAGAATACTAAAGACGGCCAAGAAATAGAATTAAAGAAAAGGTATGCAACATTATAATTATTTAGTGCGAGTGAAGAAGGGCTATGCAACACTCTCTCTCTCTCTCTCTTCTCTCTCTCTCTCCTCTCTCTCTCTCTCTCTCTCTCTCTCTCTCTCTGAAGAACTCTCTTAATCTGAGAACTCTCACTCTTACACACACCAATTGTATGCCCGATGACAATGTGGGTATGTAACAGTACCACAATCATAACAATTTGAATTTTGGATTTGAAATAAATATTTTGTCACACCAGTCCTGGAAATTTTCTGACATACCTCGTAGATAAACTTACAGAAGATCAATTAAACACAAGCAAAGCCCAACAGAAACCCTTAGTCAGAAGAAACAGCCCTTTGTTAAGAAGAAGATATATAGAAGAACCCAATCGACAATAAGATGGCAACCGGAGGAGATAGTAGAAGGATCAGCAAGAAGCAAGTAATATCTCCTCACCAAGTAAGTCTCTAATCTGTCTCGCCCTCTCTAATATATTTCTCTATCACTGAAGAACTCACTTCTCTCTGAAGTCTCACTATCACACACCAATTGTGTGCGCGATGTCAATGTGGGTATGTAAAGTAGCACGTTTGGTCCCGTGACCAGCATAGGACCACCCTGCATCTAATAGTTCTAGAGATCTGAAGGAGTGTCATGTATGACTGCCATTACTCCCAGGTCCACTCTTTTCCGGAGTGGTTTTATGTTTATTTCGACGGGCATTTATTTCTGCTGGTAAATCATGATGTTGCTCAGCTTCAAAATGTTTTTGTCTGTTTATAGGCGTGTTTCTAAATCTTTCGTTCGTTATCTTGTGTCGCTTGATCGCAGATTCTTTATTTGTCCGATTCTATTTCACACAATTTTTAAAATTAAACATTTTCACTGGTCCTTTCGTTTTGAGCCAATGCCGTTGGGTAAGGCAAGAATCCTACTCTTCTGCCTCTTGCTATGGGTAAATAGTGTTGCATAGCGCCTTCTTCACTGGCACTAAATAATTATAATGTTGCATACCTCTTTCTTCAATTCTATTTCTTGGCCATCTTTAGTATTCTGATCGTCTTTGGTATTTCTTCTATCATCTTGCGTCTTGGTCTGGCATCTTCTTAGGTCTGGACTTTCTTGGGGACTTCGGATCTGGTTTTCTGTTGGGGATTTCTCCTTATCAGAAGCCCTGTGTCATTGTTAGTTTTTAGGTAATAATCACAAGACTTTGATTTACTTTGATGTTACTTTATTTTTAATCCCCAACCCAGACATCTGCTAACTAACATAGCGGGCGTATGCAGAGTGAGTCACAGTTCAGGCAGTACATCTTCACTGCCTGACGTTCAACTGCAAACTGAGGACCGAACAGGTCCCACGTGACTTCACGTATTTTGGCGGGCTCCTGTAATTTTCTATTGAAGGACCCGGCCATGGTATGAAAAGGGTCATCCCCTCAGAATTACAGGGGACCGACAAAAATCTTATGCAACCGCATAGATTATGTAACAATAGTAACATAGCCTGAGTTTCTTTAGCGTTGGTAAGACAAACAATCTACGAGAAGGAAACATCTTAAACATGCTGTAGGAATTTACACAACCATCCGCCCAAGAAGGATGCTACACAAGATCAGCCTCCAAGCAGATTGAATTCATATTCTTCCTTAGCCTAGATTGGTTACCATAACAAAGCTAATCCATTCATGTCACTGGCATTCATTAAGTTTTGTGCTAATACGACACAGGATCAAATGGGATGAAGATCGTGTTGCGTCAATATGCCAAAAGAAGAATTTCAAAAAGGTTGACATAACGTTCCAATGCACTTGCCTACCCGGTGTTTTACGTAGGTTCGAACACCGGCCTTGGAATATGCTAACTGTATCTCCCGCAGATGTGTAAAACCTACCACACAAAAAGGTACCCCACATATAAACCGCATCTGAGAGTGAGGCTCTTGTTCTGGAGATCTGGACAGTGTGGAGTCCTATCTGTGGTACTATTTTACCCATAGATGGATGATGAACAGCTGGGTTCACTTCCTTCCCAAGAGTATTATCTGTATATGAAATGCAAATATTCTTAGCAAGGATTTGAAATCGGGTCACCATATCCATTTTCTACAACGATAACCATTTCAATACAATCGCCTCCGATATACAACTACAAAAGATGAATCAGTTGAAAAATGATGCTATTTTCAAAGCCAAAAGATAAGGAAATATTAGGAATAAAAACTTTTGAATGAGTAAATAAGAGACTTGTCACGTTCCTTTTCTGACTTTCCTTCGACACAGACAATCACACCACAACAGAAGATGCAAGCAAATCTTCACTGAGATATTAGGTTGTTACAAAAATAATGGCCGATTTCAAATACATACATTTATTGTTGAAATATTAACAGTAGAAATGTTAAAATAAGTCAAAATACTACGAGCCTTGGGCAGCTATGCATCTCTGCCATCGATCTACGATGTTATTTATTCCGCTTTGGTAAAAAGTTATTGGCTGTGATACAACAAAATTTTTAAATGATGATTCCACCTCTTCTTTAGATCAAAAAGTCTTACCATTTAAAAATGTGCTTAAAAAATGATAATCAGTAGGTGAAAGATCGGAAGAATATGGAGGATGTGGTAAGGTCTCGTATTACAAGTGACTATTCGGTCAAGAAAGGGGTCATTGGTTTACGCAAACAGAGCATAGAGCACACTTCAAACCGCCTAAGTTTTTGGTGCTCATTGAGCTCACGAGGAACCCATTTATGGAGCTTTTTCACCTTTCCAATACTCTGTAAATGGCGGGAAACTGTTGCAATGCTGACACCAAGTGTCTGAGACATTTCTCTGACACTTTGTCGTGGATTTTACTCAACAACTACCTGCAATTGTTCATTGTCAAGACTGCATGTCCGTCCTCTACCTTCTTCATCTTCAAGACTCTCATCTCCACTGTGGAATTTCTGGAACCAGCTTCGTACTGTCCGATCACTTGTGGATTCATCTACCCATGCTTTGTTGATATTGGCAGCAGTTTCGGGGGCATTGTGCCCAAGCTTGAACTCATGCAACATAAGAAGGCGAAGGTCATGTTTAGGCATGTTCATCTTTGAAGGCTCTTATTTTTCAAAAATACTTTCTATCTGAAAATAAATTGAATTTTATTTTTGAACATACATTAATTATTATATATGCAAAAATTCACCTGAAATAAACAACAAATTTTATGTTAAAATGACATTTCAACACCGAGCACTTGAATCGGCCATTATTTTTGTAACAACCTAATAGATATTGATTATTTCTTCCCATTGACAATTAAGGTGACAATTCTTCCATGACGTAGTTGTATTAGGACTACTGTATGGCTGCACAACCTCGACCCTAACGCAGCGTCTATAGAATAAGCTAGATGGGAGATGAACAAGAATGCTGCGTGCGATCTTAAACAAATCGTGGAAACCCCACCCCACAAGAAAGCAGCTGTACGACCACTTGCCCCCTATCACACAAACCATCCGAGTGATACGAACAAGACATGCTGGACACGGCTGGAGAAGCAAGACGAACTCATAAGTGACGTTCGCCTATGGAAACCAGTGCATAAAGACTTACATTAACCAGCTCTTCATGGATACTGGATACTGCGCAGAGGATCTGCCAGAGGTAATGAATCATAGGGACGGTTGATGAGAGATTGTCATAGATATCCGTGCTGCTAACGCGACATGATGATGATGATGATGATGATTTTCTCCCTGGTGGCAATGAATTATAATCTTTTGCAGTTATTATAACGGCAAGTATCCAAAACGAATTTAACAGTTGCTTAATGTGTTTAAGTTCCCACCTTTGACAGTACCTCCCCTGAAATGGACATAAAGGGGAGGAGATGGAAGAGGAGATGGGAGAGGAAAAGTAGTTTTGACAAACGAGAAGAAAGGGTTTGGTTTGAATTCAGAGTTTTCCTTCTCCTAGACCAGTTGCCTTACCAAGGTTACCAGTCTGCCCTACTATTTACCCATAACTGGAAGGTGACTTGTTGGATCCATACCTTTCCTAAGGGTATTAGTGCTTTGTGAAATGCAAACTCGTCTAGGATTTGAACTGCATCTAATGATGAAGTTCCAATTCTAGAGCTTTGGGGAGTGTGAAGTACCCCTTCATTGCCATTGCTCCCAGGTTCACTCTGACCCGGAGTGGTAGTACCTGTTTAGGTCTCATCTATGGATGTGTGTACATCAACAGAAAAAAATGAGTGAAAAAAATGTTTAAAAAATTGAGTCTAAAAAGATAATTGAGTACCCATCAAGAATGAATGAAACAAAATCGTCTTCGGCATAGAATAACCCAATGGGTTATCATGTTTTTAAAACCAACCAACCAACCAACCAACCAACAATGGTTGCGCACATATACCTATAACAATGATGATATGTACATGTTTTGATTATGTTACATAATCTATGCGGTTGCATAAGATTATTGTCAATCCCCTGTAATTCTGAAGGGATGACCTTTTTCATACCATGGCTGGGTCCTTCAATGGAAAACTACAGAAGCCCGCCAAAATACGTGAAGTCACGTGGGACCTGTTCAGTCTCCAGTTTGCAGTTGGACGTCAGGCAGTGAAGATGTACTGCCGAACTGTGACTCACTCTGCATACTCCCGCTATGTTAGTTAGCAGGTGTCTGGTGGGGATTTAACAATAAAATAAGATCAAAAGTAAATCGAAGTCTTGTGTTTATTATCTAAAAACTAACAATGACACAGGGCTTCTGATAAGGAGAAATCCCTAACAGAAAACCAGACCCGAAATCCCCAAGTCAACTCCAGACGCAAGATCTTAGAAGATGCCAGACCAAGACGCAAGATGTTAGAAGATATACCAAAGACGATGAGAATACTAAAGACGGCCATGAAATAGAATTAAAGAAAGAGGTATGCAACATTATAATTAATTTAGTGCCAGTGAAGAAGGGTATGCAACAATTATTCCCTTCTCATAAATGATTCTGTCTCCATGGTAATGTTTGACATCTGTCTGGAATCCACACGCGGGAGGCTTTGTTGTTTTGTGAAATGACAGAGAGTCGCCGTCCCTTATTGTGATCGGCACAAGATCGATGGCAATCACTGCGTACTAATCAGGAACGGACGGGCGAGAGACACACTAATGGCTCAATCGATCAATTTGATCGATTAAATCTTGATCTTGGCTCGTGATTAACGACAGAGAAGATGCTGACAAGCAAATAGATATCAGTAAAGAGTTTATAATCAATTGAGACGGCGCGTAGCGTAACGGTTATCGCCGTTGAAAATGGACACGGTGAGACGAGTTCAAATCCTGGATGATCTGTTTGAAAATTATCAGTACTAGCAGGACCTCCTTTTTAACCAGAGGGGTGTTGCAAGATGATAACGGTCGGAAGATTAAGAAACAAGAGCATTAATATGTAGATCGTTTTTAGCAGTTTTCTAGATTTGGAGGGTCTCATTTTTAACCAGTGGGTATTGTAAGATGATAACGGTCGGAAGATTGAGGAACAAGAGTATGAATTTATAGATTGTCTTTATCTCTCTTTTTGGTCAGTTTTCTAGATTTGAAGGGTCTCCATTTTAACGAGAGGGTGTTGCAAAATGATAACGGTCGGAAGATTAAGGAACAAGAGTATGAATTTATAGATTGTCTTTATCTTTCTTTTTGAGCAGTTTTCTAGATTTGAAGGGTCTCCTTTTTAACCAGAGGGTGTCGCAAGATGATAACGGTCGGAAGATTAAGATTAGATATCAGTAAATAGTAAATGTAATGGTTATCATCGTTAGATGTTGGTAGGTACGTAGGCTGCATCTAACGGCATGACACCCTTGTTGGGTTATTTTATATTAATTATTGTACAATATTATTGTAATCTTAGACTTTCAGCAGAATTTTCATGAAGTAACTATCGGTTTTTGTATTTTTCTTGGGTGTGATGGTAAAGCTGCTGTGAACGGCTTAAATTGGACAAAGAGTTAAAAAAGATTTATAGCTACACCACACTCCCCAGAGCACCAACACCGTAAGAAGTTTAGTGTCATACCTAAAATACTCCATAATTTGTGTGAATACTTTAAAAAAGAGTTATAGCAATGAAGGAGAACTCCACACTCCCCAGAGCACCAAAACGGAAACCTCATTACCATAAGAAGTTTAGTGTCTGTAATAATAAACAAACACACACGGTTATGCTTAAGAAAGCTTTATTTTACAGTTTACTTAGAGCTTATATGCTCTCAGAAACGTCAAATAGGAAAAAGTTACCAAAACTTTCCACCCAAATAAAACTGTTGATCGCCGGAAACTTTTGCACACTCCTGAAGTTTTTATAGAAGGAAAAAATAGAGTGGGGGGGAATAAATATTTGTTTGTTCTGCTTATGATCAGTCTGTTTAAGATTGGTTTGGTTTCTTTGCACAGTTATGGGGTTTTAAGTAAATGTTTTTTGTTAAGTGGGGGCAAAAAGAAGCGAGTCAAACGCCTTATTCGCAGGCTACAACACTGTCGTCGTTGTCTACCAGCAGCTGAAGTCGCAACACACTTACTGCCGTCACCCTACTTCTACTTATACTGCCGTTTCCCCTTATCATCCGGGCACATCAGTCGAACCTTGCGCCCGTGCACAATTCTCGTGCATTCAGATGGACGTGTGTAGGCCCCAACATCCGGGCACCTGAATTGCACCTCACGTCCATCCAGCGCCTAAATCTCATTTCTTTGCATTCCGGAGGGCGCGGGTTCGACTCCGGCAGGCAAGACACTCTCACTCTTTTTCCAAATGAGTACGGTGGTACTCGTTCTCCGTCACAAACATCTTTGAAACTTACTAGGCTCCTGCTTATCTATTATGTAACAATACTGTTCATTACGAGTACTAAGTTCTTTTAGTGCCCTGACGGCTGAGGCTGTACAATACCAACGCCAGCTATCGGCGAACAAACCGCAGCAAGGGAAGATATCTCATTTTTAGACTTATGACTTATGTGACACTATGATGAGGAATTGATTGCACGTCATTGCAATAGGAAAAAGTTACCAAAACTCTCCACCCAAATAAAACTGTTAATCGCCGGAAACTTTTGCACACTCCTAAAGTTTTATTTAAATTTCCAGCTGAGTTTCATATTAATATTTAAAATAATTTTAATCCGATTTGTATTAAAGAATCAGGCACTCCTGAACAACTTGGGTCCCATCAGAAAGAAAAAGAAATTAAAGTAGTGATAGGACTTTTGTTTGTGTTTATTTATCTATTGGAAAAATATTTTTGGTTTTTTGTCTTTTGAGGGGGTAGGATGGAAGATTTTTTTAAATTATAGGAATAAGAAAATAAAATAAAAGTGTATATAGATTTAAGTCGGTATTTGTACATTAGCAAAATCCAGCACAGCATGTGAGAGAGTTTAGTTGTGGGTGTAAATGCTTGCATTTTTCTCTGTGTGTATAGAAGGGAGTAGGGCGATACATATTTCAAACCTAAAGATAAATAAAGAACAATGATTAAGTTAAGTTGTGAACGAAAATATTCACATACACACACTAAAAAAAAGACAATCTGCGCATGCGCACGTAGAAGAGATTTAATCACGAGAAGGTGCTGGCTTTTTGTTATCCCAAACGGAAGTGAACGGCAAGCCTGCACTTCCACCGGAAGTGCTTCTCGTGTAGACATTTACCCGATTAATACGCGTCGTCGTCGACGTCTTCTCTCTCTCTCTCTCTCTCTCTCTCTCTATCTATCTCAGAGTATTCATTCACACTCTCCATATTTCTGTCTCGATGGATATTTAGCGCCTGAAGAAAGAAATAATTTTGGTTACGATGTGAACATAGGTAATTATTTTTTAATTATATTTGGAAACACACACACATACACACACACATATATATATATATATATATATATATATATATTATGGAAAACATGACTTACCGGTGAATATGGTCACGATGGTTGATGTGAAGTTCATAAAGGTAAGGCAGTGATATAATAAATAAAAAAGTGCTCAATACGTTAGCAGAGCAAATTTATTTTAATATAGGTCCAAGTGATAACCTATTCGAGTTTCACCATGTTGAGGATCTTCAGACAATTATATGTATGTGTCTTTTGCTATGAACGTAATAGCTCTTAAGTAAACATATCAAATTTTGAATTATTTAGTAATAGCTCTTAAGTAAACCTATCAAACGTTGTAATAATTAAATTATACTGTGGTATATCTACAGGTCCTGCTAGTATTGAATTATTTAGTAATAGCTCTTAAGTAAACATATCAAACGTTGTAATAATTAAATTATCATACGGTGATATATCCACAGGTTCCTGCTAGTATTGAATTATTTAGTAATAGCTCTTAAGTAAACATATCAAACTTGGTAATAATCAAATTATCATACTGTGGTATATCCACAGGTCCTGCTAGTATGTATATATTACCACTAAGATATACAGGAAGCATTACAAGGACCCAAAGCATACGGCTAGGGCAACAAAGGAGTGTCTCAAGAAGAAGCACATCTTATTATAATGGAGATTGTGGATTTATCTGTCTGTAACCGAAACTATATCACTATACAAGTCACAATTCTCTTAGTTATTGACATCACATTCTCCATGATTTTATTTTTTATTTAAATCTCAATTATTAATAAAATTGTCTTACATTATTAATACTATTAACTATATCTACATACTGACAACATGCAATTATATTTATATATACAACAAAATAGCGGTTTACAGTGTGAACGGGAAGGCTAATTTGCATATTAATATTAAAAAATCGAATTTAATAAATATATGCTTAGTATTATTGATTTCTAACTGTTTGGTTTTATTTTAATGAATATAAGCAAAAATCTCTTCAATGGATTTTAAATGAAATCCATTAACAAGATAAAATAACTGTAATTTTATTCTTTACTTCCTCTTTTAACTAAATACTTAAATTAGAAAAAATAACACTGAAAGACGAGAGTGATGGAAGAGTAAGTTTCAGTTGTTCCATTTTTTATTATACTCCCTCTGTTTCAAATCTTTTATTATACCCCCCTCTGTTTCAAATCTTTTTATCTGCATTCTTATTTAGTTTCATTAGCCTTTCTAATTTAATACAATATTTTATTACATTAAAACTTAAATACTTGCACCCGGAGGGTGCATATATTTGCTAGTTAAGGTAATGGAGTGGTCTAGTCAGTGTCCAGACCTTAATCTATTGGATTATTTTGTATATAAGCCGCGCTACAATACACCACTTAAATTTATAGACTAAGCGAGGTCACGTGGTTTAAAACCTCAGCCAATCAACAGCCCGAATGCGTGGTTGGTTAACTACTTAAACACTGATACTGAGAGAGGTCCATTCGCAATTATTGACGAAGATCTTGCAATACTGAGGAGCACCAAGGAACAACCAAAGGATTCTTGACCAAGGATTTCCGCTGGACAAGCTCTCTTACTTGAAGCCTAAAGGATGGCCCATAAAATCGTAACATAATCCTTTAGAGAATCCGTGGAAGAAGCTGAAAGTTTGAGTTTCCAAACGACAACCAACAAACTTTAAGGATTTGGAGAGGATCTCCAACGATGAGTGGGCCAAAATTCTCATAGGATCTGTAAAAACTTGGTAACCAACTACAGGAACCGTCTGGCTGCTGTTCTTGCCAACAAGGGTTTTTTCAACAAGTACTCAGTTATATCTTGCTATCGGGTGAAATACATATTTTTTTCAATAAAATACAAATAAATATTCAAAAATTGATATAATGTGATTTTCTTAAAAAATGTATATTCTATCTCTCACTTTCAAGCCGTATGCTTTGGGTCCTTGTAATGCTTCCTGTATATCTTAGAAGAAATATATACATACTAGCACGACCTGTGGATATACCACAGTATGATAATTTAATTATTACAACGTTTGATATGTTTACTTAAGAGCTATTACTAAATAATTTAATACTAGCAGGACCTGTGGATATACACAGTATGATAATTTAATTATTACAACGTTTGATATGTTTGCTTAAGAGCTATTACTAAATAATTTAATACAGTGTGGATATACCAGTATGGCCTAAATAATTTAATACTAGCAGACCTGTGGATATACCACAGTATGATAATTAATTATTACAACGTTTGATATGTTTACTTAAGAGCTATTACTAAATAATTTATTACTAGCAGGACCTGTGGATATACCACAGTATGATAATTAATTATTACACGTTTGATATGTTTACTTAAGAGCTATTACTAGATGTATGATAATTTAATTATTACAACGTTTGATATGTTTGCTTAAGAGCTATTGCTAAATAGTTCAATATGTAAAAAGTATAATAATCTCTCACTCTCCTTTTTCTTTTCATCTTTTCATTATGTTCGATTGAAAACTGATTAGCGTTATCTCTTTCGAGCACTTACCACCTTTCTCTACCTTTCCTCTGCCCTATTTCTTTCTTTCTTTCTTTTTTCTTTCTTTCTTATATTTTTTCTGTGTAGCATGTCAATTCCTATTTTTGTAAGGTGGCCAACTCAGAAAATCAGCAGGGGGTGAAATACTTATATTCCCCACTGTATATAAAAACATGATAGACATTTTGAAGTGTAAAAAGCAGATACGATTTCAATGAACAATCAATTTTTAATATAATGAAGATAAAAAAAAACAAACAGTAAACGATATCTTAGCAACCACTTCAATAGAAATAGAATCATATAACACATTTCTCATGTGTTTAATAATTATTAAAAATCCATCAAATGAAGTCGAGGCTGTTGTGTACAAAAACAGAAATGCCGGCAATAAAAAAAACGAAATCCGGTCAATAGCAATTATATTCCAAGGAAACAGGTGTTTTGATTGGTAGAATTTTGCCAGGATCAAAGGGAAAAGAAAGAATGGAAACATCAAACGAAACGACAAAAAAAAATGTGTACTTTCTAAAAACGGGTCACACAATGAGACAATTCTCTTTATCCTGTAAATACGTTTATGAATTTTTTTTTTTTTTTTGCTGTGGGTCTTTGCAAAACATTACCATCATGAACATTCTCGAGAAAAGATGCATTGAAATCACCATGACAATAACGCAGACATCAATAAAGATGTTTATGATAATAAAATGATGTAACGATTATTATTTCTGTCTTGGCTGAAAAGGAAAGCCGATCCTTAGGATAAAGTGACAGCAAATCTCCTGTATATAATAATGTCTGTCTTAGGAAAAGCATTTATGGGGATTGAAAAATAAATGAAAGGGAAAATAAAGATAAAGAAAGAAAAACAAACCTTCACCCGTTTTATTCTATTTCAACCAGAAACTAAGAAAAACTTTTTAGTTTTTTTGAGTTTTTTTTAGTTTTTTGATTTTAAAAATTTTTATTTTTTTTTTTTTAGTTTCTGGTTTAAATAAATAAAACGAGGTGAAGGTTTGTAAAGTTTTTCTTTCTTTAAAAGTTAAATATTGCTTTGTATTTAATCTAATGTATTGATTATTATACATTGAGCTCTTTTTTAGGGATTTATAAAAATCCTTGTATGAGTATATTACAACTACAAGAGCATTCAGTATGGTTATACAGTGAGATTTTGAAGATCCCAAATAGAATCATCCCTTACTTACCAGTCATTTGGATTACCTTACATTTACATATATATATATATATATATATATATATATATATATATATATATATATATGTGTGTGTGTGTGTGTGTGTGTGTGAGAGAGAGAGAGAGAGAGAGTGCATGTTTTGCCCTCTCGGTCCATATTTATCTTTTTCTTTTAAACCTGTTTGCAGCGTTCCTGTATATGCCGATCTGCCTGTCTCTCACACGCATACACATATTCTTCTCTCTCTCTCTCTCTCTCTCTCTCTCTCTCTCTCTCTCTCTCTCTCTCTCTCTCTCTCTCTCTCTCTCTCTCTCATAAATGGTATCTCCATCCCTTTCTCTGCTTGTCTATATAATTTGAAGAGTCTGGGGACAGTCTGTTGATACAGATAGGGATGAAGACAGACATTTTTGTCATCTGAGTCACGGACGATTCTAATTGTGGGTCCAGGGGTAGGGTGGCGATGATTCCGGACGAAATGCCACTGGGGAAATTAGTGGCTCAACTTTCATATTTCGGCATACAATTTATTATTGATTCCGCATAAATGACACAGACAATCGACCATTACATAATATTTAGATGAATATGATGATAATAATATAATAATAATAATAATAATAATAATAATAATAATAATAATAATAATAATATAATTTGAGATAGAGACGGATCACCCTATCCCAGACAGGAGGATAGACCTAGTGTTGATTAACAAAAAAAAGAACAAAAAAAAGAGAACGTGTCAACTGGTGAATTTTGTGGTTCCAGCAGATCACCGGGTGAAGCAGAAGGAAAATGAAAAGATGGATAAATACCTGGACGTTGTCAGAGAATTGAAAAGGCTGTGGAATATGAGAGTGAAAGTGATACCAATTGTGGTTGGTGCACATGGAAAGGTCCCAAAAAGCTTGGAAAAAAGACTGGAGGATCTGGGAATCAGAGGAAGAATTGAAATAATCCAGACTACTACATTGCTGCAATCTGCTAGAATACTCAAAAGAGTCTGGAGACCTGTGGAGACTTGTTGTTCCTCAGCCTCCAGTGAAAAACCATCAGTTAACACTGATGTGAAAAACTGAAAATAATAATAATAATACTTAGGAATTTTAGAAGCAGACAATATCAATCAAATAGAGATGAAAGGAAAGTTAAAAAAGAATACCACAGTAGAGAAACCAAGCTCAGTAGCAGAAATCTCATCAAAGGAATAAATACCTGGGCCGTCCTCATTATAAGATATTCTAGGCCATTCTTAAAATAGACAAAAGAAGAACTCAGACAAATTAACCAAAGAACTAGAAAATGAATGACATTGCACAAGGCTTTACACCCTAGAGATGATAGAGATAGGTACACACACGCACACACACACACACACACACATATATATATATATATATATATATATATATATACGTACCAAGAAGGGAAGGTGGAAGTTGTCTTGTCAACATAGAGGGCTGCGCAGAAGCCACAATCCAAATACTCGAAGAATACACAAAACAGACCAAAGGAAGATTATTTATGGCAGCCAACAACAGCAGATGTAATATATGGATAAACAGACAAAAAACTAGAAAGCAAAGATGGGAAGAAAAACATTTATATGGACACATCAAAGGACAAATCGGAGAGGTTTCGCATGAAAAGACTTGGACATGGTTAAGAATAGGAAACCTTAAGAGAGAATAATTACTGCGCAAAATAATGCCACAAGAACAAATTATATCAAAGCAAAAAAAAAAGTGAATGTAGACTGTGTGGTGACAGAGATGAGATATAAACCATATATTAAGTGAATGTAGCAAACTAGCAGAACGGGAATACAAAGCTAGGCACGATTGAGTTGGAAAGGAGATCCACTGGGAATGATGCAAAAAACTATATTTTGACCCTACTAGAAATGCTTATAGCAATGATGCCACTAAATTACCTACTTAGGAAATATACAGGAGGCTACAAATTTACAAAATCTCAAGAAAATTAAATCAGCTAATGTACGTGGATGATATCAAGATTTTTGCCAAAGATAAAAAAGAACTGGGAACCTTATATAGTAGAGTAGGTCGATTTTTCACTTTTTAAAAATATTAAATTGTCCATCTACGAGAAATTTGTGTGTTAGTATACTGAATACTGATACAAAAAATTAGATCTTTTACTTGTACCATTGTTTGAGGAAATAGCATTAATGATTATCTACTAAAATTCACTAAAAATCCTCGCCTTCGCAAAATTTAGCCTTTAGAAAAGGTGCATTTTAGTAGACGATCTTTGATGCTATTTCTTCAAACAATGGTGCAAGTAAAAGATCTAATTTTTGGTATCAGTATTCAGTATGCTAACACACAACTTTCGCATAGATGGACAATTTGATATTTTTAAAAAGTGAAAAATCGACCTACCTTATTGGAGCCGTAAGAATTTCTTTGGGGAGACTATATACTGCGGATACTGACTAGAACCTGCCAAGAGGGATACCCGATAGGGACGGGTGGCGAGAGATGGAGAGAGAGAGTTATGGGGAATACATGCGCGTTAAGATAATGATGTTGGATTCTGGCGCTCAGTCCAATCAGAATTTGGGTGGTGGGAGGGGATATTAATTTAATTTGATTTTTTTTTTCGAAATGAATTCTTGAGGCTTGAGAATGAAGCCTATTTATCACGAAGAGAAAAATAACCGGTGAGAGTTTGAAAAGACACCCCTCCCTCGACATTATCTCAAAAATAAAAACAAAAACAACTTACTCTGCCAAAATCCGGAGTTATTCTGACACAATGATTTAATCTAATTTTCCCAATGAATACTTGACAGACTTCAAAATACCCGGAAGTAAAAAAAATAAAAAATAAATTAAAAAAATTAAATTAAAAACGAGGCTGGGGATTTAGACTCCCACTTTTTGTCTTTTCCTGGCGTCGCCATGTTACGTCTCCAAATACAGTTCATATCTCTCTTTCTCTCTCTCTCCATATATATATATATATATATATATATATATATATATATTATAATGGAGATTGCGTGTTTTTCTGTCTGTAACCGAAACTATATTCCTACTCAAGTCACAATTCTCTTAGTTATTGACATCACATTCTCCATGATTTTATTTTTATCTAAACCTCAATTATTAATAAAATTGTCTTACATTATTAATACTGTTAACTATGTCTACATACTGACAACATGCAATTATATTTATATATACAACAAAATAGCGTGCATATTAATATTAAAAAATCTAATTTAATAAATCTGTGCTTAGTATTATTGATTTCTAACTGTTTGGTTTTATTTTAATGAATATAAGCAAAAATCTCTCCAATGAATCTTAAATTAAATCCATTAACAAGATAAAATAACTGTCATTTTATTATTTACTTCCTCTTATAACTAAATACTTAAATTAGAAAAAATAACAATGAAAGACGAGAGTGATGGAAGAGTAAGTTTCAGTTGTTCCATTTTTTATTATACTCCCTCTGTTTCAAATCTTTTATTATACTCCCTCTGTTTCAAATCTTTTTATCTGTATTCTTATTTAGTTTCATTAGCCTTTCTAATTTAATACAATATTTTATTACATTAAAACTTTAAATACTTGCACCCGGAGGGTGCATATATTTGCTAGTATATATAACTTTCAAAGAATAAAAAACTTAACAAACCGTCATCGCGTTATATTTTATTTGTAGCAGAGACTAAAAGATGAGTTCTAGCCTCATCAGACGGGTTTTACAAAATACAGGTATCCTCATAAAAAAAAAAAGAAATTGTATCACCAAAAAAAAAATTTCCTCATCGTTCATAATTTTTCTATTATGACATATAATTACACACACACACATATATATATATATATATATATATATATATATATTATATATATTATATTATTATTTTTAAAGGCAATTACAATGCGTATATCGTATAAAATTTAATAATTATTGAAAATAATCATGACTCTGCGTGCTGGGTTCCCGGTTTCGATTTCTGTCGGAGGGAGGTCGTAGGTTTACACCGCTGATGAGGCTTAATAAAGTTGAAACAGCTGTACAGTGTTCCACGTGGTGCATGTTAATCGCCGGGTTTGCTTGTCATGATTATTTTCAATAATTATCGAATTTTATACGATATACGCATTGTAATTGCCTTCAAAAAATAAAAAGTATAATATACTTTACATAACAATGCTTCAAAAGCAAATTATCAAATTCCATATATATATATATATATATGTGTGTGTGTGTGTGTGTGTGTGTGTTGAAAAAAGAATATGACTCATTGGAGAAAGAAAAATAAACCAAACGAGTCAGTAACGGAAGTTTACTACCAAGATTTCATTAAAAGGGATCATCATGAAAATTCTTATATATATATATATATATATATATATATATATATATATATATATATATATAAGGCACGGAGAGGGGTGAGTCAGAGAGGAGAGTAGCCTCGACAGAAAAATGAGCCAGAAAGAGTGAGAGAAAATCCAGCAGCCCCAGAAAGCATCATATTTTGTGTACATTCAATGCACCAAAGACGGTCACTTGAGAGTTGGCCTGCGGAGTCACTTGCTCAGATGCATATGAAAAAAATTTGGACACTACGCCATCGTCTTTACGCCTGCATTGTGATAGCCTTCTAAACCAACCTCCTAACCAATATATATATATATATATATATGAAAAAAGAAAATGAGTCATCGGTGAAAGAAAACCAAACCGAACGAGCCAGTAACCAAATTAACTACAAAGATATATACAATGCGTGTCAAAACAATATCGAGATTTAAAAAATTTTTGACAAACCTTGATTTCTGAAAAAAGAATAACGTTATATTCATTCTTCATTTCTATCTTGGTAGATACAGCTTCAATCTCGATACTTTTATGACACACCTTATATATATATATATATATATATATATAACCTAAAGTTCAACTGTTATTATCCGAAAAGAAGTTTATCTCAGTTTAACTAGGAATTACATCGACTTGGTTAAACGTAGGGTAGGGTCCTGATGAAATCATTTGGATTGAAACTATGGTAGACACATAATATTATAAAAGTAATTGGAAATTTGCTTGAAGCATTGTTAAGTATGTTATAATATATTAATAATTTGAAGGCAATTACAATGCGTATAAAAAATAAAAACAAAAAGATGTTATTTTTTGTCTTATCGATTTCAAAGTATAAAACTTTATCTTCAGAGATTAATATAAAAATGTACGTGCTTAAGTTTTTTTTGTGTGTTTAAATTTTTCCTCTTCTTTTTTTTTTTCTCTCCTCCTTTCTTTTTCTTTATGTTATGAATGAAATGGGCGAATAACTGTAATTTCTTTTTTTTTTGTTTGCTTTTTTGTTTTTATTCTTATACATTGTAATTGACTTCAAATATATTAATATGATATATATATAATATATATAGCCATGCCACAATAGGACATGACAAATTATGCTCTTAAAATCACACACACAACCGCCAATTCGTACACATTATTCGTACACATTATTAGTGGCATACGCACAATCACACACTGAACGTAATGCACACAACAACGCATACACACACAGTTATACACACATGCACACAATTACAAACACATACATACACACAATCTCACACACAGAGATATATGCATACAACCAGACCCACACGGACTGAGATACACACAACCACAAATTGACATGCACACAAACACACATACAGATACATGCAAACTTTCACACACATACACACACACAAAATTAAATGCACACAATCGCAAACATACAGTCATGTACACATTCACATGTATATGGCAATAGCATAATCTTTACAGATCATTGCCGTCCCTCACAATCCTATAACTACCACCCAGAACCCTTCCTTGCATGAGCCCTCAAATGACTTATCAAACCTGCTGCAGATCCACAAAGTTTGATGCAAATATGACATTGAAAAGTCTTCCTTCCCGTTGAATGAGATGAATCAGATGAATCAGATGATAAAATTTGATGCTTATGCGCCACCATATGTCTCTTAAAACCTTAAGCCGACTTACAGACCTTGCCACAGCACAAGACACCTTGTTTGCTCCTGGAATCTAATGGATTGACCCAGTTGAGATTTCCTATGATTGACATAGCCAACCTTAGAAAGCAAAACTCGACCACATGTCAGACATTTCCAACCCTCCATGTTCTCTCCAGTATGACAGGTGTAACCCTTTCGAAGTTGACGCTTTAGGTTTTCATGCACGATTCATTCACATGTACACACACACCACACATAGAGAGAGAGAGAGAGAGAGAGAGAGAGAGAGAGTTACACACAATCTCACTCACAGGAACATGCACACCATCAAACACAGAGTGGCATACACACTATGGCATATACACGGAGAGAAGCACACAATTACACATATATACACAGTATCACATGCACACACACACAGAGGCACATATACACACATACACATATACAATCTCACACCCAGAGACATACTCACAATCATACACACATATATACACATAGTCACAAAACACTGACATACATGCAATCTCACACAGAGGCTTGCACACACTTACACACACACATACACAAAGACATACACACAATCACATACACAGTTATACATACAATCACACACACACACACACACACATACACACACGCTCACACACACAGAGAAATACACTTTTATTTAAAAGGTTACACACACATTTCCCTTTTTTTTTTGTGCAGTTTTTTTTTTAGATTATTCAATATTTTTCTTTTTTTCTTCTTTTTGATCACCGCCCTTCAAACTCTTTCATCGTTTTCAATCATTCCTTTTTTTCCTTTTTTTATTTTATCTTCCTTTTTCTTTATTTTCATTCGTGTTCACTCATTCATTCCTAAAATGATGTCGATAAAGGCCGAAAGGCTAATAACATATTGCGGCCATCTTTATTCCTCCAAAGATTCCCATTTTTACCGCCAAAAAAAAAAATATCTACAAAACCCATTTATTAGCAATAAACTTCTCATCTAATATCCCTTTTTATGTTTAAGAAGGGATAAGAGGCCGTTGGGGGGTTAGGGTTGCATGTTCCAGTAAGCCAATAACGGTCACTCCTCCCACGGGATAAAATAAAGCGACGGCGTCTTGATTGGGATTGCAATTTAAAATTCTTTATGCTTGAAAAATATTTACGTGAGTACGCTCTTATCCTTGGCTTTGGTTTCGGGTTTTTGTTATGAGCAATCAACCCAAAAATATAAAATATACTGACAAGAGAGTTGAACTCGTCCAACGAAACACATAAATAATATGGATTACATGAGAGTATTAGTCGGGTAGTAGCTAGTTTGACTACAGAGATTTTAATTACTGTTGTTGAAGAGCGGCGCGTTGGACTCTATCTTATTTATATATTTTGTATCAAAGTGTAATAAACCTAAGTTAACCTTTTCTACCTGATTTAAATGTTGTTATTTTATAACTCAATCACAACACAATTCATAATTTTTGCTTCCTAATGATGTTATAATGAATACTTGGAATTATGGCAATTAAGGGGTACTCCACACTCCCCAGAGCTCCGGAATTAGAACCTCGTTACCTTCCGCTATTTATCTCTCTATCTCTCTGTCGTAGTTATTTGCGAAATTTGTAATCAATTTAAACATTTTTTTTACTCTCGCCCTTTTTCCAGTAACAGGAAGTTAATTAAAAGTTGACGAATAAATAGATACCAACGATTTTGTTTAAAATTTATATGTAAAATATTCAAAATAATTATTTAATTAATGATTAGTAGATGCACACAACATTTTCTTTGAAGAGGACAGAACTGTTTCATTTTATGACCCATGATGATAAGGGACGTAACCCTGGTGTCTGAGTAGTCCATGACATGCAACACTCTATTTTGGCCCTTATTTAAGCTCCCTCCGATCAATTGGCTGGTCACGTCAAGTCCTAGCACCTATATGATTGTTCCAAGCCTATTGCCCTTATGGCAAACCACCAATCCTTTTTATCATATATGTGCTAGAAGGTGGGGGCTGAGAGTTTTAGTATCCTGGGTATGACGTTAAACTACATCAGGTGGTGAGGTTCTAATTCTGGAACTCTGGGGAGTGTGGAGTACCTCTTCATTGCCGTAATTCGCAGATCCACTCTGACCCGGAATCACTGTTTG
Organism: Doryteuthis pealeii; assembly: GCA_023376005.1. Lineage (NCBI taxonomy): Eukaryota > Metazoa > Mollusca > Cephalopoda > Myopsida > Loliginidae > Doryteuthis > Doryteuthis pealeii. The sequence continues at coordinate 60,459,760 of CM042164.1, forward strand.
TTTGCAGTCACTGCTTCAGAGACTGTCATTCAAAAATTGGTCTATTCAGCCACTCACACAGCTGCAGATAAAAAATGGACACTACGCCATTGTCTTTAGTAGACGGAAGGATGCCAACAACAACTCTGACCCGGAGTGGTAGTCCCTGTTAGAGTCCCATCTATGGGTTAAATAGAAAAAATAGTTTTAAAAACTCTATTTACAAAATTGAATTTAAATAATAAAAAAATGAATACCCATCAAGAATGAAAAAAAAAACAACAACAAAACGTCTTCAGTATAAAATAACCCAGCAATGGTTAACATGCCGTAAAATCTAACCAACCATAAAACCAACCTGTGCTTCAATCGAATAATTCATAGACACCATTTTCTCGTTTGTGTGTTCGTTTTCTCTTTTGGTGTGTGTGCATGCTTTTTTAAAAAATCTTACCCATAATTTTCAAGCGGCTGACAACTGTTCGGCGAGTGACACTAAGTTTTTGTACCAATTCCAAAATTGATTAAGTGGTGGTCATCATCTAAAAGAGGTCAAGAACTGCAGGGGATGCAAGAAATTGGTCAAGGTCTGCGGCGAGTTTTCTATTGACTTCAAACATCAAAAGAGTATTTACACTATTCTATTTTGTCTGTCTTGTTACCTTCTCATCTATCGATGTATCGATCTATGTCAGTCAATTTCTATCCCAATCCATTCCTATCTATCTATCATTATTATGATTATCTATCTAGCTATTTATCTATCTATCTATTTATCTATCTATCTTTCATTAGGATTATCTATCTAACTATTGTTCTATCCCAGTTTGTTCAGATCTATCTATCATTTATCTTTCATTATGACTATCTATCTATTTATCTATCTATTTTTCTGTCTCAGTCTATTCAGATCTATCTATCTATCTATCTATCTATGTGTCTGTCCCAGTCTGTTCAGATCTATCTATCTATCTATTTATCTGTCTATCATTCTATCTGTCTGTCTGTCTGTCTGTTCCAGTCTCTTCCGATATATCTATCTATCCAACTGTCTATTTTTCATAATGATTATCTACCTATCTATCTATCTATCTATCTATCTGTCTGTATGTCTGTATGTCTGTCAGTTCCTGACTGTTTAGTTCGATCTATCGATCTATCTGCTATTGTCCGTTCAGGTCTATCTATCTATCTTTGTTTCTATTTATCTATCATTATTATTATTATTATCTATCTACCTATCTATTTCAGTATGTTTATATGTATATGTGTATATCTGTCGACTTTCGTACGTGTATATCTTACCTTCTTATCTATTTATATACCACTCTACGTTAATCAATTTCTATCCCAATCTATTCCTCTCTCTCTCTCTCTCTCTCTCTCTCTATATATATATATATATATATATATATATATATATATATATATATATATCAATGTGTATGGTTGACACTATTATACTTGAAGAAGCGGTAGTAATCCAACGTACAGTGTTATTAGAAGAGTGTTCAATATCTTTGATAGATAAATAAATACATAAAAGGTTTAGCTTATATTTATTTAATTTAAGCGAAATTCTTCCAATAAAAATAAATATAACCTAAACCTTTTATTTATTTATTCATTTATCTATATATATACCCTTGTATCTATATATCTATATCTATATCTATATCTATCTATCTATCTATCTATATATATATATATATATATATATATATATATATATATATCATTATGTTTATCTATCTATCTATCATTCTATTTATCTTTGATTATGATTATCTATCTGTTTATCTATTTGTATGTCCCAGTTTGTTCAGATCTATCTAACTATCTATCCAACTGTTTCTCTTTCATTATGAATATCTATCTATCTATTTATCTATCTATCTATCTATATTTTTTGTCCGTTCAGGTTTATCTATCTTTCTTTCTTTCTATTTATCTATTATTATTATTATTATTATTATTATTATTATTATTATTATTATTATTATTGTTGTTGTGATGTTAGTCCCTACAGTAAAAAGAAGTCAAGTCGAGATGGGGTAAAATAAGACAAGTGTATTTACAATTAATGGTACATGTACGACTAGCTTGTCGTTAACGGGAACAGTCCTCCTTTCCACTCGGTGTCTCACTATTTATAGTGAGAACCGGTGTCTATTCTCCACTGTAGGAACGGCCGGTACAACAATTATTATTATTATTATTATCTACATATCTATCGCAGTATGTTTATATCTATATGTGTATATTCTTCGACTTCATCACGTATATATTTTAGCTTATTATCTATCTATGTATCGCTCTATGTCAGTCAATTTCTGTCCCAATGTATTCCTATCTATCTATCTATCTATCTATCTATCTTTCATTAGAATAATCTATCTATCTATTTGTATGTCCCAGTCTGTTCAGATATATCTATATATCTAAGTAACTGTCTATCTTTCGTTATAATTATATATATATATCTATGTGGAAAGAGGATTGGAATGAATCTGACAGAATGTGGTGGAGATGTGAGGAACAAAAGTACAAAAGTCAGACAAAAGTGTGTAGGATATATTTCGCTAGAGCTTTACTGATGATGCCGAGCTCAAATCTCTAGCGAAATATATCCTACACACTTTTGTCTGAGTTTTGTTATTTTGTTCCTCACATCCCACCACTATCTATCTATCTATCTATCTATATTTGTCTGTCTGTCCCTGTGCGTTTAGGTCTATCTATCTATGTATCTTTCTTTCTTTCTATCTATCTATCTTCCTAACTATTTATCTTTATTATTATTATTATTATTATCTATCTATCTATCCCAGTATGTTTATATGTATATGTGTATATCTACTATGTCTTTACCTTAGATTCTAATCTATATATAATGCTAGTCAGCTGGACTAGTTTATAAATGTCAATGTCTTGTAAACTAGCAAGCATGGTAGATAACTAAACCCCCCCTCTCTCTCTCTCTCTCTCTCTCTCTCTCTCTCTCTACACTATATATATATATATATATATATATATATATATATGTGTGTGTGTGTGTGTGTGTGTGTGTGTGTGCTTAATTGAAGTCGTACCTAATTTTGAAAGTTAATTAATTAGTTATTTATTTAATTAACTTTCAAAATTAGGTACGACTTCAATTAAGCAGATATTCTCCCAAAAATTACCAAAACACATCGCTTGTGTATTTACTTCTCATATATATATATATATATATATATATATATATATATATATATATATATAACTTTCAAAGAAAGAAATTCTTAACAAACCGTCATTTTCGTTATAATTTATTTCAACCAGAAACTCAAAAAAATTGTTTTAAATTATTTTGAGCTCTAGTCTAATCAGACGGGTTTTACAAAATACAGGTACCTCTGAAAAAATGAATTATACAACCAGAAAAAAATCTTCTGGTTATTCACAACATTTTATGACGGACAACAATGATAAAATTAAAATTTCTTAGCCAAACAAAATTGTTTATTTATTTATTATTTATTCATATATATATTTTTTATGATGTTTTCATTTTTTATTTATTGTTTATTTTTTTAGTAAATCAGTTGAACAGGAAGCTAAGATATACATTGTATCTTTTTGTCAGGCTTAGAATTTTAAATTTATAACGGGATGTCGGTTTAAGTTTTTCTTTCTTTTACAGTTAAATATTGCTCTGTATATAATCTAATTGATTGATTATAATACATTGAGCTCTCTTTAGGGATTTATAAAAATCTTTGTATGAGTATATATGTTTGCACCTACAAGAGCATACAGTGTGGTTATACAATGAGATTTCGAAGATCCCAAATAGAATCATCCATTACAACCAGTCACTTGGATTACCTTACATTATATAATATATATATATATATATATATATATATATATAGAGAGAGAGAGAGAGAGAGAGAGAGAGGGAGAGAGACAGAGAGAGATAGAGAGACAGAGAGAGAGAGACAGACAGACAGATAGAGAGAGAGAGAGAAAGAGAGAGAGAGAAAGAAAGAGACATATATATAATGCATCAGTTCTTATATGTATAGCATTCTCTCAGTCTCTCACCCTATCTATCTATCTGTCTCTCTCACTTTCTCCATTTCTCTCTCTCTCTCTCTCTCTCTCTCTCTATATATATATATATATATATATATATATATATGTATATATATATTGAGAGAGAGAGAGACAGAGAGAGACAGAGAGAGAGAGAGAGAGAGAGAGAGATAATGCATCAGTTCTTATATGTAAAGCATTCTCTCGGTCTCTCACCCTATCTATATATCTGTCTCTCTCACTTTCTCCATTTTTCTCTCTTTCTTTCTCTCTCTCTCTCTCTCTCTCTCTCTCTCTCTCTCTCTCTCTCTCTCTCTCTCTCCCCTATATATATATATATATATATATATATATATGCATATTGACATGTATTTTTCCCCTTCTTCCGATTGAAGTTCTCTCAGTTGGCACACGGCATTTTCCTATATTAAGGACAAACGTGAGACCTGTGCCATATTGCATCGCACCTTTTGACATATTAAAACATGTCAGAGAGCAAATCCCACTGATCTAACAACCCCCTCCTCCACCTCCTCCACCTCCTCCTCTTCCTCCACCTACTCCTCCTCCTCCTTGGTCGACGGATGGATTCTTTTTTTTTCTTTCTCGGCAGCGGCCAATCTTGCTCTAATGGAAGATTCCGAAAATTGGGGAAAAACAGCTTTTACCAAATTAAGGTTCACCCTGTTCGACTGACCGCTTCCCTTTCGACTGGAGGGTCCACTCAAACAAATGCACGAGAGTTCACAATCAAAAACGATTGGCTGAATGGACAGAGCCAAAACTGCGGGTGGGGGGAGGGAGGAAAAAAAGAAAAAGAGAATAAAAAAAAGATATCGCCATTACCAAAACCGTCTCTCTGCAATAACCAATGTGAGTAGACATTTTCTAAGCTTAGCTTAGTTTAACACAAGGTCAGAAATACTGGGCATTAGAAGTTTTCACCTGGGTCTCATCAGAGGATTACCACAGGAAGAAGAACTACGTTATAGAACGCAAGAAAGTCATAACGAGGGAGGAGGGTAAAAAATCATCACCCAGGATCAGGTAGCATTATGCTGGAACCGCCGTTGAGTTTAACACAAGGTCAGAAATACTGGGCATTAGAAGTTTTCACCTGGGTCTCATCAGGGGATTATCACAGGAAGAAGAACTGCGTTATAGAACGCAAGTCATAACGAGGGAGGAGGGTAAAAAATCATCACCCAGGATCAGGTAGCATTATGCTGGAACCGCCGTTGAGTTTAACACAAGGTCAGAAATACTGGGCATTAGAAGTTTTCACCTGGGGTCTCATCAGAGGATTACCACAGGAAGAAGAACTACGTTATAGAACGCAAGAAAGTCATAACGAGGGAGGAGGGTAAAAAATCATCACCCAGGATCAGATAGCCTCATGCTGGAACCCGCCGTTGAGTTTAACACAAGGTCAGAAATACTGGGCATTAAAAGTTTTCAACCTGGGTCTCATCAGAGGATTACCACAGGAAGAAGAACTACGTTATAGAACGCAAGAAAGTCATAACGAGGGAGGAGGGTAAAAAATCATCACCCAGGATCAGGTAGCCGCATGCTGGAACCGCCGTTGAGTTTAACACAAGGTCAGAAATACTGGGCATTAGAAGTTTTCACCTGGGTCTCATCAGAGGATTACCACAGGAAGAAGAACTGCGTTATAGAACGCAAGTCATAACGAGGGAGGAGGGTAAAAAATCATCACCCAGGATCAGGTAGCATTATGCTGGAACCGCGTTGAGTTTAACACAAGGTCAGAAATACTGGGCATTAGAAGTTTTCACCTGGGTCTCATCAGAGTATTACCACAGGAAGAAGAACTACGTTATAGAACGCAAGAAAGTCATAACGAGGGAGGAGGGTAAAAAAAACATCACCCAGGATCAGGTAGCCTCATGCTGGAACCGCCGTTGAGTTTAACACAAGGTCAGAAATACTGGGCATTAGAAGTTTTCACCTGGGTCTCATCAGAGGATTATCACAGGAAGAAGAACTACGTTATAGAACGCAAGAAAGTCATAACGAGGGAGGAGGGTAAAAATCATCACCCAGGATCAGGTAGCCTCATGCTGGAAACCGCCGTTGAGTTTAACACAAGGTCAGAAATACTGGGCATTAGAAGTTTTCACCTGGGTCTCATCAGAGGATTACCACAGGAAGAAGAACTACGTTATAGAACGCAAGAAAGTCATAACGAGGGAGAGGGTAAAAAATCATCACCCAGGATCAGGTAGCCTCATGCTGGAACCGCCGTTGAGTTTAACACAAGGTCAGAATACTGGCATTAGAAGTTTTCACCTGGGTCTCATCAGAGGATTATCACAGGAAGAAGACTACGTTATAGAACGCAAGAAAGTCATAAACGAGGGAGGAGGTAAAATCATCACCCAGGATCAGGTAGCCTCATGCTGGAACCGCCGTTGAGTTGAACACAAGGTCAGAAATACTGGGCATTAAAAGTTTTCACCTGGGTCTCATCAGAGGATTATCACAGGAAGAAGAACTACGTTATAGAACGCAAGAAAGTCATAACGAGGGAGGAGGGTAAAAAATCATCACCCAGGATCAGGTAGCCTCATGCTGGAACCGCCGTTGAGTTGTAGATGGTAGACGAATTTCTTCTGTTTTCAGAGTTCTGCTTTGAGCGATGTTCTGCTTTGTGCGACATGATGAAGATGATGATGATGATGATGATGATATATGTGTCTATAATATATATTTTTTGGATTTAGCGCTGTTACATAAAACGTCAAGGACGCAAACTGTCATATAGCATTTAGCATCATCATATGTGGCGCCGGCAGCACGGATATCCATGACAATCTCTCGCCAACCCTCTCTATCATTCATTGCGCTCGGGAGATCCTTTGCGCGACATCCAGTATCTGCACAGAGTTGGTCAATGTAGGTCCTTGCTGGGCGGCCCACATTAACGAGCCCATCTTATATATATTGCCTCCAGGACACAGAGCTAAAATTATGAACACGCTCGAACTGATTGTTTTTAAATGACTTGGAACAATCCGGATTAACTAACGGCAGATTTAGCGTTGTGATTCGTGCTACATGAGTCTAATAATCTTGCTAATCATTACACTAAGCAACTCTACCCTAGAGATAAATAAACGTAAAGTTACAATTCCCTTAGTTATTTACGTCACATTCTCCAGGATTTGATTTTATCAATTATTCGTAAAATTGTTTTACATTATTAATACCGTTGACCATATCTACATACTAATAACTTGCAATTGTATTTATATATACAACAAAATACCGATTTACAGTGTGAACGGGAACGGTAATTTGCATATTGAAATTAAAAATGTAATTTTAATAAGTATGTGCTTAGTATTATTGATTTCT
>CM042164.1:60472199-60487199 GCA_023376005.1 Doryteuthis pealeii
TGGGGGGGGGGGATTCTGGGTGGATCTATTTCGGAAGTGCTGGATTATGCACGAGGTTGAAAATGGATGCCGTTGGCAATTGGGATTGTGATGAGAAAGAAATTTTGGAAGATGTAAGTGGCGAAAAAAAAATGAATAGAAAGAAAGAAAGAAAGAAAGAAAGAAGAAAAGAAAGAAACGTATCTATGAAAAATGAAAAAGAACGAAAACGAATAAAGTAGAAAGAAAAAGGAAAAAAAAAAAAAAAAAATAATAAAAGAAAGAAAGAAAGAAAGAAAGAAAGAACGTATCTATGAAAAATGAAAAAAGAACGAAACGAATAAAGTAGAAAGAAAAAGGAAGAAGCAAAAAAAAATGAAAAAAGAAAGAAAGAAAGAAAGAACGTATTTATGAAAAATGAAAAAGAAGGTAGCGAAAATGAATAAAGTAGAAAGAGAAAGGAAGAAGCAAAAAAATGAAAAAAAGAAAGAAAGAAAGAAGAACGTATTTATGAAAAATGAAAAAGAAGGTAGCGAAAATGAATAAAGTAGAAAGAGAAAGGAAGAAGCAAAAAAATGAATAAAAGAAAGAAAGAAAGAAAGAACGTATTTAGAAAAATGAAAAAAGAACGAAAACGAATAAAGTAGAAAGAAAAAAAAGAAAACAAAAGAGAAAAATCATAGATGACAGAAAGAATAGAATGAATGAATGAAGGAATAAAAAGGGGATTTTTTTACATATGAAAATACAACGAATAGAAGAAGAAAAAGGAAAGAGAAAAAATCGAATGAATGAAAAGAACTGGAAAGGAAAAAATGATAATGAAAGAAGTAAGAAAAATGAAACAAATAAGAAAATACAACGAATAGATGAAAGAGAAAAAGAACGAAAGAAAGAAAGAAGAAAGAAAGAAAATGAACGAATGAATGAAAAGAAACTGAAAGGAAAAATAATAAAGAAGGAATAAAAGAAGAAAAATAAGAAAATACAACGAATAGAATAAAGAAATAAACAAACAAAAATGAGTGAAATGAATGAATAAAAAGAAAGGGAAAGGAATGAAATTGATAATGAATAAATGATATAGAAAGAAAAAAACTCAGATAAGAAAAAAAAACAAGAAATAGAAGAAAGATGAAGGAACGTATGAATGAATGAAAAGATAGTGAAAGAAAGAAAATAATAATGAATGAAAAAAAAAGAAAAAAGAAACTAACATATATAACGAGGAGGTATTCAAGATATACATAGAGAGGGTGAAGGTGACAGGCAAAATGTCAACGAATAAATATTTTGATATGAATTTTGTTTCATTAAACTAAATAGGAAAAAGCCTTTAGCATATAATCATTGGTTCACTCAGCTTTATAATAATATATATATACTAGCAGAATACTCGGTCCATGACAGAACTAAAAGGATTTTGGGAACACCAAGGAGTAAGAGATAAAAGGAAAAGAGAGGAGCAAGAGAAATAATTTAAACGATAAAAATGAAGAATTTGCGTATTATAATGACACAAAATGTATATCAAAATATTCCTTAATTCTAGGGTTGAGTTATGTTTGAAAAAGAATCTATTTTAATTGGTTCTAATTAGTCGTAACTTGAAATTAAGTCAAAAACTAACCCGTCTTTCACTCACTTTCTGTCTATCACTTTCCTCCTCTCTATGTATATTTTGATTACCTCCTCGTTATATATTAAGGGTCTCTATCTGAGCGAATAGACTGGGAATAGAATTGTATGTTAAGTTTCAGAAGCAACTAGCTCGTAGCTTAAATTAGGTCAGACGTTTCCTTTCTTAAAAACCTAACAAAATGATTTTAATATTTTTCTTAATTCTCCAATCTTTTTTTTTTCTAAATATAATTCGCTTTCAAACTCCCTTTTCCCTAATCCCAATTATCTACTCAGAGCTCAATGGGTGACCCAACAGGTCACGTTTTGTCTAGTATATATATATATATATAATAAGTCATCAACAGACACCGTTTTTCGATGTTTCACGTCTCTTCAGTGTGGCTAGACATAGCAACTACTTCTGACCAGGAGCGAAACCCGACGGATTTTTCCTCAGTTCGTTTCGTTAACCTCTCGGCCGTTTGACAGCTGCCGTTACAGGGCGGTGTTTAGACTATTAAATACATACATTTGTTTATATATTTTTTACGATCACCAGAGAGATCGTTGCTTTATGCTGGAAGTGAAAGTTAATTTAAATCGCCCCTAGAGAGCTCTACTTGTTTTTTAGGAGCGTATATATAAGGGAATTTAAAAAAAATTAAAGTCAAACGACCTGTTGAAAAGAAACAAGAGAAAAAAATGGAAAAACAAAAAAATATAAACAAAAATAAACGGAAGTGAAAGAAAAATTCCCATCATACCTTGCGGCGTGAAAATGGCGCTGATTTTTCTCGCCGAGAGGAAATTCCTTTCAATTAAAACTAAAGGGATTTTACCGACTTTAATATTTTCTCTGTTTCTCCCCAACCCCCTTTTTTTCCCCTCCCTTTTTCTCTTTCGAAAGAATCCGCGCAAGGAATTAATGGAAAAATTCACGATAGAAAAATATAATTAAATATCCGCTTCTCTATTCCATCCAAGGAATTCGCTTGAATTTAACTCGGTGACTCCTTTTATCATTAAATATATTCCGTTCTGAAAACTTCAAATAATTCTTCCCTTATTCGTTCATCGCCGTAGCACAGCCGGTTGTTTTTAATCCTCACTGGGTGCCCCGGTCCATAGTCAAAAGGAGTCCAGCTAAGCTGTATAAAGTAAAGTCGTCGGGGCGGCCTAAAGTAGGTATCAGCCAGTCAGTGAGGGAGTCTATCCCCTTTTCAATAGTGCTAGACCAAGGAGATTGGTTTTTGGCGTCTGAGGTGGAGCGCCATACCTACCATCAGCTGCTTACTTTACCGCACAGATCCCTCCGATAATCATACGCTGAGTTGGGGAGGATCGGTATCGAACTAGGAAACTTTTGGCTTCTAGCCGAACGCTCTACCGACTGAGCTAACCCGGCTAAGCTGTATAATGCCTTAATATAGAGGTTAATTAGATGATAGGTTGGCTGGTTGGCTGGTTGGTTGGTCTTTCAACGTGTCAACCCGTATTCGGCAATTAAATGCTGAATCAGTAATTTTCCTTTTTGCCAGCCATTTCATGTATTATTTAGATCTCAGTCGATAGAGCGTCCGACTAGTAACCACAAGGTGGCGGTTCGATACCGACCGTCGCCAACTCAGCGTATGAGTAGCACAGGGGTATGTGGGGGTAAAGTGTGGAGCTGATAGTAGGTGTGGCGCTCCACCTCATACGCCCCAAAACTCTCCTTGGTCTAGCGCTAGTGAAAAGAGGATAGACTCCCTCGCTGATTGGCTGATACCGACTTTAGGCCATCCCGATGATTTTACTTTACTTACAGTAGTGGACATATATATATATATATATATATATATATATATATATTATATATATATATATATATAAGTCATCCACGGACACGTGTTTCAGTCACATGTTTCACAGACATGCCTCTTCAATGTGGCTAGACACAACAACTAACTCCGACCAGAAGCGAACCCCGGCTGATTTAACACCTTTCAGATCCGTTAACTCTAGGCCTTTGCGAGCAACTCTTTAAGGAGCGGTGTTCTAACTGTTTTAAATACATACATTTGTGTATATGCTTTACGATCACCAGAGAGATCAAATCTGTAAACAGATGATCATTGCATATATATATATATATATATGGTTTGGAGGTTGATTTTGAAGGCTATCACAATGCAGGTGTAAAGAAAAAATAATAAGGTAACAATGGTGTTGTTTGTTAACCTGTAATGTAAATTACAGGTTAACACACAACACCATTGTTACCGTATTATTATTTTTTCTCTATACCTGCATTGTGATAGCGTTTAAAATCAACCTCCAAACCAATATATACACAATGCTTCAAGCAAATTATAAAACTCTTTTATATATATATATATATATATATATATATATATATATATATATATATAAAGAGTGAGAGAGAGAGAGAGAGAGAGAGAATCAGAGGAACTTTTTTAGAGGGAAGCAAACGAAAGAGAGAGAGAGAGAGAGAGAGAGAGAGAGAGAGCGAAAGAGAGAGTGAGTGAGAGAGAGAGAGAAAGAGTGAGAGAGAAGTGATTTAAAAAATAAAAGCATTAATGATTTGATATAACATTTGAGTCAAAAAACGGATTTGAGGAAACTTATCTATTTTTTTTTTTTATTTCTCTTCGTGGAAATTTCAACTGATCTTTTGCGAAAACGAACAATAGTCGACATTTGGTATTTGTGTCAGTAAAACATTTTGAGAAAGAAAGAAAGAAACAAACAAAAAAAGAAAGAAGGAACAAGAGAAAAAAAAATCAAAAATCTTTTTTCCGACATCAATTAAATGAAATATTATCTGACTACAAATGTGACTTTAGAGATTGAAGAGTTGAACATTGCATTAAATAACTGCAATTTACTAGAAGCGGCTACCCAGCATCACATGGGTAAAGGATGGGCACACAAAAAGTGGTATAATGGTTAGCAATTTAGTCTCGCAAATCCATTATAATAATGTATACTTTAATTTTGAGGCATGGTTTTTGTTTTTTGTTTTACGGCATATCAACCTCAGTGGGTCATTTAATGCCGATAAAGTTTTGAAATAAATCAATTCTTAATGGATAATACAATTTTTTTATAAATACATTTTCTATTTAACCCATAGATGGGACCCTAACAGGTACTACCACTCCAGGTTAGAGTGGACCAGGGAGCAATGGTGATGAACGGGTGCTCCACATTCCCCAAACCTCCAAACTGGAACCTCACCATCAGATAGAGTTTAACGTCATTCCCAGGACATGTAAACCCGCAGCCACCGCCTTCTAGCACCCATATGATAAAAAGGGGTTGGGGCTTGCCATAAGGGCAATAGGGTTGGGAAAATCATATAGTTGCTAGGGCTTGACGTGACCAGCCGATTGATCGGAGGGGCCTCTCCGATCGCCTGTCTAGCCCAAGATAGGGCCAAAGTGGAGTATTGCATGTCATGAACTGCTCATCCACCTGGGCTCTATCCTTAAGCATCACGGGTCGCCACCCACGGCAAACAGGTGGCCCATTGGGGGAGTCTTACCCCTCTGCAGAGGTGCAGTCGGGGTATTCTAACGCCCCAGCCGACAGGGCGGAATTTTGAGGCATCTTCGTAAATATAATTCAAATCTTCGTAATTTTTACACAAAAAGCAAGAATCGGTGATATTAATATTATTTGGATTATTCGGACTATTGAGAACGAAAAAAAACAAAAATGTTTTTCAAACATCAATTTAATGAAATATTACCTGACTAAAAACGTGAACGTTGTATTAAATTATTGCAATCAATATACACAATCCGCCTTTGACGGGCTGTAGATTACACCGACTGCACCTCTGCAGAGGGGTAAAATCGCTGTTGACCACAGCTGCTTCAAATTTCAAACGCTCTTATGGTGTTGGTGGATTGAAATGGTGTTATTACTATCTAATGAACAAACATTGTGGTCTACATTTTCTGCCATCCACTGAACAGCCCTGTCGCCTGGGGCTGAAGATTACATCGACTGAAAGGTAAATTCCCTCCCAATGGGGTCACCTGTTGGCCGTGGTTGGCTACGCGTGATGCTTAAAGACGGAATCTTTATGACCGAGCAGTCAATGACATCGCAAGTATGGAGTATCTAGCGAGGATCGAACTCGTTATTCAGTAGTAAGGAATCTGTGAGACTATCTTCCTAACAGCTGGATGGGTTGCACATATTTGCCTAACCCATTCGCTACGAGTAGGATGTGACACAAGGTTCAATTATGGAGCATCCAGCAAAGATCGAACTCGCTATTCAGTAATAACGGATCTTTGAGAGTAGCTTGATAACCATTACACCACGGGCACATAAAGTGAATTGGTACAATGAAAGCGTGACGTTTACACGCGGGAATGAAAGAATAAAAGAATAATAAGAATAATATCATAAATTTGACTTTGTTTCGGTTTCTCTTTCTTTGCCACCTGAATCGCGACACCCGAACGAAAATTTGAACAAAGCCGTTGCGGAACGGTAGTATTCGATTTCGGATTCATTCTGCTAAACTATTGTGGTCAGTTTTATGAAAAGGCTTCCGGGGCCTTCAGAGACGGCCTTTCAGTTTTTGGCGCGTGTTCTGTCATAGTTCAACAATGGTCAGTTTCGTGGCCGGAAAAACGAGAATGAAACGTCCGGAAGAAAGGAAAGATGAAATCACGTAAGAAGACACAAAATCTTTTCTCAATTTCTCATTTCTCTCTCTCTCTCTCTCTCTCTCTCTCTCTCTCTCTCTCTCTCTCTCTCTCTCTCTCTCTCTCTCTCTCTCTCTCTCTATCTATCTATCTATCTATCTATCTATCTATTTATCTTCTACCATGAATTTTACTAAATCCATTGAATCATTCTTTTTCTCTCCCCCACTCTCTCTCTCTCTCTCTCTCCCTCTCTCTCTCTCACTTTCATGAATTTTACTAAATAGACTAAATCTCTATCTCTTTCTCTCTCTTTCTCTCTCTCATACACACACACACACACACACACACTCACAGTCACTCTCACACACTCACTATTACTGTTTCTCATATACATCTATTCTTTACACCTCTGTCAAACATACGTTGTATCTTTTTCATGCCCCCACACATTGCCTCTCTCTCTCTCTCTCTCTCTCTCTCTTCTCTCACACACACACACACACACACACACACGCACACACACACACACACACACAAGCAATCTCTCTCACACACGCATTCTTTCTCTCCCTACCACAGATTCTCTCCTCTCTCTTTCTGTTTCTCTCTCACACTCTCCTACTCTACCATTCACACACTCTCCCTCTCACACGCACAATGACACACATTATTACTGTTTCTCACGCACACACTCTTTCTCTATTAACACATTTTCTCTCTCTCTCTCTCTCTCTCTCTCTCTCTCTCTCTCTCTCTCTCTCTCTCTCTCTCTCAAATGCACTCTTTCTCTCCCCATCATGTATTCTCTCTCAGGCATTCTTACTTTTTAATTCATAACCTCTCGCACACAGTATTTCTGTTTCATACACACATATTCACTCACACACGCTCGGTCGTTCTCTCTGCACCACATACACACACAGTTGGAGGCGCGTGACCTAATCGTTAGAGTCGTTGGAAATGGACTCGTCGACCCGAGTTCAAATCCTGGACGAAGCTACAGTTCACATAGCGCTAATTCCCTTGGGAAGTGTATGAATCCAACTAATTTCCCTCCAGCTATGGGTAAATAGTAGGGCAGACTGGGCTCTTTAACCTTAATTAGGCAACCAGTCTAAGAGAAGGAAAACTCTGAATTCAAACCTGTTAAAAGTCCACTTGGGGAGGTCACTACTAGAATAGGCTCAGTCCTAATTAGTTATCTATTTCACTAACACTTACCTTGTTTTGCATCCTGCTCTTGGTTTTTTTTGTTTTGTTTTATGGCATATCAACTTCAGTGGGTCATTTAATACCGATAAAGTTTTGAAAGAAATTCATTCTTAATGGATACACAATTTTTTTATAAATACATTTTTCAATTTAACCCATACATGGGACCATAACAACTACTACCACTCCGGGTCAGAGTGGACCAGAGAGCAATGGTGATGAAGGGGTGCTCCACATTCCCCAAACCTCCAAAACTGGAACCTCACCATCAGATAGAGTTTAACGTCATTCCCAGGACATGTAGACCCGCAGCCACCTCCTAGCACCCATATGATAAAAATGGTTGGGGATTGGCATAAGGCTAATAGGATCTGGGCAATCATATAGGTGCTAGGGCTTGATTGATCGGAGGAGGCCTCTCCGACCGCCCGTTTAGCCTAAGTAAGGGTCTAAGTGGAGTGTTGCAGGTCATGGACTGCTCATCCACTAAGACTCCGTCCTTAAGCATCACGGTCGCCAGCCACAGCCAACAGGTGGCCCCATTTAGGGGAGTCTGCAGAGGTGCATTCTAACGCCCCAGCCTACAGGGCGGCCTGCTCTTAGTGGAGGGGTTGGGTAAAAATACATACCTTAGCGAATTGAACCATTCAGTGAAAAATTTCCAGATTGAAACTTTTCGAACTACTTTTATAAACACTAAATATTTGGTCAATCAACAGTTTCATTTGAATTTTCAAACCTTTTTTACTTTAGAATTTTAACCGCTAGCGTTCATGGAAATCTTAATAACATGTTTGTTTTGTACGTAATTTACTTCACACCAAGCACCCAATTGCCTCAATGTTTTGGCAGAATCTAATGTTTAATATGTATGAAAAATCAATTAAATATGTAATATTATTTTGTTTTTTACTGATGCTCATTATGTTATTACTTTTCGACTTAAACAAAAATTTGACCTTAAATAAATTGAAATGTTGATACCTTACATATATGTTTTTAAAAATTTGCCTTCGTATGGCCTTAAACTTGGAATAGAATTATGTTAGTAATAAAAAAAATCGTCTTTTTATACAGTTCAGAACCTCTAGTGGTGGAAGGTAGTCTTTCTTTATTTTAAGACTTGTCTTTTTATTTTTTTATTACTGTCAGGGACTGGGTTGGCGGTCACTAGTTCAAAACTCGACTTGGGAATGATGTTAAACTCTAGCTGTCGGCTTGGGTGGTAGAATGTACCGACTGCACCTCTGCAGAGGGTTAAGACTCCCCCCAATGGGACCACGTGTTGGCCGTGGGTGGCGACCCGTGATGATTAATGATAAAATCCAAATGATTGAGCAGTCCATAACTTGCAATACGCTGTCGGAGACCCCCTCCGATCAATCGGCTCGTCACGTCAAGCCCTAGCATCTATATGATTGCCCCAACGCTTTGCCCTTATGGAAAGTCCCAACCCTTTTTATCATTTATCATTGGGTGCTAGAAGGCGGTGGATGAGGGTCTTTTTGTCCTGGGAATGTTGTTAAACTCTATCTGATGGTGAAGTTCAAGTTCGGGAGGTCTGGAGAATGTGGAACACCCCTTCATCATCATTGCTCCCAGATCCACTATGACCCGGAATGGTAGTAGCTGTTAGGGTCCATCTATGGGTTAAATTGAAACATGTGTTTGTAAAAAAAAATGAGTATCCATTTAAGAATGAATACATTTCAAAACTTTTTCGACACTAAATGACCCACTGAGGTTGATATGCCGTAAAACTAACTAAACCAAACCAAAAACACACATACATACACATACACATACACACACAAAACACACATAGAAAACATACACACAACAAAACACTCATGATCCCAACACCAGTAATGTAACAAAGACTGACGCCTTAATAACTCCCCAATCTTGACTCCCTGGGTGGGGGTTAGAAATAGAACATCTGTGTTAAGATACAATTGCTGCATTTTAGGACTTTCTCATTTCATGTTCTTATTCCGATTATGGTGGTTAGATAAGTGATAATGTTCTTCACGACATTCTGAACTTTCAGTTTTTAGAATAAGTAACTTCTTCTATTTAGTATTATCTGCATTATTCGGACTATTGTCCTCGTCTTCATTGTTATCAGTAAAACTAACCAAACCAAACCAAAAACACACATACACATGCACACACAAAACATACACACAACAAAACACACATGATCCCAACACCAGTAATATAACAAAGACCGGTGCCCTAATAGCTCCCCAATCTTGACTCACCGGGCAGATAATGACGTCATCAATACCGGCACCCCCTTCTCGACACGAACCATAAATCATCAGTCGATGAAGTAACTCATTATTCCATCGAGTTCTCTAACCCGGGGATGTAGATGGGGGAGGGGTTTAAGAAGAGACGAGTACGGGACACCCGTGGACAGTCGACCCAAACGAAGACTTATTCGAAAAACAAACTCCCCTTACTACATTACATTTCTTTCTTTTTTTTTAAAATTCGTGCCAGCATCCCATTTAAGCCACGTGCCTCTTTTAATAATCTAATCCATTACGCCATGACCGTCGACTGGAGCGATTGCTCAAGGGTCCTTGATTTGGACGTGGAGGGCCTTGACAACGACCCGGCGGGTAGGGAGAGCAAAATGGCCGACCTCTTAGATGAAACATCAAAACTATCATAGGCCTCTGACCACACCCATATACATGGTGAGCATGTCCGTAAATGGTGTAGCTATTGAATCGCAACCAAAAAAAAAAAGAAAAAAAAAGAGTAATCAACGTAGTTCAGTGGCGCCTTGGTCCACTTCAAACTATCCTCTTTTTGACCTTGCCCATTTATCCCAGGGTCACTTCTAAATACTGTCTGAAATGTTCTCTTCCGTGATCGTCATTAACTGTCTCTTAATATTGTTCACTGACGAAAATTGCCAATCATTTAACGGGTATCTTTATCAATGATTCAGTTCTTAACAGACCGACATGATGAGATGTCTTGTCGAAAACATGTTATACAAGAATGGCAACTCAAGATTAAAAATCCATGTTTATTATTATTATTATCATTATTATTAAACCAGAATCTGTTCTTGAAAATGAAAGGCATGACATTATCTGGAACTTATCAACTGGTTGAATTTGCAGTTCCAGCAGATCACAGGGTAAGGAAAACGAGAAGATGGACAAATACCCGGACCTTGTCAGAGAATTGAAAAAGCAGTGGAATATGAGGGTCAAAGTGATACCAATTGTAGTTGGTGCACTTGGAACTGTATAGCATGTCTTTCTTCCCTCTCTTTATAGTAAAAGACGGAATGGTCCATTATTTAGCTGAGGGTTCGACACAATAAATAAGACTTCGGTGGACACTAGATAATCGGGATGTACGTTTTTGCATTTCATCTTGGACGATTTGGACGGTGTTATTTTCAAACAGAGGGTGTTGCAAGATGATAACGGTCGTACTTTTCATTCTCTGGCGATCAGTGTTCCAGCCCGAGTGTCGGCAGTGACATTTTATTCATATATGACAATAGATATTCCTTCTTTCCACGGTGCCGCTTGTTAATAAGAATTCCTTAAAATCCGTTGCTCGATGTGTGTCCTTGATTTTGTTTGTTTTGTTTTACGGCATATCAACCTCGATGGGTCATTTAATACCGATAAAGTTTTGAAATAAATTTATTCCTAATGGATACTCATTTTTTCTATAAACACATTTTTCTATTATACCCATAGATGGTACCCTAACAGACACTACCACTCCGGGTCAGAGTGAACCAGGGAGCGATGATGAAGGGGTGCTCCACATTATTCAAACCTCCAGAACTGGAACCTCACTATCAGATAGAGATTAACGTCATTCCCAGGACATTTAAACCCTCAGCCACGGCCTTCTAGTACCCATATGATAAAAAGGGTTGGGACCTGCCATAAGGGTAATAGGTTTCGGGCCAGCCTATAGATGCTAGGGCTTGACGTGACTAACTGATTGATCGGAGTGGCTTCTCCAACCGCCCGTCTAGCTCAAGTTAGGATCAAAGTGGAGTGTTGCATATCATGGACTGCTCAGCCACCAGGGTTCCATCCTTAAGCATCACGAGTCGCCACCCACGGCCAACAGGTAGCCCCATTGGGGGAGTCTTACCCCTCTGCAAATGTGCAGTCGGTGTATTCTAACGCCGCAACCGACAGGGCGGTCGAGTCCTTGACGGAAGACTGATTGAATAAAATCAAAATTAAAAACGAGACAATAAACAATTCTTGGCCGTCTTAAAATTCTTGATTAGATATTTTGATTGAATGTTTTCTAAATGAAATGAAGAGCTTTCCCGCCAAAAACATTTTTAAATCAATAACCGTTAATTATTTATTCATTATTTTCTATTATGCAAATAATCTGATTATTATACCAACAATCTGGATTATTTACGTCTGGATTCATAGTGGTTGTTGTTTATAGATTAAAAGATATCTGGCACCAGCCGGGTTGGCAAGTAGAGAACGCAGGTGCATAAATCGATGGAAGTCATTTCAAATCACTAATGTTAAAAGTAATGTAGAAAGAAAGAAAGAAAGAGTGAAAGAAAGAAAGGCACGAAAAGAAAAAAAAAGAAAAAAAAGAAAAGAAAGAAAGAAAGAAAGATTATGGCACAAGCCAGGTCGACAAGTGGAGAACACATGTACATAAATCGACTGAAGTCCTTTCAAATCACTAATGTTAAAAGAAAGAAAGAAAGAGAGAGAAAGAAAGATTAAAAGAATCTGTCACTACGCAGGTCACCAAATCAGTACATGAATAGCACAGATTGGATCTGAGCGCTATAATTTTATTCATCTATTTCTTTGTTTTTTATAGTATTATATAATAAATCGGTGGAGTGGCTTATTGTCGGGCAGTGAGGGAGAGTATCCTCTTTTCATGAGCGTTAGACCAGGGAGATTGTTTTTGTGTCTGAGGTGGAGTGCCACACCTGCAATCAGCTGCTCACTTTTCGCACAGATCCAGTCTGGATGGATTTTACGGCATGTCAACCCTTGTGTTATTTTATGTCAAAGATATTTTTTGTTTTTTTGTTTTGTTTTGGGGGTTTTGGGGGGTTGTATTTTTTTTAATTCATTCTCGTTGGTATTAAACATTTTTATACTCATTTTTTTAACAAATGTTTTTTAAACTCATTTTTTGATCACCAAACATTTTTCATGGTGGGCAGGATAATTGAAAAAATAACGAGCGCAGACCACATTATTATTGTGTTCAATACTTGCTATCCAGAAGAAAAGCTCTAAGAAAAAGATGTAAAATATAGGGTTTGCTTTTTCCAAAAATGTTTGTCTCATAACTTTTTACCTATTCATTGCTTCACAGTAGCACTTTGAAAATTACCTATGTTTTTCAAAGCAGTCGTAACAAGGAAAAATTCGAGATCGCGTAAGTAACAAGTGAAATGCTCACACGCATAAAATTTTGTAACTTACCTACAGTAGTCAAGTCCATGAAGATTTAGTAAGCTTAATATGATATTTAAATTTAAATGGTATCATAACGTCTCGCGTTCCGTACATTTTAACAAACAAATTCAAGTACCGTCGGTGGACCTGATAAAATGCCTTCGCGGGCCGTAGTTTGGTGACCCCTGGGTTAAACCTATAGATGGGACCCTAACAGGTACTACCATAAATGCAATGATGCAATTGGCCCAAATAAATTTCTTTGCGTAGTCCTCTGTTCATGTCAGATTGCGCCGATGTTCTCCATTCTCTGTGAGAGGCGAATTCGCTGGCTTTGAAATGTCAGTAGAATGAAAAATGGACGCATCCCAAAAGATCTTTTGTACGGCGAATTAGTAAAAGGCTCCCAATCGGTTGATAGACCATGCCTACGATTTAATGATATCTACTGGAGAGTCATGTGGAAAGACCATATTGACACAAACACGTGGGAGGTAAATTCAAAAAATATAACGACATGGCGCCTTAACATTAGGCAAGGCACGGAGAGGGGTGAGGCGGTGAGGAAAGTAGCCTCGACAGCAAAGAGAGCCAGAAAGAGGGAGAAAAGTCAGCAACCCTAAAAAGCATCACAGTTTATGTGCACCAAAGACTGTCACTCAAGAATTGGTCTGCGGGGTCCCTTGCGCAGATGCAGATAATCTTTTTTAGACATTACGGAGGGAATGGTGCCAAACAACCAGTTCTCTATGTTCTATTTGGTTTGGTTTGTTTTACGGCATATCAACCTCAGTGGGTCATTTAATGCCTACAAAGTTGTGAAATAAATTCTTTCTTAATGCATAATACAATTTTGTTTATCAACTCATGTTTTTCTATTCAACCCATAGATGGGACCCTAACAGGTACTACCACTCCGGGTCAGAGTGGACCAGGGAGCAATGGTGATGAAGGGGTGCTCCACATTCCCCAAACCTCCAAAACTGGAACCTCACCATCAGATAGAGTTTAACGTCATTCCCAGGACATGTAGACCCTCAGTCACCGCCTTCTAGCAACCATATGATAAAAAGGGATTGGGGCTTGCCATGAGGGCAGTAGGGTTAGGGCAATCATATAGGTGCCAGGGCTTGACGTGACCAGCCGATTGATCGGAGGGGGCCTCTCCGACCACCCGTCTTGCCCAAGATAGGGCCAAAGTGGAGTATTGCATGTGATGAACTGCACATCCACCTGGGCTCTATCCTCTGCAGAGGTGCAGTCGGGGCTTGTCACAAGGGCAATAAGGTTGGGAAAATCATATAGGCGCTAGGGCTTGACGTGACCAGCCGATTGATCGGAGGGGGCCTCTCCGACCGCCCGTCTAGCCCAAGATTCTCTATGTTCTAATCTTCATTCAGTCTTCTATGATTGGATTATCGGGATCCTCAAGTAAATATCAAATTCATTTCAAGAATTGGCCGAGAGATTAATTATTTATTGAGCTCAATCTTGTACAGCGTGACACGCAATTAACTTTAATTTAAATACATTAATAATTTATTAGTGAGACTTAGGATCAAAATATTGTGCTACTTTTAGGTGCCCTTGTTTACTTGGAATTTCTAAGTCTGGTAAAAGGCTTTAGAAGTGGAGCATCCAACAATTCAATTGAAATACATTACATTGGGGCTTGCCATAAGTCAAAAAGTAATGCCATTTTGTTTAGGATAGGTATAATTACCAACACAGGAACATGTATCATACATTAAAATGAAGCTGGTACTCTGTGGATCACATCCCTACTTCTCCACATAGGTGAGTCAAAAAGTAATGCCATTTTGTTTAGGACAGGTATAATTACCAACACAGGAACATGTATCATACATTAAAATGATAGCTGACTCTCTGTAAATCACATCCCTATTCCTCCACATAGTCACCGTTTCTCTCAATAGCAATGTTCCACCATTGAATGAGAGCATGTATCCCTGCCCCGTAAAATTGTTGACTGTTCTTTGAGCCTCTGCTTTACTACAGATTTCACTTTTCATACTCACCAGATTTAGCGCCTTCAGACTATTATT
>CM042164.1:60492199-60507199 GCA_023376005.1 Doryteuthis pealeii
GACAAGAAATACCTGAAGAAGGACGGACGGTATATCGGCCGAAACGTTGTACAAGTAACAATGAAGATGGGGACAATAGTCCGAATAACGCAGATAATATCATTTCTTCTGTTACGTGTTTTAATAAATAACAAAAATAGCACTATATTGTATAAAATCATAAGAAAATATAATGTAATTAATTGCATGTTGTAATATATTCAATGTTTTTTCTATAATAATATTTTTCTTTGGCGTAATAAATTTGGAAACCCTGTTTTTAGTCAACTTAATAACATTAGCGTATCTGAAGCTCGCTCGCAGCCCAAATTTTAGCTCTTAATACAAAGAAAATAATTGACAAGTGACATCTTGTAACTCGGAAAACTCGTAAGTTGAGGCACTCGTAAGTCGAGTTATTACCGTAATAATCAACTGAAATGAAATACACAGCTATGAAAATACGAAGACAGACAAATATGAACAGAAATGGGTTAACACTGGAAAATATATAAAACTAGAAGCGGCTACCCGGCGTTGCCTTGGTAGAGGGGATGCAAAAAAGGTTAGTCCCACAGATCTATTATTATTGAATCGCGAATTGGATCCTGGTAGTATGCCCCATTAAAATCCCCATGTAAAAAATCCTTGCGTTGATCCAGCCATTCTGAAAAGAAAAATCAATGTCTACTATTTAAAATATTAAATCCCCCCAAAATCTAATCTGTTATCATCTAAATTTAATTATTTTTAATTATCTTCACGAACATAAATCAAACCTTTATTATTTTTGCTCTAAAGCCCTGGTGATATTTAATGTGTATAGATATTTACTTTATCGTTAATTGTTTTATTTTCGAAGTTTCCTCCGGACATACAGATTCCCACAGCTGCCCTTTATATATGTATAGAAGATGTGTGTGTATGTGTACGTGTGTGTGTGTGTGTGTGTGTGTGTGTGTGTCCAGCGACCCAAGCAAAATGACATCACTGACGACCCCCTCCAAAATGTGGTATGGAGCGTCTATTTAAAGGATAATTTTTTTTATTCAGTTAAGTTTTTCCTTCAATCACCTATTCTATACATGTTCAAGTCTCTGCGTGGCTGTTGCGTATCCCTGAGCCAATATATAAGAATTCATTAACTATTCGTAAAATACACAGAGTGAATCTGGAAAGGAGGCGGCCCTAATAACATGTCAGGGTTACCAGTTGAATAGATATGATGTTGCAAAACCCGAAATCTGTAAGGATACTGGAGTAATATCACTAATGACATCCTTTAGTGCATTTCGACGAGATTTAACAAGACTCTGTGTGTGTGTGTGTGCGAGAGTGAGACAGAGAATGAGACAGACATACAGACAGACAGTCAGACAGAATGAGTTTAAACAGGAAAAAGAGATTATATATATATATATATATATATATATATATATAGAGAGAGACAGACAGACAGACAAAGAATGTTGAAACAGGAAATATATACAATGTGTGTGAGTGTGCATGTGGGTGTATATGTGTGTACGTGCATGTGTGTGCGAGTGTGTGTGTGTGAGAGAGAGAAGAGAGACAGAGACAAGAGAGAGACAAACAGACAAACAGACAGATGGACAGACAGAATGGGTTTAAACAGGAAAAGGTGTAATATGTGTGGGTGGTGAGATAATAGATAGATAGAGAGAAAGAGAGAGAGAGAGAGAGAGATAGAAAGAGAGAGAGAGAGAGAGAGAGAGAGAGAGAGAGATAGAATGATAAAAAGACAGACAGACTCGGTTTAAATAGGAACAGATATAGAATGTATGTATATGTGTCTGAGATAGATAGATAGATAGATAGATACAGACAGACAGACAGAATGCGTTCAAACATGAAAATATATACAATGTATGTGTCTGTGTGCGTGTGTATGTATATGTGTGTAAGATAGATAGATAGACAGACAGACAGACAGACTGACAAACAGATAAACATAGACAGAATGGTTTTAAACAGGAAAAGATATAGAATGTTTGTGTGTATACGTGCATGTGTGTGGTGTGTGTGTGTGTGTGTGTGTGTGTGTGTGTGTGCGTTAATGAGGGTGAGAGACAGACAGACAAAAACAGATGGACAGACAGACAGACAAAGATGACAGAATATCGAATGGTACACATGTATTCTTTAAGAAAATTGACGGCATTGGCCTCATTGTTAATTTAATTGTGGGAGTAAAAGAGAACGAAGAAAAGATAGGCGTGCGTGTGTGTGTGTTTGAGAGAGAGAAAGAGAGAGAGAGAGAGAGAGAGAGAGAGAGAGAGAGCGGAGAGGAAGGGCAGGAGATGCGTGGAACGAAGAAGCGGTTGCTAGGCAACGGGAACACAGCGATAGTGTCAACAGCAACGACCGGCAAGGCAAGAGAAAAGCTGCCACCGCGTTTGACGCTGCATGCTGTCTTGGAAAAAGCTTTCGCTCGTAGAAATCGGGTCTGCGCATGCGTAAGAGAGCGCACTCATCAGCAGGAGCACACAGGGATGGACAGCGACACACACGCTTACACACGCACACGTACACACACACACACACATACACACACGCACACACGCACACACGCACGATCGCGCGCGATTTTACAGACGCATATTCCGAGGAACCTGCTATAAAGTAAATAGAAGGTTTGTATAATAATCTCTGTCTGCGAGTGCAGTGATTTGGTTCTCGTGAACGCTCATTCTTGGAGCCTTGTGCCAAACGAAGCCTAGACTTAGCTAACTTTGTTCGCTCACCAGTTGACTAGTGTTGTGAGGTTAATCCTTACGGGAGCCTTATGGTGACCTTGTACCAGGTTGTTAATTAACCACACACACACAAAACACACATACATATTGATCGCAACGTCTTGTCAGGCGACTGCCAATCCTTCATTCATTGTCCGTTTGTGAGCTCGTTCATGACGTTTCAGTCCTGCCAAAGTCTGGCATAACTTAGAACATATATGGCGCACATAACGATCGGTGTTGACTGAGTCGACAGGTGTTGTATACGCATCACTGTGAACTTTTATGTGAAGCTTGAAACCACCAGCAGTTCGGCATACTTTTGTGCAACAGGAACATAAGAATACATACATACATACATACATACATACATAGTTTCAGTCATAAATATAACGCAGAGATACATACATACATAAATAAAATTGGGAAAAAAAGATGATAGATAGATAGATAGATAGAGAGAGAGGAGGAAGGAGGGAGGAGAGAGAGAGAGAGAGAGAGAAAACAGACTGTAATAGATATATAGAAAGAAATTTAGATAAATAGATATAAACGCGGATAGATAGAGAGACATACACACAAACAATTGATAAATAGATAATGGATAAATAGAGATGAATTGAGAGAGAGAGAGAGAGAGAGAGAGAGAGAGAGAGAGAGAGGGAGAGATAGAGATAGAGATAGAGATATAGAAACGAATTTAGATAAATAGAAACTCATATATATATATATATATACATATATATACATATAATATATATATACACACACACACACACACACACACACATA
Source organism: Doryteuthis pealeii (assembly GCA_023376005.1). Lineage (NCBI taxonomy): Eukaryota > Metazoa > Mollusca > Cephalopoda > Myopsida > Loliginidae > Doryteuthis > Doryteuthis pealeii. The sequence continues at coordinate 60,495,727 of CM042164.1, forward strand.
TATATATATATATATATATATATATATATATATATAATATACTTACTTATATATATAATATATATATATATATATATATCTGTGCGGTAAAGTAAGGAACTGATGGTAGGTGTGGCGCTCCACCTCAGATGCCAAAAACAATCTCCTTGGTCTAGCGCTATTGAAAAGGGGATAGACTCCCTCGATGACTGGCTGATACCGACTTTAGGCCGCCCCGACGACTTTATTATATATATATATATATATATATATATATATATGCACTGGGTGGAAAACATAAGATTGGTTTTTGATATTATTAGCACTAGCAACAGAAAACTCCATCCGGGCGTCGTAAAAATTAATTTTTGAAAGACATTGCCTGAGAGGGCGGGAGTTAAAAATTCAATGTCAGAGAGTTTGTATCATAAGTAAGACAAATCCTCATATTTATTAAAGGAGTAAAAAAAATAAAAATAATAATTTGAAATGAAAACTGAGCCCCGTCCCTCTCAAATAAAATGTTGCGTGCATGTAATAATCAAACAATTATTTTGAATATTTTCCACATCAATTTTACTCAAAATCGTAGGTATTTATTTATTTGTAAACTTTTTAGTTAACTTCTTGTTATTGTAAAAAAAAAAAAAGGACGAGAGTAAAAAACAATTTTAAAATCGCTTACTCAAATTTTGGGTGTATATAGCATAAGAATATTGTGACGTAAGCTGTGACGTAGAGCTATGACGTAGTTTTTGTTATAGACAGAAATACAGACAATCTCCATTATTAATAGAGATGAAGTAAACACTACACCTCTATTAATAATGGAGATTCGCTTCCGGTTTTTGTCTGTAACAAAAACTGCGTCACTGCTTACATCTCATTACCCAACACAAAATCCAACGTCATAACATAGAATAAATATACTCAAAATGTGAGCATGCAACGTTAGACAATCCTCATTGTTTCAATAAATAAATACCCGGCGTTATATATTTATATATAGATTGTTTTATTCTAATATAATATTTAAAGTTATCGGAACTGTTTCCATTTCAAATTGTCTTTCTTCTTTCTTTCTTTTTACTCCTTTAATAAATTTGACGATTTTACATACTTATGGTACACACTATATGACATTGAATTTTCAGCTCCCATCCCCTCAGGCAATATCTTTCAAAAAATTATTTTTACATCGCCCGGGGGTGTCTTTTTATTTTGCTAGTGGATACAATAAACATTCACGTTTCCATAACGACAAACGAGACGTGGTTAAACGTTTTAGGAATTGAAATTGGCGATTTGGATTCAAATCCTGGACGGAATTTTGCGTTTCGCTTCGGGCTGATGTCATAAGAAAATGCATTTCTTCTTCCCCCAGCTATGGGTAAATAGTCGGTTAGACTCGGATTTTTAGTCTTTGTAGGCAACCATCCACGCGGAAAACCAGGGGCTTAATAAAAGAAGCTTGACCAATTTCTCTGAATGTTTGAGATAAGGCTTGATGATTAGTATTATCTGCGTTATTCGGACTATTGTCCTCATCTTTATTGTTATTTGTACAACGTTTCGGCCGATATACCCTCCGGTCTCCGAGTTCGAAAAGAAGGTTCCCCGAGTCCTAGAAGATTCCGACAAAATACATGAAGAAGACCGGAGGGTATATCGGCCGAAACGTTGTACAAATAACAATAAAGATGAGGACAATAGTCCGAATAACGCAGATAATACTAACCTTGATCAAGTTAACAAAAAATGTCTTGTTAATTTAATTAATTGCAATGGATAAAATCACCCCAGGAAAAATAAGCCCTTTAGTTAAAAAGAAAAAGCAGTTAGAAGAACCCAACTAGAAAATAAGATGACAGACAGATAAGATTGCAAGAAGTTAGCAGCATCAGTAAAGCAGAAATTAAGTAAATAAGTAAGTCTCTAATCTCTGTCTCTGTCTCTGTCTCTGTCTGTCTGTCTGTCTGTCTGTCTGTCTCTCTCTCTCTCTCTCTCTCTCTCTCTCTCTCTCTCTCTCACTGAAGAACTCTCTCAGAATTAATAATACTCTCTCTATTGTATACCCGACGATGGGGTATATAACACTTAGTTAGGGGAGCGCGTGGTGTAATGGTTAAAGTCTTGGGAAATGGACTCGTTGCCCCGAGTTCAAATCCTGGACGTGCTAATTGCATTTCACTTAGCGCTAATATATATATATATATATATGTATGTATGTATGTATGTATATATATAATACCCTTGGGAAAGGTATAAATCGTACTCTCCCTCCAGCTATGGGTAAATAGTAGGGCAGACTGGGCTCTTTAACCTTGATTAGGCAACCGGAATAGGAGAAGGAAAACTCTGAATTCAAACCTGATAAAGTCCGCTTAAGAAATTGACCTTGTGTGGCATCCTGCTCGTGCGGAGGGGTTGGTATATATATATATATATATATATAACACTTAGTTAACTTCAATTAATTCTTCTTAGTGTCATACCAAGGATATAATTTGTTTTCTTGATGGAGTGTGTGTGTGTGTGTGTGTGTGTGTGTGTGTGTGTCTTACCCCCTCTGCATTGGATGTATTCTAATTCCCGTAGGCAGAGCATTGAGTGTTTGGACTGTGCCAATAATAGTTAACACCGATGAGACTGTGCATTAGATTAGGTCGATTTCAGAACTGTAACGTCTCTCATGTGGCGAAAGTTGCAAATTAACGTACGACATTACCACACAAAATATTTTCCTTCAAAAACATTACCTTCGTTTGAGGAAATAGATTTCAATTTTTTAAAATGTTATCACTGTTACAGCTTAATTAATTAGGTTAAAAGTGGTATATCAGAGGTGTTGCTGGTGATGGGGGGCATATTTTCAATTTGAATTCTAGTCATAATATTTTATTCGTTTTGTTTAAAATGAAAACCTTTTCTGTTTTTAAATGTTAAAATTGCTAAATTTTCTAATCAATTTCTTTGCTAAATGTTACGAAAACAAGGATTTTTGGTGCATTTTAGAAGACGATCTTTAATGCTATTTCCTAAAAATATGATGAAATTAAAGGATATAGTTTTTGGTATTGTGAGACGACCTGTCCAGAACCCCAAACGTTGTAACACTCTGCGCTGGCCGACCTGAGGGCACGAATCAGAAAGAGGCTCACAAGGATAAAAAACAAAAAAACAAACAAGTGTTTGTAAACAAGACGTGGATGAAGAAGGGGTGTGTGAGACTTCGCTGTCTATCCAACTGGCTGCTACTGGCTATCCCTACCGGCGACCTTAACACCTCAACGGCCCGAGTTCTGACTGGCCCAGTGCTGGAGTTTAGCTATATTTATGTAAAACTCTCCTTCCCCACCCATCTTCTCCGGACACACAGATGCCAGTACTTAAATCAAATCGCCGACTTCTAGTCGTCATTAACCCTTAAAATTAAAGCAATTAAATATTTTTCCAGACTTAATGTCTTCAATACTTCGAATATTAATTTTTTTTCAAAAGAGATTTCCTCATAAAATAGCATCTTTGCTTTTAATACCTGGGTGCATAAGATATTATCACTAAGTGGTCTAACTTCATGGTGGTCGTACAAGTCTCTTAAACTTTACGGCCTAATCTTTGGATTCGTAAAAAAAGTCAACCACCCACCCCTTTTACTTATGCCTGGCTTTAACCTATTCTCTTTCTTATTCATTTATTTATTTATTTATTCTGACCATGTTCGTCTTCAATCATAGTATCACAGTATCAGTATTTATTGTACCAACACACAACGTTCGCTGTTTGAGAGAATTTGATATTTGATAATAAGTCAAAAATCAACCTACCCTTCTGTGCATAGAATCCCTAGAGCCAAAATGAAATTTCGCACTATTGGCTGGGACAGAAGATTACATCTGCAGGGGGGTAACATCAACCCAATGGTACCACATTTTTCCCGTGCGTGAGGATCCGTGATGCTTAAGGATGGAATCTTGGTGGCTGAGCAGTCCATGACATGTCACACTATACTTTGGCCCTTACTTAGACTAAACGGGTAGGCGGAGAGGCCCCCTCCGATCAATTGCCTGGTCACGCCAAGCCCTAGCATTGTCCTGACCCTATTGCCCTTATGGCAACCCCTAACCCCTTTTATCATATCTGTGCACGGAGGCGGTGGCCGACGGTCTTAGTATCCTGAGTATGACGTTAAACTGCATCTACTGGTGAGGTTCGATTCTGGAGCTCTGGGGAGTGTGGAGTACCTCTTCATCGCCATTACTCTTAGATCCCCCTGGCCTGGAGTGGTAGTATCTGTTAGGGTCCCATCTATGGGTTAAATAGCAAAAGTGAGTTAAAAATGTGTTTAAAAAAAGATTAAGTTTTTTTTTTAAATCGAATACCAGCCAAGAATGAATAAAACAAAACGTATTTGGCATAAAATAACCCAACAAGGGTTAACATGCTGTAAAATCCCAACCAACCAACCAAAATGGAATTGATATGAAATTCGATGAAAGCTTAAGGCTATCCAGATGACAGTGGTTCTGGGAGCTCCAAGAAGAAGAAGAAGAAGAAGAAGAAAAGAAGAAGAAGAAGAGAAGAAGAGAAGAAGAAGAAGAAGAAGAAGAAGAAGAAGAAGAAGAAGAAGAAGAAAGCCGAGGAAGGGAATAGAAGAAGAAAAAGCCGAGGAAGAGAATAAAAGAAGAAAGAAGAAGAAGAAAGAAGAAGAAGAAGAAGAAGAAGAGAAGAAAGAAAGAAAGAAAGAAGAAGAAGAAGAAGAAGAAGAAGAAGAAGAAGAAAGAAGAAAGAAGAAAGAAGAAGAAGAAGAAGAAGAAGAAGAAGAAAAGAAGAAGAAAAAGAAAGAAGAAGAAGAAAGAAGAAGAAGAGAAGAAAGAAGAAAGAAGAAGAAGAAGAAGAAGAAGAAGAAGAAGAAGAAGAAGAAGAAGAAGAAGAACCAATTATTCAGCTTCACTGAAAACAAGTGATGTTCATTCTCACTAAGAACATGTCATTTCAAAATTCACCTGATTGTAATTATAGAATAAATCACATAAAATTCTCTCGGGTTTTAAGATACAAACGAATCCTCTAATACCAACCAGAAAACCAGACATCGTATTAATTAAACAAAAAGAAGAGAACTTCTCATCTCGTGGATTGATACTTTGATAGAACTCTCGCGAGATTTACAAAGGGATAGTCTACTCGTGAATCCATTTGGCTAATACATACTTCGCGGGACAGTTTCCCTTCACGCATGCGTAAAAACACATCCTCTGATTGTTTGCCAAATTCCATCAGGGAGACGTCTGTAGTGTAATGGTTACCGTTGTTGATTGGTTAGTTGTTCATTTTGGATTTTACGGCATGTCAGCCCTTGTTGGGTTATTTTATGCCGGAGACATTTTGTTTTATTCATTCTTCCTGGGTACTCAATTTTTTAAACAATTTTTAAATTTATCTGAATGTTTGAGATGAGACTTGATGATTAGTATTACCTGCGTTATTCGGACTATTGTCCTCATCTTTATTGTTATTTGTACAACGTTTCGGCCGATATACCCTCCAGCCTTCTTCAGCTATGGTTAGCGGAATGAGAACAGGATACCTCCGTGGACTGAATAAAGGGTTAAGTTCAAAGTTTCGTGATGGCTCCCGATTACGACAAGAAAGTTCCCGAGCTCGAAAAGAAGGTTCCCGAGTCCGAGAAGGTTCCTGAGTCCGACAAGAAATACCTGAAGAAGGCCGGAGGGTATATCGGCCGAAACGTTGTACAAATAACAATAAAGATGAGAACAGTAGTCCGAATAACGCAGATAATATTAATTTTTAAAAACTCATTTTTCTATTTAACCCATATACGGGACCCTAATAGGTACTACCACTCAAGATCAGAGTGGTCTGGGAGTACTGGTGATGAAGATGTACTCCACATTCCCCAGATCTCCAGGATTAGAACTTCAACAGATAGAGTTTAACGTCATACCCTGGACACTAAGACCCTCATCCACCGCCTTCTAACACACATAATATTAGAAGTTGGGACAAGCATATAGGTGCTAAGACTTGACGTGACCAGCCGATTGATCGGAGTCGGCCTCTGCACCCACCTGGCTAGCCTAAGTAAGCCGCCAAGCGGAGTGTTGCATGTCATGGACGGCCAACAGGTAGCTCTATTGAGGGGTATTACTCCTCTGCAGAGGTGCAGTTGGTGTATTTTAAATATCCAGCCGACGGGGCTGCCTTGGGAAAGGTATGAATCCAATTATTCTCCCTCCAGCTATGGGTAAATAACAAGACAGTCTAGGTCCTTTAACCTTATTGTGAGAACCGCTCTAGGAGAAGGAAGACACTGAATTCAAATCTGTCTAACTCTGAAAATTACCTATTGTTGCATTCTACTCGTGTGGAGGGGTTGGATAGTGTTGTAACGCGTGTGTCCGTATTACCAGAGAAAGTAGGAAGAAAATACGAGTTCTTTAGGTAAAGGAAAAGGTTTACTAAGCAAGTGAAAGAAATAATCAGTAATTGACAGGCTTCATTCACAAGTCCATTGTCCTCTTTTAGATACTGTATGACAGGTAATTACATATATCAAGGCTGCACAACCGTTTCTCGAGAGATTCAGAAGGATGGATACTTTTCAGATTTTGTACGAATTCTTTTTGGTCTCTCTGAAAAAGTTTTCATTCACTCTTCAAATTCATTTCTCTTTTTTTTAAACCCCCACTTTATTTCCTCTCCCTCCTTCTTCTCCTACCATTCCTCCTCCTTCTCCAGTCATCCCTCCTCCTCTTTCATCTCTTCCTTCGGTCTCATTTTAACCCCTCGCAATATATTTAATGGCCATGTCCAGCCTTCTGCTTTGTTATTACAAGGTCTGTGACTCGATAATTAAACATAACTTAGTAGGAACTGCGTTTGCGCATGCGCGTGTGTTTGTGGGGTTGGGGGTGGGGGTTATTCGTAGGGCGTTAATTGAAATGCAGGGAGGTTGGGGGATAGCGCATGTCACGTGAGAGAGAGAGAGAGGGGGGAAATGGCTCAAACATCCCAAAAGTCTGTTGTTTTTTTTGTTTTTTTTTCTGGACAACAAACGTTATAGGAAGTAGAAAGAGAATGTAGAATGAATGCGATCGAGAAAAGGCGAGATTCGACGGGATTCAACGAGATAATCGTCGGTTTGAAAGAGAATCCAAGGAAAGCCGTGGAAACAGAAAAATAAGAGATATATAATTTATTTTCGATAGGAAATGACGGATCGGTGATAAAGATGAATTGATTATAAAATATTAATAGATATGTTGCTCGATGGCACCGAGAGACAGATATGAAAAGATGCGGATAGATAAATAGATAGGAATAACGAATGACAGATAATCAAAGGACTGAAATATATATATATATATTTACGAACCCCTCCGCACGAGCAGGATGTGACACAAGGTCAATTTCTTAAGCGGGGTTCAACAGGTTTGAATTCAGGGTTTTCCTTCTCCTAGACCGGTTGCTTAACCAAGGTTAAAGAGCCCAGTCTGCCCTACTATTTACCCATGAAGGGAAAGTAGGATTCATACCTTTCCCAAGGGTATTAGTGCAAAGAAATAAATCAAAGGACTGAAATATATATATTTACCAACCCCTCCGCACGAGCAGGATGTGACACAAGGTCAATTTCTTAAGCGGAGTTCAACAGGTTTGAATTCAGGGTTTTCCTTCTCCTAGACCGGTTGCCTAACCAAGGTTAAAGAGCCCAGTCTGCCCTACTATTTACCCATGAAGGGAGAGTAGGATTCATACCTTTCACAAGGGTATTAGCGCAAAGTGAAATGCAATTACCACATCCAGGATTTGAACTCGGAGCGACGAGTCCATTTCCCATGACTTTAACCATTACACCACGCGCTTCCTAAACTAAAAGGCTGAAATATATACGAACATAGATAGACTGACCGCCTTGTTGACAGGGCTTTGAAGAAACTGACTGTGCGTGTGCAGGCCGCTTTAGCTCAGATGGTAGAACAGCCGGCTTCGATACTGGTCCCCGCCAAGTCAGCGTATGAGTAGCAAAGATTGGGTTATCTGAGTTGTGCGATAAAGTGGGGAGATAATGGTAGGTGCCGCGCTCTACTCCAGAAAAAAAGAGCCATTTCCATGGTCTAGCGCTGCCGAAAAGCGTATAGACTTCCTCGCTGTCAAACTGATACCGAAAATTGGCAAATCCACCATCGGCAACTACGTTTGGAGTATCTCTTCATTGGGATTGGCTGATATCATGAGATTGTTTGAAAATGACTTCATGTGATGGGCATACTGAATTCGAGCTATCACTATATATATATATATATATATATATATATATATATATATATATGTGTGTGTGTGTGTGTGTGTGTGTGTGTGTGTAAGAATGGAAAGGGAATTGAATCCGACAATATGAGGAAAAATGAGTAAAGAAAAGAAATGTAGATGGATAAAAATGAATTTTATCGATATCACTTTTAATTGATATCACTTACACATGTGTTTCGGTCTGTTTATCAAAATGTATACGGATTTACGCTATTATTATTATTATTAAAATAATCAGATGGAGTTGAAATGATGATGATAATAATAATAGGAATATTCCGTACACAGAGAGATTTTTTTACGGCCTTTATCAGAGTGAATTTTTTAATTTTTAATTTTTTTATTATCATCATTTCAACTCCATCTGATTATTTTAATAATAATAATAATAGCGTAAATCCGTATACATTTTGATAAACGGGTCGAAACACATGTGTAATTGATATCGATTAAAAGTGATATGGATAAAATTCATTTTATCCATCTAAATTTCTTTTCTTTACTCATTTTTCCTCATATATATATATATATATATTATATATATATATAATATTATATATATATATATATTATACGAAACACGTGTCTGTGGATGACTCTATATATGCTCCCCATCCCCCTAGGGTTGAGCACTCTGGGGGAGATTTTCGCTGACGGCCACTAACTCAAGCGTAAACGCAACGCTCTCCCATATAAGGGATGGAACACTCTATGACGGCCTTTACATACAAAGCGATGTGTGTATGAAAACAGTTAAAACCCCCTTCGTATTCTGTAACCTAAAATTCTGTAGCCTAATGATTAGGTGTCGGACTGGCACCCAACCGATCAGATTTCAATTCTGGCTGTAGGTAGCTTACAAATATCTAGCCACACTGAATAGACTTGATAAGTCGAAGCACGTGTCTGTGGATGACTTATATATATATATATATATATATATATATATATATATATATATATATGTATGTGTGTGTGTGTGTGTGTGTGGTGTGTGTGTGTGTATGTATATAATAGATAAAGGGTGAACGTCACCCGAAATATCGAATGAATCGAACCAGGGACAGAACAACGGCTGGATATTGAAATTCTGTTTTTGTTTTTGTTCGCTTTTTCATTTCCCATGCTTCATGATATCCATAAACAACGTTTACAAGAACAAAAGTTTATACGCAATCAATTATATATATATTATATTTGTGATAGCTCGAATTCAGTGTGCTCATATATATATATATATATTATTATATATTATATATATAATATATATATGTATATATAAAGGGTTTGTTTTTTATAGTGTATTCGAAGCATTATGCGTAATTGAATAAGTTGTTATTTGAAGGCAGCAAAATAATGCGATGTATGTTGGAAAAATATATTTATCTATTAATTTTGTTTTTTTCTTTTTTTTAAACATACTTAATATTTTCGGATAAAATCCATCATCAGAGTAGTAAGAAGTCCTCATCCCATTCATGTTTGGTAAAAATCAACAGTTGTTATTAATACGTTGATGAACACTGAAATATATATATATATATATAATAATATATATATATATATGTGTGTGTGTGTGTTAATACTATTAGTAGACCCTTGTATATATTGAAAAACATGGGGTACTGCACTTTAACTGTTTCTATAGACGAGCCACCACTGACCGGTAGAAAATAGGGAGGGTGCTGTAGTTCCACAGTGCTTATAGACAAGCTGCTATTGACACGGAGAAAAGGTGGAGCTGCAGTTCCACATTTCTTATAGACGAGCCACCACTGTTCAGAAGAAAATAGGGGCTGTTGCAGTTCCACACCGTCTATAGACGAGCCGACGCTAATCATGAGAAAAAAAGGGGGGGTGCTGCAGTTTCTCATTTCCTATAGACAAGCAGCCACTTTACTTCTGTGATACAAGATTCAATTCTTCAAAAGTCCAGATATACAAGGTGTGTCATAAAAGTATCGAGATTGAAGCTGCATTTACTAACATAGAAATGAAGAATGGATGGAGCCTTAATTTTTTTTTCAGAATACAAGGTGTGACAAAAAGTATCAAGTTTAAAGCTGTATTTAACAAGATAGAAGTGAACAATGAATGGAATGTTCATTTTTTTTTCAGAATACAAGGTGTGTCATAAAAGTACCAAGTTTAAAGTTGTATTTACCAACATAGAAATGAACAATGAATGGAACTTTTTTTTTCAGAATACAAGGTGTGTCAAAATAGTATCGAGATTGAAGCTTCCTTTTTCAAGATAGAAATGAACAATGAATGTAACGTTCATTTTTGTCAGAATACTAGGTGTGTCAAAAAAGTATCGATATTGAAGCTGCGTTTACCAAGATAGAAATGAAGAATGAATGGAGCGTTATTTTTTGTCAGAATACAAGGTGTGTCAAAAAGTATCGATATTGAAGCTGCGTTTACCAAGATAGAAATGAAGAATGAATGGAGCGTTATTTTTTAGAATACAAGGTGTGTCAGAAAATACAAAAAATCTCGATATATTTTTGGACACACCTTGTATGTTTGACGTCATCCCCTTCCCCCCCCAAAAAAAAGATGGCTGCTCAGCAAAACCACCTACCACTACCACCACCACCCACTCCCAATACTCCACCCCGCCGGAAGAAGCAGAAACGACAAGACCGACTGGGTCGTTGCTCGACAGACCCCGTTTCGGATAGTCTTGAAAAAAGAAATGTCGGTGAAATATTGAACGAGACACACATTTTGGAAGTAACAATAAGGTGGAAGACGGAAGACGCCATCATGCAATTCACCGTCGCCGACGTCATCATTTCTTCTTTACGTGTCGAGTTCAATCGTGACTTGTTAAGATCTTTTTCGCCCGATCTTCAAGGGTTATCGACATTTCCACAACCTTCGTCAAGGTCGACTTGTTATTTTTCTTTTTAGAAGGAAAAACAAACGCGACACTTTCCAAAAACCGCGCGAAAACGGTTTATCGATACATCCTGAAAACGTCAGTCAAAGCGCTACCCAAAAAAGGCGCCTACCGTAGGGCGATAATTTGCAGGCTGTGCCTAAAGAGCTTGGGTTAAATCCTACTTAACGGACATAAATTCCACCATCTGAAAGATAAAATACCAAAAATCAAGGAATTAACCGAATTTAATGAAATTTTCAGTGTTGATAT
>CM042164.1:60512199-60522199 GCA_023376005.1 Doryteuthis pealeii
TCTTTCTACTATGGGGCTTTTTTCTTATTCTTCGTAGCAATGCACAATAGCACGCAAGAGATAATATCATTAGAATCACATTTTAAGTATAAATAGTATTAGATATCGGAAACTCCCGAAGAAGCTTAAGGCTAACCCTAACCCTAACCCTAAATCTTACCCTTACCCTAACCCTAGCGTTCAAAGACTTCGGGAATTTCCGTGAAATGTAATGCTTTTTATACGTAAGTAAAGTCGTCGGGGTGGCCTAAAGTCGGTATCAGCCAATCACGAGAGAGTCTATCCCCTTTTCAATAACGCTAGACCAAGGAGATTGTTTTGGGGCATTTTAGAAGGAGTACCATACCTACCATCAGCTCCTTACTTTACCACACAGATCTCTGTGCTACTCATGAGCTGAGTTGGCGAGGGCCGGTATCGAACTAGGAACCTTGTGGTTTCTAGCCGAACGCTCAACCGACAGAGCTAATCGCGTAATCTAATGCTATTATCTATTGCGCGCTATTGTGAATTGCTGCGGAGAATAAGAAAAAAAAAGCACCATAGTAGGAAGAGACCTGGATGGAGAGCCCTGTTTAGTCTCCAGCAAACAAAAGAGCCGTACCCCACAATTATCTGAGTACCCTGCCTAGGGAGCAAATAGCATTAGATGTCGGAAACTTCCGAAGTAGGCAAGCGCTACGCCTAACCCTAACTCTTATCCTAGCCCTAGCGAGGTTATTTGCCGCTCATCCCACTTATGAGGGCTTGACACAAGGAGATTTTAATGTGGGTCCACCCACAAGCCGAAGCTTATGGGTGGTAGGGAAAGGATTGTGTCGATCCCATCGGCATTCCCCCTCGAGAGGTGGCGCTTCAGGCGCTGGGCAATAAACCCAGCCCTGTCCCTTTAAATCAAGGGGGCAGGTATTGCCTGGGGGAGGGAAAGGCCCCCTGGGATCGACGCTATTAATTTTAACTTAACCTGATCCAGTGGCCGAAGCAACTGGACCCCCAGCTAGGCCGGGTATGTAGGGTAAGTTTAACTTACCCTACTTCAGAGAATGATAGGATTACGAAAGGCTACCAGCTGAGAATTACAAGAGAGGCAGACATGACAGGAGATCCATGGATCTATTTGGGGGGGGGAGAAAAGAAAGAGGTAACGAAATGGATTGCAAGAACTTTTGTGTTCTCTCGCGCGAAAAGGGGGTCGGCTCTATTGTTGGTGGAGACAAAACAAGGCTTTTCATCCAACTCACTTTCTACTCTTTCTGCTGTTTATTTTTTCTTCTTATTCTTCGTTCATCTTTTCAAAAAATGGTACTAATGCACAATAGCACGCAAGAGACGGTTAAAGAGCACAGTTAAAAACACTCGAATATATATATAAACCTTTATGGGTTATTTAATGCTAAAACTATCCGTGTAGAACAACATTGGTGGTACTATTTAACCTATAATTGGGGGGGGGTCTGGTGGAGTTTATACCTTTCTAAGGGTTTATTCGAAATAGTGCTCAATATTGTGGATAGACTGATATATATATACATATATATACACACACACACACACACACACATATATATATATATATATATATATATATATATATATATATATATATATTATGTGTGTGTGCGTGTATGTGTGTGTGTAAGTAAATCACCAGGTTAGTTGATATTTGGATGATTCCAAGGTGGGCCTTTTTCCACAACGGAATGTTATAGTTGTTCTGGTCCAAGTTGAGAACTCAATGTTCAATATTTTTGAAACCGAGCAATATATTTGATAAAGAAAAAAAGGCTTAAAAACAGACCATTTTTGCAGGAAAATGGCCGGTTTTTAAGCCTTTTATAATAATATGAAATATAAATATGATATTTGAATATATCATTATTTATTTTTCTGTGTAAATTAATTGAACGTAATAGCGTGACTGGAGTGCAAAATCGCTTCCTAAAATGTCACCGTGTAGCACATTAGCCACTTCACCACGAGGTCTTCCCCTATTATTATTATTATTATTATTATTATTATTATTATTATTATTAGTGAAATAGATCACTAATTAGTACTGAGCCTATTCTAGTAGTGACCACCCCAAGCGTATTTAACAGGTTTGAATTAAGAGTTTTCCTTCTCCTTGACTGTTTGCCTAACCAAGGTTAAAGAGCCCAGTCTGCCCTACTATTTACCCATAACTGGAGGGAGAGTAGTTGGATTCATAACTTTCCCAAATATATTAGCGCTATGTGAACTGTAGCTTCGTCCAGGATTTGAACTCGGGTCGACGAGTCCATTTCCTACGATTCTAACCATTACATCATGTACCTCCAATAAGGATACGTAATACGTTGAAACACAGTGTCTGTGGATGACTATATATATATATATATATATATATATATATATATATCAACTCGTTTCCTACTATTCTATTTGGCGTTGCCTCTTCCAGCTAGGAAAATTTGGCTCAGGACCGCCCTCTATGGTAGCAGACTCTCCGTAGAGGATTTTTCATGCCTAAATCACCCTGGCGCAACACCATGAAGCTAGGAGGTTCAGAATAAAGCAACGACAACAAAGCACCGGCACATCAACATCTACAGGAACAGCCATCACATGCGACATCTGTGGTCGAGAATGTTTTTCCAACATTGGACTTCACAGTCACAGGAAGCGCTGTAACTTCAGGGGCACAAAAAACTATTTTATAGTCTTCCGAGACTGAAATGCCAATAGTAGAAGACATTGAGAAAACTTCAGAAAAGACCGTCGGGAAAAGAAGACAAGAACAGAAAAGATGGAAGAATTGAAAAGAGATAAGAGATAAGAAAGCATTTGTTTAGCAATGAAGGTCAAATAGAAAACAGCCAACCACGTGACACGAGAGAAAATAGAGAGAAAAAATAACAAGGATTGATTGTGAGCTTCGATAAGACACGACCGAAACAAAAAAAAGACAAAAGAGATGGAAGGTAAGAAAAGAAAAGATAATAAAATATAGATGACAGAGAAGAAATAATAATAATAATAAAAAAAAAGATCTAAGAATTATCTTGGATGAGGATATATGAGAAGTTGTTAACTGTACTTATACTGAGGCTAACGTGCTGGACTGTGACAACGTAGTAAACGAGTTCGATCTCAAGTGGCGCTACTACGTTCACTTTCCTACTAATGTCCTTTGTAAAGGAACGAACCCCCTATTCACGAGTTCGAAAAAAGCATCTGGAGCTGTCGAATTGAGCCTCAAGTTACTAAAAAATTGTATATATATATGTGTGTGTGTGTGTGTGTGTGTGTGTGTGTGTGTGTGTGTGTGTGTGAAAGGAGTGAAGGATTGAGTAAATCCGACAAAATGTGTATGAAAAAAGAGGAAAAAGTGGATATAACAACACAACAACTAAATTTAATTGATATTTCACTTCGGTATATACATATAAAGGGCTGGGTTAGCTCAGTCGGTAGAGCGTTCGGCTAGAAACCACAAGGTTCCTAGTTCGATACCGGTCCTCGCCAACTCAGCGTATGAGTAGCACAGGGATCTGTGCAGTAAAGTAAGGAGCTGATAGTAGGTGTGGTGCTCCACCTCAGATGCTAAAAATAATCTCCTCGGTCTAGCGCTATTGAAAAGGGGATAGACTCCCTCGCTGTCTGGCTGATACCGACTTTAGGCCGCCCTGTCGACTTATATATATATATATATATATATATATATATATATATTCTCTTTCACTATTCACTATTCACACATATACATAGTCTCGCTCTAGATAGATAGATAGATAGATTTGAATAGCCTGTGAAAGATGTGTACGCTGAGAGATATGTATATACTAATAGATAGATAGATAGATAGATAGGAAATACAACTAGTAATCTGAAGAAGGCTTTGATTTGGTTTCTTTGTTTACTTTCATACGAAGATAACCATTGCAGAATACGCCTCCACTGTTGCTGATGTACAGTGTGTTGGGGGAAACTTGCTCTCACTTGATCCCCATTGAAAGACGTCCAAGTTACAGGTTGCCGGTTTCTTGGCTGAAACATTCAAAGTTGTGTCTCAAAGGTTTAATCAATCCGTCGCTAATTTTGTCGTCATGTGCGATGTCTGTCATTGAAGAGATTGGAATTCGGAATGGGAAGTTCCGTTCCGTTCCCTCTCAATCCGATTGTTGTTGTTGTCACCGGTAGGGGGGGGGGCGTAGATTCAGTCGCTAAGAGACCACGGAATTTCTCAGCATTTTCACCCAACTAATTAATAATAGCATAGACGAGCGGGCAGGTGTTTTTATTGCTTCAAGTGGAACTGCTGGCTTTATGGAAATGTTTTTATCAATATTATCATTAGGTGTTATAATAATCATATTTGATGAAAAAAAGAAGAAAGAAAGAAAGAAAGACAGAAGGAGTGAAGAAATAGTAGGATTAACTGGGCTCTTGAACTTTGGTTAAGCAACCAGTCTAGGAGAAGGAAAAATCTTAATTCAAACCTGTTAAACCCTGCTTAAGACATTGGCCATGTGTCGCATCCTGCTTGTGCGAAAAGCTTGGTAATTACCTGTATATCACATTATCACTCAAAAAATTATCTCCCTTTCTTTCTCTATTTCTCTGTCTGTCTGTCTCTCTTTCTCTCTCTCTCTCTCTCTCTCTCTATATATATATATATATATATATATATATATATATATATATATATATTATATATTTGACGTCATATTTCAAACCGTTCATTTTTTCAACGTTCTTTTTTCTCAGACTTCAAATTTTAAACAGACCGATAAACAAAGACTATTACTCGCCTTTCTCCTTATTCTGAGATAAAAAAATTTTTTATCACCTTCCACATACCAACAAAAGCCCTGAAGATGATCTAATTAATAGATCGAAACATTGCAGCGTCGGCCAATGAACTAACCACTTAACTCATTTAAACCTGCGTTTTTTTCAATTTTTATTATACTACATACCATCGGATTCACTTCCTTTTATTCACACACACACACACACACACACACACATATATATATATATATATATATATATATATATATATATATATATATTATATATAAGTATAGATAAAAAGATATGAAAACACACAATGCTGTTAAAGTGAAAATATTTCATATCATATTCATAGCTAATATTGAACAATATTTCGATTATAAAAATCATCATTAGAGCTTGTTTTTACTCTGGACTCATCGAGAGAGAAGCAGAAAATAATTTGAATTAAAAACGAAAACATTGATGTTCCAAAAAGCGTACAAGTCATGCGATCGTTTCCTCATCCGCCTCGCGTTTCACCGCTTGACTTTTTGGAACATCAATTTTTTCGTTTTTTAATTTGTGTGTTTTCATATCCTTTTATCTATACTTATACCGTCGGATTCATTTCCTTTCTCTTAACTTATATATATATATATATTATATATATATATATATATATGTAAGATGTGTCATAAAAGTATCGAGATTGAACCTATATTTACTAAGAATGAACAATGAATGGAACGTTAATTCTTTTCAGAATACAAGGTGTGTCATAAAAGTGCCGATTTTGTTCAGATAACCATAATACCTAACTCTTTAACAATCAAATACAGGTGGAATTATCTATTTCGCTATTTTTCGGCCACACCATACCGCTTAGACGGGTCAGTGGGAAGGGACTAATTCTGACTCACTCGCCACACCATCCCCCATACATTTACCCGGGCAATTTATTTATTTAACATTTTTTTTGGCAAATAGACTTTTCAAGTAGATATAAAATGATATATGCCATTTAGTATATGTAAAATTGGAAATCTGGCCAAATTCCATGCTCCATGTTCCGTAAACATTGTCACGTGAAATTCTGGAACCTTTACGAAGAAGAAGAAGAAGAAGAAGAAGAAGAAGAAGAAGAAGAAGAAGGGGTAGGAGGGGAAGAGGGGAGGGAGGAGAAGGAGAGGTGATGGAGAAGAGATCTTTGCTTATTGTGATTTGAAACATTCTGACATGGAGAAGATTGATGTGAAAATGAAGTCATTTTGTTGGTGCGACCAGGTGGAAATAGAAGAATTTGTCTGCATCGATAACAACAGTTTATTGTGTCACGAGAATGAAAAATATATACGAAGAGGCAATATATTATATATATATATATATATATATATATATATATATATTGCATCTTCATATATTTTTCATATGACACGGTTTATTGTGTCATTTGAAAAATATATGAAGATGCAATATATATATTTATATATAAGGTGTGCCAAAAAAAAGTATCGAGATTTTTTGTACTTTTTGGCATACCTGTATTCTGAAAAAAAAATAACCTCCCATTCATTGTTCATTTCTATCTTGGTAAATACAGCTTCAAACTTGGCACTTTTATGACACACCTTGTATTCTGAATAAAATTATATATATATATATATTTATTTATTTATTTATAATTATAAAGTCGGTCCTACCATTGGTTTCTGAATAACACTTTTTCGGTGTTATTCGTCTTCAGAGGCGTTTGACTCTTGAAAAAAATGGACAATTTTAAACTCCCGGCACGTGTCCACGCGATCCGTTAATAGCTCCTGCATTTCGCTTTCGTCATTCAACAGCATCACTATTTGTCGTCATTGTCTTATTGTGATTTAAATTTATATATATAAATATATATATATATATATATATATATATATATTCCATAGGTAGATAGATAGATATAAACAGACTACAGAGATAGATGAATAGAGGGATATATAGATAGATAGATAGATAGATATGAACAGACTGAAAAAGATAGATAGTTAGATACGTAGGTAGATAGATAGATGTGAATAGACTACTTATATATATATATATATATATATATATATATATATATATATATATATATATATCTTTCTCTCCCTCCCTCTCTCTCTCTCTCTCTCTCTCTCTATATTATATATATATATATATATATATATATATATATATATATATTGAAATAAGTGTATTTTGGCAGCATTTTTTCTTTTATACAAATTTTGTTGAACTGTACAGACAAATCACTACTGCATTGCTCCCTCGAACCACTACCATTCCTACAACCTCCCACTACCAATTTTTATTACCTCCCACTTCTAATTCCTTGCTACTACTCGTTCTCGTTAAAAACGAGACACGAAACCATACCATCGTTTCCTACCTGATGATGGCAAATTGTATTGCCGAAAGCGCTCGTTTTGAAACCTTTGGGGGACTATTACACCAGTTACACCCCAACACCAAAAAGATGGCCCGAAAATTAGAAAGGATCAACCAAAAACTTGTCCAACAAGAATTGTCTGTAGAGTTCAACAAAACTTGTATATATATATATATATATATATATATATATATATATTGAGGTAGATATGCATAGGCTATACGTGTGTGTGTTTCCCACTCCCACATCCTCTCTCTCTCTCTCTCTCTCATTCACTCTCTCTCTATCTCTCTTTCTCTCTCTCTCTCTCTCTCTCTCTCTCTCTCCCTCTCTCTCTCTCTTTCTCTCTGTAGATTGATACTAGTTAGCAATACCATTTTTAAATGTGAAAAGTTTAACGGATGTGAACATCTGCCCTTCTTTTCATCAGCAATTTTGTGGATGCCGGATCCTCTCTTTCTTTATTGAAATTATACTTCAAGAAGGCTGTTGAGCGTATCGGCCGAAAATGCTGTCGAAAATAGTGCCGCTTATGAATTCAATAATTGTTGTACCGGCCGTTCCTACAGTGGAGAACATGCACCGGTTCTCACTATAAATAGTGAGACACCGAGTGGAAAGGGAGGACTGTTCCCGTTAACGACAAGCTAGTCGTACATGTACCATTAATTGTAAATACACTTGTCTTATTTTACCCCATCTCGACTTGACTTCTTTTTACTGTTGGGACTAACATCACAACAATAATCGAAACATATTTTGCAATCATTATAATGTAATGAATTATGTGCTGTAGTAAATATCAGTGGAGTGGCTTATTTTCAGTATTAGCCAGAGAGGGAGAGAGTCTATCCTCTTTTCACAAGCGCTATACCAGAGAGATTATTTCGCATCTGAGGTGGAACGCCACACCTACCGTTAGCTACCCACTTTACCACACACATTAGATTATCCAAGGTGTGCTACTAATTCGCTGAGCTGGCGAGGACCAGTATTGAACCTGGAAACCTTGTGGTTCCTAGATGTATGCTCTACTGACTGAGCTAAACTGGTCTCGAGTTTGTTTTTTGTTTTTATAAATAACATTTTTCTTTTGCGTAATAAATTTGGAAACTTAAATGTCTTTAGAGAATAACATAAGCTTGCTCGTACTTCAAAATGTTACCCCATACACAAAGCAAAAGAAAGATACCTGAACGATATGTTATCGTCGACTTCGATATGTATTAGTCCCCACCAATTTTTAAAAAGTTTGATAACTTTTGAAAAAAATGGTGGCGCATGGTGTTATGGTTAGAGTTGTAGGAAATGGACTCGTCCATCCGTGTTCAATTCCTGAACGAAGCTGTTTGCATTTCACATATCCCTAATACCATTGGAAAAGGTATGAATCCAATTCTCCCTCCAGCTATAGGTAAATAGCAGTACAGACTGGACTCTTTAATCATGGCTAAGTAACCAGTTCAGGAGAAGGAAAATTTTTAATTGAAACCTGTTCAACTCCGTTTAAGAAATTGACCTTCTGTTGCATCTTGCACGTGTGGAGGGGTTTGGTAAATATATATATATATATATAATATATATATTTGTGTGTGTGTGTGTGTGTGTTGTGTGTGTGTGTGTGTATGGGTAATTCCATGTCAAATCATCCAGGCAATGTACCCTACCCTTCAATTTTTCAGAAATTTTGTTCAAGTATAGATTATGATAAAGTTAGCCAATCCCCAAAATTTGAACATCGATCTTGCTAGGAAAAATTCAGAAATCATCAATAACTTAAAATTGGTTGGCTTTAAAAAGAATTTTGATATCATTTTTGGATTTCATGGGCAAAAATTCTTCTATAAATCAATTTTCAGTAGTAGGGAAGCTCTAGAACTCATTTTACAGACAAAAATAGATTACAAAAAGTCACCATTTTTCGCGACCCCAGCGCCACCAAAATTTGGAGAGCTAAAAATCGACATAACTCCGCCAATTTTTGGAATTGGAAGCCCAAATTTTGGGGATTGTCGAATGCTAACATAGTCTACACCTGTAAAAAAATTCAGAAAAATTAAAGGGGGTGGGTGATTATTTTATTTTTATTTCTGGATGATTTGACATGGAATGACCCATACGTGAACAATGTGTTACTAGACGACTTCGAAATGTATTTGTCCCCACCAATTTTGTTCATTTTTTTTCCTCAGTTAATCCTAATTTCTAATTTTTTAAAAATCCTAACCCCAATCTGCCCCTTTAATTTAATCCGGTCGTATGATAATCCTGAATGAAATGAGATAAATGAGCGTTTTCATCAAAAGCAGGATAAGCGTCTTTAATTCCTAACAGGGATAATCCCTTTTTTAACACCCGACTTGGTGTTACATCTATCCCTTGAAAAGTTATGTCACGATGCGTTTAATGTAGGTCAATTCATTAAAAGTATTAACATACATTTAAAATTAACAGTTGTCAAGGTTTACAATGCTTGTAGCAGTATTGTATTTCTTAAGGCATGTCAACTCTTGGTTTATTTTATGCTGATGTTTGGTTTTGTTGGTTTTTTTCATTCTTGTTGGGTATTCAATTTTTTAAAACCTTTTTTAAACATAGTTTATTTAAACTCACGTTTTTTTTTAAATCTATTTAACCCATAGACGGAACCCTAACAGGTAATACTACTCTGTTAGGGTCCAATCCATGGATCTAATAGACATGTGTGAAAATTATTTGTATTACCTATATATTGGAGGGAGAGATTATTATTATTATTATTATTATTATTATTATTAGTTTTTCACACCTACCGTAGCTGGAGGCTGAGTGACAGCAAGTCTCCTC
>CM042164.1:60524699-60554701 GCA_023376005.1 Doryteuthis pealeii
GATATACCATATAATTTCATTTATTGGATGTATATATAACCATTAGATTATACCATATACATTTATGGATGTATATATAACCATTAGATATACCATATAATTTCATTTATTGTCTATATATTGTTTATAATTATTTTCATTTTTTGTGATTTTTTTCATACATTAATAAGTACAGGGTAACTTGACTTGCGAGTGCTCCAGCTTACGAGCTTTCCGTGTTTTGAGCTGTCGCACGATCGAGCTTTTCCTTTGTGCTGTGATCTATAATTTGAGATGAGAGCAAACTACAGATAAGCTTATGTTAATAAGTAAAGAGTAAGTAAAGTCGTCGGGGCGGTCTATTGTCGGTATCAGCCATACAGCGAGGAAGTCTATCCTTTTTCACTAGCGCTAGGCCAAGGAGATTATTTTAAGCGTCTGTAGTGGAGCGCCACACCTACTATCAGCTCCTCACTTTACGGCACAGATCCCTATACTACTCATACGCTGTGTTGGCGAGGGCCGGTATCGAACCAGGAACCTTGTGATTCCTCTACCCGACTGAGGTAAACCGGCCCTAAGTTCACGAAAAACGTTAGGTTTTCAAATTTATTACGCCTAAAAAAATAATTTACTATCGGGACCCGTGAAATTTCCACGAAACGAAACAAAATCAAGGGTAGCTAATGAAGCCAGGAACGATGATTTGCTATTTCATCTAAACATATATAATGGGCAGTTTGTGTGTATGTATGTATGTATGTCCGGAGGAAGCTATGAAAATAAAGCAATTAACTAAAAATTATATATATGTATACATTAACTGTCACCAGATCTTCCATTTTATCTTGAAAATTATGAAGATTTGATCTATATTTTCGAAGAATGTTAATATTAGATTTACGAAAAAATAACATTATAATGAATAATTCAGTTAGATTTAGTTATAGATAATAAAATAAATCTTAAGTAAAAATGAAACCAAATTCAAATGATTGACTTTCCCTAATGAAAAAGACACTTGTCTATATCTTTCTATACATATATAAAGGTAGTTGTGTGTATGTATGTCTGTCCGGAGGAAACTATGAAAATAAAACAGTTAATAACAAAGTAAATATATATACACGTTAAATATCACCAGAGTTTGCTTTTTGTGCAAAAATAATGAAGATTATATTTACTAGCAAATATATGCACTCTCCGGGTGCAAGTATTTAAGTTTTAATGTAATAAAATATTGTATTAAATTAGAAAGGCTAATGAAACTAAATAAGAATACAGATAAAAAGATTTGAAACAGAGGGAGTATAATAAAAGATTTGAAACAGAGGGAGTATAATAAAAAATGGAACAACTGAAACTTACTCTTCCATCACTCTCGTCTTTCATTGTTATTTTTTCTAATTTAATTATTTAGTTAAAAGAGGAAGTAAAGAATAAAATGACAGTTATTTTTCTTGTTAATGGATTTCTTTTAAGATTAATAGAAGAGGCTTTTGTTTATATTCATTAAAATAAAACCAAACAGTTAGAAATCAATAATACTAAGCACATATTTATTAAAATCACATTTTAAATATCAATATGCAAATTAGCCTTCCCGTTCACACTGTAAACCGCTATTTTGTTGTATATATAAATATAATTGCATGTTGTCAGTATGTAGACATGGTTAACAGTATTAATAATGTAAGACAATTTTATTAATAATTGAGGTTTAGATAAAAATAAAATGGAGAATGTGATGTCAATAACGAAGAGAATTGTGACTTGAGTAGGAATATAGTTTCGGTTACAGACAGAAAATCACACAATCTCCATTATAATAAGATATCCATGAAGATATTTCAAAATTGGGATTTAAATAGTAAGAAAGGGAAAGTCATTGGTTGCGTTCGTGATTAAAACATAAATCAATTATTTTCTTTTTCGGTTACTTCCGTGATGTTAAATCGGCTATTTCCGTGATGTTAATTCGGTTCGGCTGCGCCTGCGCTCGTGGAGATTGTTCGAAATTCTTTTAATTTTTACTATAAATTAGCCTCGCTCAGGCATAGTGAAATAAAGGTATTTTTTAATAGTATCTTTGAAGCATTGTGCGTATGTGTAATATAAAGATTTTTGAAGGCAATTTACAATGCAATATGCGTTGAAAATTATATTTATTTAACCTTCTTTTTTTTTAATTCTAAATATTTTCGGAAATAAAATTCCATCATCAGAGTTATTGAAAGACCAAAACAATTAATGGATCTGCAAGACTAACTTTTTATTATACCCCTTCTATACCCAGGCAATGTCGGGTAGCCGATTCTAGATACATATAAGTCCTACCTAAATTGCCAAAATATCTTCCGTAATTCACAATTTCAATATTACAAATAAAACAAACACGTAACTTATTTTTTTAATTAATTCTATTTTACGTTGGACATTTAAGCGACGCAATACCATTTGGAATGTTTCATTTTTAAAAAATGGGTGAGATAGAATGAGACAAATAAGAAATCTGCGATTAATCGACACAGATAATATGTATTCACATTTTTACTTTGCATCTTGAACATTTGGACGGTGTCATTTTTTACCAGAGGGTGTTGCAGGATGATAACTGATGGAAGATTTAGGAACGAGCATATTAATTATTTATAGAGAAAATAAACATTAAAACATATTTTAGTAAGTAATTCATTGCATTCTATTTTATTTTGTTTTCATACAATATAATGTTATTTTTCTTATTTAGTAAAAAAAGTAACGAAAAAATACGATGTTTTTTTAGGGTCGGGCTGGAACGGATTAATGGCATTTCCGTTTATTTGAATTGGGAAACTTGATTAGATATAGGAGGAAATTGAGTCACGTGCGAACGAATTAAACTCGTAAGTCTAAGTACCACTGCATATTCATATGTATAAATGTTTATAATAAAATCATTTACAATGAAATTATATAGTAAAATTGTTGCCAATGCATTTTCATAATAATTTATTTCTAATGCATTTTATAGTATAATTACGTCCAATGCATTTTATTGTAAATTAAAATCTAATGTATTCTATAGTAAAATCTAATATGCATGTATTAGTACCTTTGTGTCTTCTTATTGTGTGTCTTATTGTGTGTCCTTGACCTAAGATCTTTACTTGCCAAGAGAATTCATGTATATATATATATATATATATATATATATATATATATATATATATATCAAAAATATTTTTCAACTTTTTTAAGAAAAAACTTCTAAGAACAAAATGTTTTTTTACTGTACTTGTATTGCATACATATCTATTTACTTATATATATATATATATATATATATATATATATATATATATATATATATATATATATATATATATATATATATATATAGTGTATGTGTGTGTGTGTGTGTGTGTGTGTGTGTGTGTGTTATAAAGTTTCTCTGAGTTGTCGGATATTTTTTGAGAAATTCACTGCGTGAGATTTTCATACCATTTCGTGTAGTTGTTAGGAATAAAAATGTTCTTTGGAATAAAAATAAAATAAGTCGTTTTATTAAAAAAAAAAAAGGTCATTCTTTTAGTAGTAGTAGTCGTACTTGAATTAGTTATTGATAAAACTAGAATCTCGAAAAAAAAATGTCCTTAATCCCCCTTGGGGAGACAGGCTTTTCGAAAAAGAAACAATTGGATTGATACTTTTTGTGGAGGTTTTGTTGGGTTTTTTTTAGTTGTTTTTCTATTTTGTGTATTTTTATTTTTTAGATTTTCTTTTTTCTTTTTTTGTAGTTTTTAGATTTTTGTATTATTTATGTGTTTAAGCCGTAGCTGATTTTTTCGTTTTCTTTTTTGAAAGACAAAGTGAACATTGGGTCTTACTTATTTCATCTAATTCCTAATTCCGAGATTGAAATGCGTCTCGTTAATCAAACAATGGAGACTGTGATAGGGTTCCAGCCGAAGCGCAATAATTTGCAGGATCGTTTCTAAAACGATTTCCAGTTAGAGCCCCACCCATGGGTTAAATACTTAAAAAATAAGTTTAAAATCTATTGTCTGTGTTTTATCCGTTATTCCAAATTTTTAATCACACACACACACACACACACACACACACACACACACGCATATATATATATATATATATATATATATATATATATATATATATATATATATATAGTTCAATGAGAAATCAAAACAAATAAAAGTTTTTGATTTTATTTATTTAATTTTTTTTTGCTTTTATTTATTTAATTACGGGAACGGTATTACAACCGTTGTAATACCGTTCCCGTAATTAAATAAATAAAAGCAAAAACTTTTATTTGTTTTGATTTCTTATTGAACTATCAACGCTCTATCACAGATATTGAGCACTCTTCTAATAACACTGTACGTTGGATTACTATTACTTTTTCTAGTATACTAGTGCCAACCATACACATTAATATATATATATATATATATATATATAATGTGGTGTAATGATTAGCAAGCTAGATTAGCAAACTATTGTTTGTAAGTTCGATTATCACTGGGTGCCCATTACTTCTGGCCTTGTGCCGCATTTAAGCCACGCTTATTAAATAACTATACATATCATCATCATCATGTCGTGCAGGTAGCACGGATATCCATGACACTCTCTCGCCAACCTTCCCTATAATTCATCGCCCCTGGGAGTCTTCCACGCAGCCGTCAGCATCTTTACATAGTTGGTCAATGTAGGTCCTTCGTGGGTGGCCCACACTAGCATGTCTATTATGTGTTCTTCCTTGCTTCTCCAGCAGTATCCTGCATGTCTAGTCCGTTTCACTCGGATAGTTTGTGAGATAGGGGGCAGGTGGCCATACAGTTCTCCTCATTATGCAAGAATCTAGAAATAGAATTCAACATGGAGAGAAAGAATGGAAACGACTAGAGATCACCAATGGCCAAAGAAGTAAGTAATGCATATGTATTTCTCTATCTACCTGTGTCTATCTCTCCCCCTCTCCAGTATGTAATATCTAGGCAAGCAACAAACAGTGCGCATGAACGTGATTTACAATAGAAAATCTTGACCTTACCCCCCTCTCTCTCTCTCTCTCTCTCTCTCTCTCTCTCTCTCTCTCTGGTTGTATTTATTCAATATCTTCACCTGTTAGTCTCTCTCTATCTATCTATCTATCTATCTCTCTATCTATTCCCCCCCCTCTCTCTCTCTCTTCTCTCTCTCTCTCTCTCTTCTCTCTCTCTGAAAAAGAACTCACGAGCCTAAATAAAGAAATAAACAACCCCTTTCCGACAATACGACTTCCGTATGTTGTTTCTCTGAGCTAATGGCGGCGACTACTACTAACGACTACTAATATAACTCGACCATGGCCCCTATGCAACATAAAGTACCCAGTCTGCCCTACTATTTATCCATATCTGAAAGGAGAGTAGGTGGATGCATACCTTTCTAAAGTGTATTAGCGCTATGTGAAATGCAAACAGTCTCATCCAGGATTTGAACTCGCGTCGACGAATCCATTTCCCACGACACTAACCGTTAAATCACGCACCTCCACATGTATGTATGTATCTCTTTCTCCATCTCTCTCTCTCTCTCTCTCTCTCTCTCTCTCTCTCTCTCTCTCTCTCTCTCTCTCTCTGTTGTGTGTGTGTGTGTGTGTGTGTGTTGTGACTATTAGCGTGGAATTTGGGTTGCTACAATTTTCTAAACAATAATAATATTTATGTATCTTCTCTCTCTCTCTCTCTCTCTCTCTCTCTCTCTCTCTTACTCTCTCCGCCCCTCCCTCTTTCTCCTTACTCTCTTTCCGTCCCCCCCTCTCTCTCTCTCTCTCTCTCTCTGTAATTGACAATTCCTGTCGTCATATTAATCAACATAGACATGATTTAATCAGAATATTACGTCAACATGTCTTACCTCACCGGAAGTCACAAACACGCCTGTCAAAATATTATCAAACATAATATAACAATTTAAGACATACCAAATTCTTCAAGAACCGAAATCCAGATTATACAATTCTATATACGAGGGTGAGTCAAAAAGTAATGCCATTTTGTTTAGGATAGGTATAATCACCAACACAGGAACATGTATCATACATCAAAATGAAGTTGTTCCTCTGTGGATCACATCCCTACTTCTCCACATAGGCGAGTCAAAAAGTAATGCCATTTTGCTTAGGACAGGTATAGTAACCAACACAGGAACATGTATCATACATAAAAAATGAAGCTGTTCCTCTGTGGATCACATCCTTACTTCTCCACATAGGTGAGTCAAAGGTAATGCCATTTTGTTTAGGACAGGTATAATCACCTACACAGGAAACATGTATCATACTTAAAATAATGAAGCTGTTCCTCCTGTGGACACATCCCCTACTCTCTCCACATAGGTGAAGTCAAAAAAGTAATACCATTGTTGTTTAGGGCAGGTATATTATCACAACACAGGAACATGTATCATACATCAAATAAAGCTGGCTTTTTGTGAATCACCTCCCTACTTCTTTCGCATAGGTGAGTAAAAAAGTAATGCCATTTTGTTTAGGATAGGTTATAATCACCTACACAGGAACAGTATCATACATAAAAATGAAGCTGTTCTCTGTGGATCACATACCCTACTTCTTCACATAGGTGAATCAAAAAGTAATACCATTTTGTTTAGGACAGATATAATCACTACACAGGAACATGTATATACTAAAAATGAAGCTGTTCTCTGTGGATCACAATCCCTACTTCTCCCACATAGGTGAGTCAAAAAAAGTAATGCATTTTGTTTAGGATAGGTATACATACCAACACAGGAACATGTATCAATACATCAAAATGAAGCGGTCTTCTGTGGATATAAACATAAATACTAGGTCTATCTTCCGGCCTTCTTGCCGCTTATAAAACATCCGGCTAAATTTAAGTATACACATTCCTCACCGTTGGATAGCAGTACCTATCACTCGAGGTATTTATTGTGAACATTTTACAATGGAAATTTATGCATATTAATCCCCATTTACCAATTACCCAATAGTACTAATTACTCCAAGGGCCACCCTGTTGGCTGGGGCTGTAGAATACTCCGACTGCACCTCTGCAGTAGGGTAAAATCCACAAAATGAGGTCACCTGTTGGTTGTGTGCGGTGACCTGTGATGCTTAAGAACAGAATTTATAGCGGCTGAGCTGTCCGTGACATGCAACACCCCACTTTGGTCCTTACGAGCAGTCGGAGAGCCCCTTCGATCAATCGACTTGGCATACCAAGCCCTAGCTTCTTTTATTGATTTTTGATGGGTATTCAACTTTTTAAACATATTTTTTAATGTTATTTTTCTATTTATCCCATAGATACCACTTCTGGTCCAAGTGAACTTGGAAGCAATGGCAATGAAGTGGTACTCCCAGAGCTCCAAAATTGGAACCTCACCACTAGATGCAGTTTTACGTCGTACCCAGGACACTAAGACCCTCAGTCACCGCCTTCTTGCACATATATGATACAAAGGGATGGTGAGTTGCCACGAGGAAAATATGTTTGGACAATCAGGTTTGTCGTGACAAGTCGATTTATCGGAGGGGGCCTCTCCGACGCCGTGTGTATCCTAAGTAGAGATGTTCAAAAAGGGATGTGTTACATGTGATGAACTGCTCAGTGACCAGGATTCCGTCCTTAGCATCAGCGGGTCGCCATCTATCCTAAGTAAGATCAAAATGGAGTGTTACATGTGATGAACTTGCTGCAGCGAAGCCAGGATTCCGTCCTTAAGCATCAACGGTCGCCATCCTATCCTAAAGTAAAGAGTCAATGGAGTGTACATTGATGATGCTCAACGACCAGGAAGTCCGTCTAAAGCTCACGTGTGTCGCCATCTATTCTATCCTAAGTAAGAGTCAAAATGGAGTGTTACATGTGATGAAAACTGCTCAACGACAGGATTCCGACCTTAAGCGCTCTAACGGGTTCGCCATCTATCCCACGTCAAGTAAGAGTCAAAATGGAGTGTTACATGTGATGAACTGCTCAGCGACCAGGATTCCGTCCTTAAGCAATCACGGGTCACCATCTATCTAAGTAAGAGTCAAATGGAGTGTTACATGTGATGGAACTGCTCAGCGAACCAAGGAATTCGCGTCCTTAAGCATCACGGGTCGCCATCTAATCCAAGTAAAGCAGTCAAAATGGAGTGTTACATGTGATGAACTGCTCAGCGACCAGGAGGTTCCGGGCCTTAAGCATCACCGGGGGGGGGGGTTTTTTTTCGGCCATCTATCCTAAGTAAGAGTCAAATGGAGTGTTACATGTGATGAACTGCCAGCGACCCAGGATTCCGTCCTTAACATCACGGGTCGCCATCTATCCGAGTAAGGAGTCAAAATGGAGTGTTACATGTGAATGAACTGCTCAGTGACCATGGGAGGGGGGATTCCGTCCTTAAGTATTCACGGGTCGCCACCCACGAGCCAATATATTGGCCCAAAGTGAGTGTTAAGCCCACTGCATAGATGCAGTCGCGTATTCTAACATCCCCAGTCTGAGAGGACGGATCTAAGACGAGTCATTTGAAGTCTGAAGAAATCCTTGATGTCTTCAACGAGTATACTTTTGCAGTTATTCTTAGCGACTTTCGAAATTTGTGACCCCCCCCCCGAACTGATAACGGGAATTTCTATTAAGCGTCCATGGTTGAGAAAGAAAAATAATATTCTTAGAACGAATGGAAATGAAGTCTAGGCAACATCCCTTCAAGATATTGTCCGTGACAAACCAAATTGAGAAAAGTTTATCTTCTGATGCCATTGCCCTGACAAAGAGATAGAGGGCGCAACAACGTGGCGGTTTTTTGTAGATTCTTCAATAGACCATTGGGCTTTTGTCTGATCAGAAAACGAAGAGAGAAATCCTAGAAAATGTCAAAATGAGCGAATAATAATAATAATAATAATAATAATAATAATAATAATAATAATAATGGGAAGGTGGTCCAACCTGGGAATGTATGCAAAAAATTATAAATTTTGACCAACAACAAATGGTATATGCATAAACCAGAATCTGTTCTTGAGAAACCGAAACGCATAAAATTCTCCTGGGACTTTTTGAAAATAAAACGGTCACCTTATCCCAGCAGAGAAGACAGACCTAGGTGTTGATAAACAAAAAAAGAAGAACTTGTCAAACTGGTGGATTTTGCAGTGCCAGCAGATCACAGGGTGAAGCTAAAGGAAAATGAAAAAAATAGACAAATTCTGGAACTTGCCAGAGAACTGACAAAAAGTTTATGGAATATGAAGAGTGAAGGTGATTACCAATTGTAGTTGGTGCACTGGATTGGAACAGTCCCGGAAAGGATTGGAAAAGGGTCATGGAATGTTTGGAATCAGAGGAGGAGGGAGTTGAAAACCATTCCAGAAACACTGCACTGCGCAATCAGCCAGAAACTTAGAAGAGTCCTGGAGACCTGAGGAGATTTGGGCTGTCACTCAGACTCCAGTGAAATACCATAGCTATGCTGATGTGAAACTTCAAAAGGAGTATAAATGAAGGTCACAAGGGTGATGCTGAAGGAACATGAAAGATGGATAAATACCGTGGAACCTTGCCCAGAGAATTTGGAAAATGCTGTTGGAATATGAGAGTGAAGTGATACCAATTGTAGTTGGTGCAGGACATTGGAAGCGGTCCAAATTAAAACTGAAAAAAAGACTGGACGATCTCAATTCAGAGGAAGAATTGAGACCATCCAGACTACCGGCACGCTAAAATCGGCAAGAATACTCAGAAGAGTCCTGGAGAACCTGAGAAGACTTGTTTGTCATCAGCCTCCAGTGAAATACCATCGAGCTAACGCTGAGTGAAAGACTCAAAAGAAGTGAAATAATAATATTAAAGACGAGCGAGACACGTTGGATTATGCACGGTTGGTAAGTTTACTATCACAATGTTTGTTATCGTAATGTCTAGAGGGCAAAATTATTCAGTACCTTCAAATGTATAATAATCTCTCTCTCTCTTCTCGTCTCATCTCTCTCTCTCTCTCTCTCTCTCTCTCTCCTCCCGTTTCCTGTCCCAAACCCATTCTTTCTTCTTTTTGCTTTTGCTTCTTTCTTTCCGTTCCATTCCTTGAACAGACGATACGCATTGATGATTAGCTTTAATTTTCACTTCGCTCATTGCTCTATCTCTCTTCTCTCTCTGCTCTCTCTCTCTCTCCCCCCTCTCTCTCTTCTCTATCTATCTATGCTATCACACACACACATACATACACACATCACACCCACATAACAGCATCGATCGTAACTGATCGTATCTGAAAAATAAGGTATTAACTAGATGGAGCTAACATTACCATTTGCCTAAGTTACAATGCATCACAGGCGATAGTTTTAAAAAGTGTAAGGTATTTTTATTGTAACCTATCCTGTGTAATACCAGTTCTAAGGAAATATGTATTGACAGTTAGTTTGCCCATGGTGAGGGAAAAAAAAGAAAAACACTGGGATTCATGGATATGATTTTACTACGTCTTTTTAGATTTTTGTACATTAGCGATTCAGGACGCGTACCTATCAGCATCTGCTGTCTATGCTGATAACGATAAGTGAGAATTCTTCCAATCTGTATCCATTCAGTGTCTGTATGGTTGCACTACTTGGATCTAATAAAAACTTGGAGAAAAAAGCTAGATAGTATTGAGTCAGTCAGTCTACTGTTGGTTTGAATACAGCAACTGGCTAAGCACAACTGGAAAGTAGTGTCCAGATAGTTGGGTATTCTATGGGATCAAGATTCTAACAGATAGGAACTATACAAGGATGCTGTGTGCTGTCTTAAAAAAGACATCAAGTTTTGATGGAGCTACCATTGTCATTTGCCTATGTCACTTGCCCAAACAATTGACATATAAAATCTCTAGGTATTTCTGCCGTGTCCTCTATAACCACCAATTATTTTTCACACAAGCCCAACAATATATGCAACTGATGTATTCGGACTAGAATCCCCATCTGGTTGTTTATTTAGTCGTAATCAAAAGGTCATCGAATATAAAATAAACACGCGAAAGAAGACCGGAGGGTACAGACGGCTGAATTATAATTCCTCCTTTTAGAAATTTTGACAAAAATCACAAATATTCTTGAATTATTTTATCGGCTTCGGGGAATATTTTTCCAGATAGTCTTAATGCGTTCTTCATGGACAGATTCTACTTTTCTTTTTTTTTTTTCTCTCTCATTGGTTGTTATGCGATGCGGTTTTATAAAAAGGAATGGCCTACTTAGGGGAATTGTTCTGTATTTTCAAAAAAAATTGATTACAAAAAAAAAGAGGTTTAAAGAGCACCATTTTGGTAAATGACTACGATAATAAACATTTATATATACCATATATATACTATATAGTATATATAATAATATTATATTATATTACTATAGTACATATATATATATATAATAGAAGTATATATATATATATATATATATATATATATAGATATATATATAACATATATGAAGAAAAGGAAGTGAAACTTGCATAGAGGCCACCATTACTTGGATATACTACAATAATAAACATAAGTATATATATATATATATTATATTTATATAAGTAATATAATAGTACATATATTATTATATATAAATAGTACTATATATATATATAATAGTACATATGTATATATATATTACTATACTATATATATATATATACTATATACATATATGAAGAAAGGAAAGATGAACTTCATAGAGCCCTTTGGGTATAATGACTACAATAGTAAAACAACACACATAACTAGTTATATACAATCTATATATATGTGTGTGTGTGTGTGTGTGTGTGTGAGAAAGGAGTGAACTACACTACACACACATTATATATATATCTATATATTTAGTATCATAGAAGGAAGGAAAACTAACACCGTAATGCATATATATATATATATTATATATATATATACTATAATAGAGAGAGAGAGAGCAGAAGAGAGAAAGAGAAAGAGGGAGAGAATAGAGAGGTTAGCTCAGTCGTTAGAGGCGTTCGGCTAAGAAAACCACAAGGTCCTAGGTTCGATCGGCCCTCGCCAACTCAGCGTGAAGTAGCACAGGGATCTGTGGGTAAAATGTAAGGAGTGATAGTTAAGGTGTGCGCTCCATCTCAGACGCTAAAATAATCTCTTGTTCTAGCGCAAGTGAAAGAAGGTATAGACTCCCTCGCTGATTACCGACTTAAGGCGCCCGACGACTTTACTTTTATATAGTATATATAAGGAATAAAATATAAGGCAATGACCTAAATGGAGCTACATATTACCATTGCCTCAGTTCACTTGGCCACCACAGGGTACAGTTTAAGTAATGGGAGGTAATCTCTGAAACTGATATTAAATGAATGGTAGGACGAGACCTAGATGAACTACACATTACCCACTTCGCCTAGTGTCACTTGCACCCACAGGTAACAGTTTGAGAAATGTATGAAGTATCTGTCGGCATCCAGTATTAAAAGAATCGGTAAGACATTAGCGAGATGGAGCTACCATTACCAATTGGCCCTTATTTCACTCTGCACAACAAGGTAACAGTTAAGTGCGGGAGGGTATCTGATGCATCCGTATAATAAAATAGTGGCATGACATTAGCGAGATGAGCTACCATTACCACTGCCTATTCACTTGCACGTATAAGTGGACAGATGAAATCTGGTAAGGTATTTCTACTAACCTCAACAACCACCAATATATTTCCTCCAACAAATTATCAGTCATTTAAATAAGATCTGCACTGACAAGTTTAAAACGAACGATTCTTCTCAGGATGTGGTTATAGTCAGGTACTGCTGTATGGCCAGCACCAACTTGGACGCCTAACGAAGCGCATTGAGAACAGCAGATGGGAGGCTCACAAGAAGATGCGTGGCACTCTTGAACAAATCATGGAACAGCACCACAAGGAAGCAGCTGTAATGGGCCACCTGTCCCCCATCTTACAAAACACAGAGTGCGAGGAAAAGCATGCTGAACACTGCTGGAGAAGGAAGGATTGGGCTCATAAGTGACCGTTCTCCTGTGGAGCCAACACATGGACGTGCTTAGTGTGGGCCACCGCACCGCAAAGACTACATTGATCAAATCGGTGATGGATACTGATGCCGCACTGAAGGACCTCCTCGTACACGAAATAAGAAAGGTTGGCGAAGATAGTCAGGGATATTCGTCAATTCGTGGATGATGATTGATGCATATATATTCTCATACATGATAATTTATGAGTCCACTGAGTATTCGGATAGTAATCTTCCCATCATTGGTTGGTTGTCTTTCGCAATTTATATTATATAAATGGGAAATGAAGACGTGAAGAGGTTACACGACTGAATTCTACACATCCTCTTAGAAATATTGTTTTTTGTCTCTTGAAAGGGATACAATCAGACAAGATTGTATTCGAGTGAAAGGCCAGTCAACACTGCATTCGTAGATTTAAGATAGAGGGTTTTTATTTCCGAGGATTACAATGAGACAGACAATGAAAGTGAGGCACGCTACTAATCCTCGAAGCCAGCCCATATATATATATAATATATATATATATATATATATATAATATACCAAGCGTGTTGGTATGATCCTTGGCGGAGAGAAAAAACCCGGCAGAGAGTTATTGATTGTAAAATATACACCAAAAATCAACAGGAGAAAAAAATTTTTGAAAAAAGAAAGACCAAGAATATTCGTACCAAACAAAAAATAATCTATTGGTACCTAGTATTTGGCCAAAAGAAAAAACAATTTATATGTTATATATGTATAAAGATATCATTATATATATTCATATAACGCTAGGACGACAGCTAATTTGTAAAAGGTTGCTCGATACTAAGTAGAGCAAGTAATAATAAGGATATTCTACTGAGTCAGACGACAAACTACTATTAGTTCGCAATCAAAGCTCTTCAGGGCTAAAATCTGAGTCAGATTTTAGGGCCCTGAAGAGCTTTATGCGAACTAATAGTAGGTTCGTCTGACTCAGTAGATATCCCTTATTATATATATATATATATTATATATATATATATATATATATAGTCAGATTTTCGATAGATGGTTTTATTGCAGAGAGAAACAATAAGACAGGACAGGAATGTGGGTATAAGAGGAGTTCTGTGTCTTAAAAGATACAAATCAGACAAGGTTTAGTCGAGTGGAAGGGAACAGTCAACACATGTCGGTAGATTAAGATAAAGGGTTTTATTGCAGAGAGATCAGACAGACAATGATAGTTAGGCCACGCTACTAATCCTCGAAGCCAGCCAGTATAAGCCGTGCTCGCTACGTATATAATCAGACACATGGGTGAGAAAGAGTGTGAAATATTCCATTAGAACAAATTTAAAATATCCAAGCAATATTCTTGAATATTATCGCTTCGGGGAATTTTTTTCCAAGGTAAAATTAAGCGTTGCCATAAGACAATATTTTTCTTATTTCTTTTTTTTCTTTTTTTTTATTAGTTTTATTATGCGTTTTCATAGAAAAGAAAATATCGCCCTAGATAAAGAAAATGGCATACTAAGGAAATGTTTGTATTTTCAGACAAATTGGATTAAAAAAAAAAAAGAACGTTTAAGAGCTACCATTTGGTATAACGACTACAATACATTGGAAAAAATATTAATCTAAAAGTTATAAAAAATATATATCTGTGTACGAATTGTATTCAGCAAACAATAAAAAAGTACATATATTGAATTTAAGATACATCATTTAACTTATCTTCTTTTTCTTTTCTTTTTTTCTGTCTGAACTATATATGGAGTTTTGTAAGAGACGTAAGTTTGACCTACTCTATGAAGAGACAGAAAATAAAATCGGCAAACAGGAAGTTCAACCTCGGCTAAAGTACAGGGTATTTATTGGCGTTTTAAATGTATTTACAGTTCTATGGGATTTACTTGATGATATTATGATTCTAATTATCCGTTTGTTCACCGGGCAGGTAGTAAATAATAATAATGTATAATCTTTAATCTATTAATAATGGAGATTCGTTTGCCGGTTTTTTTGCTGGTAACAAAAACTACTACGTCACTGCTTACATCATCTATACCCGAAACGTCATAACATAGAATAAATACCCAAAATTTTGAGCTGCACACATTAGACAGTCTGCTATTGTTTTTTAAAACAGTTTTTAATAGATATATCCCCCAGTATCATATATTATTTATAATTTTATTTTGTCATTGATTTTTATACATTGCTTTGTTGCTTGTTATCAGTGAATTAAATATAATTTATTTATAGTTTGTTTTATTGTTAATAGATATTCAAAGTTAATAGAACTAGTTCGATTTCAAATTGTTTTTTTTGTTTTTTTACTCCTATTAATAAATTTGATTGATTTATGATTTAGTGGTTCAAACCCGCGCATTTAATTTTTAACTTCCACCTGCCTCAAGCAAATCTTTCAAAATTTATTTTACATCGCCCGGGGGTCTTTTTTATTTTGCTAATAGATAATAATAATAATAATGAATATAATTAATAAATGAGGCGGAATCAGAGTTTAATCTTTCTGTCTGGTGAACTGGAGTATGATGTCTGTTCAGAGATTACGAAACTCCTGAGGAACCGATACAGCATTGACATCACTGACGACGTGCTCCAAAAACGTAATACGTGCGTACATATTTAAAAACTAACTTTCTTTAGTTAAATATGGTTCGTTCAAGTTCCTATGTGTATACAGAATAACCGGCCAGTGTCTCTCGCGTGGCTGTTACGTATCCCTGGGCCAATATATAAGAATTTCTGATCTATGTGGTTAAAATCACTGAGGGAATGTGGAAAGGAGGCGGCTGATAACATTCCATGTGGGGTGGTGGGTTTGTCCGAGGGGGTGGCGGTTTGTTTTTTGGAGTTTTAGGTATACCGGGTGGAAATAATATAGATGTTGCGAACACCGAATCTGTAAGGATACTGCTGTAATCATCCGCAATACCTTGATCAGAAATTCTTATATTTGCCAGGATACGTTAAAGCCACGCAGAGACTGCTCGGTATTTGTATGCAGTAAGGAGACTTGAACGAAATATTAAACTAAAAGTTAGTTTTTAAATATGGTCGCTAGTGATATTACGTTTTTGGGCAGTCCGTCGTGAATGTCTTGTCTTTGGTTCCTTCAGGGAGTTTCGAATCTTACAAATATACTCCCTTCACCAGACAGAAGAAGATTAACTCTGATCCGCCTCATTTTATTATTATTATATTATTATTATTACTTATTATTATTAGCAAAATAAAAAAGACGCCCCCGGGCGATGTAAAATAAATTTTTGAAAGATATTGCTTGAGGAGGTGGAAGTTAAAAATTGAAATGTCGGAGAGTTTTGAAACCATAAGATCATGAAATCATCAAATTTAATTAAGGAGTAAAAAAACAAAAAACAATTTGAAATCGTAACTAAGTTCTATAACTTTGAATCTATTTAAAAATAAAACAAACTATATATAAATATATAACGGGGATATATCTATTAAAACTTGTTTAAAAAAACAATTGAGGACTGTCTAATGTTGCATGCTCAAATTTTTGAGTGTATTATTCTATGTATGAAACGATTTTCGGGTATAGTGATGTAAGCGTGACGTAGTTTTTGTTACAGACAAAAACCGAAACGAATCTCCATTATTAATAGTTAATAGATTATTATCATTATGATTATTTAGTTACTGACACGTGAACACAGCGGATACATTAGAATATATTCATCAGTAAATCGATAGAACTGTAACACATTTAAAAGAAAAATACCTGTACTTTAAGCGAGGTTTGAACTCTGTTTGCCGATTTTATTTTCTGTCGTCTGTACCATAGATAGTAACTACGTCTCTTACAAAACATATATATTCAGACAGAAAAAGAAAGAAAAAGAAGATAAGTTAAAATGATGTATCTTAAATTCAATATCTGTACTTTTTTTATTGTGTTCTGATAAATCGTACACAGATAAATATTTTTTATAACTTTTAGATTAATATAGTTTTTCATGTATTGTAGTCGTTATCAAAATGGTAGGCTCTTTTAAAACGTCTTTTTTTTTTTTTTAAAATCCGAATTTTCTGAAATCAAACATTCCCTTAGTATGCCATTTTTTCTTTATCTAGGCGATATTTTCTTTCTAATGAAGGCATAAATAAAAACTAATAAAAAAAAAGAAAAAAAGAAAAAGAAAAAATTGTCTCTATGGCAGCCTTAAATTTACCTTGGAAAAATATTCCCCGAGGAATTAAAATATTCAAAATATTTGCTGGATATGTTGAAATTTTTGTTCTAATGGAATATTTCACACTCTTTCCCATGGTGTCCTGATTATATACCGTAGCGAGCACGGCAATTATCTGGGCTGGGCTTCGAGGATTAAGTAGCGTGCCTAACTTTTCATTGTCTGTCTTGTATCCTCTCTGCAATAAAACCCTTTTCTTAAATCTACGAATGTGTTGACTGGTCCTTCACTCGCTACAAAACTTGTCTGATTGTATCTTTTCCAGGACACAGAACTCCTCTTAGTAGCCTACTATTCCTTGTCTGTCTTATTGTATCTCCTCTGCAATAAAACCATCTATCATAAATCTGCCTTATATATATATTATTACCTACTCTATATAGTACTATATATATAATAAGGATATCTACT
Source organism: Doryteuthis pealeii (assembly GCA_023376005.1). Lineage (NCBI taxonomy): Eukaryota > Metazoa > Mollusca > Cephalopoda > Myopsida > Loliginidae > Doryteuthis > Doryteuthis pealeii. The sequence continues at coordinate 60,542,381 of CM042164.1, forward strand.
GAGTCAGACGAAACCTACTAATTAGTTTCGCATCAAGCTCTTCAGGGCTAAATCTGACTCAGATTTTAGCCTGAAGAGCTTTATGCGATACTAATAGTAGGTTCGTCTGATCGTAGAGTATCCTTATATTACTTGGCTCTACTTGGTTATCGAGCACTTTTTACAATTGCTTCTCTAGCGGTTTATATGAATTATATATATTCTTACATTACATATATATAACCATTAATTCGTTTTTTTCTTTTGGCCATATATACATCACCGATTAATTTTTGTGTTGTACGACATAATCTGGTCTTTTCTTTTTTCAAAATTTTTTTCTTCCTGGTTGATGTTTGGTAGTTATATTTTTTACAATCCAACTCTCTGCCGGTTTTTTTCTCCGCGCAAGGATCTACCAAACACGCTTGGTATATTATATATTATATTAGCTATATCACTATACTATATATATACTAATATTGGGCTGGCTTAGGAGGATTAGTAGCGTGCCTCACTACTTCATTGTCCTGTCTCATTCTGGTATCTTCGAAATAAAACCCTCTATCTTAAAATCTAACGAATGTTTGACTGGGTCTTTCAACTCCGAATACACATCTTGTCTGAATTGTATGCCTGTTTCAGGACCAACACATTTCTAAAGATGGGGATGTAAATTTCAGTCGTTGTACTCTCCGGTCTTCTTCCCTTTTTTTTCAATTGTCGAAGCAACAACCACGATGGGGATACCTAGTCGAACTACATCAGTCGCCATCCATATCTTCATCGATGTGTGAGGAAATATCATCAATCATCAATCATGCCAGCCATATAGCACGAATTCCATGACTATCTCTCGCCTAACCTTCTCTATCATTCATTGGTACCGAGGAGGTCTCAGTGTGGGGGAGGGGAGGGGGCATCCGTATCCTACCGTTTGATCATGAGGGTCTTTGGTGGGTGGCCACACTAGCACGTCCTGTGTTGGCTCCCACAGGGACGTAACTTATGAGCCCTCCTTCTTCCCAGCAGTGTTCAGCCATGCTTCTCCGTCTACACTCTGATGTTTTGTCAGTGGGGCAGGTGGCCATCCAGCTGCTTCCTTGTGGCGGTGCTGCTTTCCACTGCATCTTCCTGTCTCGACCTCGCACCCGCATCATTCTTCGTGCACGCTCCATCTAGCTTGTTCTCAATGCGCTTCGTTAGGTCCCAGTCGGTGCTGATACAAGCAGTACTGACATACCACACATCCTGGAAGAATCGTCGTTTTAAACTTGTCAGTGAGATGATTCCATATGACTGATAATTTGTTTGTGAGGAAATAATTATTGGTGTTGTTGAGGGTTTAGGTAGAAACTACCTACAGATTCTTCATACTGTCACTTATACGGTGCCAGTGAAATTAGCAAAGTGTAATGGTAGCTCATCTGCGCTAATGTCATGCACTATTTTTATATACGGGATGCATCAGATACCTCCCGCACCTTTTAAACTGTTACCCTTTGTGTGCAGTGACAATAAGGCAATTGGTATAGGTAGCTCCATCTCGCTAATGCTCTTACCATTCTTTTTAAATATTACCTGAGGTGCGACAGATACCTTCATTACATTTCAACTGTTACCTGTGTGGTGCAAGTGAACTTAGCGCAGTGGTAATGTAGCTTCACTCTCACCGTCTCGTCCTACCATTCATTAATATGCAGTCAAGTAGCTATACCCTCCATACTTTAAACTGTTACCGTGCTACGGTGCTGAACTGAGGGCAAGTGTAATGGTAAGTCATTTAGGCTTCACTGCCTTACTATCTTTATTCCATATATAAATATATATAGTAAAGTCGTCCGGGGCGGCCTAAACGGTCCGCGTATCAGCGCCACGGGCACGTCTATACCCTTTTCACTTGGCTAGCAACAAGAGATTATTTTTAGCGTCTGAGATGCGGCGCACACCTACTATAAGCTACTTCACTTTACCGCACGATCTCGCTGCTCACTCATACGCTGAGTTGGCGAGGGCCGGTATCGACTAGCGAACTTGTGTTTCTAAGCCAACGCTCTACCGACTGAGCTAACCCTCTATCTCTTCTATATATACACTTCCTCTCGTCTTTCCTTCTATCATTATACTCTATACATATAACAATCACTCATATATATCATATATAATACATCATATGGATTACGGTGTCTAGTTTCTTCTCTTTCTTATCGATATACTATACTCTATACTTATTACTATCAGCTGTGAGTGTGTATTCACTTCCTTTCGTTCACACACAACCAACACCACACATATATATATGTACTTATATACTATCACTATGTGGCTGTGTTTTACTAATTGTAGGTCATTATACAAAAATGGTGGCTTATGAAGTTCACTTCCTTCTCATATATGTATGATATAATATATTATATAATACTATATATATATATGATATATATGTACTATTATATATATATCTATGTACTATTAATATATGATTATAGTTAACTTTATATATATAGTAGTATATATTATATATATATTATATATATATGTCTACGACTGTGTTTACCTTCATCTTGTAGTCATTATACCAATATGGTGCGCTCTATTGAAGGTTACACTTCCTTTCTTCATATATGTCATACTATATATATATATATGTATATACATCACCGTAGTACTATATATATATTATATCGTACTTTCATATACTATATATATGTACTTATAATATATACTATAGTATGTATATATATATACCTCACCTATATATATATGTTATATATATATGTTTATTATCGCTAGTCATTATACCAAATGGTGGCCTCCCTCTTAAAACACCTCTTTTTTTTTTTGATATATTTTTCATGAAAATACACATTCCCTAAGTAGGCCATTTCTTTTCTTATTAACCGCACCATTAAAACCAAGAGAGAGAAAAAAAAAAAGAACGTAGATATTTGTCTCCATGGCAACGATTAAGTGTATCTTGGAAAAATATTCCGCGAAGCGATAAAATAATAAGAATATTTTGCTGATTTTGTCAGAATTTTTCTAAAAAGGGGAATTATAATTTCAGCCGTTGTACCCTCCGGTCGTTCTTCGCGTGTTATTTTATATTCGATGACTTTTGATTACGACTACAATAACAACCAGATGGGTATCTAGTCCGAATACATCAGTGCATTATATTTGTTTGGGTGTGTGTGAAAATATATTGGTGGTCTATAGAGGACATCGGCAGAAATACTAGCAAGATTTTACTACTGGTCAGATTGTGTGGTGCAAGTGAACATAGGCAAATGACAATGTAGCGTCCATCACACTGAATTCTTTTTCTTAAGACAGCACACAGCCATCCGTTGTATAGTTCCCTTATCTGTAGAATCTTGATTCCCCATAAATACCAACATCTGGACAGCTACTTCAGTTGTGCTTTAGCCAGTGTGCTGTTATTCAAACCAACAGTAGAGCGTGACTGACTTTCGAATTACTGATCTAGCTTCTTTTCTCCAAGTTTTTTCATTAGAGTCAAGTAGTGCAACCATGACAGTAGCACTGACATGATTTGTTGCTACAGATTGGAAGAATTCTCACTTTATCTTTATAGATAGACAGAGATGCCTGATAGGTACGCGTCCTGAATCGCTAATGTAACAAAATCAAAAAGACGTAGTAAAATCATAATCCATGTATCCCAGTGTTTTCTTTTTCTTCCCTCACCATTTCAACTAACTGTCATACATATTTTCTTAGAAATGTTCATTACACAGGATAAGGTTACAATGAATAAGATACTTAGCACGTTTTTTAAACTAAATCGCCTGTTTTGAATCGTAGTAACTATAGGATGTGTAGTCCATCTAGTTATACTTATTTCTTTCAGATCGTCAGTTATCGATCATGGCTGTGGTATGTGGGTGTGTAATGTGTGTATGATATTGTTGTGTGTGAAGATAGAGTAGATAGAGAGAGGAGAGAGGGGAGAGAGAGAGAGAGAGAGAGAGAAGAGAGAGGAGGCATGAGCAGAAAGTGATAAAGCTCAATTCATCCAACTATTACACGAAAACGGATGCGTAATCGTCTGTTTCAATGGAATGGAAGGAAGAAGCACGACAAGAAAGAAAGGAATGGGTTGTTGACAAGACGGGAGAGAGAGAGAGGAGAGAGAGGAGGAGAGAGAGAGGAGGGGAGAGAGATTATTATCATTTGAGATACTTAATAATTTCTCCGCCTTAGACAACTACCTCATTGTGTCAGTCTTGCATACCGTGGCATATCCACGTGTCCTCGCTCGTCGTTATATTATTTATTTTCCATTCTTTTGAGTTCTTTCACTTCAGCGTTAGCTGTGGTATTTCAGCTGGAGGCCTGAGGCAACAAGTCTTCTCATGGTCTCAGGACTCTTCTGAGTATTCTTGCGATTTAGCGGTGCGGTAGTCTGATGGTCTCATTCTTCCTCTTGAATTGGAGATCGTCCGTCTTTTTTTCAAAGTTATTTAGGACCGTTCCAAGTGCAACCAACTACAATTGGTATCACTTTTACTCTCTATATTCCCAGCATTTTCATTCTCTGGCAGGTCCAGTATTTATCCATCTTTTCAATGTTTCTGTCAGCATCACCCTGTGACTATTATTTACTCCTTTGAGTTTTCACATCAGCATTAGCTGATGGTATTTCACTGGAGTCTGAGTGACAGCAATCTCCTCAGGTCTCCAGGACCTTTCTAAGTTAATTTCTGCTGATTGCAGCAGTGCAGTGTTCTGATGGTTTTTCAATCCTTCCTCTGATTTCCAACATTCCAAGACCCTTTTCCAATCCTTTTGGGACTGTTTCAAGTGCACCAACTACAATTGGTTGATCAACCTCACTTTCATATTCCATAACTTTTCATTTCATGCAGGGTCCAGATATTTGTTATTTTTTCATTTTCCCTTTAGCTTCACCCTGTTGTGATCTGCTGGCATGCAAAATCCACAGTTGACAAGTTCTTTCTTTTGTTTTCAACACTAGGTCTGGTCTTCTTGCTGGGAAAGGTGACCGTTTTTATCAAAGTCCAGAGAATTTTATCCGTTTCGTTCTCAAGAAACAGATTCTGGTTTATGCATATACCATTTTGTTGTATGGTCAAAATTTATTTTTTGCATAATTCCCAGTGGACCACCTTCCATTATTATTATTGATTATTATTTATTATTATTATTATTATTTTCATTCGCTATTTGACATTCTAGGATTTCTCTTTCGTTTCTGATAGACAAAGCCCAGTGTTATTGAGAAGCTACAAAAGCCGCACTTGTGGCCCTCTATCTCTTTGTCGGGCAATGGCATCAAAGAATAACTTTCTCAAGTTGGTTTGTCACGGACAATATCTTGAAGATGTTGCCTAGACTCATTTCCCATTCCGTTCGTAGAATATTATTTTTCTTTCTCACCAATGGACGTTATTAGAAATTCCCCGTTATCAGTTCGGGGGGGGGTCAAAATTGTCGAAGTACGCTAAGTAGACTGCTAAAAGTATACGTGAAGAATTCAAGGATGTCTTCAGATCAAATGACTCTGTCTTAGATCCGTCCTCTCAGCTGGGGATGTAGAATACGCCGACTGCATCTAAGCAGTGGGCTAACACTCACTTTGGGGCCATATATTGGCTGTGGGTGGCGACCCGTGATACTTAAGGAGGAAATCCTGGTCACTGAGCAGTTCATCACATGTAAACTCCATTTGGACTCTGTACTTAGGATAGATGGCGATCCCGTGATGCTTAAGGACGTGAATCCTGGTCGTGAGCAGTTCATCAATTGTAACACTCCATTTTGACTCCATTATTAAGGATAGATGGCGACCCGGGGTGAGGCTTAAGGACGGAATCCTGGTCGCGTGAAGCAGTTCGATCACATGGTAACACTCCATTTTGACTCTTACTAGATAGATGGCGACCCGTGATGCTTAAGTGGACGGAATCCACTGGTCCTGAGCAGTTCATCACATGTCAACACTCCATTTTGACTCTTACTTAGGATAGATGGTGCCTGATGCTTTAAGGACGGAATCCTGGTCGCGAGCAAGTTCAATCAATTAACACTCCATTTTGGACTCTTACTTAGGATAGATGGCGACCCGTGATGCTTAAGGACGGAAATACCTGGTCGTTGAGGCAGTTCATCAATGTAACACTCATTTTTTGACTCTTCTTAGGATAGATGGCGATCCCGTGATGCTTAAGGACGGAATCCTGCGTCGTCTGAGGCAGTTCATCACATGTAACACTCCCATTTTGACTCTTACTTAGGATAGATGGCGACCGTGATGGCTTAAAGGACGAAATTCCTGGTCGCTGAGCAGTTCATCACATGTACACTTCGCCATTTTGACTCTTACTTAGGATAGATGGCGACCCGTGATGGCTTAAGGTACGGATCCTGGTCACTGAGCAGTCATCACATGTTAACACTCGATTTGACTCTACTTAGGATAGACGGCCGGTTCGGAGAGGAGCCCCCTCCGATAAAATCGACCTTGTCACGACAACCTGTGTCCAAACATATTTTCCTCGTGCAACTCACATCCGCTTTGTATATGATATGTGCAAGAGGCGTGAACTGAGGGATCTTAGTGGTCCTGGGTACGACGTCAAAAACTGGCATCTAGTGGCTGAGGTTCCATTTTGGAAGCTCTGGAGTAACACTTCATTGCATTGGCTTCCAAGTTCACTGACCAGAAGTGGTATCTATGGGATAAAATAGAAAATAAACATTAAAAAATATGTTTAATGAAAAAATTGAATACCCATCAAAAAATCAATTAAAGAAAGCTAGGGCTTGGCTATGCCAAGTCGATTCGATCGAAGGGCTCTCCGAGCTTGCTCGTAAGGCGCAAAAGTGGGGTGTTGCATGTCACGGACAGCCAGCCGCTATAATTCTGTTCTTAAAGCATCAACAGGTCACGGCACACAAGTCGCAACAGGATGACTCATTTTGTGGATTTTTAACCTACTGCAGAGGTGCAGTCGGAGTTTTTTCTACAGCCCCAGCCAACAGGGTGGCCCTTGGAGTAATTTAGTACTGATTGGGTATTGTAAATGGGGATTAATATGCATAAATTTCCCAATTGTAAAATGTTCACAATAAATACCTCGAAGTGATAGGTACTGCTATCCAACGGTGAGGAATGTGTATACTTTTAATTTGGCACAGGATTTTTATAAGCCGTGCAAGGCCTGGGAGATGACCTAGTATTTATGTTTATATCCACAGAAGACGCAGCTTCATTTTGATGTATGATACATGTTCCTGTGTTGGTATGTTATCCTATCCCTCACAAAATGGCATTACTGTTTTTGACTCCCTATGTGGAGAAGTAGGGAGTGTCCACAGAGGAACAGCTATTTTTAAGTATGATGACTGTTCCTGTATAGAGATTGATGTTATATTGTTCCCAAAATTGGTATTAAGCTTTTGTGAGTTCACCTATGTGAACGTAGGGATGTGATCCTTACTAGAGGAACAGCTTCATTTTTATGGTATCGATACATGTTCCTTGTAGGTGATTAATACCTAATCCTAAACAAAATGCATTTTTTACTCACCTTATAGCGGAAGAAGTGGAGGTGATTCACGAAGACCAGCTTCATTTCTGATGTATGATACAGTTGCTTCTGTGTCTGGTAATTATAACCCTGGCCAACAAAGGGTAATTACTTTTTGATTCACACTCATGCTGGAGGTGGGTGTGTGGGAGCTTCTTATGTTTTATGTATAGCATTACATGCATATTCTGTGTAGGTGATTATACCTGTCTACAAAAGAAAATGGCATGTAAACTTATATTGACTCACCGGATGTGGGAAGTAAGGATGTGATCCACCAACAGAGAACGCTTTCATTTTTAACTGTATGGTATACAATGTGTCTCGTAGTTGGTTTACTATCTACCTGTCCTAAGCAATTAATAGCCATTAAACTTTATATATGATAGATTGTGGGAGGTAGGGATTAGTGATTCCATACAGAGCGAACAATCTTCATTTTAAGATGTGAATGAAGTATTCAATGTGTCCTGTGGTTGGTGGGATTTATACCATATCCTAATAACTAAATGGCATTACTTTTGACTATCACATTCTCTGATATATAGTTGTATTGTGATTCTGGATTGTACGGGTCTTGTAGATTGGATAGGTCTTATATTGTAAGCAATGAGAGTTATATGTATCTTGACAATAATCTTGTTAAGGGACTTGTGTATTTAATCGTGACCTCGTGAGGATAGACATGATTGACTCGGTAATATTCTGATTAATTCATGTCGGTCATGTTGATTAATCGAGACGTACAATTTGTAAAATCTACACCAGAGAGAGCAGAATAGAGTAGAGAGGGGGTGGACAGGAAAGAACGGTAAGAAGGGAGGAGGGGTCAGGAAAGAGAGTGAAAAGGAGGAGAGAGAGAGAGAGACGAAGAGAGAGAGATACTTGCATAATAGAGATATAAGTTGTAGAAATTGTAGGCAACGTCCCTTAAATATCACCAGCTGATACGTCACACACACACAATCACACTTGCTACGCTACACTGCTGCGTACAAGAGAGAAGCACGAGAGAAGAAGAGAGACGAGAGAGAAGAGACGAAGACAGAGAAGAGAGACGGAGAGATGGGAGAAAGAGATAACATACATACATGTGGAGGTGCGTGATTTACGATAGTGTTCGTAGAGATGGATTCGTCGACGAGCTGATTCGGCGAGTCTCCAAAGGATCTTCTGGTATGATGACTTGTTTGCATTTCACACATGCGCTAATACACTTTAGAGAAGGTATTCGCTCACCACCTACATTCCGTTCCAGATGATGGATATACGATACAGGGCAGAACTGAGGTACTGATTATGTTGAATAGCGCGCGCACGGCGAGTTATAAATATTGATACGTCGTTAGTAGCACGCGCGCCATTAAGCTCAGAGAATCATACGGAAGTCGCTATTGTTCGGATTATTTCTTATTTCTTATTTTTCGGCTCGTAGTTCTTTTTCAGAAAGAGAGAGAGAGAGAGAGAGAGAGAGAGAGAGAGGAAGCAGGGGCGGGATTGATAGATAGATTAGATAGAGAGATGATAAGATAATGATAGAGAGAGACTAACAGGTTGAGATTTGAATAGGAATCAGACAGAGAGAGGAGAGAGAGAAACGAGAGAGAAGAGAGAGAGAGAGAGAGGGGTGGTAAGGTCAATGATCTTTCTATTGTAAATCACAGTTTCATGCGCCACTGTTTTTGTTGGATCTGTTCGTAGAATATTACATACTGGACGAAGGGGGAGAGATAGACACCGGTAGACGAGAATGCATTGACATTACTTGTACCTTTTGGCATGGTGGATGATGCTTCTAAGGTCGTTTCTCATTCTTCTCTCCATGTTGAATTCTATTTTCTAGATTCTTGCTAATGAGGGAACTGTATGGCCACTGCACCCTATCGTCACACACTATCCGAGTGAAACGGACTAGACATGCCAGGATACTGCTAGAGAGCGAAGGAAAGAACCATAATGAATGCTGTGATGGGCCACCCACAAGGACTACATTGACCAACTATGTAGAGAGATGCTGAACGGCTGCGTGGAAGGACTCCAGGGCGGATGAATTTATAGGGTAAGGTTGGCGAGAGAGTGTCATGGATATCCGTGCTAACTGCACGACATCATGATCGATGATATGTACTCACTGTTATTTGATCAAGCGTGGCTTAATGTCGGCAGCAAGGCCAGAAGTAGCCCAATGGTCCCCTAGATATCGAATTTCTTCTACAAACAATATTTGCTAATCTCAGCTTGCTAATCATTACACCACCACTTATTACTATAATAGAAGTAGTATAATAGATATATTAATGTGGTATGGTTGGCACTAGTATAGCTAGACAAGTATATGTAATTCAGATCGTATCATGATAGATATAAGAATGAGTGCTCAATATTCGTGATAGGGATTGCGGTGATTAGTACATGAATCGATTAAACAAATAAGTTTTTGCTTTATATATATTAATTACAGGAAGGTATTATACAGGTTGATACTACGTTCCGTAATTAAATAATATAAAGCAAAATATATAAAAAGATAAAAATCAAAACTTTTGTTTGTCGATTTCTCATTGAACTATATATATGATATATATATATATATATATATATATGGATAGTATCTCAGCTATATTATGTAATCATGCGTCGTGTGTGATGTGTGTGTGTGTGTGACTGTGTGTGTGATCTCAAAAAATTATGATAACGGATTCAAAACACAGACAATACGACTTTTAAACTTATTTTTAAAGTATTTAACGCATGGGTGGGGCTCTACTGGAAATCGGTTTTGAGCGCCTAAGACGCATCCTGCCAAATTATTGCGCGCTTTCGTGCCTGGAACCCTATCACAGTCTCATTCGTTTGATTAACGTAGACGAATTTCAATCTCGGAATTAGGAATTAGATAATCAGTAAGCCGCAATGTTCACTTTGTCTTTCAAAAAAGAAAACGAACAAAATCTAGCTTACGGCTTAAACACATTAAATATCAATCATAAACTACAAAAAAGAAAAAAGAAAATTCTATAAATAAAAATACACAAAAATAGAAAAACAACTAAAAAACCCAACAAAACCTCCACAAAAAGTATCAATCCAATTGTTTCTTTTTCTGAAAGCCTGTTTCCCCAAGGGGATTAAGGACATTTTTTTTTTCGGAGATTCTAGTTTTAACATAAGCGATTCGAAGTAGACTACTATACTAAAAGAATGACCTTTTTTTTTTTTAAAATAAAACGACTTATTTTATTTTTATTCCAGACCATTTATTGGAGTTCCTAACAACTACACGAAATGGTATGAAAATCTCAACGCAGTGAATTTCTCAAAAAATATCCACAACTCAGAGAAACCTTTTATAAACACACACACACACACACAACCACACACATATATGATATATTTATATATATATAAATAGTATATATATGTATTGACTTATTTTATATATATATATATAATATATATATATGATATATATATTTATATACTATATATATATATATATATATATATATAACTAAGTAAATAGATATGTATGCACTACAGTACAGTAAAAAAAACATTTTGTTCTTAGACGTTTTTTCTTAAAAAAGTTGAAAGAATTTTTTTGAATATATATACTATATAGTATATATAATATATAATTATATGTATATATATTATATATTATGAATTCTCTTGCGTAAAGAATCTTAGGTCAAGGAACACACAATAAGACACACAATAAGAAGACACAAAAGGTACTAATTACATGCATATAGATTTTACTATAGAATACATTAGATTTTAATTAGCAATAAGAATGCATTGGACGTATTATACTATAAATGCAATTAGAAATAAATTATTATGAAATGCATTGGCACAATTTTACTATATAATTTCATGTAAATGATTTTTATTATAACATTTATACATATGAATATGCAGTGGTCTTAGACTTACGAGTTTCATTCGTTCGCACGTGAGTCAATTTTCCTCGTATATCTAATCAAAGTTTCCCATAAATAAACGGCATGGCCATTATCCGTTCCAGCCGAACCTAAAAAACATCGTATTTTCGTTACTTTTTTTACTAGAAATGATAGTAACATAATATACAGCTTTGATATTGTATGAAGAACAATAAGATAGGAACTGCGAATGGAGATGTACATCTTACTAAAGAGAGATGTTGTAGATCTTTATATTCTGCGCTATGAAAATAGCATAGATACGCTGCGTTTGCCCTGATAATCTTCCATCAAAAAGTTAATGCATCTGCAACACCCTCTTATGTAAAAAATGTACACCTGCCAAATTGTTCAAGATGGCAAAGTAAAAATGTGAATACATATGTATGCTGCGTACGATTATCGCAGATGTTCTTATATGTCCTCATCTCTAATCTCACCCATTTTTTAAAAATATGAAAGCATTCCAAATGGCACTGCGTCGCTTAAATGCCCAACGTAAAATTAGAATTAATTAAGATAAAATAAGTTACGTGTTTGTTTATTTGTAACTATTGAAATTGTGAAATTACGGGAAGGTATTTTGGTAATTTAGGTGAGATTTATATGTTATCTAATCGGTACGCGGCATTGCTGGGTGAGAGGGGTATAATAAAAAGTTAGTCCTTGCAGTACCATTAATTGTTCTGGTCTTTCAATAACTCTGATGATGTAATTTTATTTCCGAAAAATATTTAGAATTAAAAAAAAAGAAGTAAATAATATAATTTCATACACCATTGATTGTAAATTGCCTTCAAAAATCTTATATTACACAT
>CM042164.1:60554801-60592301 GCA_023376005.1 Doryteuthis pealeii
CAAAAAGTAATGCATTTTGTTTTAGGACAGGTATAACTTCACCTACATAGGAACATGTATCATTACTGCAAATGAAGCTGGTCTCTGTGGGATCCATCGGCTTACTTCTCGACAATAGGTGGAATCAAAAAGTAATGCATTTTGTTTAGGACAGGGTATTTACCTCTAGGAACATGTATCATACTAAAATGAAGCTGGTCCTCTGCTGGATAGCATCCTTATTTCTCACATAGGTGATCAAAAGGTAATGCGCCTTTTGTTAGGGAACGGGGTATTTCATACATAGGAACAATGTACTGCATACATCTAAATGAAGCTGGTCCTCTGTACGGATCACATCCTTACTTTCCACTAGGTGAATCAAAAAGTAAATGCATGTTTTTAGGACGCGGGTATAATTACAAGCAGGAAATGTTATCATACATCTAAATGAGCTGGTCCTTTGGGTGGATGCACATGCCTTAGCTTTTCCCATAGGTGAATAAAAAGTAATGCTATTTTGTTTGGAGGGTATAATTCGCTAAACACACGGGAACATGATACTCATACATTAAAATGAAGCGCTGTCCTTTTGTGGATCACCTCCTTACTTCCCAATAGGTTGAGTTAAGGTAATGCCATTTTGTTTAGGACGGGTATAATTACCATATACAGGAATATGTATGGTACTCAAATGGAAGCTTGGTCCATCTGTGAATCCTTCTACTTCTCCACACAAGTGCGCCGTTTCTCTCATAGCATATTCTCCTTCTATGAGATGCATGTATCCCTGTCCCATAAAATTCTGTTAATTGTTCTTTGAGCCACTTCTTCACTATAGATTTCACTTCCTCGTCACTTGAATAATGTTTACATCTCCTCGGTCCCTTGAAAGAGGTTTTGAGAGGCAAACATTATTCCAGTGACGAGGAAGTGAAATCTATAATGAAGAAGCGGCTTAAAGAACAGTCAACAGAATTCTACGGCGCAGGGATACATGTTCTCATTCGAAGGTGGAACATTGCTATTGAGAGAAACGGTGACTATATGGAGAAATAGGGATGTGATCCACAGAGGACCAACTTCATTTTGATGTATGATACATGTTCCTGTTCTGGTAATTATAAGTGACCTAAACAAAATGGCATTACATTTTAACTCACCACGTATGTAAACATAATTAAATAGATCTATCCTCCCGACCGTGTGCCGATTATATAACATCCGGCTAAAATTAAGTATACACTTTTTAATTCACACATTCCTCACTGTTGGCTAGCAGTACCTATCGCTCGATGTATTTATTGTGAAAATTTTACAACGGAAATGTATGCATATTAATGCCCATTTACCAATAACCCAATAATACTAATTATTCCAAGGGCTACCCCGTTGGCTGGAGCTGTAGAATACACGGACTGCACCTTTGCAGTGGGGTAAAATCCACAAAATGGGGCCACCTGTTGGTCGTGTGTGGTGATCTGTGATGCTTAAGGACGGAGTTATTACAGCTGAGCAGTCCGTGACATGCAACACCCCACTTGTCAAGCCCTAGCCTCTTTTATTGATTCTTGTTGATTATTTTTCTATTTATCCTATAGATACCACTTCCGGTCCGTGTTGACTTGGAAGTAATGGCAATGAAGTGGTACTCCCCATTCCCCCAGAGCTCCGAAATTGGAACCTCACCACTAGATGCAGTTTTACGTCGTACCCAGGAGACTAAAACCCTCAGTCATCGCCTTCTTGCACATATATGATAGAAAGGGTTTGCCACGAGGAAAATATCTTTTGACAATCAGATAGGAGCTAGTGTTTGTAGTGACCAGTCGATTTAACTGAAGGGGCCTCTCCGACCGGCCGTCTATCCCAAGTCAAAATGGTATGCTACATATGATGAACTGCTCAGCGACCAGGATTCCGTCCTTAAGCATCACGTGTCGCCACCCACAGCCAACATATGGCCCCAAAGGTGAGTGTTAGCCCTCTGCATAGATGCAGTCGACGTATTCTACATTCCCAGCTGACAGGACGGATCTAAGACAGAGTCATTTGATCTGAAGACATCCTTGAATTTTTCACAGTTATTCTTAAAGACTTTCGAAATTTGGTATCAATTTGCGACTCTTTCGTCCCCCACCCCACCCCCGAACTGATAACGGGAATTTCAAGAGAACTGAGAAAGAAAAATAATGTTCTTACGAACGAATGGAAATGGGTCTAGGCAGTATCCTTCAATATATTGTCTGTGACAAACCAAATTGAGAAAAGTTTATCTTCTTGCTGCCATTCCACCACCGCACCCCCAGACAAAGAGATAGAGGGCCAACAAGTGTCAGTTTTGTAGCTTCTCAATAGACACTGGGCTTTTGCCTGATCAGAAAACGAAGAGAGAAATCCTAGAACGTCAAATAGTGAATACTACTACTACTACTAATACTACTACTACTACTACTACTACTAATAATAATAATAATAATAATAATAATAATCATAGGGTGATGCTGAAGGAAAATGAAAAGATTGATAAATACCTGGACCTTGCCAGAGAATTGAAAAGGATGTGGAATATGAAAGTGAAAGTGATACCAATTGTAGTTGGTGCACTTGGAACGGTCCCAATAAACTTGGAAAAAAGACTGGACGATCTCCAAATCAGAGGAAGAATTGAGACCATCCAGACTACCGCACGCTGCAATCGGCAAGATACTCAAAGAGTCCTGGAGCGCCGAAAGATTGGTTTCATCAGCTCCAGTGAAATCGATTCAGCTACGCTGGATGTAAAAACTCAAGGATTGAAATTAATAATATTAAACGACGAGCGGACACGTGGATATGCACGGTATGGGGTAATTTTACTATTAAATTTTGTTTATGTATGTTAAGGGTCAAAATTATTCAGTATCCTCAAATGTATATAATCTCTCTCTCTCTCTCTCTCTTTCGCTCTCTCGTCTCTCCGTTCTCTCTCTCTCCTCCTCTCTCTTCTCTCTCCCGTTTCTGTAACAAACCTCATTCTTCTTTCTTTTTGCTTTTTGCTTTTTCCTGTTCATTCATTGACACAGACGATACGCATCTGAATGAATTAAGCTTTATATTTCTGGCTCAATGGTCTTCTCTCGTCTCTCTCTCTCTCTCTCTCTCTATATATATATATATATATATATAATATATATATCACACAAACACACACATACACAGCCCCATGGGGGGGAAAAAAAATTCCGGGGGGTAAACTGATCGTATCTGAAAAATAAGATACTGATAAATGGAGCTACATTACTCATTTTTGCCTAAGTTCAATGCCTAAACAGGGTTGACAGTCTTTAAAATGTGTAGGTCATTTTGTGTAACCTTTCCTGTGTTCATACATTTTGTAAGAGAATATGTATTTACAGTTAGTTTGAAAATGGTGGGCAGGAGAAAAAGAAAACACTGGGATACACATGATTGATTTTACTGCGTGCCTTTTAGGGGGATTTTTGTCCTCAGGGATGCAGATGCATATCTATTAGCTGCTCTGTCTATCTGATAAGATAAGTGAGAAATTTTCAATCTGTAGTCATGTCAGTGCTAAATGTATGGTGCACCACTCTTGGACTCTAATGAAAAACTTGGAGAAAAGCTAGATAGTATTGAAGTCAGTCGTCTACTGTTGGTTTGAATAACAGCAACGGCTGCACAACTGAAGTAGTGTTCAAGATAGTTGGTATTTAATGGGAATCCAGATTCTAGCCGATAGGAACTATACAAGGAGGCTGTGTGCCGTCTTTAAAAAAAGACATTAGTTTGATGGAGCTACCATTGCCATTTGCCTATGTTCACTTGCACCACACAATTGACAGTATAAAATCTGCTAGGTATTTCTGCCGTGTCCTCTATAACCACCAATATATTTTCACACACACCCAACAGATATAATGCACTGATGTATTCGGACTAGTATCCTCATCTTGGTTGTTTATTGTAGTCGTAATCAAAAGGTCTTCGAATATAAAATACAAGCGAGAAACCGGAGGGTACAACGGCTGAATTATAATTCCTCCTTTTAGAAATTCTGACAATCAGCAAAATATTCTTGAATTATTTTATCGGCTTCGGGGGAATATTTTTCCCAAGATAACTTAATCGTTTCCTGGAGACAATATCTACTTTTCTTTTTTTTTTCTCTCTCATTGGTTTTATGGATGCGGTTTTAATAGAAAAGGAAATGTCCTACTTTAGGGATGTTTGGTATTTCAGAAAAATTGGATTATCAAAAAAAAAAAGATGTTTTTAAAGAGCCACCATTTTGGTAATATGACTATACAATAATAACATATATATATATATATATATATATATATATATATATGTAATATATATATATATAAATAGTACATATATATATATATTTATAGTAATATATATATATATATATATATATATATATATATATATTATATGAAGAAAGGAAGTGAAGTTCATAGAGCCACATTTTGGTATAATGACTACAATAGTAAAACACATATATATATATATATTATATATAATGTGTGTGTGTGTGTGTGTGTGTGTGTGTGTGTGAGAAAGGAAGTGAATACACACACACATACATATATATATATATATATATATATATATATAATCATAGAAATGAAGGAAGAACTCAACAACCGTAATTCCATCATATATATATATATATATTATATATATATATATATATATATAGGAGAGAGAGGAGAGAGAGGAGAGAGAGAGGGAGGAGAGAGGTAGCTCAGTCGGTAGAGCGTTCGGCTAGAAACCACAAGGTTCTAGTTCGATACCGGGCCCTCGCCAACTCAGCGTTGAGTAGCACAGGGATCTGTGCGGTAAAGTTAGGAGCTGATAGTAGGTGTGGCGCTCCATCTCAGACGCTAAAATATCTTCCTTGGGTTCTAGCACAAGTGAAAAGGGGGATAGACTCCCTCGGTGATTGGCTGATAACGACTTTAGACGCCCGACGACTTTACTTTATATATTAGTATATTATATATATATATATTATATATATATATATAGTTCTTTAGATTATAAGAATATTACATCTGTACGGTTGTTGTAGAACTTAAATAATAGTATCTGAATAAATAAGTAAGGGCATGACCTAAATGGAGCTACATTACCACTTGCCGCTCAGTTCACTTGCTCACACGGGTAACAATTTAAAGTATGGGAGGTATATCTACTGAAACCTGTATATTAAATGAATGGTAGGACGACACCTAGATGAAGCTACCATTACCACTTGCCTAAGTTCACTTGCACCACACAGGTAACAGTTTGAAATGTATGAAGGTATCTGTCGCACCCAGTATATAAAAAGAACGGTAAGACATTAGCTAGATGGATCTACCATTACTACTTGCCTTTAGTCCTGCATCGCACGGACACAGGTTTAAATGTGTGAGGTAAATCTTTACACAACCAGTATATAAAAGAATGATAAGACGTGACCTAGATGGAGCCACCATTACCACTTGCCTAATTTCACTTGCACCACAAAGATAACAGTTTAAAGTGCGGAAGGGTATCTGACGCATCCCGTATATAAAAATAGTGGCATGACATTAGCGAGATGGAGCTACCATTACCACTTGCCTAATTTCACTTGCACCATATAAGTGACAGTATGAAATCTGGTAGGTATTTCTACCTAACCCTCAACAACCACCAATATATTTCCCCACAAACAAATTATCAGTTATATGGAAATCCGATCTCACTGACAAGTTAAAACGACGATTCTTCCAGGATGTGGTTATATCAGTACTGCTGTATGGCAGCACCACTTGGACCCTAACGAAGCGCATTGAGAACAAGCTAGATGGGAGCTGCACAAGATTGCTGCGTGCGGTCTTAAAAAAGTCGTGGAAACAGCACCCCACAAGAAAGCAGCTGTATGGCCACCTGTCCCCCCTCTCACAAACCATCAGAGTCAGACGGAAAAGGCATGCTGAACACTGCTGGAGAAGCAAGGATGGGCTCATAAGTGACGTTCTCCTGTGGGAGCCAACACATGGACGTGCTAGTGTGGGCCACCCACCAAAGACCTACATTGATCAAATCGGTGAGGATACTGGATGCCGCACTGAGGACCTCCTCGGTACAATGAATGATAGAGAAGGTTGGCGAGAGATTGTCATGGATATTCGTGCTAATTGCACGGCATGATGATGATGATGATATTTCCTCACACAACGATAAAATATATGCACTGATATATTTGGACTAGTATCCCCATCTTGGTTGTTGTCTCCGCCAATTAAAAAAAACGGGAAGAAGACCGGAGAGTACAGCGACTGAAATTATACATCTCCATCTTAGAAATTTGTTTTGTCCTGAAAAGGGATACAATCAGACAAGATTGTATTCGAGTGGAAGGACCAGTCAACACATTCGTAGATTTAAGATAGAGGGTTTTATTGCAGAGAGATACAATAAGACAGACAATGAATAGTGAGGCACGCTACTATCCTCGAAGCCAGCCCATATATATATATATATATATATATATATATATATATATATAGTCAGATTTATGATAGATGGTTTTATTGCAGAGAGATACAATAAGACAGACAAGGAATAGTGGGGCACGCTACTAAGAGGAGTTCTGTGTCCTTAAAAAGGATACAATCAGACAAGGTTTTAGTCGAGTGGAAGGACCAGTCAACACATTCGTAGATTTAAGATAAAGGGTTTTATTGCAGAGAGATACAAGACAGACAATGAATAATGAGGCACGCTACTAATCCTCGAAGCCAGTCCAGTATAATGCCGTGCTCGCTATGTATATAATCAAACCACATGGGTGAGAAAGAGTGTGAAATATTCCATTAGAACAAATTTCAAACATATCCAGCAAATATTCTTGAATATTTTATCGCTTCGGGGAATATTTTTCCAAGGTAAATTAAGCGTTGCCATAGAGACAATATTTTTCTTTTCTTTTTTTTTTCTTTTTTCTTAGTTTTTATTTATGCCGTTTTCATAGAAAAGAAAATATCGCCTAGATAAAGAAAAATGGCATACTAAGGGAATGTTTGTATTTCAGAAAAATTGGATTCATAAAAAAAAAGACGTTTAAAAGAGCCACCATTTTGGTATAACGACTACAATACATTGAAAAAATATATAATCTAAAAGTTATAAAAAATATTATATCTGTGTACGATTGTATTCAGAACACAATAAAAAAAGTACATATATTGAATTTAAGATACATCATTTAACTTATCTTCTTTTTCTTTTCTTTTTTCTGTCTGAATATATACGTTTTGTAAGAGACGTAAGTTGACCTATCTATGAAGACGACAGAAAATAAAATCGGCAAACAGAGTTCAAACCTCGTCTAAAGTACAGGTTTTTTTCTCTTTTAAATGTTTACAGTTCTATGGGATTTACTTGATGATATTATGATTTTAATGTCTCCTCTTGTTCACCGTGTCAGTAATAAATAATAATAATAATAATAATAATAATAATGGAGATTCGTTTCCGGTTTTTGTCTGTAACAAAAACTACGTCACTGCTTACATCACTATACCCGAAATCGTTATAACATAGAATAAATACACTCAAAATTTGAGCATGCAACATTAGATAGTCCTCATTATTTTTTTAAACAAGTTTTAATAGATACATCCCCAGTATCATATATTTATATATAGTTTGTTTTATTTTAATATATATTCAAAGTTAATAGAACTTAGTTTCGATTTCAAATTGTTTTTTTTTTTTTTTTTTTACTCCTTTAATAAATTTGATGATTTCATGATTTATGGTTCAAACTCTCCGACATTTAATTTTTAACTTCCACCTTCTCAAGCTATATCTTTCAAAAAATGTATTTTTACATCGCCCGGAGGGTCTTTTTTATTTTGCTAATAATAATAATAATAATAATAATAATAATAATAAAATGAGGGCGTATCAGAGTTTAATCTTCTCTGTCTGGTGAAGGGAGTATGATGTTGTAAGATCCGAAACTCCCTGAGGAACCAAGCATTGACATCACTGACGACGCGCTCCAAAATCTAATAAAGTGCGTACATATTTAAAAACTAACTTTTAGTTAAATATTTCTTTCAAGTCTCCTATTGTATACAAATACCGAGCAAGTCTCTGCGTGGCTGTTACGTATCCCTGGGCCAATATATAAGAATTTATGATCTATTGGTAAAATACACTGAGCGATTCTGGAAAGGAGGCGGCCTAGTAACATGCCAGGTCTACCGGTGGAACAGATATAATGTTGCGAAACCGAAATCTGTAAGGATACTTGTGTAACATCACCAATTGTCCTCCTTTCATGCATCTCGGCGATGTCTTACAAGACTGTAGTTGGTGCATTTTGAACAGTTCTTTCAAATCTTCCCAAAGGGTAATATAAATTCTGCTTTTCTCATAAAGTTACTCCCACGGAGATATTTATCTTTTTAAATCACTTGTGGGAATTTCCAAAATTGATAACCGAAGGAAAGTAGAAATTGAAGAAAATCGTAATAAAACCCGCAAAAAAATGAATACAATTGAAGAACGCTATTATCAGAAAAGCAAATTGTCTCATCATTATATATTTACCAACCCCTCCGCTCGAGCAGGATGCGACACAAGGTCAATTTCTTAAGTGGAGTTTAACAGGTTTGAATACAGAGTTTCCTTTCTCCTAGACTGGTTACATAGCCATGGTTAAAGAGCCAAGTCTGCGCTGCTATTTACCCATAGCTGGAGAGAGAATAGGATTCATACCTTTCCCCAGGGTATTAGCGCTACATATCACCCAAACCATCCGAGTAAGACGGACAAGACACGCAGAACAATGCTGGAGAGGCAAGGACGAACTCATAAGTGACGTCTTCCTGTGGGAGCTAGCGCATGGGCACGCCAGTGTGGGCCGACCAACAAGGACGTACATTGACCAGCTCTGTGAGGATACTGGATTCTGCGTAGAGGAACTCCCGAGAATGTTGAGTGATAGGGACGGATGGAGAGAGATTGTCATGGATATCTGTGCTGGCGGTGGGACTTGGTGATGATGATGAGAGCTAAATAGGCTGTCATCTGATGGTAAAGAACTCATAAATCCACTTTACATTATTTCTTATGGGGAATATTGTTTCAGTTTCTGAACATATCGGTTCTCGAATACAATTTTGGAACGAATCATGTTCGAGAACCGGAATTCCACTGTAGTAAGTTGGAAATATAAATATATATATACACACACAAAATGAATGAATGAACAAAATGAACGAGTGAATGAACGAAAATATGAATGATAACCGAAGGAAAGTAGAAATTGAAGAAAATAATAAGGAAACCTTAAAAAAAATGAATAAAACAGAAGACCACCATTTTGAAAGAAAGAAAGAGGAATAGAAAGAAAGAGGAATAGAAAGAAAGAAAGAAGAAAGAAAGATAGAAGATAGAAGGAAAGAAAGAAAGAGGAATAGAAAGAAGAAAGAAAGAAGAAGGAAAGAAAGAAGAGGAAAGAAAGAAACAAACAAACAAACAAACAAACAAACAAGGGAAAGGAGAGAAAAGCAAAGAAAGAAAAGAGGAAAGAAAGAAAGAAAGAAAGTGGAAGAAGAAGAAGAAAGAAAGAAAGAAAGAGGAATAGAAAGAAAGAAAGAAAGAAAGAAAGAAAGAAAGAAAGGAAAAGGAAAGGGGAGAAGCAAAGAAAGAAAGAGGAAAGAAAGAAAGAAAGTGGAATAGAAAGAAAGAAAGAAAGGAACAAAGGAAATGAGAGGAAAGCAAGAAAGAAAAAATTGAATGAAAGAAACAAAGAAATCGAACGAAACAAAGATGGGGAATGTAAAGCAACGAAAAAAAGAAGAAAGAAAGGAAGGAAGGAAGGAAGGAAGGAAGTGAAAAGAAAGAAAGAGAACGAAAAGGAGAAAAATTAAAATAAGTAAAAGTAAAAGTAAAGAAAAAGAAAGAAAAGAAAGAAATAATGGCAAATAAAAATTTCCAACAAGTAATAGTAAACAAGAAAAGAAATAACAAATGGCGAAAAAATATTTGGAAATATATATATACAACAAAAATGAATGAATGAACAAAATGAACGAGTGAATGAACGAAAATATGAATGATAACCGAATGAAAGTAGAAATTGAAGAAAATCATAAGGAAACCTTTAAAAAAATGAATAAAACAGAAGACCACCATGTTGAGAGATGCAAATTGTCTTATCGTTAGGGTCATTGCAAGAACACAAGAGATGCTGTAGACAATCGTAAAAGAAGAAGAAGAAGAGTCGTAAGAAAACCTCCAATAAACACACCCACCTCTACCCACACACTACCACCAGCAGCATCAAAAAGAGATGCAGTCGTATGTTCGTGACAGAAGCTGTAAATACAGAAAGCGGAAGGGTGGCTGGTTGATGTTTCGTTAGCGCCCTAGGGGCAGAAGAATGAAGAATGGTGGAAATGGGTGGGGTGGGAGCCATAAATAAAATCAAGATTTCTGTTGTCTTGATTAAGACATTTCGTTACATTAAATGAGCAGAAAAAGTTGGGGGGGGGGAAGCGGGGGTGGGGGGAAGCGGCTGATGGTGGTGTCGGGATTGAGGGGGGTGGTTTTTTGCGTTAGTCGTTAGCGATAATTAAAATACATGCGTCACGCTAAGAAATGGTGGTGAGGGTGGTGAGGGTGGTGGGGATCAGAATTAGAAGAAAGAAAGAGAGTAGGGAGAGGAGGAAGAAGAAAGAGAATAGAAAGAAGAAAGAAAGAAAGAAGGGCAAGGAAAGAGAGAAAGCAAGAAAGAAAAGGAAAAAGAAAGAAGAAAGAAAGGAAAGAAAGAAAAGAAAGAAAAGAAAGAAAGAAAGGAAAGAGAAAGAAAGAAAGAAAGAAAGGAGAAAGGAACAAGGCAAAGGGAGAGAAAGCAAAGAAAGAAAAGAGGAATGAAATAAAGAAAGGGGAAAGAAATAAAGAAGAAAGAAAGTAGGGAAAGAAAGAAAGAAAGAAAGAAAAGAAAGTAGGGAGAATGAAAGACAGAAAGAGAAATAGAAAGAAAGAAAGAAAGGAACAAGGGAAAGGGGAGAAATGCAAAGAAAGAAAAGAGGAAAGAAAGAAAGTGGAATAGAAAGAAAGAAAGAAAGAAAGAAAGAAAGGAACAAAGGAAATGAGAGGAAAGCAAAGAAAGAAAAATTGAATGAAAGAAACAAAGAAAATGGAAACGAAACAAAGATGGGATGTAAAGCAACGAAAAAAGAAAGAAAGAAAGAAAGGAATTAAGGAAGGAAGGAAGAAGGAAGGAAGGAAGGAAGGAAGTGAAAAGAAAGAAAGAAAGAGAAAAGGAGAAAAAGTAAAGAGAGAATAAAAGTAAAGGAAAAGTAAATAAAAAGAAAGAAAAGAAATAAATAATGGCAAATAAAGAATTTCCAACAAGTAGAAGAAAAGAAATAACAAATGGTGAATATTTTCTCACGGTAAAAGAAAAAGAAAAAGAAAAAGAAAAGAAAAGAAAAAGAAAAAGAAAAAAAAGAAAAAAGAAATCACTGAATTACAACAAAACGTAACAGCTTCGAATTCTTTGCTAAAAACCCCTAATTTTTCTAAACGTCTCCCAGATGTTTCGTTGATAATCATTGCTTGATTAAGGGCCAACGTAAATTATTTTCTGAACATTGACAAAATGGCGTCCAAAAAATAAAATAAAAAGAAAATCCTAAAGTTTTCCTTATGTAAGCAACGCCATCTGGAGGGATTAAGACAAAAAGGGGAGTAACTTAATTGTTACGCAAATATTAACTACATATCCCTTCCTTTCTTAGTTTATTGGGTGAGTTTATCTTTTTGAATACTTTTTCTTTCTTTTCTCTTTCAAAACACCTCTCTTTACCTCTCTTCCTCCCTACCCCCTCTCTTCTCTCACTCTCTCTCTCTCTCTCTCTCTCTCTCTTCTCTCTCTTCTCATTTTTGAATACTATTTCTTACTTTTCTCTTTCAAAACACCTCTCTTTACCTCTCTTCCTCCCTCGCGCCCCTCCCTCTCTCTATCTCTTCTCGCTCTCTCTTCTTTCTCTTTCTCTCTCTCTTCTCTCTCTTCTCTCTCTCTCTCTCTCTCTCAATATTTATATATTATATATATATATATATATATATGCCTCTTTATCTTTAATATATCCTTTCTCACTTTTATCACACCTATTATCTCTTTGCTTCTTCTTCTCTCTCTCTCTCTCTCTCTCTCTCTCTTCTCTCTCTCTCTCTCTCTCTCGATCGTATATTATATATATTCTCTTCCATCTGTGTTTGTTCGTTCCAAATCTCTTCTAACAAAAGCGCACTTTTATCTCTCTTTTCTCTCTCTTCTCTCTCTGGCTCTCTCTTTCTCTCTCTCTCTCTCTCTCCTCTCTCTCTCTCACACACACCACATATACACTCTCTCTCTCTCTCTCTCTCTCTCTCTCTCTCTCTCTCTTCTCTCTCTTTCTCTTTTGCTTCGCTCCATTCTCTCTAAAAGTAAGTTATCCTGGTTCTCTCTCTCTCTCTCTCTCTCTCTCTCTCTCCTCTCTCTCTCTCTCTCTCTCTCAATCGCTATATATATATATATATATTCTCTTCATCTGTGTTTGTTTCGTTCCAATCTCTCTAACAAAAGCGCACTGTTTATCTCTCTTTCTCTGTCTGTCTCTCTGTCTGTCTCTCTTTCTCTCTCTCTCTCTCTCTCTCTCTCTCAACACACACACACACCACACACACACATACACCTCTCTTTCTCTCTCTCTCTCTCTCTCCCTCTCCTCTCTCTCTCTTCTACTCTATCTATTATCTATCTCTATCTATCTATCTCTTTCTCTCTCTCTCTCTCTCTCTCCACACACACACACACACACAACATACACTCTCACTCTCTCTCTCTCTCTCTCTCTCTCTCTCTCCTTCTCTCTCTCTCTTCTCTCTCCTTTCTCTTGTATATTTTTCTTTTCCTTTATCTTACCCTCTTTTTGACGACACAAAAACATTTTAATGACATCTTATAATTTCCCGCGTCTCACCCTCCTCTCCCTCTCTCTCTCTCTCTCTCTCTCTCTCTCTCTCTCTCTCTCTCTCTCTCCTCTCTCTGGTCTTTATGTCGCTCTTTTACTTTCTGACTTTCTCCTTTCTACATCCCATTTCTCTCTTTCATTATTCAATACTTTTTTTATTTTCCATTTCTTTCTTTCTCTTTCTCTTTCTCTTCTCTTTCTTGTCTCCCGTTTAGCTGTATCTTCATCCAACCAATTTACCGCCCCCCCGTTTGTGCCCCCTTCCATATCCCCCCCCCCACAAACATACCGTAAGATTCAACAAACAAGTCTTTTTGGGCAAAGCGGATACTAACGATGACACAAAACCGAAATAGCAGGACACCCACGGGGATCGAACTCACTGCACCGTTAATGATAAAGCTCGTTAGCCACAACTCTAAGCTAGATGCCCCTTTATTTCTTATTAGACTCCAAACTAGATTCTATCACTCGATATTTAATGAGCTTAGCCAAGTCTGGCAAATGAGCACCCGTAAGGATAAAAACTCATTACCCCAGCCACCCTGTCGGCGAGGATTAGAATATGCCGACTGCGTCTCCAGCAGGTGAGGCGCCTCCCATTCCCAAAAGTAGAGGGCGTTTCTCTGTATGACATTAAACTCTAACTTGCTGTGATGCACTGAAAACCATGACTCTCCTACACTGCCTACCACCCATGAGCTTCGGCTTGTGGGTGGGCCCACATAAAAATGTCATTGTGTCACGCCCTCATAATGGGATGAGAGGCAAATATCCTGATAACCATAATTCTCTCTCGCCAACAGTCCCTATTAGTCTTCTACACAGCATCCAAAATCCATACTGGGCTGATCGGTGTAGATTTTTCTGATCGGGCTTTATGTGTGTGTTCCTATGTACATGTCCACATGAGAACGTCACTTATGAGTTCGTCCTTACTTTTCCAACAATGTCTTACTCGAATTGTTTGGGTGAGAGGAAGCAAGTGGCTGTACATATGGCGTTTTTTTCATCATCATGTCACGTGGACAGCACGGATAATCATGATACTCTCTCACACCAATCTCCATTAGTCTTCCGTACGGCATCCAGAATCCGTACAGATCTGATCCGTGTCGATTTCTCTGATCGGCCTACACTGGTGTATCCATGTGTCGGAGTCCAGTTTTGGAGATCTGAGGAATATGGATTCACCTTTGCTATTACTCCCAGTTCCACTTTGACCCGGAGTGGTAGTATCTGTTAGGGCCTCATTTATGAGTCAGATCTGTTTTGTATAGTAAGTCTGTGGAGTGACCTATTGTCTGTATCAGCCGAACAGCGAGGAAGTCTTTCCCCTTTCGCTAGCACTTAAACGGGATGATTGTTTTATGTTGGGGTGAAGCGTCACACCTACCTTCATCTCCCAGATGTTTTGCCATGCAGATTAGATTACCCAAGCTGTGCTGCTTACGGTCGAGTCACGTTAAAAGCACCGGTTCCCGCTAGATCATCTAAGTTAAGTAGCAATTTGCCTCTTAAATAATTAGATGGGTGACCATTTAAAGCTGATGCTGTAAGTAACCACATATCAAAATGACTTGATTTGGCATTAAATAACCTGAAAAGGGTTGACATGCCGTAAAATCCAACCAACCAATCTAAATAAGTTTAACACTTAGATAGGTACCAATTTAAGCAACAGCAGGTAATATATGCAACCTTATATTTCAAAACGACTTGATTTGGCATTAAATGATCTGAAAAGGGTTGATATGCCGTAAAACAAAAACAACCAGCCAACCAACCCAAGGAGTGCTACTCATACGGTGAGTTGGCCGGGACCGGTATTGAAACCGGAACCTTACGATTTGACAACATAGCTACTTCGACATAAGTAAAACAAGGGTTACATACCAACCAACCAACCAACCAACAAACAAACAAATAAGCAAACAACCATTACCCCAGCCTCTTAAATATAATTCTGACCTTAGTGATCCTTCTTTTTATTTAGAAGATTGCTGTTTATCTATATTCACTAAGTTTAAAGACGTCTGGCACAAGGTCATAATGACGGGATGCTCTGTCGAGTACAATGGGAGGATTACAATGTCCACTCTTCTGCTTGTCCTGGGAATGCCACTCCAATCTCAATATTATAATCAAATTTTCTATAATTTCTCGAACTGATATTTCATTCTCTGAACAATTACTAATAAATATTTTACAGTAAACCACTTTATCAGTTAAACACTCATTAGCCATTCTTTTAGCGATCACAGTTCAATGGAATTTATTGTAAATATTCAGAAAAATAATAATATTCAATGCGAATCGAAAATAAAAATAATTGAATCATTTTAGCATTAAATCTTTTATTTTCCGAGAAAGCTTTAACTGGCCTGTTTTATGTACACACAAAATTTAACTTTTTGTTACGGTAATGAAGATTTTAAAATAACTAGCAAATATATGCACCCTCCGGGTGCAAGTATTAACATCATAAAATATCATATTAAATTAGAAAGTCTAATAAATAAGAATGCAGATGAAATGGTTTGAAACAGAGAGCGGTATAATCGGAAAATAAAACAGCTGTAGCTTATTCTTCCACCCCACCTCCGTCTTTCCTTGCTAAACTTTTCTAATTTAACTATTTAGTTAAATAAGAAAGTAAAGAATAAAATCACAGTTATTTCTTTTTATTAATTGATTTCTTTTAAGATTTATCTCCGAGATTTTTGCTCATATGCATTAAGATAAAATCAAATAATTAGAAATCAACAATACCAAGCACATATTTATTAAAATCAAATTTTAAATATCAATATGCAAATTAGCCTTCCCGTTCACACAGTAAACCACTTTTTGCTGTACATATAAATACAATTGCATGTTATTAGTATGTAGATATGACCAGCAGTATTAATAATGAGAAACAATTTTATTTATAACTGAGGCTTAAATAAAAATGATTCATGGAGAATGTGATGTATAATAACTAAATGGATAGTGACTTGAGTAGTGATATAGTTTCGGTTACAGACAAACAAACACATAATCTCCATTATAATAAGATATTAGATAAAACAGGTGTTGTATTTTTTAACACAGAAGAGTTCTAGAGAACTGAGGAGACTTTCTGTCTCTCAGACTTTAATGTTGGTGTGAAACAATTCGCAAGGAGTGATTTGATATGAAACCCATTATTTTTTTTAGGTTTTCTGTTTTATGTACACACAAAATTTAACTTTTTGTTACGGTAATGAAGATTTTTAAAATAATCTATCAGTTAAATAGCTTAAAATAATCTATGAGTTAAATAGAAAAGAAATGAGTTTTTAAAAAAACCTGTTCAAGAAACGTATTTGGCATAAAATAACCCAATCAGAGTTGACATGCCATAAAATCCAACCAACCAACCACATCTTCTAATATGTGACAGGTTATACTGGTTACACAACAGCAAGGAACGATTCCTGATCAGAGATTTCCTTCTCCTAGATTGTGTTGTCTTTAACACACTAAAGTATGCCTTACTATTAACCCATAACTAGAATAACATTTCTCAGGGTCTTTTAAACCCACCCTCTCCTATGAACTAAAATTCAAAAGTTATTAATTGAACTGTACTCCCTCCAGCTGTGGGTAAATAGTGGGGAAAATTGAGTTCTTTAACCTTGGTATGGTAATCGATCTTGGAGAACGAAAACTCAGAATTAAAACCTGTTACACTCGGCGTAAAAATTTACCTTCTGTTGCACCCTATTCATAAGGAGGGGTTATATATATATATATATATTATATATATATATATATATATATATATATATATTAGACAATTTTCAATCTTTTTATATTGCTGTCCGCGCGTAGTTTTTATCATTAACTAAGCTATGTATGTATGTTTTAGTAGAGCATTTATGTTTTTTTCATGTAAATATATATATAATATATATAATATATATATATATATATACATATATATATATGTGTGTGTGTGTGTGTGTGTGTGTGTGTGTGTGTGTGTGTGGTGTGTGTGTATTCTAAATTTTAGTCTTAAACTCGTGAGTGGTAAGGGATGAGGCTCATCCTACCGGCATGTAAATGACATCACAAGGCCGGATGTTAACTAAGCTTTTTGTTGTTTTTGATGTTTTAATGGATGCTTCCTTAGTTATTTCAAGCCGTTTTCTCATTAGGCTTACAACCCCTCAGGTTCACTGATTGAAGGTAAATGGAGGCAAAAAAAAGGCTGATCAAATAAGATAGAAGAAGGAAAATCAGAAAACAAGGGAGATACGTTTGGAAAGTTGTAAAAAAATGAAAGAAAGAAAGAAAGAAAGAAAAAGAGGAAGAAAGTAAATAGATAAAGTAAATGAAAATGAAATAGTAATGTTAAAAAGGCAACTTAAATGTTTGTATGAAAGAATAAAAAAGAATAATAAAGAAAAAATAATGAAAGAGAAAGAAAAGACAAAAATAAGGAAAAAAGATACGAATAAAAAATGAGAAAGAAAGAGAGAAAAAAAGAAAGAAAACTGATACAAATAAACATGAAATAGTAATGTTTAAAAGGCAAATTTAATGAAAGAATGAAAAAGAATAAGAAAGAAAAAAAATAATGAAAGAGAAAGAAAAGACAAAAAGAAAAAAGATACGAATAAAAAATGAGAAAGAAAGAAGAGAGAAAAAAAGAAAGAAAACTGATACAAATAAACATGAAATAGTAATGTTTAAAAGGCAAATTTAATGAAAGAATGAAAAAGAATAAGAAAGAAAAAAATAATGAAAGAGAAATAAAAGACAAAAGAAGGAAAAAAGATACGAATAAAAAATGAGAAAGAAAGAGAGAAAAAAAGAAAGAAAACTGATACAAATAAACATGAAATAGTAATGTTTTAAAGGCAAATTTAATGAAAATGAAAAAGAATAAGAAAGAAAAAAATAATGAAAGAGAAAGAAAAGACAAAAGAAGGAAAAAAGATACGAATAAAAAATGAGAAAGAAAGAGAGAAAAAAAGAAAGAAAACTGATACAAATAAACATGAAATAGTAATGTTTAAAAGGCAAATTTAATGAAAGAATGAAAAAGAATAAGAAAGAAAAAAAATAATGAAGAGAAAAGAAAAGACAAAAGAAGGAAAAAAGATACGAATAAAAATGAGAAAAGAAGAAAGAGAAAAAAGAAAGAAAACTGATACAAATAAACATGAAATAGTAATGTTTAAAAGGCAAATTTAATGAAAGAATGAAAAAGAATAAGAAAGAAAAAATAATGAAAGAAAAAAAAGACAAAATAAGGAAAAAAGATACGAATAAAAAATGAGAAAGAAAGAAAGAAAAAAAAAGAAAACTGATACAAATAAACATGAAATAGTAATGTTTAAAAGGCAAATTTAATTAAAAAGAATAACAAAGAAAAAAATAATGAAAGAGAAAGAAAAGACAAATGAAAAAGTTACCCATGAAAAATGAAATAGGAAACTTAAAAAGGCGAACAAAAAGAAATAAAGAAAGAATTAATTAATTAAAAATAGAAAGAAGGAAGAAAAAACAGATTAGAATTTTAAAATAGGAATGTTAAAAGAGAGAAAAAGAATGGAAGAATGAAAGAAAGAAAGAAAACAGAAATAATGAAAAAAAGACGGAGGAATGTTAAAAAGTCAGAGAGAATGAAACAAAGAAAGAGAGAAATAATGAAACAAAGAGAACAAAACGAAAGAAAGAAAATAGATACAAAAATAAACGAAATAAGAACGTTAAAACGGCAAATAAATAAAAGAGAGAGAAAGAAGTAAAGAAAGAATAAGAAAGAAGATGGAAAGAAAGACAAGAGGATCACATAAAAATAAATAGAAGTGTTAAAAAGGCAAAGAAAAAGAAAGAAAACGAAAGGAAGAAAAAACAGATAAAATAAGAATAAACTTAGGAATGTTAAAAAATCAGTCAAAAGAACGATAGGGAATGAAAGAAAGGAAAGAAAGAAAGTGAAAAGAAAGAAAGAAAGAAAGAAAAAAAAAGAAAAGATAGTATGAGAAAAAAGAAAACAACGAAAGAAAAGTGCAAATAAAAAAGAAATAGAAATGTTAAAAAGGCAAGAAAGAAAGAAAGAAAGAAGAAAGAAAAGAAAGAAAGAGAAGAAAAGAAAGAAAGAAAGAAAGAATGAGAAAGAAAGAAAGAAAGAAAGAATGAAGAAAAGAAAGAAAGGAAAGAAGAAGAGAAGAAAGAAAGAAAGAAAGAAAAAGAAAGAAGAAAGAAAGAAAATAGATACAAGTAAAAAAAATATATGAAACGGTAAAAAGGCAAATAGAAAGAAAGAAGAGAAAGAAAGTCGTTTGTATTAAAAGAGTTAAATGAATAAAATAATGTATGTACGAAATGAAACAAGGTAAAAAAAGACATATCTTAAGATATTGGAATAAGAATGGATAGAGTGGGGCTAAGACCTTATAGCGAAAACCAGAAAGAAAGAAAAAAGAAAAGGAACAGAAAATAAAAGGATAAAACAGAACTAACAAACAGAAACTAAAACAAAAGACAGACAAAAAAGAAAGAAAGAAAAAAAACAGATACAATAAAATAAAAGAAAAGAAGAATGTTAAAAAAGCAAATAAAAGAAGGAACAAGAAAGAAAGAAAGAAGAGAAAGAACGATAGTATTAGAAAAAAAAAGAAACAACGAAAGAAAGAAAATAGATGCAAATAAAAAATTATTAGAAATGATAAAAATAAAAAACAGAAAAAAAGAAACAAAGAGTCGTTTGTATAAAAGAGTTAAATGAATAAAATAATGTATGTACGAAATGAAACAAGGTAAAAAAAAACATATTTTAAGATATTGGGATACGAATGGACAGAGGGGTGGGGCTAAGACCTCATAGCAAAGAAAGAAAGAAAGAAAGAAAGAAAGAAAGAAAGAAAGAAAGAGAGAAAGAAAGAAAAAGGAACAGAAAATAAAGGATAAAAAGGAACTAACAAACAGAAATTAAACGAAGAAAGAAAGAAAGAAAGAAAGAAAGAAAGAAAGAAAGAAAGAAAGAAAGAACAGCTAAAATAAGATAAAAAGAAGAATGTTAAAAAAAGCAAATAAAAAGAAGAAAAATGAAAGTAATAAAGAAAGGGAAATAAAGAAAGGGAAAGAAAGTATTAGAAATGTTAAAAAGAAAAAAAAACAGAAAAAAGAAACAAAGAGTTTTTTGGTAATAAAAGAGTTAAATGAATAAAATAATGTACGTGCCCAATAAAACAAGGTAAAAAAAAACATATTTTAAGACATTGGGATACGAATGGACAGAGGGGGGTGGAGCAAAGACCTCATAGCGAAAAACAGATCGATATTGACCCATCAGATTTGACATGAAGTGATTGGCAAAATTCGATGGTATTAAAAGGAAAAACGTAAGGCCAGATTATCATCAATAAATCAGTGCAACTTTTTCATTTGGACGGACATGAAGCAAAAGTTCTATTGATAGGACACATTTCAAATAAATCGAACGCGATGATGTCCACAGATATATTATATATATATAATATATTATATATATATATATATATATAGACCTGTTTAGCCAGTCGGTAGAGCATCTGGTTCGAAAGAACAACGTTTCGGGTTCAATAATGGTCCTCATCAACTCAACGCATGTGTAGCACTGTTTGATCTGTGAGGTAAAGTGGAGAGCTGATTATACCACAAAAACAATTTACTCTCTCCNTAATATATATATATATTATATATATATATATATATATATATAATATACAAGAGTGTTGGTAAATCCTGCGGTGAGAAAAAAACACAAATAGTTTGATTGTAAAAATATACTACAAAACATCAACCGGGGAAAAAAAAATTTTGAAAAAAAGAAAAGACCAAGAGAGTCAAACAACAAAAAAAAATCTATTGGTACAGTATTGGCCAAAAGAAAAAACAATTTATATGTATATATATGTATATAAGATATATATATAATATATATAATATTCATATAAACCGCTAGGAGAATAGCTAAAATCAGATCTTAGCCCTGAGAGCATTAGCGAAACTAATAGTAGTTCGTCTGACTCAAGATATATATATATATATATTATATATATATATATATATATATAATATATAGGGAGTTGAGATAGAATTGACAGATAGAATTACAGTGTTTTGGCCTGAATGAAGGAAATATGTAAAATCACGAAAACAAATTTAGAAACTAAAGTTTTTATAAACTAATCAAATCAAGAAATAGTAAAAAAAAAATTCCAAACAGACTAATTCCTATGCTGACAAATAATATATATATTATATATATATATATATATATAATATATATATAATAATGTAACTACCTATCCATTTTTTATTCTCTCGTTGAAGAAAGTGTACCTAGAAACCGAAATCGGTGGTAGACCAGAGAAAAACTATTTTCTACATAACAATATATATAGTAGTAGTATAATATATAATATAATATATTATATTATAAATTAGCTATGAATATGATATAAAAAATGTTTTCACTTTAACACATCGTCTGTGTGTTTCATATCCTTTTTTAATTTATAATATTATATATATATATATAATATATAATATATAATATATATATATACTATATATAGAGGTGTGTGCATAAAAGTGTCGAGTTTGAAGCTGTATTTACCAAGAATAGATAATGAACAATAAATAGTACGTTAAGTTTTTCAAAAAACAACGTGTGTCCAAAAATACAAAAAATGAGATATTTTTGACACACCTTTGTATAGATATCATTATATATATATATATTATATAACAACGCGTGTCCAAAAAATATCGAAGTGGCTAAATCAGTATCAGCAATCAGCAGGGAGTCTATCCCTTTTCACTACCGCCAGACCAAGTGAGATTGTTTTTGCATCTGAGTTGAGCACGCAACACCTACTATCAGCTCCTTACTTTTACCGCACAGATCCCTATGCTACTCATACGCTAGTTGGCGAGGGCCATATCAATTAGGAACCTTGTGTTTCTAGCCGAACACTGTACGACTGACTTTACATACATATACATATATATATAATATATATTATATATATATATATATAATATATATAGAGAAGGGACAGAGAGATGAGAGAGAGAGAGGAGGAATGAGAAGAGGAAGAGAGAGAAGAGAGAGAGAGGAGAAGGAGAGAGATAAATTGAGATGGAAGCCATTGTTTCTTAATATATAAGTTATGTGTCTGTTTTAATGAGAACATGCAATCTCAAGTGGTCATCAGGTCTTTCTTCGTTAAATGCATAACATTGGTGTATAGGGTGGGGTGCGGGTGGGAGAGCGAGTAAATCAAAGTTCTCAAAAAAACTTAAAAGGAATGAAAGCTTTGAGGAAATTGAACTAAAATATCCAAAAACATTTGAATCTGAGAACAAATATACAAATTGACAAAAGTTTTAAAAAAGAGAAACAAAGAAGAAGAGAAACAGCAAAAAAACAACAAACTAAACAAAGGGAAGAGATAAAGGAAGAAGGGAAAGAAAAGAAGAAAAAGGAAGAAATGAGAAAAAGAATGAACAAACTGGATAAACACAAAAATAAGAAGAAAGAAGAGAAAAACGAGAAAAAAAAGAAAAAGTAGATAATAGAATAAAAGGATAATAAAGGGAGGATAAAAGAACACGAAATGAAAGATAAGAGAAGAGAGAAGAAAGACAAGAAAGGAATCGGAAAAATAGAAGGTATAAGAAACAGGAATACAAGCTTACAAACCACACAGGATACAACAATGAAGACAATGGACAGTACAGATCGTGAAAAAAGAAAGAAGAGAAAAGAGAAAGAAAGAAAAGAAGAAAGAAAGAAAGAAAAAGAAAGAAAAAGTAATAAAAATTAACGGATAATAATAAAGTGCAAGAACGAAAAAGGAAGAAAGAAAGAAAGAAGAAAAAAGAACAGACAGAAAGAAGAAGAAGTAAAAAAGTTACGAACTAATATAAATAAGTGGCGACAAAAAGGAAAGAAAGAAAGGAAGAGAGAAGAGACAGAAAGAAGTAATAAAGTTAACGGAATAGTATAATAAAAGGTGGCAAGAACGAAAGGAAGACAGAAAGTGAGAAAGAAAGAAAGAAAGAAGAAAGAAAGAAGAAAAATGAATGAATAAGAAAAAGGAAGAAAGAAATAGACGGAAAAAGGAATAAGAATAAAATGAAAATAAAAGACCGAAATAGAAAAAAGAATAAAATTAAAAAACACAAAACCAGAAAGAAAACAAAGAAAGAAAAAAGAGAAGGAAAAGAATTCAAATAAAGAAAAAAATCAAAACGGATTAAAGAATGAAAAAAAAACTAAAACTAGAAAGAAAGAAATAAAGAAATGAAGAAAAAAGAAGAAAAAATATAAAGGAAAAAAAAATAAATGGATGTAAAATGAAAAAGTTAGAGAAGTAAAACAAGCAAACAACAAAAAAGAAAGAAAGAAAGAAAGGACGAAAGGAAGAAGAAATAAAGGGAAGCAATAAAGGATGCAAAAAGGAAGGAAGATAGGATAAGAAACAAGCAAAGAAAAAACAGAAGAAGAGAGAAGAAAAGAAAGAAAGAAAGAAAGATAAGAAAGAAAGAAAAGAAGAAAAAGAAAAAGAAGAAAAAGAAGAAGTTAATATTGAAAGAGAAGAAGAAGGAAAGAAGAAGAGAAGAAGGGAAAGGAAGAGGAAGAGAGAGAAGTTAAATCTGAAGTTAATATTGACACAGAGAAGAGAAGAAGAAAAAGAAGAAGGAAAGAAAAGAAGCAAAGAAGAAGAAGAAAGAAAGAAAAAGTTAAATTTTGAAAAAAGAGAAGAACGAAGAAAGAAAAAGAAGAAGAAGAAAGAAAAAAGAAGAGAATGGAAGAAGAAAAGAAGAAAGAAGAAAAGAAGAAGAGTTAATTGAAAGAGAAGAAGAAGAAGAAGAGAAGAAGAAGAAGAAGAAGAAAGAGAAGAATAAGAAAACGAGAAGAAGAAGAAAAGAAGAAGAAGAAGAAGAAGAAAGAAGAAGAAAGAAGTTAATTTTAATTGAGAAGAGAAGAAGAAGAAGAAGAAGAAGAAGAAGAAGAAGAAGAAGAAAAGAAGAAAAGAAGAAGAAGAAAAAGAATAATAATAATGAAAAAGTAACATCATAAATGAAAAAATAATAATGTCACCAAGTACGGCTAGATCAGTCGAATAGAGCTTCCGCCTGGAAACCACAAGGTTCCAGGTTCGTTACCGGCCCTCACCAACTCAGCGTATGAATAGCACAGGGATCTCTGCAATAAAGTGAGGGGCTGGTGGTAGGCGTGGCATTCCATCTCAGACGTCAAATCAATTTACTTGGTCAAGCGCTAGTGAAAAGGGGATAGACTCCCTCGCTGTCCGGCTAATACCTACTTTAGGCCACCCCGATGACTTTTACAGAAAAAAGAACCAACGATGGAAAAGGAAAGAAAGATACAATTAGAAACGAAAGAAAAGAAAAAAATCAACGCCAAATAAAAAAACAAAATGTACAAGGAATGCGATTCTCTAACTTTTAGGCATCAAATAACCTTAGACGAGTAGAAATGCCGTTAAAATCAATTATTTGATAAAATCAAATATTGTGATCCAGGAATGTGGAGTACCGCTTCATTGCTATTACTTCCAGTTCGACTCTGACTGAAGAAAAACGGAAACAAGAATTAAAAAAGCAGTAAATTGAGAGAGATGAGTGACCTGGTTGTGAGTTTAATCCTCACCGGGTGTCTTAAACATGAGCTCTTTAAGTTAACTTGAAGCAGAAAGGAAACTAAATTAATTTGAGAATTTGCCAATATACTCAAAAATGGCGGACATTTCTTAGACGAAAAGTTGAAAATGTTCAATCATAAGAAGCGAAACAATTGGATGATGATGGAATGGGGGAATGAAGAAAATGATGAGACACTTTGTCATTGGGCGGGAAAGAAATTTTGCACACGAGGGTAATGGCGACAATTTATGATGACAACGTCTCTAAAGAAGAATGAAGGTAAGGTGGATAACGTTGGAGGATAAAAATGTTTGAAGAAAAGAACAGAGACAGAAGAAGAAGAAGAAGAAGAAGAAGAAGAAGAAGAAGAAGAAGAAGAAGAAGAAGAAGAAGAAAAAATAGGCAGGGAAGTATGAAGAAGGAAACAGCGGGGGAAAGAGTTAAAAATAAAGAGAGGTAAGGAGGAAAATGAAAAGGAACGGGGAAGGGAAAAGAAAAGAGAGAAGAAGAAGAAAGAAGAAGAAGAAGAAGAAGAAGAAGAGAAGAAGAAGAGAAGAAGAAGAAGAAGAAGAGAGAAGAAGAAGAAAGACGGAAAAGTACCAAAAGGAATAAAGACGATGAGATGACTAGAAAGAAAAAAAGAAAAGAAGAAAGAAGAAGAAGAGAAGAAGAAGAAGAAGAAGAAGAAGAAGAAGAAGGAAGAAGAAGAAGAAGAAAATAGCAGGGAAGTCATGAAGAAGGAAACAGCGGGGAAAGAGTAAAGAAAAATAAAGAGAGGTGAAGGAGGGAAAATGAAAGGAACGGGGGAAGTGGAAAAAGAAAAGAGCGAAGAAGAAGAAGAAGAAAGAAGAAGAAATGAATAGAAGAAGAAGAAGAAGAAGAAGGAAGAAGAAGAAGAAGAAGAAGTAGAAGAAGAAGAAGAAGAAAAAAATAGCAGGGAATGAGGAAAAAAAGAATGAAAATAACGAAGAAGAAAATGACAGATATAGATATATATTACTAAGCTCAGCCTAAATGTGGCACAAGACCAGAAGTATGAGGCACCCAGTGAGAATCGAACTCACTAACAATGGTCTGTCACGCTAGCTTGCTAACCATTAGGCCGCATGGGGTACCCAAATGACAGATCTAATGAGAAACAGAAGAAGAGAAAAACATCAGGATTGAAGAAATAATAAAGACATGTGATGAAGTGGTTGCATATTTTCTCTAGGTAACTGTATTCAGTATTCGAACCAAGGTATTGTTATTTAATTACCTTGTTTAATGGTATATCAACCTTCATGGGTTATTTAATGCTAAAGCCATCCTTTTAGAATACTAATTAACCCATAGCTAGGGGAGGTTAATACTTTTCCCAATGTTTTTCAAAGTGAACATAATAGCACGAATGGAGTTTGAACTCGCTTACTAGGATGTCGCAGTCCTGCTCGTTAACCACAACGCCACCATGATTACTCGACGCTCTCCCGAAACAAGGTATTAAAACAAACAAATGCCAGTGTTGCTTTGCAAGAGGGCGGGTCCTGTACATTTAGGGGGTTGGCTGTAATACAACATTCTTCACATCTTATTATTGTCATTGCTTTATAGTGAGCTTCTCAAATAGAAAGAAAGAAAAAAGAAAAAAGAAAAGAAAGAAAGAAAGAAAGAAAGAAAGAAAGAACGCGGGAAGAGAAGAATAATGCTGGCAATAGAAAGAAGGGAAGAAAGAAAGAAAATAATAGAATTGGAAAGAGAAAGAGAAAAAAAAACGTAAAAAGAAAGAGATAATACTGGAAATAGAGAGAAAAAAGAAAACAAAGAAAAAAGAAAGAAGGAATAAAAGAAAGAAAAGAATAATACTAGAAATAGAAAGAAAGAAAGAAAGAAAGAAAGAAAGAAAGAAAGAAAGCAAATACTAGAAAAAGAAAGAAAGAAAGAAAGAAAGAACCAAGAATGTGTGAAAGAAAAGAATAAATACTGGAAATAGATGAGAGAGAGAGAGAGAGAGAGAGAGAGAGAGAGAAGAAAGAAAGAAAGAAAAAAGAAAAGAAAGAAAAGAAGAAAGAAGAAAGAAAGAAAGATAGAAGGAAACAGAAAGAATAATACAGGAAAAAAGAGAGAAAAAAAAGTAAGTGAAAAAAGAAAAGAAAGAAGAAAAGAAAAAACAGAATGTGAAAAGAGAAAAGATAATACTGGAAATAGAAGAGAGAGAGAGAGAGAGAGAGAGAGAGAGAGAGAGAGAGGAGAGAGAGGGGATAAATAAAAGAAAACGAAAGAAGGAAGGAAAGAAAGAAAGAAAGAAAGAAAGAAAGAATAATACAGGAAATAAAAAGAAAAAAATAAGTGGAAGAGAAAGAAAGAAAAAAGAAAATAGAATGTGTAAAGAAAAGAATAATACTGGAAAAAGAAGAGAAAGAAAGAAGAGAAAGAAAGAAAAGAAAGAAAGAAAGAAAGAAGAGAAAGAAATAAAAGACGTAATAAAAGGTAAGAAATATAAAAGAGAAATAAAATGTGTAATTCTAATAAGAGAAGAAGTAACACAATCTTCCGACGCATGAATGAAAGTGATTAATGGGAAATAAGAAGAAAAATTGCACCATCTTCAAAAAATAAAGAAATTCAGAAACGAAGGAGAAAAAACGAAAAACGCTCGTTTTTCTTTCGTTCGGGATTTGTGAAATGAGAGAAATAAAAGAAGAAAAATATTTCATTACGTAAAGAAGTCAGGGTCAGATGTTGAGGCGAGGGTGGGTGGGGGTTGATGTTAAAAGAGAGAGAGAGAGAGAGGAAAAAAATCAGTTTGGTTATGAGAGAAAGATGAAATCATTAGCTTCAAGGATGATATAAATGCCAAGTTATTTTGTGTGTTTGTCTTTCGAGAAACCCTAATCTATAAAAAAGAAAAAGGAAAAAAAAAAACAGAAAAAAAAAAAACGAGACTTATAGATCATTTAATTAATCGGGCCGAGAGCAAAGTTTCTACAACTAACCAACAAATATATATATATAATATATATATATATATATATATATATATATATACTAGCAAATATATGCACCCTCCGGGTGCAAGTATTTAAGTTTTAATGTAATGAAATATCGTATTAAATTAGAAAGGCTAATAAGAATGCAGATAAAAAAATTTGAAACAGAGTGGGGGTATAATAGAAAAATAGAAATGAAACTTACTCTTCCATAACTGCCGTCTTTCATTGTTGAATTTTACTTATTTAACTATTTAGTTAAATTAGGAAACAAAGAATAAAATTGCACTTATTTTTTCTTGTTAATGGATTTCATTTAAGATTTATTGAAGAGATTTTTGCTTATATTGATTAAAATAAAAACAAACAGTTAGAAATCAATAATACCAAGCACATATTTAATAAAATCACATTTTTAATATCAATATGCAAATTAGCCTTCCCGTTCACACTGCAAACCGCTATTTTTTGTATATATAAATACAATAGCATGTTAATGATATGTAGATGTGGACAACACTAATAAAATAGGTGAAGCAATTTTATTAATAATTGAGGTTTAAATATAAATAAAATCATGAAGAATGTGATGTAAATAACTATGTTAATTCTGACTCGATTAGTAATATAGTTTCGGTTACAGCCAGAAAAACACACAATCTCCATTATAATAAGATATATATATATATATATATCATAGAAAGGAAGGAAGAACTCAACACCGTAATTCCATAATAAATTTATTTCGACCAAAATTGGGGCCTATATAAATCTAAGTTGATTTGATATAGCTCCCCAAAATCCAGTCTCATCAGATGGGTCTCAATTCACTTTTGAAATTGCACTTCACAAAAAACAAAAAGTAGAATTTTTAAAAATAAATTCAATTTTGGTCGAAAAAAATAAATTCAATTTTGGTCGAAATAAATTTATTATGGAATTACGGTGTTGAGTTCTTCCTTCCTTTCTAAGATAAATATTGCTCTATATATAATCTAAAAAGTTTATTATACATTGAGCTCTCTTTAGTGATTTAAAGATTCACTGTATTTATACATACTGGATCATACAATAATAATACAGTGTGTCTTAGATATCACATATAGAATCATTCCTTACTACCAAGTTTTGGATAAATCTCATAATATATATATAATATATATATATATATATATATATATATATATATATATATGAAATAAAAGGAAATTAATCCGACAGTGTGAATTTGATATATTGAAAAACAAATGATGTTTACAAATGCATGGGAACGGTGCACATTCTCTCCTGATGATCCCATGCATTTGTAAACATCATTTGTTTTTGCAATATATCAAATTTCATATATATATATATATATATATATATATATATAATATATATATATATATAGGTTAGCTGTCGGTAGAGCGTTCGGATAGAAGCCACAAGGTTCCTAGTTTGATACCCGGTCCTCGGCAACTTAGCGTATGAGTAGCACAGGGAATTTGTGAGGTAAAGTAAGGATCTGGTGGTAGGTGTGGCGCGCCCCCTCAGATGCAAAAACAATCTACTTGGTCTAGTGCTAGTGAAAAGTGGATAGACACCCTCGCTAATTGGTTAATACCGACTTTAGGCCACCCCGACGACTTTATGCTCCCATAAATTTGGTATGAACTCTCTAATTGGTAATTTAAATTAACTCTCACTACTAAGCATATAAGCAATGATCGTTTCCCCGGAAATTTGACCACTCAGTGACCGTAAAATACATAAACAAACCTATGTACTTAATAGTTTAAAAACACCAGTCCCCGCTACAGCTGTCAGTGGACGAGGGGATAAGATATCAGGCTGCCAAACGGTCAGTCTGAGTTCGACCCTAGCCAAAGATAGTTGTGTCTAGCCACACTGTAAAGGCGTGAAACGCCGAATCACATGTCTGTGGATGACTTATTAATATATAATATATATATATATATATATATATATATATATAAAGGAATGACTTACCGGTGAAAATATTGGGTTGGTCTCAATATTTGGTTGGTACAAGTGTTATTCGGATAAGTCAGCGATATAACAAATATAAAGTGCTCAATACGTAAGTAGAGTGGATTTATTATAGTGTGTACAGAAATAACATACTTGAGTTTCACCATAAGGATCTTCAGGGTTACATCCACTGATTAATCATAGCTAACTGCAGGAGTTCATGTTGTAAATATGACCGTTGAAAACAGTTTCGCAGTTATTGAACACTATATATATATATATATATATATATATATATATATATATATATATTGTTAAATAATGCAGCCATTTTTTGTCTGCAAGTTTTGTCCTTTGTTTTTTCGTATTGCCGGATTATTTTTGTAATATCTGGCGAAAATTGGCTGATGTATTTGCCATACGAAAAAACAAAGGACAAATTTGCAGACAAAAAATGGCTGCATTATTTAACAATATATGCCTAAATACACACACACACACACACACACACACACACACACACACATATATAATATATATATATATATATATATATATATATATATATATATATATATATAAGAAATCAACCCTGCGAGAACAAAAAATTTAAAGATCCTCTAAATGTCAGAAACGTGCGATACCTCAATATTCGGTAATGGTTAAGGTGCTATTCTGTTGAGTAATGACAATAGGTAGAGTATCTGTTCCAGGTTCGATACTGACTCTTACCAAATCAGCGCGTGAGTAGCACAGATTGAATTAGTGCAGTAAAGTGGGGAGCTGATGGTAGGATGTGACACAAGATCAATTTCTTAAGCGGAGTTTAACAGGTTTATAATCTGTTTTTTCTTATAGAAAGTTTGCCAAACTAAGATTAACGAGCCCAGTCTGCCCTACTATTTACCCATAGCTTGAGGGAGAATAATTGGATTCATACCTTTTCACATGAGTTTTAGTGATATGTAAAATGCAGACAGTATACAAACAGAGCATTCATCAGATACCATCTTGATGGCAACCTTTTATTCTCCGACTGTTGTTTTG
Source organism: Doryteuthis pealeii (assembly GCA_023376005.1). NCBI lineage: Eukaryota > Metazoa > Mollusca > Cephalopoda > Myopsida > Loliginidae > Doryteuthis > Doryteuthis pealeii. The sequence goes on from CM042164.1 coordinate 60,585,493, forward strand.
TTTATTGTTTTTTGTTTATTTAATTTATTTATCTTTTTTTTTTGTTGCCTTAAAACTAGATTTACTTCACTCTAAAATAGAAATTATTTCATATCTTGTCCGTGCGGTGGTTTTGGATAACCTTGATTTTTGGATTGTTGGAATAATTTTGATATATAAGGTGAGCTGGGGCCTACGACTTAAACTTATAGACTCTGTGTGATCGCGTGCATTCAATCAGCCAATCAACAGGCTTAACATGGTTAGTTAACTATTTGATCACCGATCTTGAAAGCCGTTCAGTTGCTCGTAGTTAAGATAGACGAATGGATGAACAACCAAGGATTCTGTCTAACACTAAGGAACACAAGGGATCTCCACTGTAAAGTGCTCTCACCTGCAGCCTAAAAATGGCCAGAAAACTCGTGAATTCAATCAGCCAATCAACACGCTTAACATGGTTAGTTAACTATTTAATAATTGGATTCATATCTTTTCCCATGGGTTTTAGTGATATGTGAAATTGAGACAGTATACAAACAGAGCATAAATCTGATACCTTCTTGATGGCAACCTGTTTACTCTCCGACGATTACAGACCCACACGAAGTCCCTAGAGCAACTGATCCAAGACGTCAATTTTGCAGACGATGCCACCCTTGTTGACTACATAGAGATAGCCTTGCAGCGCATCATTTCCTGTTTCACAGAGGCTGTCTCACTCTTTGGACTAAAAGTCAAATTGAAGAAGACGGAGGTACTCCACCAGCGTGTACCTCGCGAATAGTACCACTCTCCCATCGGCGTGAGGGAATTGAAAGAAGTCTATCGGTTCACTTACCTTAAATTCATACCTTTCCCAAGGGTATTAGCGCTATATGAAATGCAAACAGCCTCTTCCGGGATTTGAACTCGTCTGACCGGGTCTATTTTCTATGCCAGTAACTATTACATCATGCAAATCAGTCACTGGTTGTCCGACTTTTTTAAAATTTATAATTAGATTAAATTATTTTCTTTTATTTCGAGTTGTAAAATTATTTTACAAAAAAAATATAAATAAATAATAAATAAATACATAAATAAAAATAGGACCATTCTGTACTGTTTTTGCTAACCTATAAGATATATTTATTTACAGTGTGTGTGGGGGTGAGAGAGAGGGGGGGGGGCTTTCATCCCCTGTAATCTATACAACCCCTAATGCTATAGCTATTTCCTAGATATGATCAAACTTACGTCCTATCTCATAAACCATCCAAGTAACGTTAATTTTATGGCGTTTTACAAGTTTTTAATTTTTTTAATTTTTTACTTGCGTTAAAACATAGTCAAAACGTCGATTTGAATGTATTTTTCAAGGATTCTAGCGTACGTTTTAAAATATATAAATTTAAGCAACATTTTTAAAGTTACCAAAAATTTTCAAAGTTGCAAACTATCAGGTATTATTAGACCTGTTGGAGGCTTTCTAAAAGTACCAAGTTCAATGTTATTTCATTAATTTTCAATATTGCTACACACGTTCTTTTGGGTTTTTTTAATAGCGCGCTTGCATGTAAAAAAAAAAAAGCTTTCAAATCTCGATATCTAAAATGTTCCAAAATGTTTCGAACGTACCAACATGCTGGAGAAGCAAGAACAAACTCATAAACAATACCGGGTGAAAATGTGCGTTACTTTTATGTGGATTCAGACTCGTTGTCTTGTCAGAATCGTCAAAGTTTTATTTGCAACAAAATACAGAGATGCAACCAGGACTGAACTTTACGCACCGACTCCATGCTAAGCTTAAACTTAAACAACATAACTTTTCAACCGAAATTGCAGGCGTCAAAATTTGCATGCAGACTGCTGGATCAGTGATGCTCGTTAATAAAATCCCAGATTCCTTTTTTGTTCGCCTCACCTAGTTTTTTTTGAAAATCAGAAGAATATATCACGTTGAATAAACAAAGGTTGAGGGAATGGGGTGTGAGGTTGAAGGGCCAGTAACGCTTTACCCTTTGAATCCGCTATAATTAAGCAAAGAATTAGAAACGAATTCTTTTGTTGAGACCTTCAATGTATGTCATTCTCAAAGACTTGGAGAATAATACCGAATTCCTTAACCTTTGTACGGTCTCAGTGAAGAAAGAAGACGACAATTTACTTTTTTCTTTCTTTTATTTTGCTGTTCTCCCTCTGTCCAGGCACCCTAAAATCGATCTCAATAAAACAGGAAGAGCGAGAGAAAGACACGAAATAGGAAAGAGAGATCACGGAATTTGTGGTGGTCAGGCATAAATAGATAATGAATTAACTTGGGAAAAAAGAGGCACACTTAGCGTAACGGTTTTCATCATAGGAATTGGACTCGGTGAGTTCAAATCCTGAACGAGGCTGTTTGTGATTCACTTCACAGCTACACATTTGAATCCATCTGAACCCCTACTCCCAGCTGTAGGTAAATAGTAGATCAGATTGTTTTTGTTTTGATTTTTGTTTATTTTATTTATTATTTATTTTTTTTTTTATTTTTTTTTTTATTTATTTTATTGTATTTTTTTGGCCTTGGTTAATTCAAACTAGATTTTCCCCACATGAAAATAGACCTTATTTTATATCTTGTCCATGGCGGTGCTTTTGGATAAACCTGGTTTTTGGATTGCTGGAATAATGTTGATATATAAGATGTACTGAAACCCACCACTTAAACTTATAGACTCTGTATGATCGCGTGCATTCAATCAGCCAATCAACACGCTTAACATGGTTAGTTAACTATTTAATCACCGATCTTAAAAACGTTCATTTGCTCGTAGTTAAGATAGACGAATGGATCAACAACCAAGGATTCTACCTAACACTAAGGAACATAAGGATTCTGCCTAACACTAAGGAACACAAGGGATCTCCACTGTAAAGTGCTCTCACCTGCAGCCTAAAAATGGCCAGAAAAATCATAACATGGATAAACTTGGGGAAAAATGTTGACATTGGGTAAGATTGTAGATTCAAAGTGATGACTCGAATAAATGCTCGTAAAATCTACGTTCAAACGGGCGGTTAAATTTTGGGCACCAACAATTTACTTTCAGATAACTAGTGATCTATCTTAATGATATATATATATATATATATATATATATATATATATCTTATTATAATGGAGATTGTGTGCTTTTCTGTCTGTAACCGAAACTATATTACAACTCAAGTCACAATTCCCTTAAGTTATTGACATCACATCCTCAATGATTTTATTTTTATTTTAACCTCAATGATTAATAAAATTGTCTAACATTATTAATACTGTTAATCATATCTACATACTAAAAACATGCAATTGTATTTATATATACAACAAAATAGCGGTTTACAATGTGAACGGGAAGGCTAATTTGCATATTGATATTAAAAATTTGATTTTAATAAATATGTGCTTAGTATTATTGATTTCTAACTGTTTGGTTTTATTTTAATGAATATAAGCAAAAATCTCTTCAATGAATCTTAAATGAAATCCGTTAACAAGAAAAAATAACTGTCATTTTATTCTTTACTTCCTCTTTTAACTAAATACTTAAATTAGAAAAAATAACAATGAAAGACGAGAGTGATGGAAGAGTAAGTTTCAATTGTTCTATTTATCGATTATACCTGCCCTCTGTTTCAAATCTTTTTGTCTGCATTCTTATTTAGTTTCATTAGCATTTCTAATTTGATATAATATTTTATTACATTAAAACTTAAATACTTGCACCCTACAGAGGGTGCATATATTTGCTAGTATATATAATGTTGTTCTGGTTCCAACGGGAGAAAATTCAATATTTTATAAAAAAGAAGGTCCGCAAAATGTACTATGTTTTCAGAAAAAAACATTTTTATCTTACATATTACATTGGCATATGTAAGATAAAAAGAATAAAAAATTTTTTCTGAAAACATAATACGTTTTGCGGACCTTCTGTTTTATAATATATATATATATATATATATATATATATATATATATATTATATATTGTCAGTAATCAAGAGCTGTTGACTCCTTTGCACGCTATCTTAACTTAGATATAAATGTTCTATCAACGATATTGAGCACTTGTGTGTGTTTGTATGTGTGTGTGTGTGTGTGTGTGTGTGTGGTGTGTGTGCGTATGTGTGTATGTGTGTGAATAACGGGAAAATCGAGTCAACGACGCTTGGTTACTGACAGTTTCTCGCCTATGTGGATTTTTTCAAACCAGACTTGCAGAACCCAGAACCTTTTGTTTATAGGCGGATGCTCTACCGACTGAGCTGAACCAGGATTTTGGAAGTACGGAGTATAACCCAAGGAGTTAATGATTTTTGATTTAAAAAAAGAAAGATAAATTGCCGGCCTTCACAGTACATCGACAGAGACAAGTTTTTACTTAACTTTTAGGCCTTCTAATAATGTGAACATTCCAAAGGACGGAAAGGAATTCGTAAAACAACTGTTTACACGGAAACACAAAATCACAAAGTCCCCCACCCACCCACAGAGAGGGGGGAGAGCCACACATAGACACACATGTTTCAAAGAGACATTTTCTTAATGGAAGGGATTATGCATTGTTCCTTGCAGAGATGACAAAATTGCATTTGGATGAAACTTCCCGCCTTCTGGAATGTTTTAGCTCTCCATTATATGAACAGAATATACCCCCTCCCACCATATATATATATATATATATATATATATATATATATATATATGAATATATATATATATATATAAATATATATATATGAATATATATATGTATATAATATATGTATATATATATATATGTATATATATGAATATATATACATATATATATATATACATATATATATACATATGTAGATATATATATATGAATATATATACATATATATATAAATACAAATATACATAAATATATATATGTATATATATATATATATATATATATATATATGCATGCGTATATATATATACGTATATATAAATATATACATATATATATAAATATAAATTATATATATAGATGTATATATGTATAAATGTATATATATATATACATGTATATACATATATACATATATATATATGTGTGTGTTTGTGTGTGTGTGTGTGTGTGTGTGTGTGTGTGTGTGTGTGTGTGTGTGTTGGGGTGTCGGGGGGTTCCTTTTGCACTCGCATATTTTCGGGTTTATCTTTGACAAATTTTATTTCTTTGGATTTTTTTTCTTTCTTTCTGCATAAATTTCGAAGTATTCAATTTCATTTCTTTTTTTTTTTTTTTTTTTTGGTTCCTGCTTTTCGGAATGGAATCGGAATTTTCTTGTAGCGTTTGTTGTCTGTGCATTTGATGGTGAATTGTGTTTCTCTTGTCTACCGCTTAAGACGAACTTGCCATTGTTTAGTTCAAATAAAGACATTTTTCCTCTTTCGACCAGGTACTCTCTAGCTGTTTACCAACATAGTTATGTGTGTATGTCTGGCTATCTATCTATATATCTATCAATCTATCTATCTTTGACTCTCTTGTTAGCTCAGTTGGTAGAGCGTTCGGCTAGAAACCACAAAGTTCCTAGTTCGATACCGGTCCTCGCCAACTCAGCGTATGAGTAGCACAGGGATCTGTGCGGTAAAGTTAGGAGCTGGTGGTAGGTGTGGCGCTCCACCTTAGATGCTACATAAACAATCTCCTTGGTCTAGCGCTATTGAAAAGGTGATATACTCCCTTGCTGACTGGCTGATACCGACTTTAGGCCGCCCGGTCGACTTTACTTTACTATATATATATATATATATATATATATATATATATATATATATATATATGTGTGTGTGTGTGTGTGTGTGTGTGCAGGTGGTTATATATATCTATGTATAATATATGTATATATATGTGTATATATATAGGGGTTTATATTTGCTTATTTTTCTCCGTAGGTTGGAGGTATTGACGCACACTATGCATCATTTAAAACCTTGGACCCTTCTTTATTCATATACGAGATGGCAGACAGAATGGATGACTGGAACCCACCTGAATCATGAAGAGAATAACTTTTATCATGATGATCTGCGCTGGCCATTAAAATAAGGAGATTGTGGTTGCTGCCCAATGCTCCTTAATAACAATCATTGTTAATGCTCCACTTTAATAACAATCAGGCATGAACTGGAGAATTGCAATGGAGATTATGAGGCGTTATCAGAAGTATATTCTCTTTCATGATTCATGTGGGTTCCAATCATTTATTCTATCTGTCATCATGTATATGAATGAAGAAGGGTCCAAGCTTTTAAATGATGCGTAGTGTGCGTCCAACCTACGGATGTCATTACGTCCCAGTATATCGATCCTTACCAATGCTTACCTATCCCTTGTCTCGTCAATCTCTCTCTCTCTCTCTTTCTCTCTCTCTCTCTCTCTCTTTCATCACTCTGTCTATCTATCTCACACACATACGTATACACACCTCCCGGTGTCCCCTGTCCATCTCTCTCTCTCGTCCCCCTCTCTCTCTCTCTCTCTCTCTCTCTCTCTCTCTCTCTCTCTCTCCCCCTTCTTTATCACTCTCTGTCTATACACATACGTATACACACCTCCCGGTGTCCCCTGTCCATATCTCTCTCTCCCTCACTCACCCCCTCTCTCTCTCTCTCTCTCTCTCTCTCTCTCTCTCTCACTCACTCACTCAGCCACTCACACACATACACACACACTTTTTATCTTGATTTCCCCTCTCACTCTCTTTCTTATCCATCTCCATTCTCTTCACTTGCTTTGTCTCTTCAACCAAATGTTTTTGTTTTGTTTTTGTTTTTTCCACTCTGCCTAT
>CM042164.1:60597301-60614801 GCA_023376005.1 Doryteuthis pealeii
TCTTCCTTATTTCTTTTTACCTTTCTTTCTTCCTTTTTTTTCGTTTTTACTTCTTTTCTTTCATCCTTCCTTCCTTCCTTTCTTACTTCCTTTCTTACTTCAATGCTTTCTTTTTTGTTTATCTCTGTATTCCTTCCTTTAATTCATTAATTTATTCATTCATTATTTCTTTCCTTCCTTTATTCCTTTCTTTTTTGTTTCTTTCTTCCTTTCTTATTTCCTTCCTACCTTCTTTCTTTCATTCTTTCTTTCTTTAATGATTTCTTTCTTTCTTTCTTTGTTCCTTTCATTCATTCATTCATTTATTCATTCTTTTTCTCTTTCTTTCTTTCTTTCTTTCTTACTTCTTATTTCCTTATTTCATTTGTTCCTTCCTCTCCTTCTTTCATTCTTTCTTTCTTTTTTCCTTCCTTATTTCATTTGTTTGTTTGTTTGTTTGTTTGTTTGTTTGTTTCTTTCTTTCTTTCTTTAATGCTTTCTTTGTTTCTTTCTTTATTCCTTCCTTTTATCCATGTATTCTTTCTTTCTTTCTTTTTTACTTCTTTCCTTCCTTTCTTTTTTCTTTACCTTCTTACTTCTCTTTTTCTTTCTTCCTTTATTTATTATAATAAATCATTACATTCTAAATATCTATTAGATTGTAATACTTGAAACCATACAACTGTGTGCAAACAAATCTTATTATAATGGAGATTGTGTGTTTTTCTGTCTGTAACCGAAACTATATTCCTACTCAAGTCACAATTCTCTTAGTTATTGACATCACATTCTCCATGATTTTATTTTTTTATCTAAACCTCAATTATTAATAAAATTGTCTTGCATTATTAATACTGTTAACTATGTCTACATACTAACAACATGCAATTATATTTATATATACAAAAAATAGCGGTTTGCAGTGTGAACGGGAAGGCAATTTGCATATTAATATTAAAAAATCGAATTTAATAAATATGTGCTTAGTATATTGATTTCTAACTGTTTTGGTTTTATTTTAATGAATATAAGCAAAATCTCTTCAATGAATCTTAAATGAAATCCATTAACAAGATTAAAATAACTGTCATTTTATTCTTACTTCCTCTTATAACTAAATACTTAAATTAGAAAAAAATAACAATGAAAGACGAGAGTGATGGAAGAGTAGTTTCAGTTGTTCCATTTTTTATTATACTCCCTCTGTTTCAAATCTGTTATTATACTCCCTCTGTTTCAAATCTTTTTATCTGTATTCTTATTTAGTTTCATTAGCCTTTCTAATTTAATACAATATTTTATTACATTAAAACTTAAATACTTGCACCCGGAGGGTGCATATATTTGCTAGTAAGTATAATTAAAAAGAAATAATTACTTGAAACCATATAATTATTAGTGTTACATACACATACACATATACCCATGTTGTGTACATACACAAGTGTTCTTTTACTGGAGAGAGGAGAGAGATATACATAGGTAGACAGAGAGATGCATTACTTACTTCTTTGGCCATTGGTGATCTCTAGTCGTTTCTATCCTTTCTCTCCATGTTGAATTCTATTTCTAGATTCTTGTTGGCTGTTCGTCTCTGATACATTCCTTCTTCTTGGTCAGTCTTGTTTGCCAAGACATTCATCAATCAAGAACACCATATTATTTCTTTAAACTTTTATTTACTTAACTAAAATTCTTCTTCTAACTAACACAACGCGCGTGTGCATTTGAGCCCATGCTTCTCATCGGACATCCAAGCTGGAACTGCTGGGTTAACATGGTCCCACGTGACTTCACGTATTTCGCGGTCTTTCTGTAATATTTCATGGAAAGTCCCGCCCCGTGATACGCAACATTAGTATTAGATAGGAATACTCGAAACCATACAACTGTATGCAAACTATTTGTATTAGGAATACTTAATATCATATAAATGTGTGATAAAAATACTTATAAAATGCTATTCCACAAACCTTTAGTCTTTTTTTCTTTCTTTCTTTTCTTTCTTTCTTTCTTTTCTTTCCTACACTTTAAAAAATATTTTTTTGTCTTTCCAAATTTTCCCGCTCAACAACACCTTTTTTTCCTGCCCTTCCTTCTCACTTTTACCTTTTTAATTCTTGCGCGTCAAATTTTCTCCATTATTTGCGACAAAGGAAGAATCAAGAATTCTTCAAACTTTTTCATTTTTTCTTTCCCCCACCCCAATATTTTCATTTCTTTGTTCTCATCTATATATCAATACTCGTGTTCCTTAAAAGTACGACAGTTATCATCCTGCAACACTCTCTGTTTAAAAATGAGACCGTCCAAATCGTCGAAGATGGAAGGCAAAAATCTAAATCCTGCTTATCTAGTGTTGCTTATTCGCCAAATTCTCATTTCTTATGAGTGTCGTCACCTCAGCTAAATAATGGACCATTCCGTTTTTATTATAAAGAAAGGGAAGAAAAAGGACATGTTACACAGAAAAATATAATAAGAAAGAAAGAAAGAAAGAAAGAAAGAAGAGGAAATATAGATAGCGATAACGCTAATCTGTTTCAATCGAACATAATGAATAGTTGGAAAGAAAGAAAGAAAGAAATAAAAAAGAGTGTGTGTGTGTGTGTTTGTGTGTGTGTGTGTTGTGTGTGTGTGTGTGTGTGAGAGAGAGAGAGAGAGAGAGAGAGAGAGAGAGAGAGAGAGAGAGAGCTAAATCAATATTCAATTTTTCATATTGAACTATTCGCAATGGAAGTAGACATATCAAACCTTGTAATAATTAAATTATCATACTGTGGTATATCCACAGGTCCTGCTAGTTTACAATTAATTACTCGTGGTATAATCGTTAGCAAGCTAGTCTCGCATATCCTTTACTACTGAAACGCGAGTTTGATCTAGGTAGGATGCCCCATACATTTTACTTTGTGCCAAAACCGACCCGTAGGTAAATAATTATTTTTGCAACTATCTACTCTCTTTTTTCTTCTTTTATCCTTTTTTTTTCTTTCTTTCTTTTTCTTTTTTCTTTTTTCTTAATGTTTTTTTTTTCTATTTTGAAAGAATTCTTTTCTCATTCCCGCTCATCGTGAAGAAATTTTATTTCCGTTTTAAACTTTTTTCATTCCTCTATTTACTTATCTATCTATCTTCTTCTTCTTTTTCTTTCCTTCGTTTTCACTTATTTTTCTTCTTCTTTTTCTTTCCTTCGTTTTCACTTATTTTCTTATTTTTCTTCTTTTTCTTTCCTTCCTTTTTCACTCATTTTTCTTCTTCTTTTTCTTTCCTTCCTTTCACTCATTTTTCTTCTTTTTCTTTCCTTCCTTTTCACTCATTTTTCTTCTTCTTTTTCTTTCCTTCCTTTTCACTCATTTTTCTTCTTCTTTTTTCTTTCCTTCCTTTTTCACTCATTTTCTTCTTCTTTTCTTTCCTTCTTTTCTTTTCACTCATTTGTAGCGCAATTATTATGGTCTACGCGGAAATCGGGAATTGAAAAATAAAACGATAATCGGATTTCTGGAGAAAGAGAAGAAAAAGAAATAAGAACAAAGGTTAAAGTTTGGAAGAGTAAACACACAAACGGGTGTCCGTAATGACCGAATAATGACCCTGGAAATAGATTTAAAAATAAAAATGGAAGTTTCGGGTCTTGACTGGAACAGGATGCGTCTCTCCCACCCCCGGGGACGAGAAACAGAAGAGGAAAATCAGTCCTTTTTCGGCTGGGCCCTGGTGGGAGTCAGACGTGTTTCCCGGTTCCCCGTATGTGTTTGGGATAGTAGTACTGAACATGATAATATGTTAGAAGATAGAATAATCTAAATCTCTCTCTCTCTCTCTCTCTCTCTCTCTCTCTCTCTCTCTCTCTCTCCTCTCTCTCTCTATCTATCTATCTATCTATCTATCTATCTATCGTTCCTCCTCTCTGAAAAAGAACCCACCAGCCTGAGAGGAATAAACAACCCTTTGTGTCTATAAGCTTTGAATATGTTGTTTCTGAACTAACAACTATTACTACTACTAACGACAACTACTACTACAACTCGACGTTGGGTCCACATGCTGCACATTCCCATCGTTTTTTTTTCTTTCTTTTTCTTTTCTTATACTCTTGTCTTTTTTCTTCTATCTTCACTCTTCTCTTTCTTCTTTTTCTTTCTTTTTCTTTCTCTCTCTTCTTTCTTTCTTTCTTCCTTCTTCCCTTCTCTCTCTTTTTTATCTTTTTTTTCTTTCTCTTACTTTTTCTCATATTCTTTTCCGCTTTTTTTTCTTTTTCTTTTTCCTTCTTCTTTACTTTTCCTTTATTTATTGTTTTTTCTTTACACCGATTTCCCCTTCATTCTTTCATTCAAAACTGGACAGGTAAGTCTTAAATCGAACACATTAATCGATTTCTGATCAGATGTTTTCCGCTGTATAAAGTTCGCTGAATGTAATTAATACTCATCATTGAATTATGTGCGTTGACAGAAAAGGACAGAAAAGGAGATTATGTTCAAAAGTATTTCTTACTTAGAACGAAACATTTTTTTTTGGTTTGTTTTTAACATTCAACAATGTACGAATTGATCTTCTTACACTCAAATCATTTTTATTCTTATTATTTGTTTTTAGATCCTTGCACTTATTTCCCGCCTAAAAAAATCTGAGGATTTTCTGATCTATCTAAATCTGCTTACTTCAATTTCATATATATATATATATATATATATATATATTTATTGTGTGTGTGTGGTGTGTGTGTATACACGCATATATATATATATATATATATATATATATATATATATATATATTGTTACATTCGAGTTCAACAGAATATTTTTTTCTGTGGAGAATCTACAATAAGAATTCTCCGATATTCTATTTTGTGGGATGCATACAAGTAAAAAAAAAGTCGTCGGGATGGCTCTAAGTCGGTATCAGCCAGATAGCGTGGAAGTCTATCCCCTTTTCACTAGCGCTAAACTAAGGAGATTGTTTTTAGCATCTGAGGTGGAGCACCACACCTACCATCAGCCTTTACTTTACCGCACAGATCTCTGTGCTACTCATACGCTGATATGGCGAGGACCGGTATCGAACCAGGTACCGGTCGTGATTCAAGTAAATAAAAGTAAAAGTACCGGCTTGTGGTTCGTTTCTCCACTCGAATGGTCGAATGGAGTTTGCAAGGTCTAAGATGATGAAACATGAAATATACACGAAGGAAGACATTTTAACAAACCGGCGAAAGAGCAACAAATACGTGGATATAATTTAACTATAATATTATTTATAAGATAATAAAATTGTATTTTTGTGGTGCGTGCGGATACCTTGGTGCAGATATAAATTTATTTCGGCATTTCTTTGTCTCCTCAGGTTATTTGCCGCTCATCCCACTTATGAGGGCTTGACACAAGAACATTTTTATGTGGGCCCACCCACAGCCGAAGCCTATGGATGGTTAGTGGAAAAAATTGCGTCGATCCTGTCGGCATTCCCCCAGAAGGGGGGCGCCTCAGGCACTGGGCAATAAACCCAGCCCTGTCCCTTTAAATCAAGGGGGCAGGTATTGCCTGGGGGGATAGCCCCCTGAGATCGACGCTATTATTTTACTAAATCTGGTCTAGCGGTCGAAGCTCACTGGACCTCCCCGGTCGGGAGTTACAAATTTCTTTGTCTCGTCAGTCTGATCTTTATTAATTCGAAGACCGCATAGCAGTCTCACAGATATGATCTGCTCGTTTTACAGATTTTCTTTTTCTTTTGCTCCTCCCGCTTTTGTTAAATACGCCAGCTCACGCGGAAGGAGACTGAAGAGACAAATAAATGCCGAAATATATTTATATCTGCACACCAATGTATCTAAAAAAGAAAAGGATATAGAAATAACGAATAAAGAAAGGAAGAAAGAAAGAAAGAAAGAAAGAAAGAAAGAATGAAGAAAGAAAGAAAAATATAGATTGATAAAAAAGAAAAAGAAAGTAAAGGAAAGAAAAAAAGAAAGAGCATGATAGATAGATAGATAGATAGAAGATAGAAGATAGATAGATTAGATAGATAGATAGATTGATAGATAGATAGATAGATAGATAGATGTGGTCTGAATACCTAAGTTGACAGATAGAAAAGGAATATGCAAATTATCAATGTAATGTTGCTCTTTTGTCAATTGGGTTTCGCAACAACCTCGTATCACTCTTCAAACATTTTAAAATTGAAGTTTTCCGGTGTTTTTTACGAATGAAATTTACAAAAAAAAAAGAAAGAAGAAAAGAACAGAAAAAAAAGGTCCTGCCTTTTATCGTAAATAAGCCTGAATATTTTGAGGCCCATTTTGCGAAATGTACTTGTCATGTTTACGACTTTGTTTTAGCTGTTGTCAATATAGATTCTGTCATACGACAATGTCAATATGGATTGGATTGGATTGGATTGGATTCTGACATTATTAATTGACACAATATCTCTTGCAAAATGTGGATTGAGAAATAGGAAAGAAAATAAAAATCTTTTCTTTTTTTTTTGAAAAAAAAAAGCGATCGAGCTCTCTCTCTCTCTCTCTCTCTCTCTCTCTCTCTCTCCTCTCTCTCTCTCTCTCTATCTATCTATCTATCTATCTATTGTCTTCTCTCTCTCTCTATAGTAAATATTATAATATTTTATATCTGTCTATCAATCTATTTCTCTCTCTCTCTCTTCTCTCTCTGTCTCTCTATCTATCTATCTATCTATCTATTTTCTCTTTCTATATATATATTGCTCTCTCTCTCTCTCTCTCTCTCTCTCTCTCTTCTCTCTCTCTCTCTCTCTCTCATCTATCTATCTATCTATTCTATTATCTGTCTATCTATCTATCTATCTATTTCTCTCTCTCTCTATCTCTCTCTCTCTCTCTATATATATATATATATATATATATATTATATATCGCGCGCGCTCTCTTCCGCCCTTGGTCTCCTCTCCATCCCTACTTTCTTTCCCTCTCTATCTCCCCCTTCCTCTCCCTCTCTCCTCTACCTCTCATTCTCTCTCTCTCCTTCTCTCAGCTTCTCTCTCTCCCTTTTCTCTCCCTACCTCCCGTCCTCTTCCCTATCTCCCTCTCATCCTCTCTATCCCTCCCACTTACCACCCTCTCTCCCCCCTCTCCATCTTTCTCCTCCTCTTTCTCCTCTCCCCTCTCTCTCTCTACCCCCCCCCCAATTTCTCTCTCCTTCATTGAAAACACGCATCCATGTATAAAGGCGTAGAAACAACAACCAAAAAAAAAAAGGGCTGTATAAAATCGAGGGTTGAGAAATCTGTGAATAAAATTGAATGAGTTGTCAAAGATTAGCCGAATAGTTTCCACTGAACAAGAGAAATATCTGACTTGAAAAAAAAAACAATGAATTTAAAATGAAAATAAAACCGAAACGAAATTTGACTCTTTATATTATTGTTGAATTTTCTATCTTTTTTTAGAAAATAAACTGAAGCGAATGTCTTGATAAAATTGATAAATTCTCGCGAAGAAAAAAGTTAGTGAATTACAAATAGATAGATAGATAGATAGATAGATAGATAGATTGAAAGAGACTAAGAGATATAGATACGACTATACTAGATATCAATAAAATGGATAATACAGATAGATAGATAGATAGGGAAGGAAGAACATAGATAGATAGATAGATAGATAGATAGTCAAAAAGGAAGAAAAAAATTGAAAAAAGAAAAGAATAATATCATTGAGAATAAGAAAGAAAAGAAAGAAAGAAAGAAAGAAAGAAAGAACACATAATAGATAGATAGATAGATAGATAGAAAGATAGAAGGAAGGAGAGAAGGAAGGAAAGAAGAACACATATATATGGATATATATATATATATATATATATATATATATATATATATATATATAATATATAGAGAGAGAGAGAGAGAGAGAGAGAGAGAGAGAAATAGATGATTGATAGATAGATAGATAGATAGGAAGGAAGGGAGGAAGGAAGGAAGAACACAGATAGATATAGAGTAATAAAAGGCTAATAGATAATAGATAGATAGATATAGAGATAGAGAGATAGAAGAGTGGGGGGAGACATTATCAGACTATGGATTGATAGCTATATATATATATAAATATTTATATATATATATATATTATATTATAATATATAGAGAGAGAGAGAGAGAGAGAGAAGAGAGAGAGATAGAGAGATAAATGATCAGACTACGATAGATTGATAGGTACATACGAGCTGGTGAGATAGATAGATAGATAGATAGATAGATAGATAGATAGTGTGGTTTAAATAACTATATAGAATTTCTGATGAGAAAAAAGTCAGGGAATTACAAATAGTAATAGTTTAAATAAAAAGATAAGATAGATTTAGAATTTTTACGAAGACAAAATAAAGTCGAATCTTAAGTTGAAACGTGCGAAATAAAAACGAAAAGATGTACTGAGGCTGTCGGCAAATCCGCCATGATGAATCGGAGCGGACATCTTGTCATTTTGATTTGGCGCCGCCATTTTTCATGATCTGCCAGGGAGACGAAAAATTCTTGCAAGGATTTTCCTCTTTGGGATACGTCTACCGTTTTTGTGGAATCCCTTAAGTTTTAAATGTCACAGGTTTCATTTTTTTTTGTTTATTTGTTTTTGTTTTGTTTTTTTGTTTTTTTGTTTCAATCGTTTTCCATTTTCTGTAAAGTGTGTATAAATCCGAACCCTTTTTTTTTTAATTCCTAAAACAAAAAGAAAGAGAAGAAAAAAATTACGGCTTCGTTTTTATTTTATCGTTAAGAATATAGATTCGTTAAAGAATACAAAACGTGGCAACCCTGTCCGGTATGATTGATTTAAATGCATCGAAGAAGCGCTGTTAGTGGGGTTTAAAGCCTTTGCCATTTAAAAGCGGGAAATCTCTAGGGACGAAGATATGAAAATAAGGGCAAGGGTGATAACTTAAGGGGATACAGTTGGCATAAGCTGTAACATCTTTTTGGTTTATTTATTTATTTTTGGAAAATTCTCTCTTTGCTCTTCATCGTCAAAAAAAAAAAGAAAGGGGTAGAGAGAGATAGAAAGATATTTAAAAAAAGCAATAACGTATAAATTGAAGATTAGATGAGAAATAATGAGGGAGGAGAGATACAATTGAGACAGAAATTAATTTATCTTTAAATACAAACAGATACGAATATTATAATTCCCCAAATATCTGCCGGTTCGCCTGTCTGTCAGCCCGTCTATAAGTTTTTAGAAGTATAAGAAAGAAAGAAAGAAAGAAAGAAAAACAAAGGAAGAAAAAAACGAACAAACGAAGAAGATAGATAGCAATATGGCTAGATAGATAGATAGATAGATAGATAGATAGATAGATATTGATAAAGAAAGAAAGAAAGAAAGAAATAGATAGATAGATCGATAGATAGACAGAAACACAGGAGAAAGAACAGAAAAGGAAAGAAAGAACACAGGAAGAAAGAACATGGATAGATAGATAGATAGATAGATAGATAGATAGATAGAAGTAAAGAAACACCTCAGATAGATAGAAAACTAAAAGAAAGAGCATAGAAAGAAAGAAAGAAAGAAAGAAAGAAAGAAATATAGATAGATAGATAGATAGATAGATAGATAGATAGAAACAAGAAACAAGGAAACAAAGAAATTCAGATAGATAAATAGATAGATAACAAGAAAGAAAGAAGAAAGAAAGAAAGAAAGAAAGAAAGAAAGAAAGAAAGAACACAGATAGATAGCTAGCTAGATCGATAGATATGTTGAAAGGAAAAATAAACAAACGAAAGAAAATGCTGAATGGATTAAAGAGAT
Source organism: Doryteuthis pealeii (assembly GCA_023376005.1). NCBI lineage: Eukaryota > Metazoa > Mollusca > Cephalopoda > Myopsida > Loliginidae > Doryteuthis > Doryteuthis pealeii. The sequence continues at coordinate 60,607,080 of CM042164.1, forward strand.
TTACTAACACGTGTTTCGGCCAGGAGTTTGTTCATGTACACATGTATTCTATTTATTATTATTTTAAATATAAAATAAAATAATAATAATAGAAAACTTCAAAATCTTTAAGCATACAAATAATAACGGCCTTCGTCAGAATAAAAACCATTACATTAGATAGATAGATAGGTAGATAGATAGATATTTAAATATCTAAACCATTATTGTGAGCTCTAGATGAAAGTTAATGGAGACAAAGGCGAAATGATAAGATGACAACGAATTCATATCAGGAAAAGGAAAAAAATTCAGACACCTGGTTACAGAAAAATACCACTCACTGTCGATGACAGAAAGACCAATTATTTGACTAATCGTAGCACACCCCCAATGATGGGTGGTTTTATTGGCCACAAATTTAGGTTGTTACATGTCCTCTGTCGGTTAATAAATTATAGTCTGACTCTTTAGAAAAATCCCAACTCTCCTATGTGACCGTTTTTCGCACCCACCCGAGAGTTCTCGTGATTGACCTTCTATTGTCGGTCACACAACCGGATACCAGATTCATTGTTTATAGGTGACGACCACATTATGCTAAACTGGTTTTTAGTCGGGATCTATCCTAATCCTCTATGTCTTCGAAATATACCATTCTTAGAAGCGCGCGGTGTAATGGTTAAATGAAGTGGAGAATTGCAATGGATACTACGAGGCTGTGGCTAGAAGAAAGCAACATAACAGACGATCATTGCGTTCGTACAGCAGAATTCCTCGAAAATATATAGAAAAAAAGTTTTGGAGGACCCTGGCATTGGAATTTGGGCTTTGTCACGAGAATTGAATATTTCAGCTTCTACCATGAAGCTTGCACTCAATGAAGACCTTCACTACTACTGATACAAGAAGTCGTAGAGGTCAACTGCTCCCAGAAAAGGCCCGTGAAAATTTCTGACAAAGGCAAATAAATTTCTGGGCAAAGTGAAAGATACTGCTGAACTACAAACAATCTGGTTCTTTTCCGATGAGAAAAACTTTTGCCAAGATCAAAATACAACACGCAGAATAACAGATGGCTTGCATACAGTCCAAAGGACACTCTCGTGTCATGCAGACTAAATTTCCCCAAACTTTGATGCTATTCGGATGTGTTTTCCTCTGAGGGTGATGTGATGACTACGAATTTTTTCAGAGAGGGTATCAGGTTGAATTCAGATGCCTACGTGGAGTTGCTAAACATTCTAGTCAAGCCCTGGATAAAAGGGTAGTCAGTGGTAGGCCAATGTATGACAGCAGGATTCGGCCCCTGCCACATCTCTGGGAAAAGTCAAAAATGGTTGTCGGCGAATTTTTACGACTGCACCAGTCCCAATGTTTGGCCTCCGAACTCCCCAGATCTTAGCCCATCGATTATTATGTATGTGATACTGTTGGAAAAGACACCAATCGTCGTACCAGTACTACAAAAGCCCAGTTCATCGACAGAATTGGGGTAGTTTTTGAGACCCTTCCCAGGGAAACTGTAACATCAGTTTGCTCCAGGTTCCGGAGCAGGATTGAGGCAGTGATCGACGCTAATGGCGGTTATTTGAGTAAAACTTGTTGACAGTGGCGTAATTTCCGTGCCTGTTGAATTTATCTACAATCCATTACATTTTTCTGTTTCCTTATGAAACTCACAAATTTATCCCGAACACCCGGTATATAGTAGGCGGAGTGGCCTATTGTCGGTATCATCCGGAGTCTATCTCCTTTTCGCTAGTGATAAATCAGATCATTTTTTTTGCATCTGAGGTAGAACTCCACACCTATCATGAGTTACCCTCTTTACCGCACAGAAACTGTGATACTCATGCGCTGAGCTGGAGAGGGCCGATATCGAACCAGGAACTTTGTGGTTCCGAGGTGCATGCTCTACCGCCTGACCAGAGAGAGAGAAAGAGAGAGATAGAGAGAGAGAGGGAGAAAGAGAGAGAGAGAGGGGGAGAGAGGTGGAGAGGGGAGAGAGGGGGAGAGAGGCAGAGAGGGGGGAAGAGAGATTATTACATGATCTTTAAAAGAATAAAGGACCTTTGAGTAGGCCCCACGTGAATTTTCAGTTGTTCGAAAAACGAAAATATTTTGATACACCCCATGTTGTAAATTAAATAGTTATCTCCCTTTGATTAATCTTATCTTTTGATTAACCTTAACCTTTAACTCCGAATTATCTCCCCTGTCCGCTAGGGAACATTGTACATATACATTGTACATTGTACATCTCCTCTATGAGTTAAATAGAAAAATGTATTTATAAAAAAATTGTATTATCCATTAAGAATTGATTTATTTCAAAACGTTATCGGCATTAAATGACCCACTGTGGTTGATATGCCGTAAAACAAACCAAACCAAGCCTATCTCGGAAAAAAACAAAACATTGTACATATATACGAACGCGAGCGTTTTGTTTTGAGATTGAACTGTTACAACTGGTACGTCTATTTTTGGTATTAAGACATATCTTAACGGTTTCTCAGTCTTATCATATTTCTACTCTTTACACTTCACCTCATCCTCATGAAAACATCGACTCTTCAATTGATGCATAAGTTCGTGTCTATAGACATTTCGTCGATGCACATAAATATCTGGGACTTTAAAAAAATATGGGATATAAAATAAATAAAATAGCGACTCTTTGATATTACTTTTTGTCGTTTTTTGCCTTCTCCGGGGAGACTGTTGCTTCTGGAATGGGTGGTAATGGGGGAAAACGTCCCTGTTGCTTCCGTTGTGGGTTTTTTTTCCCGCGCGCGGCAAAGCGATCGCCTGCACCCTTTCAAATAACGGAGGGCGTTTTAAACGGAAGGGGAAGATGAAAAGGTAGAGAACTCTTTTGGAATGAACAGCGGCAAATTAACATGAAAATAAAAAATTTAAAAAAATATATTTTTTAAAAAAGGCAAAAACATTCAGAATCTTATATTTGCAAATGAAATTAGCTATTTTACTTGGTGTGTGTGTGGGGGGGAGGGTAATCCCCTTAGCGTAGTGGCTAAAGTGCTGGACTGTGACATCGTAGTAAGCTGGTTCTAATTCCACTCGCGATATTACGTTCAGTTTCAGACTAATACCCTTGGTAAAAGTATATCCGCTGGTTCCTCTAGTGAATATTAGTATTAGAACCGCTATCCTGTGCTTTACACGTATTGTTGAGCCTTAAGAGTTAATCTATAGCCATTCTTGAGACGAATAGAATATATTACAGATACAGAGTGTTTAGGGATTGGCTAGAACGGGAAAGAATGGGGCAATTCCATGTCAAATCACACAGAAAGAAGTAAAATTGTCACCTACCCACTTCAATTTTTCTGAAATGTTATGCAGGTGTGGGCTGTATTAAAGTTAGACAATCCCCAAAATTTGAGCTTCCAATTCCAAAAATTGGCGGAGTTATGTCGATTTTAATTCTTCAAATTCGGTGGGGTTAGCGAAAAATAGCGACTTTTTATAATCTATTTTTGTCTGTAAAATGAGTTCAAGAGTTTACCTACTTCTAAAAATTGGTCTATAAAATCATTTTTACCTAAGAAACCCAAAAATGCTACCGAAAAATAACTCCGCCTATTCTTGGAATAGGTAGCTCAAATTTTGGGGAATGCGTAACTTTAAGATAGACCAGTACAAAATTTCAGAAAAATTGAAGTGGCTGGATAACATGGCCTGGATGATTTGACATGGAATTACCCACTTGGGATTTACGGTCAAGACACACTGAATGAACCAGTTCCCACCAGATCAGCCAAATTACGCTGCAACGAGGCTGCTGGGTGACCACTTAGTAACAGCAGGTACAATAAGCAAACTGAAACATGCGTACTTAACAACACAAAGTAAGGCAGGAAACTAAGGCATGCGTACTTACAGTGGGGAAAATAAGTATTTCACCCCCTGCTGATTTTCTGAGTTTGCCACGTTACAAAAATAGAAATGGTGTATAATTTTCAGAGTAGGTCCGTCTTGAAAGTAAGAGATAGAATATTAAAATAAAAATTGGAAAATCACATTATATCAATTTTTCAACATTTATTTGTATTTCATTGAAAAAATCAGTATTTCACCCCAGGGTTTCTTCACCAAGTACTCAGTTATATTTTGCTATGGAGTGAAAATCAGCAGGGGGTGAAATATTTATTTTCCCCGCTGTAACTACATAAAGACAGCAAACTAAGGCATGCGTATTTAACTACACAAAGTAAATGATGACAATAGAGAAAACGGCTCTCAGAATGAATGAAATAAAAAGGGGGACAAAGGAAGCGAGAAAGAAATAAAGGGATTCGGATAGGAGAAAAGCTATAAAGGATACCGACAAGGAATTATTGGAAAATAGGGGGAGGGAGACAGACAAACAAACAGACAGACAGACAGATAAATATCAGAAAACAGTATTTGGTTCCAGAGTAAAAGATCTATGGACCATTTGTAAGAGGGAGAGAGACAGACTGGCGCCAAAGAACAAACAGACCGATAAATACCCACAATGACCGAATACAACTATTAACCGAACGTGCATTGACGGGATCACGAGACCTTGCGTGAGGGATCACGGGAAGGATCTGACCTAAATACTGAGTTGGTGATTTTTCTTTAAAAAAAACCCTTCGAATATTCTGGAAAATTGTAGCTGGTCAAAACGAATAGCGTATCACCGAGAGGCCAAAATGACAAAGGAGCAATATTTCAGTGGCTAGAGCATAAGACTGTCGGGCAGAATATTCTGAGGTTTTGTTTGATTAGGGCCTTTTTAATTTATAATATTCTTAATTTTTTCGGTTAAATCCCATCTTCAACGGTTAGTATTGATTTACAATTTTTCCATTGGATTTTAACCTTCGAGTAGAGCATGATACGCCAATAAGCGCTTTACTGTATAGAAGTGTATATAAGTGGACAGAGAAGTTTAAGATATCAAGCTCCTACCAATGATGAAAAGATTCAGCAAACTCGAGCGATGGTAATGGAGAACCGGCAAGTTATCATCGATGAGTTAGATCGTTCTCTGCAGATTAGTCATAGTTCTGCCAATCAAATCATCTAGGATGAGCTCGGCTTCCAGAGTGCGGATAATTTTTGAATCTCCCTCGTACATATATATATATATATATATATATATATATATATATATATATATATATATATATATATGTCTGTCTGTCTGTCCGTCTGTCTGCCCGTCTGTGTGTTGTATCGTGTTTGTATGAGAAGATGTAATGGGTGTATGTATTGTGTGTGTTCTGGTAATTGGTCTCTCTCTCTCTCTCTCTCTCTCTCTCTCTCTCTCTCTCTCTCTCTCTGTGTGTGTGTGTGTGTGTGTGTGTGTGTGTGTGTGATATTCAAAAGTTCTTCGATGCTTAGTTTGATCAACAGTCAAAATATTCAAAATGATTTTCTAGGTTGGATCATTGCTATGCTCGCATAGACAGGAAACACCCAAAGAAGGCCGGGGGATATAGCTGCCAAAACGTTGTATTTTTTACATTCCACTATAAAGTCGATAACAACAGATGCTAGAGCATTAGACTGTCGGGTTTAATGATTTGAGGTTTTGTTTGATTAAGGGCTTGTTATTTTACAATATTCTTAATTTTTCCGGTTAAATGCTATCTTCAACAGCCACACTGATGAGACGTGAAACGTCGAAACACGGTGTCTGGGGATGACTTATTATATGCTCCCAAAACCCGGTTGAGCTCTCTTGGAGCGATTTTAAGTAAAATATTCATTGTTTGGTGACGTCAGCATAACTTCATAATGAGGTATTTACCTCTACCTCCCACCAGGTAAGGATGTCGCACAGACTTATTTTAACGTGGGAGGCCACGCACAAACCGAAGCTCATGCGATAGCTATTGTAAAAAAATTCATGGGTCCCTTAGGAATTCCTCTTTGGAGGCGCAATCCATGCGTCGCAGTGTTTTTCTTTTTTTCTTCCCTCACCATTTCAAGCTAACTGTAAATACATTTCAATAGTTTCTTAGAAACGAATTTCACAGGATAGGTTACAAGGTAGGGGTTAGACGGCTTTAGTTGTTTCCCCAGATCATAAATAAAAACACTACAATTTAACATTAGTTGGTATCCATAATTTTTCCCGGGGACATTCAAAGCAAATAAGTGTATCCCAAGACGCACTAAAATAAAATTTAAAAAAACTATCAGCACCACTGCTGGTGGCTTCGCTCCAAGTGACGTCACCAGAAATGGGGATGGCCAATAACTTTTTGAACAACAGCGGCCTTTTAATCAAAGAAACTTTTGATGCCCAAATCTACCCAACCGTTTCCTAGTGACCACCCGTATTTCTCGGCAATTTTTCAAAAATCCCCCTGTATCCTACCGACACTATCCTTTCACACATCGACGTCCACTTCTCCGAGTCGTTTCCTGTGCGACGTCATCCCGGGCTGAAGGGGGACGAACTAATGCCGTGGATTAGAAGTGGTTGAAGGAGGTTGATGCTCTCGTAAGCATCACTAGAGATCGACGCTTAAAGTCTACCCACCCTAAGTCACCGTTCCACGGCGCGCTCTTTGTGTTTGTCAGTGACTCACGTCTCTGGCATGCAACTAAATTTGCCCTAGAGCCATTAGTTGTTGTCGGGGGGTTGAGCTTGCCTTTTTTGTCTTTGAGTTTCCCACTATTTTGTCCATGTTCTTCCTTTTTGTCAAACTCACCCCCCTTTTCTCCTACCTCTCCTTTTCTCCTTACTCTCCTTTTCCGCTTTTTTTCCTTTTTCTTCTTTTTATCACATACTTAACTTTGCTTCTTTACTCGTCTTTTATGCTTCTTCTCTCTTTTCCTCTTACTCTTCTCTTGAAACTTATTTTGACTTTTTATTACTCTTCTTTTCATCGGAACTCTTTTCTTTTCTTTTCATCGCTCTTTTCTCCTTACTCTCCTTTTCTTCACCCTTTCCTTTTCTCTTTTTTATCAAATTGCTTAACTTTGTTTCTTTATTCGTCTTTTATGCCTACACTTTCTTTTCACCTTACTCTTCTTTTTCAACTTATTTTGCCTTTTTATTGCTCTTCTTTTCAGTGTCACTCTTTTTAGCGCTCTTTTCTCCTTACTCTCCTTTTCTTCTCCCTTTCTTTTTCTTCTTTTTATCACATTACTAAACTTCGTTTCTTTACTCGTCTTTTATGCTTGCTCACTCCTTTTCCCTTACTCTCCTGAAACTTATTTACCTTTTTATTACTCTTCTTTTCATCGTAACTCTTCTCATCGCTCTTTTCTCCTTACTCTCCTTTTCCGATTTATTTCCTTTTCCTTCTTTTTATCAAATACTTCACTTTGTTTCTTTACTCATATTTTATGCTTGCTCTCTCCTTTCTTCTTACTCTTCTCTTGGAACTTATTTTGCCTTCTTTTCATCGGAACTCTTTTCATCACTCTTTTCTCCTTACTCTCCTTTTCTTCACCCATTCCTTTTCTCTTTTTTATCAAATTCCTGAACTTTGTTTCTTTATTCGTCTTTTATTCCTACACTTTCTTTTCACCTTACTCTTTTTTTCAACTTATTTGTCTTTTTATTACTCTTCTTTTCATCGTCACTCTTCTCATTACTCTTTTCTCCTTACTCTCCTTTTTTCCACTCTTTCCTTTTCGCCTTTTTATCAAATACTTAACTTTTTTTCTTTACTCGTCTTTTATACTTACCCTCTCCTTTGACTTTACTCTTCTTTTTCAACTTAT
>CM042164.1:60619801-60632301 GCA_023376005.1 Doryteuthis pealeii
AAGAATTGGGAGAAAGGGGAGAAGCCTGCAGCGAGGCAGCGACATTAGAGGAGGGGGTGGGGGTAGGTAGAAGCTTAAATCGCTGTCTTTGTTCTCCTAAGTCATTTTCCGTGCACTCAACATGCTTTAGTTGAAATCAATATCGCAAGTCAACGAGAGCCACGTCTTTTGCCCGGACAAGTTATCAAGTATTTGTTGCACATAAAAGAAAAACACACCAACTTATCGCCCCTGTTCCCTCCTCCTCTGCACACATTCTCCTTTAACCCTCCTCCTTTCTTCATCTTTCCCTCTCTTCTTTCTTCTTTCTTACTCTATGTACTAACACTTAACTCTTTCGTCATCATCATCATCAATCATCATTCAATCATCATCTTCTTCTTCTTCTTCTTTACCTTCTCTTACTTCTTACTTCTCTTCTTTCTTTCTTTACCATTACTCTTCTTCTCTTTCTTCTCTTCCTTCTTCCGTACCTCTTACTTCTTCCTTTCTTCTTCTCTGCCACTTACTCTCTGTTTACCTTCTTCTTCCATTACTCTTCTTCTTCTTCTTCTTCTTTTCTTCCGTCCCGTTACTCTCTCTTCTTCCTTCCCTTCTTTTTCCTTCTCTTTCTCTCTTTCTTCTTTCTTCCACTTTCAACTCAAGTATTTCTTCATTCTTCTTACTTTTCTTTCCTTTCTTCTACTTCCAACTTCTTCTTCTTTCTCTTCTCTCTTTCTCTCTTTCTCTTCCTGCTATTACCCAATCCTCCTATCTCTTCCTTCTTTTTCTTCTATCTTATCGCATTCACTACTTCTTTATTTCCTTCTTCTTCCATTACTCTTCTTCTTCATCTTCCATTCTTCTTCTTCTTTCTGCCTTCTCCATTCTTCTTCTTTCTTCTTCTTCTTCTTCTTCTTCTTCTCTTCTCTGTCTCTCTTCTTCTTCTTTCTCTCTTCTCTTCTTCCATTACTTCTTCTTCTCTTCTTCTTCTCTTCCATACTCTTCTTCTTCTCTTTTTTCCTTCTTCTTCCATTGTCTTCTCTTCTTCTTCTTTTCCTTCCATTACTTTCTTTTTTTCTTCTTCTTCTCATTACTCTTCTTTCTTCATTCTTCTCATTCTTCTTCTTCTTCTCTCTTCTTCTTCTTCTTCTTCTTCCTTCTCTTTCTTTCTTCTTCTTAAAGGATAACTCGGGAATTAAAAATTATCTAAGCGGGAAGACTACTACTTCTGCAAAAATGGGGTATTAGTACACTTAGAGAATGTATCACTTAGTTTGTTTTTAGAGTAATAAACTTAATAACACGAAAGCGGGTAAGTTAGATAAAACAATACCATGATTCTGACTTTATCATATGACGAATAATGATAGTGTTATATGCTGTATGGTTGTTATTAAATCTTGTTATAATCTTGTCATTCGACGTGATTTACAACACTGCAAAAAATTAAATGGAATATTTGCCACTTCGTGGTGCTTCATCTGGATTTTTCATTTAGCCGTAATACCAACTAATAAACAAATAAGAATGTTTTTTTAATTCAATAGCTAATTCTGGATTCATAAAATACTTTAACATTACGAGATAAATTATTTAAAAAATCGCACATTTTCCGAAGCCTTACAGATGAAAATATTTTCTAGCTGTTTGAAGGCGTTTTTAGGACGAGATAACTTTAGTGGTTGAAGGCGTTAAAAAGTAAACCTCCACCCAGATTTTCTTATGCAACCAGTAAATGTAAATATTTTTTTAAAATCCCCCCTCCCTTTAAAATTTTTTTTTGTGTTTTCATTTTATTTCTTAATTCAAAACATCGAATTTCATGCAATAATAAATACGACCGAGTTACAGCTAGCGGAATTAATAGTAGTGCAGGTTGGGTTTTCAGCAGGCACCCGCTTAGGTTTTTTTGGGGGGCAAGAGGCCAGGATGCATTTATGCGAGGCATTACCCTAAAATCTTATAACCTGACAATTTATCATTTTATTTATTTTTATTTATTTGTTTTCAATCTGTTTTTCTGTTTTACGTATTTTTCTTACTTATCAAATTGATGAGGAAAAACGGGACTGTATACGAGCGTAAATCACCAAAAAGTACTATGTATCAACCCCTCCGCACGCAGCAGGATGTGGCACAAGGTCATTTTTAAGGCCCGGAGTTAATAGGTTGAATTCAGAGTTTTCCTTTCTTCTAGAACTGATGCTCAGTCTGTCCTATATTTAGCCATAAGCTGAAGTGAGGAGCAGGGATGTATACCTTACCAGGGTATTAGCGCAATTTGAATGTAGACAGCTTAGTCGAGGATTTGAACTCGGGTTGGGACGGGTCCATTTCCTAAGACTTTTAACCATTACACTAGGCGCCTCCAACTCTCTGGTTGGAAATCATATTAAGTTTCTCTCGGCGTTTATACAATGTCAAATGGTCAGTTTGTTTGGAAAGATACCAGACAACTTCTCAGTGTCGGTCAGACGAATGTAACAAAGTTCCATTGCTCTGAGCGAACTGAAGATCTCTTAGCCTCCCTTCATTGTCAGGAGACACAAACAAACAAACAAACCAAAAACAAAGAACAAAAAACAAAAAATAAACAAATTAAACACCACACACACACACACACAACACACAACACACATAAAACAAATAAAAACCCAAAATAAACGAGGATGAATGTTTTTTCGATGTCCAATGTGGATAATGGTTGGGTGTTAAATCGATGCTTGGAAGTTGGGTGAAAAATTTTCGCAACGTTGTTCGGCTATCGAGCCGAAAGGGAAAGGAAGCGAAGGATTTTTTGAGAGCAATAATTCGAGGTTTGACAAGCTTAAACGCGGGAACTATGGCTCATTGATTAAGTAGCGCGGAATGGAAATTGATAGGAGATATGAACAAGAACAGAGAGAGAGACGCGGGGGGGGCAGGAGGAGACTGAAGAGGGGGGCCAGAGAGAGGGGAGAGAGAGAGAGGGGGCAGGAAAGAGAGGGGGCCCCAGAGGAGAGAGAGGAGAGAGTGCAGCAGAGAGAAGAAGGCAGACAGAGAGACGTGCCCCTGCCTCTCTGGCTACTCTCTGCCCCCCCCCCTCTCTCTCTCTCTCTTTCATTATCCCTATCATTTTGAATTTCCCGCTACTTAATCAAATAATGAAGCCATAGTTTCCCGCGTGTTTAAGCTTTCAAACTGATTTTGCTCTCAAAAAATCCCTTCGCTTTCCTTTCTTTCGGCCTCGATAGCCGAACAAAAACGTTGCGAAATTATTTCACCAAACATTCCAAGCATCATTTAACACCCAACCATTATCCACATTGGAATCGAAAAACATTATCCTCGTTTATTTTGGGCTTTTTATTTGTTTTATGTGTGTGTGTGTGTGTGTGTGTGTGTTTGTGTGTTTATTTGTTTTATTTTTTGTTTGTTTTTTGTTCTTTGTTTTTTGTTTGTTTGTTTGTTTGTGTCCATCCTGACAATGACGGAGGCTAAAGGAGATCTTCAGTTCGCTCAAGAGCAATGGAAACTTTGTTACATTCGTCTACCGACAACTGAGAAGTTGTCTGGTATCTTTCACAAACAAACTGACCATTGACATCTGTAATAAACGCCGAGATGAAACTTAATATGATTTCCAACCAGAGAGTTGGAGGCGCCTAGTGTAATGGTTAAAAGTCTTAGGAAATGGACCCGTCAACCCGAGTTCAAATCCTCGACTAAGCTGTCTACATTTCAAATTGCGCTAATACCCTTGGTAAGGTATACATCCACCTGCTCTCACTTCAGCTATGGCTAAATATCAGGACAGACTGAGCAATCAGTCTAGAAGAAGGAAAACTCTGAATTCAAACCTATTAAACTCCGCTTAAAAATTGACCTTGTGCCACATCCTGCTCGTGCGGAGGGGTTGATAAATATGTACTTTTGGGATTACCTCGTATATCCCGTTTTTCCTCATCAATATTGATAAGTAAGAAAAATACGTACAAAACAGAAAAACAGATTGTAAAAAAATAAAATAAAAAATAAATAAAAAATGATAAATTGTCAGGTATAAGATTTAGGGTATCCTCGCATAAATGCATCCTGGCCCTCTGCCCCCCAAAAAAACGCTAAGCGGTGCCTGCTGAAAACCCAACCTGCACTACTATTTAATTCCCTAGCTGTAACTCGGTCGTATTTATTTAAAAATTCATGAAATTCATGTTTTGAATTAGAATAAAATGAAAACACAAAAAAAATTTTTAAAGGGAGGGGGGATTTTAAAAAAAATATTTACATTTACTTGTTGATAAGAAAAATCTGGGTGGAGGTTTACTTTTAACGCCTTCAAACCACTAAAAGTTATCTGTCAATAAAAACGCCTTCAAACAGCTAGAAAAAATATTTTCATCTGTAGGGCTCGGAAAAAATGTGCGATTATTTTAAATAATTTAATCTCGTTAATTTAAAGAGTATTTTATGAATCCAGAATATTCAGCTATTGAATTAAAAAAAACATCTTATTTGTTATTAGTTTATTTACGGCTAAATGAAAAATCCTAGATGAAGCACCACGAAGTGCAATAATTCCATAATTTTTTGCCAGTGGTTGTAAATCACGTCGAATGACAAGATTATAACACAGATTTAATAACAACATACACATATAGACACTATCATATTTCGTCATATGATAAAGTCAGAATCATGGTATTGTTTTATCTACTTACCGCTTATCTGTTATTAGTTTATTAACTGCTAAAAACAAACTAAGTGAACATTCTCTAAGTGTACTAATACCCCATTTTTGCCAGAAGTAGTAGTCTTCCGCTTAGATAATTTTTAATTCCGAGTTATCCTTTAAGAAGAAAGAAGAAGAAGAAGAAGAAGAAAGAAGAAGAAGAAGAAGAAGAAGAAGAAGAAGAAGAATGGAAGAAGAAGAAGAAGAAGAAGAAGAAGAAGAAAAAAGAAGAGTAATGGGAAATGAAGAAGAAGAAGAAGAAGAACAATGGAAGAAGAAGAAAAAAAAGAAGAAGAAGAAGAAATGGAAAAGAAGTAAGAAGAAGAAGAGAAGAAGAGTAATGGAAGAAGAAGAAGAGAAGAAGAAGAAGAAGAAGAAGAAGAGAAGAAGAAGAAGAAGAAGAAGAAGAAGAAGAAGAAGAAGAAGAAAAGAAAGAAGAAGAAGAAAAAAGAAGAAGAAGAAGAAGAAGAAGAAGAAGAAGAAGAAAGGAAGAAGAAGAAAAAAAGAAGAGTAATGGAAAGAAGAAGGAAAAAGAAGAAGAAGAAGAAATGAAGAAGAAGAAGAAAGAAAGAAAGATAGAAGAAGAAGAAGAAGAAGAAAAGAGAAGAAGAAGAAGAAGAAGAAGAGAAGAAGAAGAAGAGTAATGGAAGAAGAGAAGAAGAAGAAGAAGAAGAAGAAGAAGAAGAAGAAGAAGAAGAAGAAGAAAGAAGAAGAAGAAGAAGAGTAATGAAGAAGAAGGAAAAAGAAAGAAGAAGAAGAAGAAGAAGAGAAGAGAAAAAGAAGAAGAAGGAAGAAGAAGAAGAAGGAGTAATGGAAGAAGAAGAAGAAAGAAGAAGAAGAAGAAGAAGAAGAAGAAGAAGAGAAGATGATGATGATGATGATGATGATGATGATGACGAAAGTAATGTTAGACAAGAAGAAGAAAGAAAGAAAGAAGAAGGGAAAGAAAGAAAGGAGGAGGTAAAGGAAGATGTGTAAGAGGAGGAGGAAAGGCGAATAAGTTGTTTTTTTTATGTCAACAAATCTGATACTTGTCGGGCAAAAGAACGTGGCTCTCGTTGACTTGCGATATTGATTCAACTAAAACATGTTTGAGGCACGGAAAATACTTGAGACAAGACACGATTAAGCTCTCCACCATCCCCCTCCTCTCCTCCTCCTCCTTCTCCCCTTCCTCCCATTCTTCACCGTTCCTCTCCCTCCCGTTCCTCCTCCCTCCCATGGTTTCTATTTCAGAACGGAAGTATTCGAAGCCAGCTCCCTCGGGGATTGGAGGGGGAGAGGGGGCGATTGTGGTTCAGTATAATCTAGTTCGTCTTCTACTTTCGCCATTACAAATCGTTAATTGTATAAACCGGAAGTGCTCGATGCAAACAAAGGGACATAACTCTTACTTTGGCTTCTAACTTGGCCTTTCATGTTTTTTTTTTCTTTCTTAAACTACATCTTATTCTTTCTTATTCTGTTTATCAATTTCCCGCAGCTAGTTGAAAAAGAAAAAAAAAGAGAGACGGCTCTTATATGTGTAGGTGTGTAGGAATGTGTTCGTGAGTGGGCGTAACATGTTTTAATGTTGTATTACGAGATTAGATAATACAACTACAGGGACCCATAGAATGATCTCCCAGATTTAAAGTTGCCGCCGCGTGGGTGCTAGTTGCGGTTTAGTAATGCCTTTGAGCAGCATCCACGCGATGTTAGTTGCCATTATGACGCGGAATGATAAACATTGTGTGTTTCTGATTGGAACTTTCAAGGCGCCTCTTCTCACTCACCAGATATATCTATTTTGATTAATTCCCCTGGGAATTGTTGCATAGCGCTTATACTTATCTTCTTATATTCATACTTATATCTTCTATGTTGACCGAATCTCTATTTAGCTTGTTGACCATACACCGCGATGGGACATCTTATTTACCAAACCAGTTCGCCACTGATAGTACATGACACAATGTAGCAAGCATGAGGCATTCAGCGAATATCGAATTCGCTATTCAATAGTAATGGATCTGCGAGATTAGCTTGCTTACAATTACACCATGATGGAACGCCCGATTTACCCAACCCGTTCGTTACGAGTAGGACGTTGCACAAGGGTGCAAGTATGGGGCATCCAGCTAACATCTAACTTAAATACTTGTGCCAGAAGGGTGCATTTTTGCTGCTGATAATAATAATAATAATAATAATAATAATAATAATAATAATAATAATAATAGAAAACTTCTAGAAACCAAACTTAACAGCAGAAATCTAATCAAAGGGATCAATACCTGGGCCGTCCCCATTATAAGATACTCAGGACCATTCTTAAAATGGACAAAAGATAAACTCGGACAGATTGACCAAAGGACGAGAAAATTAATGACCATGCACAAGGCTCTCCACCCTAGAGATGATAGAGATAGATTATATGTGTCAAGAAAGGAAGGGGGAAGAGGTCTTGCCAACATAGAGGAATGCGCGTAGAAACCACAATCCAACAACTTGAAGATTACACAAGAAAGGGCAAAAACAAACTACTTATGGCGGCCAACAATAGTAGAGGCGACAGATGGACAATCAGAAAAACAACAAAGACTAGAAAACAAAAATGGGAAGAAAAACAATTATATGGACGCTTCAAACGACAAATTGAAGAGGTTGCTCATGAAAAATCTTGGACATGGTTAAGAAAAGGAAACCTCAAAAGAGAAACTGAATCACTTATAATTGATGCACAAAATAATGCCATAAGGAAAAACTACATCAAAGCGAAAATTTATAGGACCCAACAAAATAGTAAATGTAGACTTTGCGGGAATAGAGATGAGACTGTAAACCATATACTCTGCGAATGTAGCAAACTAGCACAACGAGAATACAAATCTAGACATGACTGGGTTGGGAAGGTGATCCACTGGAAATTATGCAAAATAAAATTTGACCATGCAAAAAAATGGTATATGCATAAACCGGAATCTGTTCTTGAAAACGAAACGCATAAAATTCTCTGGGACTTTGAAATAAAAACGGATCACCTTATCCCAGCAAGAAGACCAGACCTAGTGTGGATAAACAAAAAAGAAAGAACTTGTCAACTGGTGGATTTTGCAGTTCCAGCAGATCACAGGGTGAAGCTAAAGGAAAATGAAAAAATGGACAAATATCTGGACCTTGCCAGAGAACTGAAAAAGTTATGGAACATGAAAGTGAAAGTGATACCAATTGTAGTTGGTGCGCTTGGAACAGTCCCAAAAAGATTAGAAAAGGATCTGGAATGTTTGGAAATCAGAGGAAGGATTGAAACCATTCAGAACACTGCACTGCTGCAATCTGCCAGAATACTCAGAAGAGTCCTGGAGACCTGAGGAGACTTGCTGTCACTCAGACTCCAGTGAAAGACCATCAGCTAATGCTGATGTGAAAACTCAAAAGGAGTAAATAATAATAATAATAATAATAATCTTATTATAATGGAGATTGTGTGTTTGTATGTCTGTAACCGAAACTATATTCCTACTCAAGTCACAATTCTCTTAGTTATTGACATCACATTCTCCGTGATTTTATTTTTATCTAAACCTCATTGTCTTACATTATTAATACTGTTAACTATGTCTACATACTGACAACATGAAATTATATTTATATATACAACAAAATAGCAGTTTACAGTGTGAACGGGAAGGCTAATTGCATATTAATATTAAAAAATCGAATTAATAAATATGCTTAGTATTATGATTTCTAACTGTTTGGTTTTTATTTTAATGTAAGAAAATCTCTTCAATGAATCTTAAATGAAATCCATTAACAAGATAAAATAACTGTCATTTTATTCTTTACTTCCTCTTATAACTAAAACTTAAATTAGAAAAAAATAACAATGAAAGACGAGAGTGATGGAAGAGTAAGTTTCAGTTGTTCCATTTTTTTATTATATTCCCTCTGTTTCAAATCTTTTTATTAACTCCCTCTGTTTCAAATCTGTTATTATACTCCCTCTGTTTCAAATCTTTTTATCTGTATTCTTATTTAGTTTCATTAGCCTTTCTAATTTAATACAATATTTTATTACATTAAAACTTAAATACTTGCACCCGGAGGGTGCATATATTTGCTAGTAATAATAATATAGCAAAAAGAGAATACAAGACTAGGCACGACTCTATGGGAAAGGTGATCCACTGGGAACTGTGCAAGAAATTAAATTTTCACCATACAACCAAATGGTACATATACAAACCTAAACCTGTCCTTGAGAACAAGATGCACAAAATTCTCTAGGACTTCGGGGTACAAACGGATCACCTAATACCGGCCAGGAGACTCGACCTAGTATCGAAAAAGAGAACCTGTCATCTCGTGGATTTTGCTGTCTCAGTCGACCACCGAGTGAAAGGGAAAGAAAGCGAAAAGATAGATAAATACTTGGACCTTGCCAGAGAACTGAGGAAGCTGTGGAACATGAAGGTGAAGGTCATACCAATTGTAATTGGTGCCCTTGGAACAATTCCCAAAGCACTGGGAAAGAATTTGGGTGAACTAGAAATCAGAGGAAGAATCGAGACCATCCAAAATACAGCATTGTTGGGACCGGCTAGAATACTCAGAAGAGTCCTGGAGACCTGAGGAGACTGGCTGTCACTCAGCCTCCAGTGAACCAGCAGCTATGGCAGGTGTGAAAAACTAATTAATAATAATAATAATAATAATAATAATAATCTGGGACTTCGAGATAGAGAAGGTTCACCTAATCCCAGCTAGGAGATCAGAACTAGTATTGATCAACAGTCGTTGGAGGCTCAGGGTAAAATGTCCAAAATTTTTAGAGACTCAGAATGAGAAGCGCAGTCATGCAAAGCTCAGCGTGAGAGGCCTACAGTCGCTGGAGGCTCAGCGAGAGAGGCCTACAGTCCTCAGCAGAGAGACCTACAGTCGTTGGAGTCTCAGCGTGAGAGGCCACAGTCGTTGGAGTCTCAGCGAGAGAGACCTACAGTCGTTGGAGTCTCAGCGTGAGAGGCCTACAGTCGTTGGAGTCTCAGCGTGAGAGGCCTACAGTCGTTGGAGTCTCAGAGAGAGAAGCCTAAAATCGTAGGAGGCTTAGGGTGAGATAGCTACAGTCGTGGGAGGCTCACGGTTAGAGGCCCAACGTTGCTGGATGCTCAGGGTTATAAAGATTAATGATTGTTCTACGGCAATGCCCTTCATTTGAAACAATTATTTACAACAACAAAAAAACAAAGAAATAATATCAGTTATACAACGAAGGTTATTGAAGAACAATATTTCATTAGGAAGACTCAAAGAATGCATTTGTTTGAATAACAATCAGATTGTTTCTTCTTTTCTCAAAGACAGCTTTGAAATTTACGGGGAAACCTTTGCAATATTCTTCGAATTCTTAAGAAGCAGACAGAAGAAAAGAAATCGCTTCAATTACTTTTTATTTTCATTTTATTTATTTCTTTACCTTTTTTTTATCTATTTTTTTTTTTTTTTGTTTTTTATTTATTTTACTTATTTATTCATTTTTTGTATTCTGCAGACAAAATTCAAAATACATTGATTTTTCTATGTTTCTTTCTGGAACCGATCGACTCCTACTAAAGTTTTTTTTTTCTTTTTTTATTATTCCATTTTTTTTTTTCTTTTTTTCTTTTTTTCATTCGATCTATCGCGATTCGATTTCAAGAAGAAGATTATTTTACTATTTCTCTTCAATCAAAATCAATGAGGTTTTAATCGATTTCTCCGTTTCAAGTGAATGCTGTCTTTGTTTTTACTTTATTTTTTGTTTGTTTTTTGTTTTATTATTTTGTTTTAATTCTTGCGTTTATGCATGTATTCTAAACTTATAACGACCTTGCATAAATACACATCCTATCTAAAAAAAAAAAAACTTGCATTTGTTTGTAAGTTTGACTTATTTATTTGACACAGACCGACAAAAATGGCCTTTTGTCAAACTTGACTGCAGATCTTAATATCTATCTATTTATCTATGTATAGAGTAGCTAACACCCCTTCAGCACTCTACCAGATGGACTGGCTTACAGACATAAAATAGCCTACGATAAAGTAGCTAAATGAATAATATCCGGACTGACATTGTTGCGTTGGCTATACTGAATAGACCCTCCTCTATTTAGTGTAAGTTTGTCTTGTTAATTGTTTGTACTTATTTGTTCTGTATTAGTATGTATCCGTTTGGCACCGGATGCTGGTGCTTAATAAATGTATTAAGCATACCATTCTTCTGTGTATCTTTCTTACCTCGCGAATACAACAATCTATCACACACATTCATATCTATACACGCAAACATGCACACACACAATATATATATATATATAGATAGATAGATAGATAGATATCGGTATATTTAAACCCATCTGTTTTATTAGATATAGATCCATCTATTTCATAATACTCACATCAATCTATCATTGTTCATATCTATATATCTATATATTTTACTCGTGTCTATTTCAGTCACATCGTCTCTCTCTCTATCTCTTTCTTTCTCTCCCTCTCTCTCCCTCTCTCTCCCCCCCCACAACATACATATATATATGTGTGTGTGTGTGTGTGGAGAGAGAGAGAGAGAGAGAGAGAGAGAGAAAGAAAGAAAGAAAAAACGAAATAGAGAGATAGATGCAACGTGACTGAAATAGACGTGAGTGAAATATATAGATATATAGATATGAACAAAGAAAGATAGATAGATGTGAGTATTATGAAATAGATAACACACATACACACACACACACACACACACACATATATATATATATATATATATATATATATATATATATATATTATACGTGTGTCTAATTCTGTTCAGATATATTTATCTATGTATATATATCTAGGACTCTCATTATATTCAATCTATCTATCTATCTATCTATCTCCGCCTGTTCATATCCATCATCAGTGTCTCTACTCCAAGATGGCTCTAAACTTTGACAGCATCTTCAATTATTTTCAGTTCTTATATACTTGTTTTCTAAATATAAACATTGATATCTATGAAGAAACGGACAGTTTTGATGGAATATTTCTATGTATACTTGTGCTACAATTCACCACCTAAATTCATAAACTGGGCGAGGACACGTGGTTTATTCCTCCGCCAATCAACAGCCATAATGCGTGGTTAGTTGACTACTTAATCACCGATACTGAACAGACGTCCCTTTGAAATCATTGACGAAGGAATTTACAACCAAAGGATAAATAAAAGTACTTATGATTTTGAATCTACTACTGACTATATCTATAATTTGAGGAGAAAATTATACATTAGTATTATCTGCGTCATTCGGACTATTGTCCTCATCTTCATTGTTATCTGTACTACGTTTCGGCCGATATGCCCTCCGGCCTTCTTCAGATATTTCTTGTCGGACTCGGGAACCTTCTCGACTGATTATATCGGTTCCATACCGATTATATACTATTTCTCTGAATATTTGAGATGAGGCTTGATGATTAGTATTATCTGCGTTATTCGGGCTGTTGTCCTCATCTTCATTGTTATCTGTACAACGTTTCGGTCGATATGCCCTCCGGCCTTCTTCAGGACTTGAGAACCTTCTCATGTTTTTATCTATGTGTAAATTGACATCGCTTTTATTATATGAGATATTGCTACCGATGTGTATAATCTGGTCTACTAATTTCCGAAGTTTGCTGTTTCATGTCTAGGATCATTTTTGTGACTAGAGGTTTGGGATTGCACTCATTGTACGTTCTTATTTACATTTTTTGCGTAGTTGTTTCCTACACACGATAATACCTGCCCCTTGATTTA
>CM042164.1:60637301-60644801 GCA_023376005.1 Doryteuthis pealeii
GATAGATAAACAGATAAAGAGAGAGAGAAAGAGAGATAGGGAGATATAGATATAGAGAGATAGACAGAAAGAAAGACTTGGAAAGAAAGAAACACTCTTGGATTGATAGATAGAAAGAAAGAAACACTTGGATATATATATATATATATATATATATATATATTATATATATATATATATATATATATATAGCTTGATAGATAGATAGATAAAAGCAGATAGATAGATAGATAAAAGTAAACCCTTAAATAAATAAATAAAACTAAAGGGTTCGATAGATAGAAAGGAAGAAACACGTGGATATTATATATATATATATATATTAATATATATATATATATAATATAGAGAGAGAGAGAGAGGGTGGGAGAGAGAGAGGGAGAGGGGGTAGATAGATAGATAGACAAATAGATTAGTTGATAATGAACATAGATTCCTATGGAAAACGAAGTTAGAATTTAGAAAAACGATTTTATTGTATTATTTTTTTGGTATAAGTAATAGTTACTCCTGGCAGGTCTTCCTAACGACAACTAGAATCCGCACAGAGCTGATCAATATAAGTCTTTTCTGGTAAACCTACTCTGGTGTTTCCATGTAGAAGTTTCCACAGGAGCATGTCACTTTCGTTCTAATTTCTCCAGCATCTCTTGTTTGTCTCCCTTGGGTGGCTCATATGATAGGAGGTAAGTGGCCGTACAACTACATTTTTGTGGGGTGCTGTTTCCAGGATTTGATCATGACAACATGCAGTATCATTGTGGAGTTGCCATCAAGTTTTGTTTTTTTCCCGAGCGTTTCCTAAAAGTTAACAAGGTGCGGTCATACATTAGCACTGAAACGGCTATAGCTGGGAAGAATTCTCGTTATATATAACAGATTTTCAGACACACATATATATATATAACATACACACAGACACAAACACACATAACACTCACACAAACAGACATATATATATATATATATATATATATATATATATATATATATATATACTCATTATTTATAAACCTTCTCTGCAGTGACATTTTAACGTACACACACACACACACACACACACACACACATATATATATATATATATATATATAACACATACATACACGCACGCACTCACACATACATATATATAAGACATACACACATACATTCACACATATGTATATGTGCATGTGTTATATATATATATACATATATATATATGCGTGTGTGTGTGAGCGCGCGTGTGTATGTATGTGTTATATATATATATGAGTGTGTTTGTGTGTGTGTGTGTGTATTCATCTGTATGTTCGTAAAAAATATCAATGTAGAGAAGGCTTGTAAATAATGAGTATATATATGTGTGTGTGTGTATGTGTTATATATATATATATGTGTGTGTGTGAGTGCGTGTGTGTGTGTATGTGTCATATATATATGTATGTGTGTGTGTTCCTCTCTACCACATATATATATGTGTGTGTGTGTGTTTATGTGTGTGTATGTATGTGTATGCGCGAGTGTGTTCGTAAGTAAATGTCACTGTAGAGAAGGCTTGTATACAATGAGTATATATATATTTGTGTGTGTATGTGTTATTTATATATACATATATATATATATGTGTGTGTGTGTGAGTGTGTGTGCGTATGTGTCATATATATGTATGTGTGTGTATGTATGTTTGTGTGCGAGTGTGTTTGTAAGAAATGTTACTGTAGAGAAGGTTTGTAAATAATGAGTATATATATATATGTGTGTGTGTGTGTGTGTGTTATATATGTATGTGTGTGAGTGTGTGTGTATGTATCATATATATATATGTATATATATATATATGTGTGTGTGGATGTATGCATGTATGTGTATGTGCGTGTGTGTTAGTAAGAAATGTCACTGTAGAGAATGTTTGTAAAAAACGAGTATATACATACATATATGTGTGTATGTGTTATATATATATATATATATATATATATATATATATATATATATATATGAGTGCATGTGTGTGTATGTGTCATGTATATATATATGTGTGTGTGTGTGCATGTATGTGTATGGGCGAATGTGTTCGTAAGAAATGTCACTGTAGAGGACGTTTGTATATAATGAGTATATATATGTGTGTGTATATATATATATATATGTGTGTGGTGTGTGTGTGAGTGGGTGTGTATATGTATGTGTATGTGCGTGTGTATTCGTAAGTAAATATCACTGTAGAGAAAGGTGTGTAAATAATGAGTAATTTCACGGCACAATGTCTCTCCCCATTAATTCTGTAATCGAACCAAAATCAATAAAAGCTAAAAAGTGTGATCGAACGTTTTGTTTTTCAACCTGATTGTCTGTTTGCTTTTTCCTTTTTCCGTTTCATTTCCTTATTTTTCAAGGACTTTTCCACATCCATCAGATTTTGCTAGGACGTCAAACTGGATCCAATTATCGTTTCCTAAATTCAGCTACGAACGCGCCCTTTTTGGAAACAAGTCGATTATACGATGCCTAGAGGTGGTTCAAAATATACGGATGTCATATTACGGAGCACACTGGTTTTATAACACTGGCCTGCGTTAAAAAAGAAATTTTCAAAACGTCAAAGGTTTACCAAGTGATATATATATATTTACCAACCTCTCCGCACGAGCAGGATGTGACACAATGTCAATTTCTTAAGCAGAGTTCAACAGATTTGAATTTAGAGTTTTCCTTCTCCTAGACCGGTTGCCTAACCAAGGTTAAAGAGCCCAGTCTGCCCTACTATTTATCTATAGCTGGAAGGAGAGTAGGATTCATACCTTTCCCAAGGGTATTAGCGCAAAGTGAAATGCAATTACCACATCCAAGATTTGAACTCGGGGTGACGAGTCTATTTCCGATGACTTTAACCATTACACCACGCGCTTCTACCAAGTGATATATGTTTGCCATTTCATGTTGTATTCAAAAATATCATTCATTGCGTTTAGTCAGGTCTGGTTTTTAAGATGTGCTTGAATACTTCACAATACGTTGTACATAATAATAACACTTATTCAAAATCCAGTGGACACTACTTGTCACAAATAAATAAACTTATAATACTGTTTTATACATTTCAAATAAGTTTTTGGTTTGGTTTGTTTTACGGCATATCAACCTCAGTGGGTCATTTAATGCCGACAAAGTTTTGAAATAAATTAATTCTTAATGGATAACAAATTTTGTTTATCAACTCATGTTTTTCTATTTAACCCATAGATGGGACCCTAACAGGTACTACCACTCCGATTCAGAGTGGACCAGGAAGTAATGGTGATGAAGGGATGCTCCACATTCCCCAAACCTCCAAAACTGGAACCTCACCATCAGATAGAGTTTAACGTCATTCCCAGGACATGTAGACCCTCAACCACCGCCTTCTAGCATCCATATGATAAAAAGGGGTTGGGGCTTGCCATAAAGGGCATAGGGGGGGAAAATCATATAGGTGCTAATTAATTACTATCAACTATATAACAACAACAAACAAGCCGTGTACATACAAAAAGAAGCAGGATGCAGAAGAAAAAAGAACCCTGCAGGTACGTTTTTGAAGGAGCCTATTCTACTAAATATCTTATCTGTATCATAATAAAAATGTATATATAATATATATATAGTCGCGCTTTCAGCGCGGATATCGACAATCTCTCTCAATCCGTCCTATCGCTCATCATTCTCGGGAGGTCCTCTATGCAGCATCCTGCATCCACACAGAGCTGATCAATGTACGTTTTTGCTGGTAGGCCCACACTGGCTTGTCCATGTGCTGGCTTCCACAGGAGGACGTCGCTTATGAGTTCGTCCTTGCTTCTCCAGAAGTGTCCCGCGTGTCTTGTCCGTCTCACTCGGATGGTTTGGGTGATATGTGGTAGGTGGCCGTACAGCTGCTTTCTGGTAGGGTGCTGTTTCCACGTCTTGTTCATGATCACCCGCAGCATTCTTGTGCAGCTCCCATCTAGTCGCTAAGGTGGTGCAGCAGCCATACAGCAGTACTGACACGACAACGACCCTGGAAGAATCAAAGAGATTCTTCACGACATGTTGAGATCGAAACCCTATCAGCTTTTTTGTCTTCTAAAGAAATTAGTGGTTTCGCATGGTTTCCGTGTGCGGGATACGAGATTGTTACTCAAGTTGTTCATATTGATACTAAAAGCTAAGTTCCAATCCAAAATTAGAATATGTTTTTTTCTCTACTTCAAGTCCATCTATCAGCAGATTATAATATACTATACTATTTACCCATATCCGGAGGGAGAATAGTTGGATTAATACCTTTCCCAGGGGTATTAGCGCTATGTGAACAGCCTCACCCAGGATTTGAACTCGTCTCGCCGTGTCCATTTCTTATGACGGTAATCATTATACAACGCGCCGCCTATAAACATACTTATACTTATACATATGTGGACTATCTATCTATCTATCTATCTATCTCTCTCTTCTCTTATATATATATATATATATATATATATATATATATATATATAAGTAAGTAAAGTCGACGGGGCGGCCTAAAGTCGGTATCAGCCAGTCAGCGAGGGAGTCTATCCCCTTTTCAATAGCGCTAGACCAAGGAGATTGTTTTAGCATCTGAGGTGGAGCGCCAGACCTACCATCAGCTCCTTACTTTACCACACAGGTCCCTATGCTACTTATACGCTGAGTTGGCGAGGACCGGTATCGAACTAGGAACCTTATGGTTTCTAGCCGAACGCTCTACCGACTGAGCTAACCCGGCCCCTTACACCTGGGCCAAATTATGCAATTATCACACAAAGGATGTTCACATTGTTTGTCTTTTTTTATTTAGCAGTAAATAAACTAATAACAAATAAGATGCAAAAGATCTTTATTTTATATCTGAACATTATTGGTTTGTTTCATGAAGAGAAGTTCACTGGAATAATGTTTGCCTCAGATTACCATCCCTTCGACCCCATGAAAAAGGTTTGAGAGGAAAACATTATTCAAGTGACGAGGAAGTGAAATCCGTAGTGAAGAAGTGGCTCAAAGAACTAGTCAACAGAATTTTACTGGACAGGGATACATGATCTCATTCGAAGGTGGAACATTGCTATTTAGAGAAATGGTGACTATATGGAGAAATAGGGATGTGATCCACAGAGGACCAGCTTCATTTTGATATATGATATATGTTCCTCTGTTGGTAATTATACCTGTCCTAAACAAAATGGCATTACGTTTTGAATCACCCTCATATATATGTGTGTCTTAAGTACTCACACCTGCATTAAAGCAATGGAGTTATTTTTCTACTTCAAAATGAGTGAAGCAAGGGCGAAAAAAAATAAAGAAAGAAAAAACGAAACCGAAGATCATGTCTAAATCTGGCAGTTGGCTGCTGATTCAATAATGGCGGCCATTTTCAATGGAGACGACTTCTAATTGGACATAAGAAATAAAGAGAGAAAAGCCGATCGAAATTTTATTTTGCATTTGAAAGAGCGATGACAAGTGGAAAATGACAGAGTGGGACGGAACCGGAAACAATTGGGCGAAAAAGATCTCGCTTGACTAGTGACATTAGAACGAGATTTGGAACAGCGTCATCAAGTGTTGGCGGCTGAATGTGGCGTGGGGAGCAACGTGATAGGTGGAGATTCTCAATGGCGCAAAAAAGTGAAGATGGGGGCTAAGTGATAGTCATATCGGGGAAAAAATAAACAATCTCTCTCTTCCCTCCTACCGCAAAAAATAACTGCTTAAAATTTGGAGGAGAAAAAAAAAGAAATGAAACGCGGCCAGGGGTTTTAAAGATTATGAAAATATTTTTTTTCAATGGCACAAGCGTTAATAATAATAATATAATAATAATAATAATAATAATAACTGGACCTTGCCAGAGAACTGAAAAAGTTATGGAATTGAAAGTGAAAGTGATACCAATTGTAGTTGGTGCACTTGGAACAGTCCCAAAATGATTAGAAAAGGGTTTGGAAAGTTTGGAAATCAGAGGAAGGATTGAAACCATTCAGAACACTGCACTGCTGCAATCTGCCAGAAACTCAGAAGAGTCCTGGAGACCTGAGGAGACTTGCTGTCACTCAGACTCCAGTGAAAGACCATCAGCTAATGCTGATGTGAAAACTCAAAAGGAGTAAATAATAATAATAATAATAATAATAATAATAATAATAATAATAATAATAAATAATAATAATTGAGACCATCTGGAAAACAGCATTGCTGAAATCGGCTAGAATACTCAGAATCTTGGAGACCTGAGGAGACTTGCTGCTACTCAGACTCCAGCGAAAGACTACCAGCTAACGCTGAAAAACTCACAAGAAGTGAAAATAATAATAATAATAATAATAATAATAATCTATGAGTCGATAGAGCCGGAACAAAACACCTCGCTAACTCAGCGCATGAGTAGCACAGCTTGGATCTGGGAGATAAATATGGAGTTTGTTGTGGGTGTGACGCTCTACCTAAGACGATAAAAACAATCTCCCTGGTTTTGCGCTAGTGAAAAGGGCATAGACTCCCTCGCTACCAACTGATACCGACAATCTGTCACTCCACTGAATTTACAACTACTACGGAGGAAGAAGGTGACGGTGATACCAATTGTAACGAGACCCTGCAAATCAAAATAATTTTAAGATCGGCTAGAATACCCAGAAGAGTTCTAGAGTCCGACAGAAGTTTTCTGTCCTTCAGATTCCAGTGAAAGACCATCAGTTTGAACTGGTGTAAAAATTCGCTTGTAAGAATCCCGACGGATCCCCGGGTAAAGGTAAAGGAGGGCGAAAAGATTGACAACTACTTGGACCTTGCCAGAGAACTGAAAAAACTGTGGAACATGAAAGTAAAAGTCGTACCTATAATAATTCGTGTTCGGTAACTGTTTCAAAGGGTATCGAAAGGAGTCTGGGGGAACTGGAAATCAGAGGAAGAATCGAGACCATCCAAACTACAGTTAAAATCAGATAGAATACTCAAACGAGTCCTGGAGATCTGAGGAGACTTGCTATCGCTCAGCTCCAGTGAACCACCGGCTACGACAGGTGTGAAAAACTCGATAATAATTGATCCAACAGTAAAAAGAAGTCAAGTCGAGGTAGGGTAAATAAGACAAGTGTATTTACAAGGTACAGGAACGGCTAGCTTGCCGCGATAACAGTACCACCTTTTCATCGGTACTAGTATATTCTCCACTGTAGGAACACAACAATAATAATAATAAAACAAGAAAAAGAGAACTTATCAACTGGTAGCTTTTGCAGTTCCAGCAGATCACAGGGTGAAAACCAAAGGGAATGAAAGGATATACTAACACTTGGACTTTGCTAGAGAATTGAAAAGGCTGTAGAATATGATGGCCGAAGTGATACCAATTGTAGTTGGTGCACTTGGGATGGTTCCCCAAAATTTTAGAAAACAGACTGGTGGAACTGGAAATTAAAGGTAGAATTGAGACCATCCAGGCATTAGAATTGTCGAAATCAGCTAGAATAC
>CM042164.1:60654801-60682301 GCA_023376005.1 Doryteuthis pealeii
GCAACCAGGATTTCTTCTTTAAGCATTATACGGGTGGCCTACCACACTCACCAGGTGGTTCCATTGGTGGGGCGGGGGTCACACCACCCTGAAGATGTACAGACGGCGTATTTATTGTAGTGTTCATAATTCGCCCAACGAATTTGTCTGTGAGTGTAATAAGATTTGAATAACGGTATGGGAAATGGAAAGTTACCATTAACCGTTATGGAAGTGATTGACAGCAGTTCACCTTTCGCTGACCTGGCCGCCGATTTCTGATGGTTAAAGGAAAAGCGTGAGAAGGAACTGACTGAGAGTTAAGTTAGTTAGATTTTGGCTGTTAGTCAAAGGGATAGACGTTAAGGATCTGTCCCAAAATCCCAGTTTCTCATCGTGCGGTTATAAATCCATTTTGGGCTAATAAAGACGTCTTGTAAAATTAAGCTCCCATATGTTTAACTGCACAGATTACCCAAGCTGTGCTATCATGCGCTGATTTGGAGAAGGCGGATATCGAACCTGGAACTTTCTGGTTTCTTGGCGGATGCTCTATCGACTGAGCTAAGTGGGCCTATTCTTAATACAAACAATTTATACACTTTTAGGGTCGGTTTAGCTCGGTCATTAGAGCATCCACCCAGGAATTGCAAGGTTCCGACTTAGATATCAGTCATCGTCAACTTAGCGCATGAGTAGCACAGCTTGGATAAACTGTGCGGTAAAGGTATCTGGGAGCTGATAGTAGGTGTGGTTCTACCCCTCAGCAGAAAACAATCTCCCTGGTCTAACGCTAGCGAAAATGAGATAGACTCCCTCGCTGTTCGGTTAATACAGACAATAGGTCACTTCGCCGGCTTTATTTTTTATATGGTATTGATTATTACTAATAACTAATAGTATTATCCATAGGTTTCATGTCTTCCTGACGTTAATAATCATATTTAACCAGCAAAAAGACCCCCCTGGGCGGTGTAAAGATAATTTTTGAATGATAAATCCTGAGGGCAGTGGAGAATTGATAAATAAAATAACAGGTTTAATTTTTTTTTAAATTAATTACTTACTAAAAAGCATTATATTCACTCCACTAAACTGAGATATACATTTTGTTTTACGACATCAAGAACTTCCAAAACGTTTCTTAAAAAATTCAGATTTGATTATTCAGACTTGGTGGGATTAAAATAAAAATAAAATAAAATTAAAATTAAAAAAACAACAAACTCCCATGAGCCTTTACCGGAAGAACCCTCTGCGCATGTGCGAGAAAAAGGACCGACTTCCGACCCTCAGAAATACTTCGGCCATTCAAATTTAGGATTAACTGAGTCTGGTCGCTCCTACTAGCTATGACCGGTCAATAAAGCCTAAGTCATAAAACCACCTTCTGCCTTTGTTCTTTCTTTTTCGTTCCTTGAATTCTTCCTTTTTAGCGCGACCACCAAATGAGATGGGGTTAAAAAGCGAACATCCTAGGAACACGCAACAAGTGTATCCAGCTACCTTGAAACCACTAAAACACCCCAAACCTCTTGCCACACCATAGACTCTTATATTTATAGATTTTTTTTTAAAAAATCGTACGAGTAAAATATATTTTCTCCGGATTTCATAAAATGAAATAAGCGGGGATGATCGACCTAGTAAAAATAATTCCCCTGATATATTTTAGGAAAAAAAACTATTTTAAACATAAATTCATCTAAAGGTGAATTATTATCAAGATTTTATAAAATCTGACTCCACATTGAATTTTCATAGATTTTAAAAAAAATATTGTGACGTAAGCAGGGACGTAGTTTCGGTTACAGACAAAAAGAGACTGAATCTCTATTACTAATAGATAATAATCATTTCTTTGTAGAGTTTTCATTATTCTTATTCTTTATTTTTTTTTCGTGTAGCTATAATTGACAGGTAATCCTGGTAGAAAATGATTAATTTTTTTTCTTCTTCAAAGTCGTTTTCGGATTACACAATATCAAACGTTAATCTCCCTATCGATAATCAACTTATCCGGTATGATCTTTAAATTGCATTGAAAAGCCTCGTTTTGACAACGAAGATAAGTTTTATCGTAAGAAAGATCACGTTAAGATCTCGTCACAGAATGAAAGACGGGATCACGAAAAGGAAAGGATGGAAGGTCACTGTAGTGCATCATAAAATATTCAGGTTTCAAACTTCAACTCTACTCTTTAAATTTTATATATATATATATATATATATATATGTGTGTGTACAGATATAACCTACTCAAGTTTCACCATAAGGATCTTCAGTCATAACTACAACATAAACTCCTCTAGTTAGCAGTGATTAATCAATATCTTGATTAATTCAATAGATTTAATCCTGAAGATCCTTATTGTGAAATTCGAGTGGGTTATTTCTGTACACACTATAATTATAAATCCGCTCTACTTATGTATTGAGCGCTTTATATTTGTTATAACGTTGACTTATCCGAGTAAAACTTGTACCAACAAAATATTGAGACCAAACCAATATTTCACGGTAAGTCATTCCTTATATATATATATATATATATATATATATATATATATATATTATATATAAAGATTATTCGAGAAAAATTAAGGGTCTACCATGGTTTCAATCAAATCTTAATTTTTCCTCTAATAATAAGATTATTATTTTCACTGCTCTAGCTCAGTCTGTAGAGCGTTCGGCTAGAAACCATAAGGTTCCTAGTTCGATACCGGTCCTCGCCAACTCAGCGTATGAGTAGCACAGGGATCTGTGCGGTAAAGTAAGAAGCTCCACCTCAGATGCAAAAACAATCTCCTTGGTCTAGCGCAGATATTGAAAAGGGGATAGACTCCCTCGCTGACTGGCTGATACCGACTTTAGGCCGCCCCAACGACTTACTTTTACTTACTGATGCCACTACAACAGAAAAGTTAAAGCATCAATTGGATACTATATATATTATATATATATATATATATATATATAATATGTGTGTGTGTGTGTGTGTGTGTGTGTGTGTGTGTGTGTGTTTTGTTGAACTCAATGGACAATTCTTGTGCGACGAGTTTGCTTTTTCTCAATCTTTTCTAATTGTCTGGCCATCTTTTTTTATATCAGGGTGGAATTGGTGTATGAATCCACCAAAGGTTCTAACACGAGTACTTTCTGTACTACTTAGTGCCATCATCAGGTGTGAGACTGGTGAGATGTTTCCATTGTTTCTTTTTAAACCAACACTAGCAGTAGGAATAAGTAGGAGGAGCGGCTCGCAAATTTATAAGAATGTTATGGGGAATGGTGGGAGGGAGATTGGCGGGAAATTATAGGCATTTGAGAATATGTTGAATGGTTTCGAAATTAAGGTGGGGTTTTTTTTGGGGGGGGTGTTAAATGTATAAACTCAGGCTCAGGATTTTCAAGATTCTAAAACACATGTCGAGTTGAATTAAATGAATTTTTTTTAAAAAGCAAAAACAAAATTAAAACCATTTTAACTACACCACCTTGTATAATTAATAGGAAATCCAGAGTTCCATGCTGTAATGTTAGTTCATTTCAATAATTCATTTGTCGTCTTCTTTGTTCTATTTAATTAAAAACCCGGGCTACATCGGATGCCCCTGCCCATACACAAATTATCATTTTGCCAAGGCATTTACGTTCGTGCAACGTCCGACTTGCTTCTTACAATAATTGTCTGATTTTTTTCTTTCTGAGAAAGTTTACGATTGCATTCTTTAATTTAACAAATAATATTTTCCATGTGTCTCTTAAAAAAACAACAAACAACAAATAAATATGTAAATGAATAAATAAATAAATAGAAATGTTGTTTATGTGTTGAAAATTTGCAAATTGAAAGGAGTGGTTTTTCTCTAAGATTTGATTGTTATTAAAGTTTAAAGTGGAAAAGAAATTAATAAGGTTTTTAATACCGAAGCCAATTTTCTCTATGAAATTATTAAATTGATTTTAAAAGCATTTTTACCATTTTGCAATTTAATATATCCTGGTGTGTTCTACTTTTTGCGCACATGAAACAGAGAAATGTGTGTGTGTGTGTGTGTGTGTGTGTGTGTGTGTGTGTGTGTGTGTGTGTGTGTTTATGTGCTTTGCATGTATGTGTGTGTATGTGCTTATGTGTGTGTGCATGTGTGTGTGTGTATGCGTGTGTTGTGTGTGTGTGTTGCTTTGCAAGTATGTGTGTGTATGTGTTTATGTGTGTGTACGTGTGTGTGCATGTGTGTGTGTGTGTTTGTGTGTGTATGTTTGTTTGTTTGTTTGTGTGTGTGTGTGTGTGTGTGTGTGTGTGTGTGTGTGTGTGTGTGTGTGTGTGCGAAGGCGTGGTAATGAGGTCGGTATCAATCTAAAGTAAGTTAAAAGAGTTACCAGAACATAAGAGAGAGGGAGAGAGAGAGAACGAAATTGGTGAGAAACAGAGAGAGAGAGAGAGAGAGAGAGAGAGAGAGAGAGAGAGAGAGAAAGAAAGAAAGAAAGAAAGAAAGAAAGAGAGAGAGAGAGAGAACAAAGAAATGGAGAGACGAGATGGATTGGCGGGTTCATAAATAAACAGAATGAAAGAGTGAGTAAAAGAAAGAGAGAGAGAGAGAGAAAGAGAGAGTGGTGATAGATAGAGAGTGAATAACATGGAGTAAAAAGAGCGATGTATGAGTTGGAGAGATATAGACAGAATTAGAGAGAGAGAGAGGGGGAAGAGATATGAGAAAGAGAGAGAGTGAAAAATTGAGAGAGAAGAGGGATAAATGGGTTGGTGGGAATAGAATGAGAGTGAGAGAGAGATAGATATATAGATCTAGAGAGAGAGAGGGGGTGAGAGATATGAGGAATAGAGAAATTAGTAAGAAATAGAGAGAATTAAGAATATGGTGAGAGAAAAGGAGGGATAGTCGGGTGTGGGAGAAAAAGAAAGAAGAGGGATAGATACAATGAGGAAGAGTGAGATAGATAAATACAAGGAGAAAGAGTGAGACAGACAGATAGATAAATAGATAGAATGAGAAAGAGTGAGATAGATAGATAGATAGATAGATAGATAGATAGATATATAGAATGAGAAAATGTAAGATAGATAGATAAATCCAATGAGAAAGAGTGAGATAAATAGACAGATAGATAGATTGAGAAATAGTGAGATAGATAGAATGAGAAATAGTGAGATAGATAGCTAAATACAGTGAGAAAGAGTGAGATAGATAGATAGATAGATACAACGAGAAAGAGTGATATATATATATATATACATATATAATATATATATATATATATATAATATTATATATATATATATAATATATATAGAGAGAGAGAGAGAGAGAGAGAGAGAGAGAGAGAAAATGGCAGATAGGCAGGCAGGCAGGTTAGTAATAGATATATTGGTGAGAATTAACGAGACTAAAGAATTGGTGCGAGAGAAGAGGGATAGACGTTTTCGAATAAAAAAAGATAGAGTGAGAAAGGCAGAGAGGGGGTTAAACAAAATGATACAGGGATAGAGAGTGAAAAAGGATTGGGGAGAAACAAAGATAATGATATATATATATATATATATATATATATATATATAAGGTATGTCAAAAAATATCAAGATTGAAGCTGTATTTACCAAAATAGGAATGACCAATAAATGTAACGTTATTTTTTTCAGAATACAAGGTGTGTCAAAAAGTACAGATTTTAAAGCTGTACTTACCATGACAGAAATGAAGAATGGCTGGAAAGTTAATTTTTCAGAATACAAGATCTGTCAAAAAGTACCGAAGATCTTGATACTTTTTGACACACCTTGTAGATGCATATATCTATATCATATATGCAAATATATATCATATATGCAAAATATATACGTATATGTATTTATATATGTATGCATATATATATATATATATGTGTGTGTGTGTGTGTGTGTGTGTGTGTGTGTGTGTGTGTTCCCTGGCCTGTTTAGCTCAGTCGGTAGATTATTAACCAAAGATTCGCAAAGTTTGGGGTCGATACTGGCACTGGTAGCTGACGGTAGGTGTGGCGCTGTACTTCAGAAACACAATTTCTCTGGTCTAGCGCTAGCGGAAAGGGGATAGACTCCCTCGCTGTTCGGCTGATACCAACAATACGATACTCCACAGATTTTACTGCTATACTCAATGGTTTCTTACATCGGTCTGCATTGACTATAATTGATCAAATTTGTTATATTGAAAGATGTTTGCAGCGTCACCCTGACTTACATTTTTACGGTTTCATGTAATTCGATTTCTTTTAACGTCTACTTTCATTTTACCGAGTTTCCAGAAGCCGAGGCCCAACCCAAGACTTGTATTTTATTAGTCAACCATCCCAACCCAGCCATGATTTTATGCATGTAAATACATTTACCAACACCTCCGCACGAGCAGGATGCGACACAATGTCAGTTTCTTAAGCAGATTTTAAAAGGTTTGAATTAAAGGTACTCCCACAGAGATATTAACATTTTTAATCGCCCATGGGAATTTCCAGAATAGATAATTGAAGGAATGTAGAAATTGAAGAAAATCGTAATGAAACCCACAAAAAATGAATATGATTGAAAAACGCCATTATCAGAAAAGCAAATTGTCTCATCATTATATATTTACTAACCCCTCCACTCGAACAGGATACGACACAAGGTCAATTTCTTAAGCGGGGTTTAACAGGTTTGAATTCAGAGTTTTCCTTCTCCTAGACTGTTTACCTAGCCATCGTTAAAGAGCCAAGTCTGCCCTGCTATTTACCCATAGCTGGAGGAAGAATTGGATTCTTACCTTTCCGAAAGGTATTAGCATTATGGGAAATGCAAAAAGCTTCGTGCAGGAATTGAACTCGAGTTGACAAGTCCATTTCCCATTACTCTAACCATTAGACCATGCACCTCTATTTTATGCGTGTAAATGCGCCCATTTCCGGGTGATTTTTATTTATAGGGGTTGACTTTAGCGCGCATTAGCCTCACCTCTTTCAACTTGTATGTTCATTATTAAAAACAAATGCACTCGCTAGAAGTGTTATTTATACACATACTAATTACAAGACCATAGCATTAGAAATGATTTTTACTAGGAAAATGCATTAGAAATTATTTTGACTATAAAGATGCATAGGAAAGTATGAAGATTTTTCCAGAAATGCTTATTTTTTGGCTATTTCTACCAGGAAATTGAGACAAACATCATATCCTCGCTTCTGCAATTTTTCCATAAATTTTCTCTCTAAGAAAAATAAATATTCCACGCGAAATTAATACAAGTAGTTCTTCATCCTTTTTAATTTTATTTAATTTAAAAGCTCTTGAAATACTTAAAATCATCGAGTAGGCAGGAAAAAGATGTGGGAGGAATAAAATTGTCTTTATTGTTTTCGTTTTGAATAATCGAGAGTTAGTCAGAAAGCTTTTGCACATTTTTCTGCGGAAGTAAAAAAAAAAAAAAAAAATTAAAAAAATCCAAATGGATACAAAGATGGCTGAATATCGAAATTCAAAAACAAACAAAAAGGAAGAAAAGTTTTGAATGTTGTGACAAAATCTAAATAGAAGAAGAAAAAAAAGGAAGGCAGAAAAGATGAATGTTTTTGTGACAATAAAATACAAGCACATCTAGAACAAACAAAAAAAAGAAACACAATAAATAGATGCAAATATTATTGAGAGATACAGACGATACAAAAGAAGAGAGAAAAGATATTAATGATGAATGAATCTATCGTTTGTTTCATTCCATTGTCAATAACACTCAATAAAAAAAAGAAATCCAGGCTTTTGCAAACGATTGTTTTTAGTTTTTAGTTTTAACATTTTATTCATTCAATTTTTTAAATAATATAACAAAAGTTGATGAAAACAGTTCGTTATTATTAAAACATCGTTGGAATCTTAAAACAATAAAATTTCTTTCAAAAAAAATAAACAAAACAGTTATAGATATAAATTAAAATAAGTTCTTATCAATGGGCGAGATGGAATAATTATATATCTATCCCTTCGATCCTACTAGGATCATGGCTCTCAAATACTGATTTTCAAGGCAAGAAGACACTCCTCAGTTAAACACACACATACACATGCATATATATATATATATATATATATATATATATATATATACATACATACACACACACACACACACATACACACACACATATATATATATATATATATATATTATATATATATATATATATATATATATATATATATTAAGTTTGCAAGGTTCTCCTTAAAAAGGATAGAGCTATCTTTGGCAGCCTTTATATACATACATATGTATGTATTTGTCAGTAAAATCCTCTTCTGCAAATGGGAATAGCTCATAGCACGGTGGTTAGAGATTTTGACTGATTATGAATAGGTCAAGCTTCTATCCCGGTCGGAGGCAGCTTGAAACGTCTAACCACACTCGAGACGTGATACGTCGAAACAAAACTGTACGTGGATGACTATATATATATATATATATATATATATATATATATATATATATATATATATATATGGGTAATGCCATGTCAAATCATTCAGGCTATGTCACCCAACCCCTTCAATTTTTCTGAAATTTTGTACAGGTGAGGACTATATTAAAGTTAGACAATCCCCAAAATTTAACCTTCCAATTCAAAGAATTCACAGAGTTATGTCGATTTTTAGCTCTACAATTTTGGGAGTGTTCGCGAAAAATGGCAACTTTTTGCAACCTTTTTTGTCTAGAAAATGAGTTCTAGAGTTTACCTACTCCTAAAACTTGGTTTATAAAAGCATTTGCAGCTATAATACTGTTCTATACATTTCAACTAAAGCTTGTATCGTAAAAATTTCAATTGATTAGAAAAAATGAGTATGATTTTTAGATTCTGCGTAAAGGAACTGCCTTAGAATCAACTGTTATTTATTCGACCTTCAAAACATCGCAGGCCAGTGTTATCAAGTCTCATCTTAGAAATTCAGACAAATTTTGACTATAAAAATGCATAGGAAATCATTTTTACTATATAATGTATTAGAAATGATTTCTACTATAAAAATGCTTTGGAAAGGATCTTTACTATAAAAATGCATTAGAAATTATTTTTGCTATGAAAATGAATTGGAAATGATTTTTACCATAAAATAGCATTGGAATGGATTTTTACAATAAAAATGCATTAGAAATGATTTTTACTATAAAAATGCATTGGAAATGATTTTTACTATAAAATAGCATTGGAATGGATTTTTACTATAAAAATGCATTAGAAATGATTTTTACTATAAAAATGCATTGGAAATGATTTTTACTATAAAATAGCATTGGAATGCATTTTTACAATAAAAATGCATTAGAAATGATTTTTATAATAAAATTGTACTGAAAATGATTTTTACTATAAAAGTGTATTTGAAATGATTCCTATTATAAAAATGTATTATAAATGATCTTTACTATAAAAATGCATTGGAAATTATTTTTACAACAAAATAGCATTGGAAATGAGTTTTACAATAAAAATGCATTAGAAATGATTTTTATAATAAAATTGTGCTGGAAATGTTTTTTACTATAAAAATGTATTAGAAATTATATTTACTATAAAAATGCATTTGAAATGATATTTACAATAAAAATGTATTGGAAATGAGTTTTACAATAAAAATGCATTGGGAATGATTTTTAATATAAAATAGCATTGGAATGGATTTTTACAATAAAAATTCATTAGAAACGATTTT
Organism: Doryteuthis pealeii; assembly: GCA_023376005.1. Classification (NCBI taxonomy): domain Eukaryota; kingdom Metazoa; phylum Mollusca; class Cephalopoda; order Myopsida; family Loliginidae; genus Doryteuthis; species Doryteuthis pealeii. Next base: position 60,664,517 of record CM042164.1, read on the forward strand.
TATAATAAAATTGTACTGAAAATGATTTTTACTATAAAAATGTATTTGAAATGATTCCTATTATAAAAATGTATTATAAATTATCTTTACTATAAAAATGCATTGGAAATGAGTTTTACAATAAAAATGCATTAGAAATGATTTTTATAATAAAATTGTGCTGGAAATGTTTTTTACAATAAAAATGTATTAGAAATGATTCCTATTATAAAAATGTATTAGAAATTATATTTACTATAAAAATGCATTGGAAATGATTTTTACAATAAAAAATGCATTAGAAATTATTTTTGCTATTAAAAAAATGCACCAGAAATAATTTTTACAGACAAATAGTAAAAAAAAAAAAAAAAAAAAAAAAAAAAAAAGATTTTGAAACCTTGCGATTCCTTGGCGGATGCTCTAGCAACTGGTCTAACCCAGTAATAAAATGTCTAAAAGTGCATTTTCTCGCTGCTTTTATTCACCAATTTTGTAGGTTACTGATTTCTGTCATGGAGAAGGAAAAAAAAAGATGGCGGTTTTCGAAATGAATGTAAGAACACAAGTCGAAATAGCCGAAAGGTATTAATTACCTCCCTTTTGTGACATCTAATGAAGCATTTTGAAGTCTCCTTTGCGTGAATATATTTATCATTGGGAAAACCTATAATAGAAAAGGTGTTCCCAAATGAGCATGTTCACTGCTTCTTGTCGACTCTGATTGCAGTCTCCTTTTTCTCTTGCGGGCATCTTGACTATTTTCAGTTTAAGGCTTCATTTGTTTCACCGATTCACTGTTCGCTAAAAGGTTAGAACGGATTGAGAAAGGGTCAAGAGAAGAAAGAACTCCTCTTGTCCTCTTGTCAGACACGGTACAAAGTCTGTTCTTGTTCTTGTTCTTGTTGTGTGGATAGCGTTTAGGATAATGAAACACATTTGAAAAAACGATTCAGAGCAGGGTCGCTAAAGTTCATCTAGTGGTGAGCTTTCTATTCTGGTGCTCTGGGAGTGTGGAGTACCCCTTCATTGCTAGTATTGGATATGAGTCTAAACTGCATCTAGTGGTGAGGTTCCTATTCTGGAGCTCTGGGGAGTGTGGAGTACTCCTTCATTGCTAGTCTTGGATATGAGGCTAAACTGTATCCAGTGGTGAGGTTCCGATTCTGGAGCTCTGGGGAGTGTGGAGTACTCCTTCATTGCTAGTCTTGGATATGACGCTAAACTGTATCTAGTGGTGAGGTTCCTATTCTGGTGCTCTGGGTAGTGTGGAGTACTCCTTCTTTGCCAATGTCCTGGCTATGACGCTAAACTGTATGTAGTGGTGGACTACCCCCTTCATTACCATTACTCCCATGTCCACTCTGACCCGGAATAGTAGTACCTCTATGGGTTAAATGGAAAAATAATTTAAGAAAAAATTGAATACTTACCAAAAATGAATAAGACAAAAAGATTATTCGGTATAAAATTATCTAAGGGTTGACATGCCGTAAAATCCAACCATCCAACCATCCAACCAACCTTCATTGCTATTATTCCCAGGTTCACTCTGACCCGGAGTGGTAGTAGATATTTGATGTGGGTACATCCTTGCACCCACATCAAATAATTTTTATTTACTCAAGTATGGGTTACAGAGGTGTACACGCATCTCGGCATATAGCCCGAAGTTGCATTTTGGGGAGGGGTATCAAAGCTGGTCATGCTTTCCTATGGTTCTAGCTAGCTAGGTACACTCGCCGACCGATTCATTCAAAAATAAAACACTTGCTTTTCTCTTCTTGCGTAGCCTACTTTCACCAAAGTACCTCATTCTCTCTATGACTTTATCCTTCTTAAAATATCACCCATTTCGAATGATTTGGGATGATGAGCACATGTGTGCCCCGAATGAAAACTAGATTGGAGATGGAGGGGTAGGGTAAAATCAAAACAAAAATCCCAAGAAACTGAAAATGTGAAACGAAAAATAAAATTGTGGGCCATTTTTTGGTTGTCCCCTTTCCCTCAACTAATGTGTAGGACTGCCGACTGTCTTCCGATCTTTTAGGTTCGAAAGCAAGCCGGTCAGTTCCTCTAAGACGTGGAGTGGGTGTCCTTAGTGGGGAATTGGCAAAAAATTGGGGTTTTGTCTGTAGGTTATATTGGTTGGGTTACTAGAAAAAGCTGACTCTCCAGGAATGAAAGTACTAGGGTGATCGTGCAGCAATCAATCAACTTTTGAACAACAAAAATCCTTTTCTCTTCTTTTTATCATATTGTCCCGAAGAAGTTTTTACAAAAACCAAAACGTTTAAACATCAACATAAACATCATAATAAATTCATCTTTTTTGGAACTGTTTTTCCTATTTCTATATATTGTCGGATTCATTCCCATATTTTACTTCCATATAAATAAATACAATGTGTGTCATAAAGGTAGTGAAATTGAAGCTGTATTTACCAAGATAGAAATGAACAATGTATGGAACGTTAATTTTTTTCAGAATACAAAGTGTGTCAAAAAGTACAAAAGCATTTCCATACTTTTTGACACACCTTGTATATATGGGACATTCGTATTTAGATTGTTATCTTCGTAGGAAATGGACTCGGTGATCCGATTTTAAATCCTGGACAAGGCTGATTGCATTTCACATTGTGCTAATACTCTTGAAAAGAAGGTATGCACCCAACTATTCTCCCCCCAGCTATGGGTAAATAGTAGGGAAGACTGGCCTCTTGAACCGTGGTATGGCAACCGGCCAAGGAGTAGAATAACTCTGAATTCAAACCTGTTAAACTCCGGATAAAGATTAACCATTGTTGAAATATTTTATGATATAGGATGTGCTCCAATTCCCTACCTGAATTTATAGACTAGCCACGTGGTTTATTCCTTCGCAACACCAGCCATAGTGCAAGGCTGATACACTACTTAAACACTGATACCTGCTATAGTTATACTTGAAATCATTGAGGAGGGACTTACAATATTCAGGATTCTTTACCAGAGGATTACCAAGGAATAGGGTTGTTTACCAGAGGATTACCAAGGATCAGGATTCATTATCAGAAGACTACCAAGGATCCAATTCCACTGGACAAGCGCTCTTGCTTAAGGCCTACAGGATGGTCCATAAAATTGTAACAACCATGTGTCACATCCTGCTCGAGTAGAGGTTTTGGGTAAATACATATATGCGTAAATCCCTGTGTTAAAACAGTTTCTATTATCCAGATCGATACCTCTCTCTATTTTTCCCTATTCACTTTCTTTCTTTCTTTCTTATATTTTTCTGTGTAGCAAGTCCTTTTTTATACCTTTCTTTCTTTATGATAAAACGGAAAAGGTCCTGTATTTAGCCGAGATGACAAGACTCATAACAAATAAGAATTCGACAGATAAGCAACACCAGATAATAAGGATTTTCATTTTTGCATATGAAATGCAACGATTTGGACGGTCTCATTTTTAACCAGAGGGTGTTACAAGATGATTACGGTCGTACAATTAAGGGACGCAAGTATCAATATATAGATTATTATTATTATTATTATTATTATTATTATTATTATCTTCATATTTATTCATCTTTATATATATATAAATATATATATATATGCATCCTCATCTTTTCATATATATCGATCAGTCTATCTATAGACGTCATTATTCATCATCCTCCCTCTCCCTCTCCCTCTCTCTCCACACACACACACACACACACACACACACACACACACACACACACATATATATATATATATATATATATATATATATATATATATATATATATATATAAGGTGTGTCAAAGAATATCGAGATTTTTGTACTATTCTGATAAACCTTGTATTCTGAAAAATATTAACGTTCCATTTATTGTTTATAAATACAGCTTAAATCTCAATACTTTTATGACACACCTTGTATATATATATATATATAGAGAGAGAGAGAGAGCGAGACAGAGACAGAGACAGAGACAGAGACAGAGATAAATAGAGAGAGGGTGGGAGGGAGATAGAGAGGTGGATCATGAACAATGACATATATAGGTATATAGATGGATCGATATATTTGAAAAGATGAGGCTACATAGATATCAAGAAACCGAAAAGTATTGAATATATTACACTTCCATTGAATATATTACCCCTTTTTCTTTTCTTTCTGTTTTTCTTTCTATCCATTTTGGACGAGGAAAAGACTATTTGTCTTCTCATTTGTGCCTAAAATCCAATAATTATCTTCGTATCTCTTCTATCTTCGTACATGCGTTGCTCTGTGGATGCTTCCAAGCATCGCCATTTATCACCGCCTTTCTGTTTAAAACATCCCTCACACACAGATTATTTCGAGCAATGACTCCACTCGTTTTGTAATCCCCGAAGAGAACAGCATTTATTAAGCAATTTATCAACGATTGGCACGCACGCGTCACTTCTTCCCTGTCCATTATTCTATCCATTATGCATTTATTTACATACGTTTCAATTCGCTCTTCTTTTTTAAAGTTTAAAAAAAAACGTTTATAAATATTCAGAAATAAAGAAATAAGTATAGTGATAATTCTTCAGTGATATTTTTAGTCATGCACATTTTTTTTCTAGACTATTTCCAGAAAATCCTTGCTTTTATTTTCTCTGCGCGCTTAAAGTCAAACATTGGAGCCTTTCCCCTGGATTTGAAACACTTTAAGAAATGGCGTCCCAATGGAGGTCTTTTGACAATTTCATTCTTCTTATCTCTTTTTTTTTTTCTCTCTTTTTCTCTTTTTTTTTTTTTTTTTTGGAGGGTGGGGATAATTTCCCATACATTGTTCCTTTTTATATAAAATATATATTTTGGTAAAGAAATTACAACAGATTTTTTTCCTTATACTTTGTCTTTTAGGGGTTTTTGAAAGTCTTACGTGCCAGAATTTGCTGTGTTCGTAAAAATACATACCAGGGAATTGCAGAAGACAACCGGGAGGACATCTTTTTTTACGGTGTTTTTTTTTTGTGTTTTTCTGCAATTTTAATGGAAAAGAAAGAAAGAAAGATAGATAGAAAGAAAGAAAAATAAAGAAGAAAATAAAGTAAAATCGAATAAAGAAAAGAAAGAAAGAAAAAGAAACGATTGAAGGAAAAAGAAAGAAATAAATAAAGAAAGAAAGAAATGATAAAAGAATGAAAGAGAGAAATGAACAAAATAAGAATTTTTAAAAAAAGAAAGAAAGAAAGAAAGAACAAAAGAAAGAAAGGAGGAAATGAAAGCAAACGAAAGAACAAAGGAAAAAAAGAAAGAAAGAATTGAACAAAAAGAAAATACAAACACACAAAAAAAGAAAGAAAGAAAGAAAGAAAAGAATGAAAACAAACGAACGAAAGAAGGAAAGAAAATAAGAATCGTATAAAGAAAGAAAGAAACACACAAACAAACAAACAAATGAACAAAATAAAAATAAAAACTAACAAACGAAAGAAAGTAAGAAAGAAAGAAACGATAGAAAGAAGAAGAAGAAGAAGAGAAGAAGAAGAAGAAGAAGAAAGAAGAAGAAAGAAAAGAAAGAAAGAAAAAAGAAAGAAAGAAATCATCGGACGAGAAATAAATTTTTTTTAAAGTAGAAAAACAAAGAAAGTAAGATGTATGAGAAATAAAATACGTAGAAAGAGATCAAGAATTGAAAGATAAAAAAAAGAATATTTTGAACTCAGATAGAAAAAAAACAACAAAACGAATAAAAAAAAAAAAAAACGAAAACTCTGAAAGAGAACAAAATTAAATGAACCAAAAGAAACAAAATGAAGAAAGCCAACAAGAACAATTTTACAACCCCGGAGAGTAAAGTCAAATTAATTCGAAAGCTGACCCAGCTCAATTCGGCACCCACCATACCATCCGTCCCCCACACTTCTTCCAATATCGAAGGGGGGTATTGATCGATTGAGAATCACAAAGTAGCTTATTAGCTTACCTGGATCGAGGAGCAACAGTTTCAACGAGATCTGATGACAGGAAGTGATCACGTGGTTAACTGTCGAGATCTTGCGGCATTTCGAGAGGCCATCTTGTCCAATCCATCTTCAACTTGTCGTCTGACTGACACTGACGAAACCCGAACACATTCGTCGATACAACCTACGATACTGATTTTTTAAACCTCAATTATTAATAAAATTGTTTTATATTATTAATACTGTTCACCATATTTACATACTAATAATATGCAATTGTATTTATATATACAAGAAAATTGCGGTTTACAGTGTGAACGGAAAGGCTAATTTGCATATTGATTTTAAAATTTTGACTTTAATAAATATGTGCTTAGTATTATTGATTTCTAATTGTTTGGTTTTATCTTAATGAATATGAGCAGAAATCTCTTTAATAAATCTTAAAAGAAATCCATTAACAAGAAGAAATAACTGTAATTTTATTCTTTACTTCCTATTTTAACGAAATTGTTAAATTAGGAAAATTCAACGATGCAACCTACCATATTGATTTTTTCGTTCGTTTTCTTTTAATTATTTTTTTTTTTTTGGGGGGGGGTCGGTTTAGCGCAGTCGATAGAGCGTCCGACTATAAACCACAAGGCTAAAGGTTCGATACCGACCCTCGCTGACACAGCAAATGAGTAGCACAGTGATCTGTGCTATAAAGTGAGGAGCTGATGGTACGTGTGGCACTCCACCCCAGACGCTAAAACAATCTATTTGGTCTAACACATGTGAAAAGTGTGACTGATGCCGACTTTTTGCCACCCCCGACGACTTTATTACTCGCAGGATCTGTGGATATACCACAGTATAATAATTTAATTATTACAACGTTTACTTAAGAGCTATTGCTAAATAGTTCAATATGCAAAAAAATATAATAATCTTGATTTAACTCTTTCTCTCTCACTCTTTTTTTCTTTCTTTCCTTCTTTTCATCTTTCATTATATTTAATTGAAACAGACTAGCATTATCGCTTCCGCGCTCCCCCACTATCCCTATATTTCCCCTACTTTCTTACTTTCTTACTTTCTTTCTGGTTATATTTTTCTGTGAAGCATGTCCTTTTTCTTCCCTTTATTTCTCTATAATAAAAATGGAATGCTGCATCCTTTAGCTGCGAGAACGATACGCATAAGAAATAAGAATTCGGCGGATAAGCGACACCAGATAATCAGAATTTACAGAACTTAGACGGTCTCATTTTTAACCAGAGAGTATATAACGAGGTGATAGCGGTTGGCAGATTAAGAAACAAGAGTACTGATATGTAGATTATTTTTCTATTGATTTACATACTTTATCTTATTTTATTTTAGAACACACGGAGTTATTTGATGAGAACTAACCACATACTCACGTACACCAGACCTTGTCATAATTTTTGCATTAATACATCTACAAAACATATCATGTCTACTATTAAAGTATTCTACAGAACATCTTTCGCCGATTCAAGCTGCTTTGAATTCTAAATGATTCAGATCACCCCATACACACACACACACACACACACACACACACACATATATATATATAATATATATATATATATATATATATATATACATACATATATATATATAGTTAAAAATATATATATAGAGAAAAAAAATTAAGAGAAATCATTTTTGGAATAACATTTTTACTGGCCTCTTTCGAAACAATATATATATATATATATATATATATATATATATATATATATATATATATATATATTAATGTTTTTTAATGTTTTTTTTAAGTTGGGCGGTATTACGAAGCATCTAAAAATCGTAAAAAGAAAAAAAGACATTAAAAAAACATAAAATATATACCGGGAGAAGCATACGGAGACCCTAAAATACAAACATATATATATATATATATATATATATATATATATATATATATATATAAAAGATTGAATAAAATCCGACAAAATGTGGTTGGGTGTAGAGGAAAATGTGGAATATAAAAACACAAACGACTATGTTCAATTGATATTTCGCCTCATTATTGGTTGAGGCTTCCTCTCAACGTTATATATATAATTATATATATATAATATATATATATATATATATATTATTATATATATATATATATATATATGAAAAGTAAATGGAAGTGAATCCGACAGTATGAATTAAACATTTTTAGAAACAAACAAACAAATGAGGTTATAGTTCGTTGATAGAAATCTGTTTCGACCTTTTATTAAAGCGGTCTTCATCAAGAGCGAAATATTTGTGATGGAAAGACGGGATAAGTAAACCGTTACAAACAGAAGGGGCACAAACGAACGTTCATGTTCGGAGCCGGAATTTTTTTAATTTTGAAAATGCATATTCTGTTTTAAAAATAAAATAAATTTTATTTTTTGAAATATCAAAAGCATTATAATCCACAAGAAAACTCAAAAGAGTTTGTTGTAAAAATATATAAACATGTATTTAAAAAAAGTATCAAAAATGTTCATGATTCCAGCCACAAAAAAGCAAGTTAAAAGTCCACAGCACAATTGAAGAAGGTGGAAATTTTTTCAAAGGATTAGTAATGTTGACAAGTCCGTCTTTCCATCACAAATATTTCGCTCTTGATGAAGACCGCTTTAATAAAAAGTCGAAACAGATTTCTGTCAGCGAACTATAACATCATTTGTTTGTTTTTTCTAAAAAATGTTTAATTCATATACACATATATATATATGTATATATATATATATATATATATATATATATATATATATATATATAAGGAGTCATGTCTGTATTGGTATGTACGTGTCGACTTATAACTCTGAAAAGAGTTGCCACTGAGCATTAAAATGACGCATACACTAAATATTCATATAGTAAGGAAAAGTACATGATTCGATTTCTACAGATTTTTTCAAAATTCTATATTAAATGTAAACCTCAAAAATAAATTGTATATAAAACATTTTACGTATAGCAAAACAATAGCTCAAATTAAATGAAAACCTTGTTTAGCGATAACACAAAAACTTTTCAAATTTCTCAAATACTTTTTATATTTCTTGGAACAAAATATATTAATTTGTAACTCAAAATTTTCTTTAAAACAAAGAAAGAGAATGGTAATATAGGCAGAAAGAAACTAAGAAAGAAATAAAGAGAGAAATGTGAGTAAAAACATAAAAAGAAAGAAAGAAAGAACAAACTCTATTGACAAGAAAGAAAGAAAGAAAGAAAGAAAGAAAGAAAGAAAGAACGGACTGCATAGACAAAAACAAATAAAGAAGGAAAGAAATAAAAGTCAGACTAAATTGAAAGAAAGAACAAAAGAAAGAAAGAACTGTATAGACTGAAAAAAAAAAGAAAGGAAAGGAAAGAAAGAAAGAAAGAAAGAAAATCAGAATAAAAAGAATAAAGAAAGAAAAGAAAGAGTGGACTGTATAGAAAGAAAGAATAAAGAAGGAAGGAAAGGAAATAAATAAAAGTCAGTATAAATAGAAAGAACGGACTGAAAAAAGAACGATAAAAGTCAGAAAGAAAGAAAGAAAGAAAGAAAAAGAAAGAAAGAAAGAAAGAAAGAAAGAGAAAAAAATGAAAAAGAAAAAAAATAAAAATAAGAAGAAAAGAAAGAAAAGAAAGAAAGAACGGACTATAAAGAGAAAAAATGAAGAAAAATGAAAGAAAGAAAGAAAGAAAGAAAGAAAGAAAGAAAGAATGACTGTATAGACTGAAAAATAAAAAGAGAGGAAAGAAAAATAAAAAGTAAGAAAGAAAGAAAGAAAGAAAGAAAGAAAGAAAGAAAGAAAGAAAGAAAGAGAAAGAACGGACTGTATAAACAGAAAAAAATAAAGTAAGAAGGAAAGAAATATAGTTAGTATGAATAGAAAGAAAAAAAAAAGAAAGTGTGTAGAAGTGGAAAAGGGAAGAAAAACAACCACTTCCCCACCCACCCCCAAAAAATAAAGAAAGAAATTGATATGAATGAAAGATAAGAATGAAAAATTGATGATGAACGAGTCAAATCTGAAAATGATTTTCTTCTCACCCGTCACTGAGTTTTACAAGTTGTTTTTCTTCTTGTCTCTTGGCTTGCGTTCTTATTTTGCTCATAAATATTCATGAAGTGCGAAAAGAAGATAAAAGGGGGCGTGGCTAAAAGGGGAGTCAAATGTTCAAGGACATGAAGGTCTTGTAATTGCTTTCAGTCACTGGAGGATATTTGAAACAGCCTTTCAGCCATCAATTCTAACTCTCTCTCTCTCTCTCTCTCTCTCTCTCTCTCTCTCTCTCTCTCTCTCTCTCTCTCTCTCTCTTCTCTCTCCTCTCTCTCTCTCTCTCTCTCTCTCTCTATCTCTTTCTCTCCCCTCTCCATCCCTCTCTTCTCCCCCTCCTCTCTCTCTTCCTCTCTCTCCCTCCCCTCCCATTCTCTCCCCTCTCTCTCCCACTCTCTCTCTCTCTATCAATCTTTCTCTCCCCTCTCCGTCCCTCTCTTTCTCCCCTTCTCTCTCTTCCTCTCTCTCTCCCTCCCCTCTCTCTCTCTCCCCTCTCCATTCTCTCCCCCTCTCTCTCTCTCTCCCCTCTCTCTCTCTCTCTCTCTCTCCTATCTATCTATCTATAAATCTTTCTCTCTCCCTCTCCGTCCCTCTCTTTTCTCTCTCTCTTCTCTCTCTCTCCCCTCCCCTCTCCCTCTCTTCCCCCCTCTTCCATTCTCTCCCCTCCGTCCCTCTCTTTCTCTCTCCTCTCTCTCTCTCTCTCTCTCCTTCACCTCTCTCTCTTTCTCTCTCATATACACACTTACACATACACCAAATACATATCTTATCTGGGAGCTGACGATAGGCGTGTGTTACGATTTTTGTGGCCATTTTAGGCTGCAGGGCGAGAGCACTTTACAGTGGAGATCTCTTGCGTTCCTTAGTGTTAGGCAGAATCCTTGTGTTCCTTAGTGTTGGGCCAGAATCCTTGGTTGTTCCTTTGTGAAGAATTTTTGGTTGTTCCTTAAAGAAGAATCCTTGGTTGTTCCTTTGTGAAGAATTCTTGGTTATTCCTTAGTGTTAAGCAGAATTCTTAGTTGTTGATCCGTTCGTCCGTGTTAAGCACGAGCAACTGGTCACTTTGGCTATATCGGTGATTGAATAGTTAACTAAACACGTATTCGAGCTGTTGATTGGCTGGCTTTAATCCACGCGGCCACGCAGAGTCTATAAGTTTAAATGGTGGGATCCAGCACACCTTATATAGCAAAACATTGGGTACCCTCACGTGGTGTAATGGTTTGCAAGGCAGATTCGCAGACCATTGTTAATGAGTTCGATACTCATTGGGCGCCCCATACTTCTGGCCTTGTGCACATCTTCTAAGCTAAGCTTAGTAAATAACTATATATAGCAAAACTTTGGGTACCTCAAGTGGTGTATTGTTTGCAAGGCAGATTAGCAGACCATTGATAGTGAGTTTGACTCTCATTGGGCGCCCATACTTCTAGCCTTGTGCCACATCTAAGCTAAAGTAGTAAATAACTATATAGCAAAACATTCCAACGTGTGGTGCTCAAATCCAGCAAAACAATCTCCCTGGTCTAGCGCTAGCAAAAAGAGGATAGATTCCCTCACTGTTCAGTTTAATACAAAAAATACGCCACTCAAACTATAATTGTATCGGTGAGTATAGATATATATTTACCAACCCCTCCACACAAAACAGAGTGTGACACAAAGGTCAGTTTCTTAAGTGGAGTGTAACAGGTTTGAATTCAGAGTTTTCCTTCTCCTAGACTGGTTACCTAACCAAAATTAAAGATCTCAATCTGCGCTATTATTTACCTAGCTGTAGGGAGAGTTGTTGGATTCATACCTTTCCCAAGGGTATTAGCGCTACGTGAAATGCAAACAGCTTCGTCCAAGATATGAACTCGATTAGTTGTGTCCATTTCCTACGACGGTAACCATTACACGACTCACCTCCACAACGTTGTACATACAACAATAAAGATGAGGACATCAGTCCGAAAAATCTAAATAATTCAAAGTATCACTACAATTCTTCTAAAAGCATAGCTTTCGCATTAGATAACCCACGAAGGATGACATGCCATTAAACCAAACTGCAATAATAGTAGAACTATTGACATATTGTACGACCGTTATCATCTTGCAACACCCTCTGATTACAAATGAGACCGTCCATATCGTCCAAGATGAAATGCAATCTTTTAATTAAAACTCTTGTTCTTTAATCTTTCGACCGTTATCATTTTGCAACAAACCTCTGGTTAAAATGAGACAAGTCCAAATCGTCCCATATGTCCCAAAAATTTTTTAGTTCTTACTTAAATTTATTGCAGTTTGGTTTAATGGCATGTCATCCTTCGTGGTTATCTAATCGAAAGCTATGCTTTTAGAAGAATTGTAGTGAACTTTGAATTATTTAGATTTTTCGGAGACTGATGTCCTCATCTTAATTGTTATATGTACAACGTTGTGGAGGTGAGTCGTGTAATGGTTACCGTCGTATGAAATGGACACAACTAATCGAGTTCATATCTTGGACGAAGCTATTTGCATTTCACGTAGCGCTGATACCCTTGGGAAAGGTATGAATTCAACTACTCTCCCTACAGCTAGATGTAAATAGTAGCGCAGATTGAGATCTTTAACCTTGGTTAGGTAACCAGTCTAGGAGAAGGAAAACTCTGAATTCAAACCTGTTAAACTCCACTTAAGAAACTGACCTTGTGTCACACTCTGTTTGTGTGGAGGGGTTGGTAAATATATATCTATACACAACCGATACAATTATAGTTTGTGAAGTGGCGTATTTTTGGTATAAACTGAACAATGAGGGAATCTATCCTCTTTTTGCTAGCGCTAGACCAGGGAGATTGTTTTGCTGGATTTGAGCACCACACTGTTGGAATGTTTTGCTATATAGTTATTTACTAAGTTTAGCTTAGATGTGGCACAAGGTCAGAAGTATGGGGCGCCCAATGAGAGTCGAACTCACTATCAATGGTCTGCTAATCTGCCTTGCAAACAATCACACCACGTGAGGTGCCCAAAGTTTTGCTATATAGTTATTTACTAAGCTTAGTTTAGATGTGGCACAAGGCTAGAAGTATGGGGCGCCCAATGAGTATCGAACTCATTAATAATGGTCTGCGAATCCGCCTTGCAAACCATTACACCACGTGAGGTACCCAATGTTTTGCTATATAAGGTGTGCTGGATCCCACCACTTAAACTTATAGACTCTGCGTGGCCGTGTGGATTAAAGCCAGCCAATCAACAGCTCGAATACGTGGTTAGTTAACTATTCAATCACCGATATAGCAAAGTGACCAGTTGCTCGTGGTTAACACGGACGAACGGATCAACAACTAAGAATTCTGCTTAACACTAAGGAATAACCAAGAATTCTTCACAAAGGAACAACCAAGGATTCTTCTTTAAGGAACAACCAAAAATTCTTCACAAAGGAACAACCAAGGATTCTGCCCAACACTAAGGAACACAAGGATTCTGCCTAACACTAAGGAACGCAAAGAGATCTCCACTGTAAAGTGCTCTCGCCTGCAGCCTAAATGGCCACAAAAATCGTAACACACGCCTATCGTCAGCTCCCAGATAAGATATGTATTTGGTGTATGTGTAAGTGTGTATATGAGAGAGAAAGAGAGAGAGGGTGAAGGAAGAGGAGAGAGAGAGAGAGGAAGAGAGAAAGAGAGGGACGGAGGGGAGAGAATGGAAGAGGAAAAGAGGGAGAGGGGAGGGAGAGAGAGGAAGAGAGAGATAAAGAGAGGGACGGAGGGAGAGAGAAAGATTTATAGATAGATAGATAGAGAGAGAGAGAGAGAGAGAGAGGGGAGAGAGGAAGAAGGGGAGAGATGGAAGAGGGGAAGAGAGAGAGAGGGGGAGGGAGAGAGAGAGGAAGAGTGAGAGAGGGGAGAAAGAGGGGACGGAGAGGGGGAGAGAAAGATTGATAGAGAGAGAGAGAGTGGAGAGAGAGGGGGAGAGAATGGGAGAGGGGGAGGGAGAGAGAGGAAGAGAGAGAGCGAGGGGAGAAAGAGAGGGATGGAAGGGTGAGAGAAAGATTGATAGAGAGAGAGAGAGAGAGAGAGAGAGGGGGAGGAGGAGGAGGAAGAAGAGAGAGAGAGAGAGAGAGAGAGAGAGAGAGAGAGAGAGAGAAAGAGAGAGAGTTAGAATTGATGGCTGAAAGGCTGTTTCAAATATCCTCCAGTGACTGAAAGCAATTACAAGACCTTCATGTCCTTGAACATTTGACTCCCCTTTTAGCCACGCCCCTTTTATCTTCTTTCCGCACTTCATGAATATTTATGAGCAAAATCAGAACGCAAGCCAAGAGACAAGAAGAACAAACAAACTTGTAAAACTCAGTGACGGGTGAGAAGAAAATCATTTTCAGATTTGACTCGTTCATCATCAATTTTTCATTCTTATCTTTCATTCATATCAATTTCTTTCTTTATTTTTTGGGGTGGGTGGGGAAGTGGTTGTTTTTCTTCCCTTTTCCATTTCTACACACTTTCTTTCTTTTTTCTTTCTATTCATACTAACTATTATTTCTTTCCTTCTTTCTTTATTTTTTTCTGTTTATACAGTCCGTTCTTTCTCGCTTTCTTTCTTTCTTTCTTTCTTTCTTTCTTTCTTTCTTTCTATACTGACTTTTATTTTTCTTTCCTCTCTTTTTATTTTTCAGTCTATACAGTCCATTCTTCCTTTCTTTCCTTCCTTCTTTCTTTCTTTCTTTCTTCATTTTTTCTTCATTTTTTCTGCTTATATAGTCCGTTCTTTCTTTCTTTCTTTCTTTCTTTCTTTCTATACTGATTTTTATTTCTTTCCTTCCTTTTTTATTTTTTCAGTCCGTTCTTTCTTTCTTTCTTTCTTTCTTTCTTTCTTTCTTTCTTTTTCTGTTCATGCTGTTCTTTCTTCATTTCTTTATTTGTTTTTGTTTGTTTCTTTCTGTCTATATTTCATATCAATTTCTTTCTTTTTTGGTTTGTTTCCTTCTCTTTCCATTTACACACCATTTCTTTCTTCCTTTCCTTAATTCATATCTTTCTTTCTATTTATACTGACTTTTATTTATTTCCTTTCCTTCCTTCTTTATTCTTTCTTTCTATACAGTCCACTCTTTCTTTCTTTCTTCCTTCCTTTCTTTCATTCTTTCTTTCTTTCTTCTTCCTTTCTTTCTTTTTTATTCTGATATTTCTTTCTTTCTTTCCTTTCTTCGTTATTTTCAGTCTATACAGTTCTTTCTTTCTTTCTTTCTTTCTTTCTTTCTTTCTTTCTTTCTTCTTTATTTTTTCAGTCTATACAACCCGTTCTTTCTTTCTTTTGTTCTTTCTTTCAATTTATTCTGACTTTTATTTCCTTCCTTCTTTATTTGTTTTTGTCTATGCAGTCCGTTCTTTCTTTCTTTCTTTCTTTCTTTCTTTCTTTCTTTTCAATAAAGTTTGTTCTTTCTTTCTATGTTTTTACTCACATTTCTCTCTTTATTTCTTTCTTAGTTTCTTTCTGCCTATATTACCATTCTCTTTCTTTGTTTTAAAGAAAATTTTGAGTTACAAATTAATATATTTTGTTCCAAGAAATATAAAAAGTATTTGAGAAATTTAAAAAGTTTTTCTGTTATCGCTAAACAAGGTTTTCATTTAATTTGAGCTATGTTTTGCTATACGTAAAATGTTTTATATACAATTTATTTTTGACGTTTACATTTAATATAGAATTTTGAAAAAAAAATCTGTAGAAATCGAATCATGTACTTTTCCTTACTATATGAATATTTAGTGTATGCGTCATTTTAATGCTCAGTGGCAACTCTTTTCAGAGTTATAAGTCGACACGTACATACCAATACAGACATGACTCCTTTATATATATATATATATATATATATATAATATATATATAATATATATATTGAATTGAACATTTTTAGAAAAAACAAACAAATGATGTTATAGTTCGCTGACTGAAATCTGTTTCGACTTTTTATTAAAGCGGTCTTCATCAAGAGCGAAATATTTGTGATGGAAAGACGGACTTGTCAACATTACTAATCCTTTGAAAAAATTTCCACCTTCTTCATTTGTGCTGTGGACTTTTAACTTGCTTTTTTTGTGGCTGGAATCATGAACATTTTTGATACTTTTTTTAAATACATGTTTATATATTTTTACAACAAACTCTTTTGAGTTTTCTTGTGGATTATAATGCTTTTGATATTTCAAAAAATGAAATTTATTTTATTTTTAAAACAGAATATGCATTTTCAAAATTAAAAAATTCCGGCTCCGAACATGAACGTTCGTTTGTGCCCCTCCTGTTTGTAACGGTTTACTTATCCCGTCTTTCTATCACAAACATTTCGCTCTTGATGAAGACCGCTTTAATAAAAGGTCGAAACAGATTTCTGTCAGCGAACTATAACATCATTTGTTTGTTTTTTTTCAAAAATGTTTAATTCATACTGTGGGATTCACTTCCATTTACTTTTCCTATATAATATATAATTATATATATATATATAATATATATATATATATCGTTTAGAGTATGGGAAAATGTGGATATAACAACACAAACAACTATGTTCAATTGATATTTCGCCTCATTATTGGTTGAAGCTTTCTCAGCCAATAATGAGGCGAAATATCAATTGAACATTGTCGTTTGTGTTGTTATATCCACATTTTCCTCTACACCCAACCATAGTTTGTCGGATTTATTAAATCTTTATATATATATATATATTATATATATATATATATATATATATATATATATGTTGTATTTTAGGGGTCTCCGTATGCTTCTCCCAGTATATATTTTATGTTTTTTTAAATGTTTTTTTCGTTATTACGAAGCATTTATTTTTAGATGCTTCGTAATACCGCCCAACTTAAAAAAAACATTAAAAAACATAATATATATATATATATATATATATATATATATTGTTTCGAAAGAGGCCAGTAAAAATGTTATTCCAAAAATGATTTCTCTTAATTTTTTTTTCTCTCTATATATATTTTTAACTATATATATATATATGTATGTGTGTGTGTGTGTATATATATATATATATATATATATATATATATATATATATATATATATATATATATGTATATGTGTGTGTGGGGGGGGTGATCTGAATTATTTAGAATTCAAAGCAGCTTGACTCGGCGAAAGATGTTCTGTAGAAGACTTTGATAGTAGACATGATATGTTTTGTAGATGTATTAATGCAAAAATTATGACAAGGTCTGGTGTTCGTGAGTATGTGCTTATTTCTCATCAAATAACACCGTGTGTTCTAAAATAAAATAAGATAAAGTATGTAAATCAATAGAAAAGAAATCTACATATCAACACTCTTGTTTCTTAATCTGCCAACCGTTATACTCTCTGATTAAAAATGAGACCGTCTAAGTGTAAATTCTGATTATCTGGCGTCGCTTATCCGCCGAATTCTTATTTCTTATGCGTATCGTTCTCGCAGCTAAAGGATGCAGCATTCCATTTTTATTATAGAGAAATAAAGGGAAGAAAAAGGACATGCTTCACAGAAAAATATAACCAGAAAGAAAAAAGAAAGTAAGAAAGTAAGAAATATAGGGATAGTGGGGGAACGCGGAAGCGATAATGCTAATCTGTTTCAATTAAATATAATGAAAGATGAAAAGAAGGAAAGAAAGAAAAAAAGAGTGAGAGAGAAAGAGTTAAATTAAGATTATTATATTTTTTTACATATTGAACTATTTGGCAATAGCTCTTAAGTAAACGTTTTAATGATTAAATTATTATATTGTGGTGTATCCACAGATCCTGTGAGTAATA
>CM042164.1:60687301-60689801 GCA_023376005.1 Doryteuthis pealeii
GTAATGAATCCAACAATATATAGAAATAGGAAAAACAGTTCTAAACAAGATGAATTTATTATGATGTTTATGTTGATGTTTAAACGTTTTGGTTTTTGTAAAAACTTCTTCGGGACAATATGATAAAAAGAAGAGAAAAAGATTTTTGTTGTTCAAAAGTTGATTGATTGCTGCACGATCACCCTTGTACTTTCATTCCTAGAGAGTCAGCTTTTTCTAGTAACCCAACCAATATAACCTACAGACAAAACCCCAATTTTTTTGCCAATTCCCCCACTAAGGACACCCACTCCACGTCTTAGAGGAACTGACCAGCTTGCTTTTGAACCTAAAAGATCGGAAGACAGTCGGAAGTCCTATACATTAGTTGAGGGAAAGGGGACAACCAAAAAATGGCCCACAATTTTATTTTTCGTTTCACATTTTCAGTTTCTTGGGATTTTTGTTTTGACTTTACCCTACCCCTCCATCTCCAATCTAGTTTTCATTCGGGGCACACAGCATGTGCTCATCATCCTAAATCATTCGGAATGGGAATATTTTAAGAAGGATAAAGTCATAGAGAGAATGAGGTATTTTGGTGAAAGTAGGCTACGCAAGAAGAGAAAAGCAAGTATTTATTTTTGAATGAATCGGTCGGCGAGTGTACCTAGCTAGCTAGAACCATAGGAAAGCATGACCAGCTTTGTTACCCCTCCCCAAAATGCAACTTCGGGCTATATGCCGAGATGCGTGTACACCTCTGTAACCCATTCTTGAGTAAATAAAAATTATTTGATGTGGGTGCAGGGATGTACCCACATCAAATATCTACTACCACTCCGGATCAGAGTGAACCTGGGAATAATATCAATGAAGGTTGGTTGGATGGTTGGATGGTTGGATTTTACGGCATGTCAACCCTTAGATAATTTTATACCGAAGAATCTTTTTGTCTTATTCATTTTTGGTAAGTATTCAATTTTTTCTTAAATTATTTTTCCATTTAACCCATAGAGGTACTACTACTCCCGGTCAGAGTGGACCTGAGAGTAATGGTAATGAAGGGGTAGTCCACCACTACATACAGTTTAGCGTCATAGCCAGGACATTGGCAAAGAAGGAGTACTCCACACTCCCCAGAGCACAAGAATAGGAACCTCACCACTAGATGCAGTTTAGCGTCATATCCAAGACTAGCAAGGAAGGGGTATTCCACACTCCCCAGAGCTCCAGAATAGGAACCTCACCACTAGATGCAGTTTAACCTCATATCCAAGACTAGCAAATGAAGGGGTACTCCACACTCCCCAGAGCTCCAGAATAGGAACCTAACTACTAGATGAACTTTAGCGATCCTGCTTTGAATCGTTTTTTCAAATGTGTTTCATTATCCAAAACGCTATCCACACAACAAGAACAAGAACAAGAACAGACTTTGTACCGTGTCTGACAAGAGGACAAGAGGAGCTCTTTCTTCTCTTGACCCTTTCTCAATCCGTTCTAACCTTTTAGCGAACAGTGAATCGGTGAAACAAATGAAGCCTTAAACTGAAAATAGTCAAGATGCCCGCAAGAGAAAAAGGAGACTGCAATCAGAGTCGACAAGAAGCAGTGAACATGCTCATTTGGGAACACCTTTTCTATTATAGGTTTTCCCAATGATAAATATATTCACGCAAAGGAGACTTGAAAATGCTTCATTAGATGTCACAAAAGGGAGGTAATTAATACCTTTCGGCTATTTCGACTTGTGTTCTTACATTCATTTCGAACACCGCCATCTTTTTTTTTTTTCCTTCTCCATGACAGAAATCAGTAACCTACAAAATTGGTGAATAAAAGCAGCGAGAAAATGCACTTTTAGACATTTTATTACTGGGTTAGACCAGTTGGTAGAGCATCCGCCAAGGAATCGCAAGGTTTGAAATCATTTTTTTAATTTTTTTAATTTTTTATTTTTTTAAATTTTTTTTTTATTACCATTTGTCTGTAAAAATTATTTCTGGTGCATTTTTTTAATAGCAAAATTCATTTCTAATGCATTTTTATTGTAAAACTCATTTCCAATGCTATTTTATTGTAAAAATCATTTCCAATGCATTTTTATAGTAAAAATCATTTCTAATACATTTTTATAGTAAAAAACATTTCCAGCACAATTTTATTATAAAAATCATTTCTAATGCATTTTTATTGTAAAACTCATTTCCAATGTATTTTTATAGTAAAGATCATTTATAATACATTTTTATAATAGGAATCATTTCAAATACACTTTTATAGTAAAAATCATTTTCAGTACAATTTTATTATAAAAATCATTTCTAATGCATTTTTAATGTAAAAATCCATTCCAATGCTATTTTATAGTAAAAATCATTTCCAATGCATTTTTATAGTAAAAATCATTTCTAATGCATTTTTATAGTAAAAATCCATTCCAATGCTATTTTATAGTAAAAATCATTTCCAATGCATTTTTATAGTAAAAATAATTTCTAATGCATTTTTATTGTAA
>CM042164.1:60691558-60706558 GCA_023376005.1 Doryteuthis pealeii
AAGAGAGAGATAACCTGTTTAGGCGATAACACAAAACACTTTTCAATTTCTCAAATACTTTTTATATTTCTTGGAACAAAATATATTAATTTGTAACTCAAAAATTTCTTTAAAACAAAGAAAGAGAATGGTAATATAGGCAGAAAGAAACTAAGAAAGAAATAAAGAGAGAAATGTGAGTAAAACATAAAGAAGAAGAAAAGAAAACTCTATTGACAAGAAAGAAAGAAAAGAAAGAAAGAAAGAAAGAAAGAAAGAACGGACTGCATAGAAAAACAAATAAAGAAGGAAAGAAATAAAGTCAGACTAATTGAAAAAAAGAACAAAAGAAGAATGTATAGAAACTGAAAATAAAGAAAGGAAGGAAAGAAAGAAGAAAGAAATACCAGCATAAAAAGAAATAAAGAAAGAAGAAAGAGTGGACTGTATAGAAAGAAAGAATAAAGAAGGAAGAAGGAAATAATAAAAGTCAGTAAATAGAAAGACGGACTGAAAAAATAAAGAACGAAGGAAAGAAATAAAATCAGTATAGAAAGAAAGAAAGAAAGAAATGAATGAATGAAAGAAAGAAGAAAGAAAGAAAGAAAAGAACGGACTGAATTAAGTAGAAAAAATGAAGAAGAATGAAAGAAATAATAGTATGAATAGAAAGAAAGAAGAAAGAAAGATGGAATCTGTATTGACTGAAAAATAAAAAAGAGGGAAAGAAATAATAAAAGTCAGTATAGAAAGAAGAAAAAGAAAGAAAGAAAGAAAGAAAGAATGTACTGAAAAATAAAGAAGGAAGGAAAGAAATAAAGAGTCAGTATAGAAAGAAAGAAAGAAAGAAGAAAGAAAGAATGGACTGTATAGACTGAAAAATAAAAAAGAGAGGAAAGAAAGAAATAAAATTCAGTATAGAAAGAAAGAAAGAAAGAAAGAAAGAAAGAAAAAGAAAGAAGAAAGAAAGAAAGAAAGAAAGAAAGAACGGACTGTATAAACAGAAAAAATAAAGTAAAGAAGGAAAGAAATAATAGTTAGTATGAATAGAAAGAAAAAAAAGAAAGTGTGTAGAAGTGAAAAGGGAAGAAAACAACCACTTCCCACCCACCCCAAAAAATAAAGAAAGAAATTGATATGAATGAAAGATAAGAATGAAAAATTGAATGATGAACGAGTCAAATCTGAAAATGATTTTCTTCTCACCCGTCACTGAGTTTTACAAGTTGTTTCTTCTTGTCTCTTGGCTTGCGTTCTTATTTGCTCAAAATATTCATGAAGTGCGAAAGAAGATAAAAGGGGGCGTGGCTAAAAGGGAGTCAAATGTTCAAGGACATGAAGGTCTTGTAATTGCTTTCAGTCACTGGAGGATATTTGAAACAGCCTTTCAGCATCATTCTACTCTCTCTCTCTCTCTTCTCTTCCTCCTCTCTCTCTCCTCTCTCTCTCTCATCTCTCTCTCTCTCTCTCCTCTCCCTCCTCCTCTCTCTTCTCCTCCCATTCTTCCCCTCTCTCTCCCACTCTCTCTCTCTCTATCATCTTTCTCTCCCCTCTCCGTCCCTCTCTTTCTCCCTCTCTCTCTCCCTTCCTCTCTCTCCCTCCCCTCCCCTCTTCCCTCTCCCATTCTCTCCCACTCTCTCTCTATCAATCTTCTCTCCTCTTTCTCCGTCCTCTCTTTCTTCTCCCTCTCCCTCTCTCTTCTCCTCTATCCCTCCCCTTTTCCATTCTCTCCCCCTCTCTCCTCTCTCTCTCTCCCTCTCTCTCTCTCATCTCTATCTATCTATAAATCTTTCTCTCTCCCTCTCCGTCCCTCTCTTTCTCTCTCTCTCTTCTCTCTCTCCCTCCCCCTCCCTCTCTTCTCTTCATTCTTCCCCTCTCTTCCCTCTCTCTTCTCTCTCTCTATCTTCTCTTTCTCTCCTCTCCGTCCCTCTTTTCTCTCTCTCTTTTTCTCTCTCTCTCTCCCTCACCCTCTCTCTTTCTCTCTCATATACACACTTACACATACACCAAATACATATCTTATCTGGGAGCTGACGATAGGCGTGTGTTACGATTTTTGTGGCCATTTTAGGCTGCAGGCGAGAGCACTTTACAGTGGAGATCTCTTGCGTTCCTTAGTGTTAGGCAGAATCCTTGTGTTCCTTAGTGTTGGGCAGAATCCTTGGTTGTTCCTTTGTGAAGAATTTTTGGTTGTTCCTTAAAGAAGAATCCTTGGTTGTTCCTTTGTGAAGAATTCTTGGTTATTCCTTAGTGTTAAGCAGAATTCTTAGTTGTTGATCCGTTCGTCCGTGTTAACCACGAGCAACTGGTCACTTTGCTATATCGGTGATTGAATAGTTAACTAACCACGTATTCGAGCTGTTGATTAGCTGGCTTTAATCCACGCGGCCACGCAGAGTCTATAAGTTTAAATGGTGGGATCCAGCACACCTTATATAGCAAAACATTGGGTACCTCACGTGGTGTAATGGTTTGCAAGGCAGATTCGCAGACCATTGTTAATGAGTTCGATACTCATTGGGCGCTCCATACTTCTGGCCTTGTGCCACATCTAAGCTAAGCTTAGTAAATAACTATATAGAAAAACATTGGGTACCTCAAGTGGTGTAATTGTTTGCAAGGCAGATTAGCAGACCATTGATAGTGAGTTTGACTCTCATTGGGCGCCCCATACTTCTAGCCTTGTGCCACATCTAAGCTAAGTCTAAATAACTATATAGCAAAACATTCCAACAGTGTGGTGCTCAAATCCAGCAAAACAATCTCCCTGGTCTAGCGCTAGCAAAAAGAGGATAGATTCCCTCACTGTTCAGTTTATACCAAAAATACGCCACTCCGCAAACTATAATTGTATCGGTTGAGTATAGATATATATTTACCAACCCCTCCGCACAAATAGAGTGTGACACAAGGTCAGTTTCTTAAGTGGAGTGTAACAGGTTTGAATTCAGAGTTTTCCTTCTCCTAGACTGGTTACCTAACCAAAATTAAAGATCTCAATCTGCCCTATTATTTACACCTAGCTGTAGGGAGAGTTGTTGGATTCATACCTTTCCCAAGGGTATTAGCGCTACGTGAAATGCAAACAGCTTCGTCCAAGATATGAACTCGATTAGTTGTGTCCATTTCCTACGACGGTAACCATTACACGACTCACCTCCACAACGTTGTACATACAACAATAAAGATGAGGACATCAGTCCGAAAAATCTAAATAATTCAAAGTATCACTGCAATTCTTCTAAAAGCATAGCTTTCGCATTAGATAACCCACGAAGGATGATATGCCATTAAACAAAGAAACCTAACCAAACCAAACTGCTATTATAGTAGAACTATTGACATATTGTACGACCGTTATCATCTTGCAACACCCTCTGATTACAAATGAGACCGTCCAAATCGTCCAAGATGAAATGCAATCTTTTAATTAAAACTCTTGTTCTTTAATCTTTCGACCGTTATCATTTTGCAACAACCTCTGGTTAAAAATGAGACAGTCCAAATCGTCCAAGATGAAATGCAATCTATATATTAATACTCTTGTTCTTTAATCTTTCTACCACTATCATCTTGCAACACCCTCTGATAACAAATGAGACCGTCCAAGATGAAATGCAGAAATGTAAATCTGGTGTTACTCATCTCATCCCCCAAATTCAAATTTCTTATGAGTGTCGTCACCTCAGCTAAATAATGGACCATTCTGTTTTTATTATCAAGAAAGAAAGAAAGGTAAGAAAAAGGACATGCTACACAGAAAAACATAATAAGAAAGAAAGAAAGAGAATAGTGGAAAGATAGAGAGAGGGGGTGCGCGTTCAGATGCGATAACGCTAATCTGTTTCAATCGAACATATTGAAAAGATGAAAAGAAGGAAAGAAAGCAAAAAACACTGTGAGAAAGAGATAGTTAAATCAAGATTATTATACTTTTACATATTGAACTATTCAGCAATAGCTCTTAAGTAAACATATCAAACGTTGTAATAATTAAACTATCATGCTGTGGTATATACACATGCCCTACCGTTGGTACCTTACGTTTCCTTTGGATCACAGCGGCAGTTTGGAGAGGGGGGATTTGCTGCATGGGCAACAACTTATTCTCCATATGAACCCGCCCTCGCTATGTAGTTCAAAGTTCAAAGAAAGAAAAAAAAAATTTAAATATTAAAAAAAGAAATTTTTTTTTTATATTTAAAAAAGAATATATATATATATATATATATATAATATATATATATATATATATAATAATCAGTCATCAACAAGACAAAATCTCTTCAAATAAATACCAGGAGATTGGGAAGCCTGACGATGGTGAAATAACCTGAAACCTGGGTAGTTGCCTCTGAAAAACTTTTATATTTAAAAAAATCAACAAAATAAATAAAGCTCCTACAAAGTTTTGTGTTGAGCACTGTGATTTCTTTGTTTCATCCCTAAACAAATTTAATATATATATATATATATATATATATATATATATATTAAAAAATTGACACTACTCCATCGTCTCTTGTAGACGGAAGGCTGCCAACCAACTAGTTCTATATAAAATCCCGCCCAACATTACTGATATAAAATCATTCCTAGAAATGTATTTTTAAATCCTTCCTTCTCAATTCTCCTAAGTACGTTGTTCTCCTTGTAAAGCTTGCATCAACAACTGGAATATAGAAAATGACGAGATCACAGGAATAAGTTTAGTCTTCGAGACAAAAATATCTCAATTCCTCAGAATCCTGGGAATGATTGACGTAGAAAGATGTTGTCAAGGACGCACTTGCTCAGTGCTTGAAGCTCGGGCAGAAAACTAAAACAGTTCTAATGAGACCAAACTTTGACGAGAACCGACTACGACTCCGAAAATAAACCCAAACATTCATGACTAGCCATAAGCTTACTTATAACAATAGACTTAATTACCAAGTCACGAGCACTGGCTTTGCATAATGTAGTCGAGCTAATGAGTCAAATATATATATATATATATATATATATATATATATATATATATATATAAAGTAAAGAATGCTCGATATCGTTGATAGAGCATATATATTTAAGTTAGGGTAGCGAAGACATAAAGTCAACATTGCTTGGTAACTGTCAGCTTCTCGCCTATGCTATTTTCAAATTTGGTTGGAAAATCACATTATAAGAGACTGACAGTTAACAAGCGCCATTGACTTCACATCTTTGCTACTCTTATATATATATATATATATATATATATATACTAGCTAAATTACCCGGTCCATGACCGGACTAAAAAAAATAGGAACACCAGAGAGTATTTTCAGACATATTTACATCGAAGGGTAAATAGTTATGGAAATTTTCGTGAAAGTCGGACCATCAATTGATTTTTCATAGAAATTTTTAAAAAACTTCTTGTCGTAATCTTGTTTTGGCTACGTTAAATTTTAGTTGATTTAACGGTGCAAATATGAAAACTTTTTTTTTTTTCAGTCATATTTTTCATTATTTCCGTAAGCTTAATTTTTTTTTAAATCATCAGGAGTTTGTTTAATGTTTCTTGTTTCGAATGGAAAAAAGTTTTTTCAAGATAATATTAATTTTTATGAAAGTTTCATTGTGTTAAATATATGGGGGGGGTAAACCCCCACCCACCCCCGGCTAAAGTCATTTTGTCAAAAACGCATTTTAGGCCCATTTTGGGTCTAATGTTAAGCTAAGTGTTACTAAAAAAAACTTTCGACAACTATATGTATGTATTTATTTAGATATTTCTTTATCATTCTTTTACTGTTTGACAAAAAAGAATTTCGTAAATAACTTACGAAATTCACGCAAACACTTATTTAAAATAAATAAACAAACAGTGTTTGTGTGAATTTCGTAATTTTGAAGATGATATTAACCTTTATTCAAGTTTCATTGTGTTAAATATCCCCCCTCCTTTTTAAGCGCTAATAATTTGCGATTTTTTTTGTTTACAACATTGAGAATAATATTCTAACTTTTTCGTACGTAAGACAATTTTAAATTCAGTTTTTAATTGCTTGTTTGAGTTTGAAATAAAATGTAACATTATGATTTATTTATTTATTTGCGCAACAAAAATAACAAAGACAACTAAATCGAACCCATCCAGACTACAGCAATATTGAGATCGGCTAGAATACTCAGAAGAATCCTGGAGACCCATGGAGACTTGCTGTCACTCAGCCTCCAGTGAACCACCAGCTACGGCAGGTGTGAAAACCTAATAATAATAATAAGTAATAATAATAATAATAATAATAATAATAATTTGTCAACTGGTAAACTTTGCAGATCACAGGGTGAAGATGAAAGAAAACGAAAAGATAGACAAATACCTGGACCTTGCCAGAGTATTGAAAAAGCTGTAGAATATGATGGTGAAAGTGATACCAATTGTAGTTGGTGCACTAGGAACAGTCCCAAAAAGCTTGGAAAAAAGATTGGAGGAACTAGAGATCAGAGGAAGAATTGATACCATTCAGAATACAGCATTGCTGAAATCAGCTAAAATACTCAGAAAAGTCCTGGATACATAAAGAGACTTGTTGTCACTCAAACTCCAACGAAAGATCATCAGCTAACGCTGGTGATCTACACTCTGGACTTTAAGATAAAGATGGGTCACCCTATCCCAGCCAGGAGACCGGACCTAGTGTTGATTAATAAAAAAAAGAGAACGTGTCAACTGGTGGACTTTGCAGTTCCAGCAGATCACAGGGTGAAGATGAACGAAAATACAAAGATGGATAAATACCTGGGCCTTGCTAGAGTATTGAAAAAGCTGTGGAACATGTGAGTGAAAGTGATACCAATTGTAGTTGGTGCACTTGGAACGGTCCAATAAACTTGGAAAAAAGACTGGAGGATCTAGAAATCAGACGAAGAATTGAGACCATTGAGACTGCTGCACCGCTGCAATCAGCTAGAATACTCAGAAGAGTCCTGGAGACCTGAGGAGACTTGTTGTCACTCAGACTCCAGTGATATATCAAAAGGAGAAAAACTCAAAAGGAGTGAAAATAATAATAATAATTTCTGCGCTGATCAAGGAGAGAAAGTTGGACGATATTCGTTTCTTGTAGCGGCCATTTTTCTCGCTTCTGAATATTCTAAAGGAATTTTATAGCTGACCGATTCCTGAAGAAATTCAGAGTTGAAGAAGAATCAAAGATAAATATGGAAGAATTCTTTTACATTGTGCCGAACACTTATGTATCAAACGAATAAGTAGAAACGTGCTTCTGTGATATATGCGTAAATTTACAAAATCTCTAAAGGAGTTATTCACAAATGGGGGGGGGTTATTCCCAGGGAAGGAATTGCAAGTCGAAGAATAATGGGGATTTTAGTCATACGTACGATGTATAATCAAAAAGTATCGAGACTGAAACTGTATTTACCAAGATAGAAATGAACAAGAAATAGAACTTTTTTTGCGAGAAATAAATAAATTTATTTCTCGCACCCAACCTTTCCTGTGCGTTCAGAAGCAGTCCCATCAGTTACTCCTATTCGGCACCTCAAGCCTAAACTTATCCAACGGAGGGACTCGTAATTTTCGAACCCCCCCCCTTCATGGTTCGTAATTTTCTCAGTTTTACGAATCCTTTGTCCTATTGAGAAAAAAAATCCTTTTCTCGTTTTCTTACTGACTATTCCATCGTCTACTACAAAAAAAAAACAAAAAAAACAAAGACAAAAACAAAACAAAACCACAATAACACCATTTATCAATGTACTTTTCTCTGATGACCATTGACGAAAAAAGATCAATTTATTTTAGATTTTAAATCTAATAAGGGTACCCTCACTTTTCTTTTTAAGAAAAAAACATTCTTTTATTAATATATATATATATATATATATATATATATATATATATATATAGATAGATAATCTACTGAGTCAGACGAACCTACTATTAGTTTCGCAATAAAGCTCTTCAGGGCTAAAATCTGACTCCGAGTCAGATTTTAGCCCTGAAGAGCTTTATTGCGAAACTAATAGTAGGTTCGTCTGACTCAGTAGATTATCTTTATTACTTGGCTCTACTTAGGTATCGAGCACTTTTTACAAATTAGCTTCTCCTAGCGGTTATATGAATAATATATATATCTTATATACATATATATACATATAAATTGTTTTTCTTTTGGCCAAATACTATACCAATAGATTATTTTTTGTTGGTACGAATATCTTGGTCTTTTCTTTTTTTCAAAAAAATTTTTTTTCTTCCTGGTTGATGTTTGGTAGTATATTTTTACAATCAAACTCTCTGCCGGGTTTTTTTCTCTCCGCAAGGATCTACCAACACGCTTGGTATATTATATATATATATATATATATATATATATATATATATATATACCAGGTATTAGCGCTATGTGAAATGCAAATACTTTCGTCTATGATTTGAACTCGGGTCGACAGGTCCATTTCCTACTACTCACACTATTATGCCACACGCCTTCAAAGAAGTTCAAATAACACCTCTGAAGTCACAACAAACCTAATCTTCGCTTCGTCAGCGCCATAATTATTGTTACATTGTCTTTTGTTTTGTTTTTTGTTAGGTTTTTTTGTGTTGTTATTTTTTTTTTTTTTTTTTTTTTTTTTGCTCACTTGAGTTAATAACATAGTTTCTAGTTATTTTTAGATGAATCGTCGTCCGCCATTATTTTTGATGATGTTGATTAGCTTTATCGTTCATCTTGTTAATTCTAGTCGTTTTTGTTATCGCAATTCATTCGTGTCGTCATTTCCTCGTCAGCACGGATCTCTTGGTATTATTAGTCATCGTTCGACTTATATGACACCATTTTTTTTTTTTTTGGGGGGGGGGTCAATCATAATGGCGCGTCGGAAAGGAGTAAATAATTCTAATTAGTATTTCATAGTTATCTCTGTCATATGAAGAATTCGAAGGGGGAAAAAAAGCACGAACCCCGACCCTATAAAAATACCTTTCACTTGCAAAATGAACAGGAAAACGCTTTATTCTCTCAATTAAAAAATAAGTATTTTCCTGGCCTCCCACCAGGTCGGATGCACACAAGGGTATTTTAATGTGGGAAGCCACGCACAAACCGAAGATCATAGAGTGACCAGTCCAAAAAGTGTGTGATCCCCTCGGCATTCCCCTTTTGGCCCTACTCAGACACCGGGCAGGTGCAGCCTGGGGGGTGGGCGGTCACGTGGGATCATGCGATTTATTTTATCCAACGTGTCTAGAAGCCGATGCTACTGGACACAAGGGTGCAATATAAAGCCTGCTCAATCGGTTTGCACCTGGAGCCCGGGCTGCACGCAGGAAATGCGTGGGTGTTAAGTGTTGGCCTGGAAACCAAAACAGGATATGGCATTGAACTGACTTTTGGCACCTAGAGATGCAAGTGTACATTTGACTGTGTAGGCGCAGAAAATATGTAGGCGTAGCCCATAACCAATGAAAACGGGGTGCGTGTGCGAGGAGGTGTGTCTACAGAGAAACTGTGTGGGTGTCACGATCGGAAAATAATAAAAAAAAGCCCGTAAAAATCAATTTAGACAGACCGAGATCAGGTCCGAAGGCTCCATGTATGTGTAACCCCTGAAATAAAGATATAATCTTATATTTTTATAAATACAAGTGTCCCGTGTTCCTTGACGGGTCCAGTATATAACAAGGGCACACCTGTGTTGGGTAATCTTTTTCAGGGTATTTCACATATAAAATAATCGCTATGATATGCTCGGATGTTTTGGACGGGTATGATTACATCCATATATACAAACGAATTTGGGCACCTCACGTAGTGTAATGGTTAGCAGGCTAGATTCCCAGGCCACTATTAGTGAGTTCGATTCTCACTGAGCGCTCCAAGCTTCTGGCCTTGTTCCACATCCACGCTAAGCTTAGTAAATAACTATATACCTCACGTGGTATAATGGTTAGCAAGCTAGTTTTGCAAACCATTATTAGTGAGTTCGATTCTCACTGGGAACCCCATGCTTCTGGCCTTGTTCCACCTAGCTTACATGTGGAACAAGGCCAGAAGCATGGGGCTTAGTAAATAACTATATACCTCACGTAGTGTAATGGTTAGCAAGCTAGTTTTGCAAACCATTATTAGTGAGTTAGATTCTCACTGGGCGCCCCATGCTTTTGGCCTTGTTCCACATAGCTTAGATGTGGAACAAAGCCTGAAGCATGGGCTTAGTAAATAACTATATACTTCACGTAGTGTAATGGTTAGCAAGCTAGTTTTTTGCAAACCATTATTAGTGAGTTAGATTCTCACTGGGCGCCCCATGCTTCTGGCCTTGTTCCACATAGCTTAGATGTGGAACAAAGCCTGAAGCATGGGGCTTAGTAAATAACTATATACTTCACGTAGTGTAATGGTTAGCAAGCTAGTTTTGCAAACCATTATTAGTGAGTTAGATTCTCACTGGGCGCCCCATGCTTCTGGCCTTGTTCCACATAGCTTAGATGTGGAACAAAGCCTGAAGCATGGGGCTTAGTAAATAACTATATACTTCACGTAGTGTAATGGTTAGCAAGCTAGTTTTGCAAACCATTATTAGTGAGTTAGATTCTCACTGGGCGCCCCATGCTTCTGGCCTTCATTTTCAAAATTTGAATTTTTGATATCACTGGGCTCTTCATCCTAATTGAGATCTTCAGAGGTTGAACGAAAACTGGCACTGAGATTTCAGTTGAATAAGGTACTTGACGTATAGGTGATGGTAGACTAGGATACACAATTTTACATTTCTTTTTCTTGTTATATATATATTTACCAACTCCTCCGCACGAGCAGGATACGTCAATTTCTTAAGCGGAGTTCAACAGGTTTGAATTCAGAGTTTTCCTTCTCCTAGACCGGTTACCTAGCCAAGGTTAAAGAGCCCAGTCTGCCCTGCTATTTACCCATAGCTGGAGGGAGAGTAGGATTCATACCTTTCCCAATGGTATTAGCGCTAAGTGAAATGCAATTACCACGTCCAGGATTTGAACTCGGGGCGACGAGTCCATTTCCCATAACTTTAACCATTACACCACGCGCTTTCTTTTTCTGTTATATGGTGAGGTTTTCATTAAACAAAAGTAATAGTTTGAGCCTTATCATAGACCCCTGTATGTTGTGAAACCCGTTTGATGAGGCTAGAGCCCAAAATATTTTTTTTTAAATTTTTCTAGTTTCTGGTTGAAATAAATTATAACGGAATGGCCGTTTGTTAAGTTTTTCTTTCTTTAAAAATTAAATATTGCTCTATATATAATCTAATTTGTTGATTATTATACATTGAGCTCTCTTTAGGGATTTTTAAAAGTCCTTGTATGAGTATATGTTTGCACCTACAAGAGCATACAATATGGTTGTACAGTGAGATTTCGACGATCCCAAAATAGAATCATCAGTTACAACCAGTCATTTAGATTATCTTACATTTTAATATATATAATATATATATATATATATATTTGGAGGATATGTGCTTAATTGAAGTCATACCTAATTTTTGAACATTAATTAGTTAATAATTAATGAATTTAGGCGGGCCTATATGTTCAAATGTAAGGCTAAATAGATCTAGAAAATGTCAAGCCTTACATTTGAACATATATGCCCGCCTAAATTCATTAATTATTAACTAATTATTGTACAAAAATTAGGTATGACTTCAATTAAGCACATATCCTCGAAAAATTGTCGGCTAAAAGCCATATCAAATAAACACAGTGTTTATTTACGTACTTTCATATATATATATATATATATATATATATATATATATATATATATATATTATGGCTCTCGCCGAATCATAGGTATACCAAATGCCAACTTATCACGTGTTCACGTAAACTCTCGACACACTGCTTGCACATCTTGTGAAGGATCGAAGACTAGTCTTGATCACTAAGTTTTAATTTAAATATGCAAAACAGCTTCATCTTCATTTTGATCTTTGACTGGGAATCAACCAATTCACCAGATCTGAAAAAGGTTCCCTTCCTTTTCAATGAAATAATCAACACAATCAGTTGACCAGTCCTATTACTTATGTTATATACTCAAATGTCTATATGTTGTATAGCGGCTTCCAATTCACGCTACTGAATCGTGTAGTTAGTACATGTTGCAGGTATGTATATCACGTGGCGAAGTATGTAGTTGTCGGACTTAAGAAACCACAACACATGGGTATAGTAGGAGTTGACTTTATTTCTCTCCGTCGGCTGGTGGGTGGCGAGCGTGACAATAGGAATGCCCAAGGGTTGATGATGACTACTAATACTGCTAGGATGGTGAGGTAAAGGGGTGGCTGGTGGCGTCTCACCACCCTTGGCCGCGACAGACCGTGTCGAAGGTCGCTCATTGTGCTCTGTTCGCCGTCCGCTGTCTGCCTGACCCGGGATCCCTGACTTCCTTTTATATATATCAAACGCCTACGCGTTTTCTTTTGTTATCTTTATCAGCGGACAAATCTATTTCCGAACTTATTGTTACCCATCCTTCTTTGTTCACTTTACCCGGAAAAAGTCCTTTGTTACTCTTTTCGTCTTCTCCCTGCCTCGATCCAACCGGAAGACCCTATTTCCGTTTTCACCTTCTTTTAAATATCTTCGATATACAACACTTGCAGACAAACAATACAATTGTGTTTATTTCGAGAGTAACACATCTCTCAATAAGTCCCGGGCCTAACTAACAAAACAACAACTTTTAAGCAAAATCCGACTTTATTCATCAACATAGGCTCCCTCTAGCATTATTTTGAAGTCTACAAACGGTCAGTAGTCGCTGGGGCCAGATCTGGAGAATAGGATGGAAGCGGAAGCAATTCGAAGTGCAATTCATGTAGTTTTGCCATCGTGGCGATCGACTTGTAACACGGTGTATTGTCTTGGTGAGAGAGCACGTTTTCCTTCTTCATTTGTGGCCGTATTTGGTCGATTTCTTCCTTCAAACGCACCAATAATGTTCTATAATATTTGCTATTGATGGTTCTTCCTTTCTCAAGGTAATCAAATGAATAAAATACCTTGCGCATCCCAAAATATAGGAGGCCAAAACCGTGCTTGCTAATGTATGCGTCTTTAGTTGCTTTGGACGGCTTTCACCTACTTCAGTCCTTTCAGCTGACTGCCGATTTGACTCATAAGTAAAGTGGTGGATCCATGTTTCATCCATTGTCACATATTTATGCAAAAAATTAGCGCTAATACCCTTGGGAAAGGTATGAATCCTACTCTCCCTCCAGCTATGGGTAAATAGTAGGGCAGACTGGGTTCTTTAACCATGGCTAGGTAACCAGTCTAGGAGATGGAAAACTCTGAATTCAAACCTGTTGAACTCCGCTTAAGAAATTGACCTTGTGTCGCATCCTTTTCGTGCGGAGGGGTTGGTAAATATATATATATTTATGCAAAAAACTCCTTTTTGTTGCGTTGAAACAGATGCAAACAATACTCTGAATCGTCGACATGTTGTTTTTGATCAACTGTGATCAAACGTGGCACCCACTTTGAACACAGCTTTCTCATTGACAAATGTTCATGCAAAATGGTGAATACACTGCCTTCTGATATCTGCTATTTATCTGCTATCTCACGCAACTTCAATTTACGATCGGCCAAAATGAGTTTGTGGAGGTTTTTGTGTGTTTTCCGAGACAACTACCGAATTTGGGCAACTTGAGCGTTCAGCATCATTTGAGTCTATACAACCGCGTTTAAAGTCAGCATACCAGCTCTTAACCGTTGTTTCCAACGGAGCAGAGTCCGAATAACACTTAGCAAGCTATTGCTTTGTTTGAGCAGTATTTTTTCCATCAGAAAGCAATGCTTTATCAACACACGAAATTCAGATTGTTCCATTTTTTGAAAATTTGCAACAGTAGCTTTACTTAAATAACTGTAATTTGTAAACTAATAATCCGATTGGGCTCAAATTTTAACACATGCCATTTGAAGGTTAGTACTTTATAAAATTTATATATATTTTTTTATTAGTGGCGCCATCTGTATCACAGGCTCGGGACTTATTGATGATTGAAAAATTGTGTTTATTGATGATGCAGACCTACAAAATTATCATTCAATTGCAAATTGAAAAAGATGTCTCTTTATATACTGTTAGAGCATGTGTTACCGATATGTATACAAGGTGTGTCAAAAAAGTATCAAGATTGAAGGTACTTTTTGACACACCTTTTATTCTGAAAAATGTAACGTTCCATTCATTGTTCATTTTTATCTTGGTAAATACAGCTTCAAACTCGGTACTTTTATGTCACATATATATATATATATTTACCAACCCCTGCGCAGAATACGACACAAGGTCAATTTTTAAGCGGAGTTTAACAGGTTTTAATTCAGAGTTTTCCTTCTCCTAGACTGGTTATCTAGCCATGGTTAAAGAGTCCAGTGTGACCTGCTATTTACCCATAGCTTGAAGGAGAATTGGATTCATACCTTTACCCAAGGGTATTAGCAACATGTGAAATGCAAACAGCTTCGTCCAGGAATTGAACTTGGGTCGACGAGTCCATTCCCTACGACTCTAACCATTACACCACGCGCCTCCATACACACCTTTTATATACATATATATACATATATATATATATGTATATGAAAGTTGTGTATGTATATATATATATATATATATATATATATATATATATATATACCTTATACATACATATATATATATACACCTTATATATATATATATATATATATATTATATATATATATATATCGGGGTAGGGTAACTAATCCCTCTAAAAGAGATTTTAATGAGATATTTCATTATATTATTAACTTTGCATTATAGTATAATTGCATTTCAGTCGAATTTAATGTAATTCTTTTTTGTTTGATTTAAATCTGTCTTTCATTTTATTGTAATTGTGTGAGATTTTGGAAATGTAATGATCAGAATATATTGGGATTTGTGAGGTTTTGGGGAAATAAACTCAAAGCACCAAGACATTAATGGCTGACTT
>CM042164.1:60714058-60719058 GCA_023376005.1 Doryteuthis pealeii
TACATAAGATAAAAACGGAACTGCAAGGACTCGAAGAAGGACCCGAGGCAAACATTCACCTGGACTCGCTAAGAGCAACACTTAAGAAAATACGAAACTAGAAAACACCGGCTCACGATGAAATTCATGGATACCGGTTCAAAAAATTCACATCCATCGCCGAAAGACATTGCCAGACAGATGAATAAATGCATACAAGAAGAAACGTACCTGAATGGTTGACTAAAGAGTGTAGGGTACCCCTTACTTACCATTAATGACCCGGAGTGGTAGTAACTGTTAGGGTTCCATTAATGGGTTAAATAAAAAGAATGAATTTTAAAAATGTGTTTAAAGAATTGTGTTAAAAAAGATTGAGTTTTATAAAAATCTGAATACCCATCAAGAATAAATAAAATAAACGTCTTCGGCATAAAATAACCCAACAAAAGTTGACATGCCGTCAAATCCAACTGATCAACCAGCCAACCAACCTGATTGATTAACGAGATGTAAGCGGAATGGGATTCAACACCCGAATTGATCCGATGAAGAAGAATCCAGATAAATCAGCACGACCAACGGAATAGGTCACCAAATGAAATTGTACAGAAGGGGATGTGTTACATAATCTATGCGGTGGCATAAGATTATTGTCGATCCCCTGTAATTCCGAGGGGATGATCCTTTTCATACTTATGTAAGGTAGTATAGAGATATGGTGGCGATCAGTGCAGTTGATGGCCCTGAAAGTGAGTGACGGCGTTTGACCTCACTCTCACCTTGCCTTCCGGGGATAAATCGTGGGAACCGGAAGGCATAGAAGAACCTGTTCCGGTTTAAGAATAGTAAGGAGCTTTTAGTTTTGCAGTGGACGTCAGACAGAGCAGTCGACCATGATGCTCTGTCTAAGCTGTAACTCTGCATACGCGCGCTATGTTATGTCTGGGTTGGGGATTTACCGAATAAAGTAACATTAAAAGAAAATCGAAGTCTTGTGTTTACTAAAACTAACAATGACACAGGGCTTCTGATAAGGAGAAATCCCTAACAGAAACCAGACCCGAAGTCCCCAAGAAAGTCCAGACCTTAGAAGATTCCAGACCCAGACGCTAGACTAGACCAAGATGATAGAAGAAGCAAAGCCGGCCAGAAGAATAGATGTCCAAGATATAGAAGCAAGTAAGAAGTAAAGAAGTAAGAAAGGGTATGCAACAGATGGTGTTTATTGTTATATACACAACGTTTTGGTTGATATATCCTCAGATCTTATTCAGATCTTTCTTGTTGAACTCAGGATCCTTCTCGAAATCAGGAACCTTCTCTTTAATCCCGGGAAACTTCTTGTCGAATTCGGGAGCCTTCATGTCATAGTCGGAAATTTTCACGAAACTTCGAACCGAATTCTTTATTCAATCCACGAGTGTAGACTGTTCTCATTCCGTTAATCATGACCGAGTACAGGATGAGGCAAAGAATAAAGATGAGGACAATAGTCCGAAAAATCCAAATAATACAAATTATCAAGCCTCATCTAAAAATAAATCAGACAAATTGTACCATGACGTTTTAATTTTAAGAAAGGTAAGAAGAATCTAAGAATTACTTTTTTTCAGTTAACCCATGCTGCTGGGCAAGATACAGTGTGATTTATTGGGATCCACGCATGAGCTTAGGTTTGTGCGTGGCTTCTCATTAAAAAGACCTTGTGTCACATCCTAACCTATTGGAAGGTCTGGGTAAATACCAAGAAGAATCAAATATTCTATTTAGACTTTACTAAAAACTAGAAGCTGCTACCCAGCGTTTTCTGTGTAGTGAGGGAGGTTAAGAAAAACCTAGTCTTACAGATCCATTATTATTGAATCGCGAGTTGGATCCTCGAATGATGCCCCATTAAAATCCTTATGCAAAAGAGATACTGCGTTGATCCAGCCACTCTGAAAAGAAAAAATAATGTCTAATATTTAAAATATTAAATGCAAAAAAAAAAGATTTTATACTGTTATCATTGAATTTTTATTTTTTTTAATTATCAAACCTTCATTGAGGGTCTCTATGTCCTGGAAATAAATTAACCTGATGGTGAGGATCCAGTTATGGATGTTTGAGGAGTGTGGAGTACCCCTTCATCACCATTGCTATCAGGTCCACTCTGACCCGGATTGGTAGTACCTGTTAGGGTTCCATCTATGGGTTAAATAGAAAAACATGAGTTTATTAAAAAACGAGTATCCATTAAGAATTAATTTATTTCAAAACTTTATCGGCATTAAATGACCCACTGAGGTTGATATGCCGTAAAACAAAACAAACTAAACGAAACCAACCAAGCTAAGAAGAATCTAAGACTAGATTCCATCTTGGAATTTCAGCAGACGAAATGGAAACGGTTCCTCTGCCAAAAGACCAATGTTGGCAAAGAACACCTTTTTCAAACAACAACAATATGAATACAACAACTACAACAAAAGAAATAACTTTCTCGATTCTTCTCTCCTCCTACCTCTTGCTATTTCATCGGGGTTTTTTTTGTTTTGTTTTATTTGGGGTTTTTTTGTTTGTTTTTTTATCTTTCCGTCGTTGGTAAATGTTAGCGACGTTCGACTTCCGTCTGTTCATCAACGTCTCTTCAGTCGACTCCCTGGCGACCAGGACTGAAGACAAGAGAGCTTCATTAGCGCACCAATGTCAAAGACAATTGCGTGTTAAACATCTGGGCATCTGTCTCCCAGCAACCACCCAGATTTTCTGGACATGATGCTATCGCAGATTTTACAAGCATTCGAACCGAAAGGCAATACTTCGAGAAAGCTAAGTTACTTTCCCTTTCTTTCTTTTTTTCTTTTTTTTTTTGTACGTTGTCTCTTGGTATGGAGTGGTATAGTTTTTAGTCGTGTGTATTTTTCGGTTAAATGGCATCAAAGGAAAACCGAAGTCCCAAATGGCGAACGCCTTTTCCGAAAATTAACTAAACTTTCCCAGAACTACTCATTTGTTTCACTATGCACCTAAGTATTTTAAAAATATATCTATTCAAATAATATATATATATATATATATATATATATATATATATTATATATATATATATATATAGAACGCTGTTTATAACGGGTATTTAGTTTAGATGTCACTTCCAAGGCGATTTTATCTGACGAAAGGCATATGATGCCTTGAAACCGACGGTAATAATCTGCCAGTAATGTATATAATATAATAAATACAGCTTTTACAATGGTAATTGAGCACTATATTTTCCTTCCTCTAATTAAAAAAAATCACTATTTATATATATATATATATATTGAATTTTTACTTGAAGGCACTTACAATGCATGTATTGCATAAAATTCGATACTTTTTCTTATAGAAAATGAACTTGACAAGTGTAATCTCGGCAAAGGATCGCTCGGTGTGTAGAATATCGTACAGTTTCGACTTTATTAAGTCTCATCAGCGATATATACTAACGACTTCCCTCCGACAGAAATCGAAACCGGGACCTCAGCAGGCATAGCCAAACACTATACCGCCTTGGCCACAGTACACAGCTAACAATCCCTGCGAAATTAAGCTTGTCAAATGATACTACACGTCTCTACCATAAGGTAAGGGGGGCGTTGAGAGAATAATAACAACAAACAGGCCTCATGCCCTTCGGCGAAGTGAATAAGATTTTTGGATGTTTGTTTATTTTAGAAGCATTGTTG
This sequence comes from Doryteuthis pealeii, assembly GCA_023376005.1. Lineage (NCBI taxonomy): Eukaryota > Metazoa > Mollusca > Cephalopoda > Myopsida > Loliginidae > Doryteuthis > Doryteuthis pealeii. The sequence goes on from CM042164.1 coordinate 60,717,751, forward strand.
ACTAAAGTATATATTAAATTTTTACTTAAAGGCACTTACAATGCATGTATCGCAAAAAATCGATACTTTTTCTTATATATATATATATATATATATATATATATATATATATAGTAGAAGAAAAGAGTTAAGGTGAACTTATTTATTTACTGTATATTTATATATATGTCGGTGTGGATAGACCAACCCCGCGGAAAATATCGATATTCTGCTCCCATACTCATCATAGGCATTTTATAAATCCTAAGAATATTTACAGTGTGTTGTTTCGGCAAGTTAATGTCACATATCGGATAACACAGAATAATGAAGATGAAACCTGCTAATTTTATAGGATGTTCTGCCATCCTTCCCCGACCTTTTAATATCATCTACTGTCATGGGTCAATTTGGTACATTCACGTGCTAATTAACGACAAACATTTCGGCCACACTACAGTCGTCTTCATCAGGGGTCATACTCCAGAGAAGCCGTTACTTTCTTTCCATTTTCTCAAGTCTTTTATTTTTTTAAACTTTATTTGTTGTCTCACTACCCCCTCTTTCTTCTTCCTGTTCTATCTTTTATTATTTTCCTATCTTTCTATATCCCCCCTCTCTCTCTCTCTCTCTCTCTCTCTCTCTCTCTCTCTCTCTCTCTCTCTCTATTGCCTCTCTCTTTCATATTCTACTGCCAACGTAAAAAGACCTTATGTTAATTTGACCTGGCGGGAGGTCAGGATTTTTTCCCGATTTCAAGTTTATTAATTAGTATATATGATTTTTTTAGGTTAGTTAACTGGTTACTTTTTTAATGGCATAACAATTATGCTGGGCTATTTAATTCCAAGTTTTTTTTTTTATATATATGATTCGTAAGTAAATAATCTATTGGTAAATATTTGTGTTTGGTTTGGTTTTATAAACTGGTAGAAATAAATTTCATTAACTTCATGTGTATTAATAAATTGGTAGAAATAATTAACATTAACTTGCAAACATTCATATTTTACCCAGAGATGGAACACTAATATACACTACCACTCCGGGTCAGAGTGGAATTGGGAGCAATGGCAGTGAAGGGACACTCCACACTTCCCATAGCTCCAGAACAGGAACCTCACCACTAGATGCTGTTTAGTATCATACTCAGAACATTCTGGATTGGTAGAAATCCTTTTTACGTTAGACTAGAAGCGACTACCCGGCGTCACCCGAGTAGAGAGGTGGAAGGCAAAAAGTTAGTCTTGCAGATCCATTATTACTGAATCCAAAGTTTGATCCTCGCAGGATGCCCCATTAAAATCCCTATGTAAAAAAAATACCTTG
>CM042164.1:60726558-60729058 GCA_023376005.1 Doryteuthis pealeii
AGGTGGCCGTACAGCTGTTTTCTCGTGGGGTGTTGTTTCCACGTCTTGTTCCAATCGCAGCATTCTTGTGCAGCTTCCATCTAGTTTATTCTCCGGTCGCTTCGTTAGGGTCCAGGTGGTGCAGCCATACAGCAGTACTGACACGACAATGACCTGGAAGAATTGTCTCTTTAACTTGTAAACTTGTTCTTCTTCTTCTTCTTCTTCTTCTTCTTCTTCTTCTTCTTCTTCTTCTTCTTCTTCTTCTTCTTCTTCTCGTGCTGCTTATTCTTTCTTCTCCTTATTCCCTTGTCTTTTCTTCTCTCTTTTCTTATTCTTTCCCCTTCTCTCTTTTTCACATTTTTCTTCTTCTTCTTCTTCTTCTTTTTCACGTGCTGCTTATCATTTTATTTTTTTTCCCTTGCTGCTTATTTTTCCTATTTTCTTTCTTCTTCTTCTTCTTCTTCTTCTTCTTCTTCTCTTGATTCTCTTTCTTTCCATTTCTCTATTTTCTTTTTCTCTTGTCTTTTTTTTCTTCTCTTCTCTTCTCTGTTTTTTCTTCTTTCCACTTCTCTCTTTTTTTTCTTCCCGTTTCTCTTTTTCTTCTCTTGCTGCTTATTATTTCCTCTTCTTTCTTTCTTTCTTCTTCTTCTTCTTCTTCTTCTTCTTCTTCTTCTTCTTCTTCTTCTTCTTCTTCTCTTCTTCTCTCTCTCCTCTCTCTCCCCCTCTCTCTCTCCCTCTCTCTCTCACACACACTCTCATTTCTTCTTTTTCTCCTATCCAAATCTAGCCTGCAAGGCAGAACATCAAGTTGTCTTTACATATAAAAAGCAAACAAACTTCTACAAACAGAATTTGTTACATAACTCCACTCAGAATGTCAACATAACTGGCCAAAAAAGCAGCCATTTTGTCTTTGTATCTAAAGATCTTACAAAATGAATATATCGGTCAATGGAAACAATACCACGGCACCTACTTTGGGTCCGAATCACAGCTACTACCTCGTAGTTAGGTGTACAGTCACTTGTTCCCAACCAAAATCCCAAGGATGTAAATATCCCTGGTAACACTGTAGGTTTTACAGTGGTGGAAAGCACACAAACATCTTTTGATAATTCATACCCACTTCATTCTAAGCCGTCAAACCTCTCTGGGGAGCTGATAGCCGTAGCCGTACAGTAGCACTGATACGGCTGCACAACTTGGACTCTTACAAAACGCTTAGAGAAAAAGTTATAAGGGTACTGCGTGTTGTCTTGAACAATGATGGAAAGGACAAAAACATCTTTTGTCCCTTAGATGAGTGACCATTTAACAGTTACTATTAGCAACCTATTTTCGAAATGACTTGATTCGGCATTAAATAACCCGAGAAGGGTCGATATGCCATTAAAAAAAACAACTAAACAACCTTTTTAATCTAATTATTACAACGTTTGATATATTTACTTAAGAGGTATTTTCAAATATAGCACAAAATGTAATAAGTATAATAATCTTGATTTAACTCTCTCTCTCTCTCTCTCTCTCTCTCTCTCTCTCTCTCTCTCTCTCTCTCTCTCACACACCACACACACACACACACACACACACACACACATTCACTCTTTTTTTCTGTCTTTCTTTCTTTTTATTTTTCCATTATGTTCGATTGAAACAGATTAGCGTTATCGTTTCCACGCGCTCATCCTCCCTCTTTATCTTGCCCCTACACGTTGTCTTTTTTCTTTCTTTCTTTCTCGTCATATGTTTCTGTGTAGTATGTTCTTTTTCTTCCGTTTCTTTCTAATAAAAACGGAATGGTTCATTATTTAGCTGAGGTGACGACACTCATAAGAAATAAGAATTCGTCGGATAAGCAACACCAGATAATCAGGAATTACATTTTTTGCATTTCATCTTTGGAGTGACTCATTAACCAGAGGGTATTGCAAGATGATAACGGTCGCAAGATTAAGAAACAAGAGTATTAATATGTAGATTGTTTTTATCTCTCTTTTTGAGTAGTTTTCTAGATTTGGAGGGTCTCATTTTTAACCAGAGGGTATTGCAAGATGATAACGGTCGGAAGATTAAGGAAGAAGAGTATTAATTTATAGATTTTTTCATCTCTCTTTTTAAGCAGTTTTCTAGATTTGGAGGGTCTCATTTTTAACCAGAGGGTGTTGCAAGATGATAACAGTCAGAAGATTAAGGAACAAGAGTATTAATTTATAGATTTTTATCGCTCTTTTTAAGCAGTTTTCTAGATTTGGAGGGTCTCATTTTTAACCAGAGGGTGTTGCAAGATGATAACGGTCGGAAGATTAAGAAACAAGAGTATTAATATGTATATTTTTTTATCTCTCTTTTTGAGCAGTTTTCTAGATTTGGAGGGTCTCATTTTTAACCAGAGGGTATTGCAAGATGATAACAGTCAGAAGATTAAGGAACAAGAGTATTAATTTATAGATTGTTTTTATCGCTCTTTTTGAGTAATTTTCTGGATTTAAAAAAAAAAGAGGATGAGTAATGGGGG
>CM042164.1:60734058-60749058 GCA_023376005.1 Doryteuthis pealeii
CGTGGGAGGAATGCATCGAGTAGAGTGAAGGGGAGGAAGGGGAGGGATGGAGATAGTTCGAGGGGGAGGGATGGAGATAGTTCGAGTGGTGGGGAGGGATGGAGATAGTTCGAGGGGGGAGGATGGAGATAGTTCGAGGGGGGGTGGAGATAGTTCGAGTGGGGAGGGATGGTGATAGTTCGAGTACAGGTGAGAGAAGGTAAATTAGTATGCAAAGAACGAAATGGTTGACAATGATTTTATAAGAAACACGAAAAGAAATAAATTTTTAAAAAATCAGTTAAATTAACAAAAAGGAAAAGAAAGAAAGAAAGATGCTTATGAATTATGTAACAAAAGTGGAAGAGACTATGTTGAAAGGGACAAATTAACAAACCAAAAAGGAAAATTTAGTTTGTTTTGTTTTACGGCATATCAACCTCAATGGCTTATTTAATGCCGACAAAGTTGTGAAATAAATTCATTCTTAACAAATTTTGTTTATCAACTCATGTTTTACTATTTAACCCATAGATGGGACCCTAACAGGTACTACCACTCCGGGTCAGAGTGGACCAGGGAGCAATTGTGATGAAGGGGTGCTCCACATTTCCCAAACCTCCAAAACTGGAACTTCACCATCAGATAGAGTTTAACGTCATTCCCAGGACATGTAGACCCTCAGCCACCGCCTTCTAGCGCCCATATGATAAAAAGGGGTTGGGGGTTGCCATAAGGGCAATAGGGTTGGGGAAATCATATAGGTACTAGAGCTTGACATGGCCAGCCGATTGATCGGAGGGGGCCTCTCCGACCGCCCGTCTAGCCCAATACAGGGCCAAAATGGAGTATTGCAAATCAAGAATCCAGCTGGGTTCTATACTTAAGCATCACAGGTCACCACCCACGGCCAACAAGTGGTCCCATTGGGGGAGTCTTACCTCTCTGCAGAGGTACAGTCGGCGCATTCTAACGCCCTAGCCGACAGGGCGGCAAAAAGGAAAAGAAAGAAAGAAAGATGTCTATGAATTATGTAACAAAAGTGGAAGAGACTATGTTGAAAGGGACAAGTCTTATTCGGTTGACGGTAAAGCAATACATTTTGTTTATGAAAATGTTTATTTTTCTGATACACCTTCTATGCTTCAGGATTTGTCTTTTACCCGGTGTGTGTCACTAGGTGACTAGTCTCTCTAGCCTCAAGTTTTATTATATGTTTCATGAGTTACCAAGTCCTTTGGTCGCAGGGCATCGGGTTAGCTCAGTCGGTAGAGCGTTCGGTTAGAAACCACAAGGTTCCTAGTTCGATAGCAGCCCTCGCCAACTCAGCGTTATGAGTAGCACAGGGATCTGTGAGGTAAAGTAAGGAGCTGATGGTAGGTGTGGCGCTCAACCTCAGATGCCAAAACAATCTCCTTGGTCTAGCGCTAGTGAAAAGGGGATAGACTCCCTCGCTGATTGGGTGATACCGACTTTAGGTCACCCCGACGACTTTATATATATATATATATATATATATAGTTAGAGTCGTTGGAAATGGACTTGTCGACCCGAGTTCAAATCCTAGATGAGGCTGTTTGCATTTCACATAGCGCTAATACCCTTGGGAAAGGTGTGAACCCATATATTCTCCCCCCCCCCCATCTATGGATAAAATAGTAGAGCAGACTGGACTCTTTAACCTTGGGTAGGTAACCAGTCTAGGAGAAGGAAGACTTTGAATTAAAAAATCCTAAGGTCAGTCGTTAATTGGGTTTGTGGCATTCTTTTTGCACCAATTCTTTCCTATCGACTGTGCCAAAAAGTGCGGAATGGTCCAACACAAGCCTTCACCACTATAAACAAAACTCTGTGTGGGTTGTTCACTGAATGAACACTCATGCGTCGAGAATCGACGAGAGAGTCCATTATTATATATATATATATATATATATATATATATATATATATATATATTATGTGTGATTCATCTGTCTATGATAAAGGCACCTAAAAAAGAAAGAAACACGCTTAAAAGACAAATCCTGAAGCATATGTCTCTGGTCGATTTTGTTTAAATGCTTATGACAATTACTATAACCGTGTCAGCTATTACACTAAACGCGTGTCTCCTTCTTTTTAGGTGTCGTATACTTTTATCATAGAAAGATGAGTCACGCATAAAAAAATGTTTACATCTCCCCTAGGGTTGAGCACTTTGGGGGAGGGGGATTTCGCTGACGACCGCCAACTAAAGCGTAAACGCAACGCTCACCTATATAAGGAATGGAGCACTCTATGACAGCCTTTACATACAAAGCAGTGTGTGTATTAAAACAGTTAAAATCTCCTTTGAATTCTGTAGGTGATGACAGCCTGGCGGTTAAGGTGTCTGACTGACACTGAACCAATCGGATTTCAATCCCGGCTGTAGGTAGCTTACAAATGTCTAGCCACACTGAAGAGACTTGATAAGTCGAAACACGTGTCTCTAGATGACTATATATATATATATATATATATATATATATATATATATGCTCAGTGGCCAAAGGACTAAGCAACTCATGAAACATATGATAAAACTTGAGGCTAGGGAATCTAGTCACGAAATATTTTAAATCGATCAGAGACGTATTTACCCAACCCGTTCGCCACGGCTAGGATGTGACACAAAGTCACAAGTATGGTTGGCTGGTTGGATTTTACGGTATGACAACCTTTGGGTTATTTTATGCTGAAGACGTTTTTGTTTTATTCATTATTGTAGGAAATTCAATTTTTTAAAACTCATTTTTAAAGCCCATTTTTTAAACATTTCTATCTATTTAAGCCGTAGATGAGACCCTAATAGGTACTATCAATCCGGGTCAGTGGACCTGGGAATAATGGCAATGAAGGGGAGCACCACACTCTTCAAAGCTCTAGAATTGGAACCTCACCACTAGATGCAGTTTAACGTCATATTCAGGACACTAAGACCCTCAATCGCCACCTTCGACCACATATATGATAAAAGGGCTGGGTTTTTCTCTCATAATGGTCGGAACTGTAAGATTCAAGGTTATAACAATGTTATAACTTGTTGAAACGAAACAACTCCGACACGTGGGCTGGACATAACATTTTACATGATAAACAGCACATTTATACGACAAGATACAGTAACAATGAAATACATATACATGAACATACAACAGTAGAGATTAAAAGACTGGAGAGTCCATACATTAAAAATCACTTACTAGTGAGGAGGGGCCGAAGCCCCCAGGAGAGTTGCATAGCGTTGGGGGCAGAAGCCCCCACCGAGAAGGGTGTGACAATGTGTCTAAACCATGTGGGTACCTATGAGAAGAAGTAGAAAAGAGGCAGGGAGTTTCAAAACCCGCGTTTAAATACCAGGTCTCCTGGTGGTCGGCAAGGAAACCCCAGCGGGAAGATAACTCTTCCAGGCAAAGGGAAGATAATCCCAACAGAACAAACATACGTGTTAAGGCTTGCGTAACCAGCCGATTGATCGGGGCCTCTCCAACCGCCCATCTAGTCTAAGTTCGTAAGTATGATAGGACTCATTATTAAGTAATAGTGGATCTGCGAGAACTAGCTTGCTAACCATTTCCCCACGATGGGACGCCTATTATGTATCTATCCAACCCGTTCACCAAGAGCAGGATGTGACAGGAGATCACAAGTATAGGGCATCAAGCGAGGATCGAACTCGCTATTTTTCTTGTCCGGGCCTTATGACTGTCGCTACCAGTTCATGCTTTACTCCTACGTATGTTGACATCGCTTTCAGAAGCAATAACACGGCTGTCAATATCAGCGAATAAATAGTTAACTAACCACGTATTCGGCCTGTTGATTGGCTGGGGTTTAAACCACGTGACCTCGCTTAGTACATAAGTTTAAGTGGTGGATTACATAACGCCCTATATACAGAAAATATTTCAACATATATGAACTGGTCTAGTAATTTCAGAGGCTTGAATTTTAAAAACAGATTACTGTCATGTTGAAAGTATCGGTTCCCACTGTTAGAATGCCATTGCGGGCATATAAACAATAGTGTTCTTCGCATGATAGAGAGAGAGAGAGAGAGAGAGAGAGAGAGAGAGAGAGAGAGAGTGGACCAACATAGAGAGAGAGATAGACAGATACAAATAGACAGATGGAGTCGTGTGACTTATTTGCTTGTTACTTTCCATCTTCTTTCTTTCGGCCATCCGTGATCGTCCAGTCGCCATGTTGGACCTTTACTTCTTTCTACTTTGTCTGGTCTTCTAACTTGTTGCTGCTTCATTTTCTAACTAAGGGCATCTTTTAAGTCATGCACAATTAATCAACAAGACTTGTTACTACTTTGATCAAAGGTTTTATTTTAGCCTATTTCTAACACCGCGCGGGAGTCAACAGCCTCGCAGTCATATGTCTGCACTGCGTCACATTTTGACTGGAACTGCATTAACTAAGTCAAATCACATGAAAACAGAGACAATTTTTTAACTATAAAATTGATAAAAAAATAAGGTTATAAACTTATAATTTAGGAAATATTTAACTAGAATCTACTTTATACGGTTAAACAAAAAGATAAAACATTTGGTTTAGCTAACCTGATGGACACAAAATAAGGGTCCAATATAGCATTATATTTACAATGTAAATCGAAACTAAGTCTGAAAAAATAATATGAAAAAGTGGTATGTTGTCCATTCACTGACCAAAGAAAATTTGGTTGTCATAGCTCTAACCATCTTTCAGTTCTGCTATAAATGACAAAAAAATAGAAAAAAAAATTAAATGAGCCTATTCTGTGCTGTTAGACTGTGTGACAGATAGTTTAACCAAGACGGTCAAGAAAACAATAAACGATAAAGGAAAAAAACTGAAGATGATGGAATGAATTAGAATAATAAATATATGTATTGACGAACACAAATGAACAAGTTTACAAAATAATACAAAGGAAAAAGTTCAAATTTCTTAACAGACCGTAAATAAGAGGAGGTAAAAAAAATGTTCAGTTATGGAGATATCGGAGATGCGTCTTTACTTAGAGTTGCGTCTTTTCTGCATGACAGTTGCTGAAGATATTTTCAATTGATCCAAGGACGCGGCAAAGGGATGCAGCGACTTGTGCGCGTGTACAGCCACGTGTCCGACCCAATTAGCCGGGTCGCAGAAACAAGTCAGTTACCGAAATAGTTATTGAAAAATCTAACATAAAATAATTTGCAGAAAAAGGGTTTACAATGTGTTAATGTGTAGGTATGTGTGTATGTATGGATGTGAATGATAGTGGCAGAACAGACTCTTCTTAATTCTTAATTGAACAGCCAATTAATTTTATTCTGAAAAAACATTCACACTTCAGTCATCAAAATATACCAGTCTCTCCTTGAAGGTCTAACTTATGTTGGGAATTTATTTAACTTAATTCCACATAAAAGTAAGACATAACTTTTTATCTCCGGTAAGCATATATATATATATATATATATATATATATATATATTTCAAAATAATTAAATAAAAACATTTCTTTTCTGAAAAAATCTGTTACTAACCGACCATGAACGGGTTAAGAGAATTTTTCTATTTTGAATTTGAAGTATTTCCTTTTCTTTCAAAAACTGTTACACTGAAGAAACACGGTGTAGCGAAATGTACATGATGTTAGCGAAACAGCGAAACGCAGCGAATGAACAACGACGAAGCAATCGCATGGCTTACACGCTTTTTGGGAAGAACAATGTTTCCAGTTTGAATTCAAATTATTTTCTGTTTCTCTCTTGATGAGTCCGGATTAAAAACATTTACATCTAAAAACGGACCTAATTATCATTATGCTCTGATGATGATTTTTTATAAATCGAAATATTGTCAATATCAGCAATGAAAAAGGATATAAAAATATATTCATTTTAACAACAAAGTGTGTTTTTTCATACCCGTTTTATCTATACATATACCGTCGGATTCATTTCCTTACTCTTAACTTATACACACACACACACATGCGCGCGCGCGTATATATACTTTAAACTCAATCAACAAGGTAACACCCGAGGACGACTTTTTAAGATACACATGGTGCTCGTTTAATTAACAGAGACTAAAAAACCTAGACTGGCCCCTATACATAGAAAAGGGATTCGGTGCAGATAACTCTGACCCGACACTTACTACTATCCTTGAGTTCAATCAAATATTGACTAGAGTGAATTTCAACAACCTAATCCCATATTTACATAATTTTGAGGGAAGGGGGATGTTGAAGTGTTTTGTGATATAAGGCGTGCTGGAATCCACCGCTTAAACTATTAGACTCTGCGTGGGCGCCTGGATTAAGGTCAGCCAATCAACAGCTCGAATACGGGGTTAGTTAACTATTTAATCACCGATCTTGAAAGCCGTTCATTTGCACGTATTCGCCACTGATGAATGGATCTGCAACCAAGGACTCTGCTCTACACTAAGGGACACTGGGAAACAACCAAAGTTTTTAAATGCCATCCTTGGCCAGTTGAAAAGGGCTTAAAGTAAGTAAGTCCTGTGTTATGGAATCCTTTGGTAAGTGAATAAGTCCTATCCTGTGTATTGTTAAAGGTCCAGTGATTTAATCCTATGTCCGTCGTCCAAGAGTATCAACGTAGTTATGGCCAGTATGTTCAGTTTAAGTATTGTATCAGCAGCAGAGTACTTCCAGTGATTGGCCAAGAGTTTAATTACATGGTTCTCGCCGAGTCTATAAGTAGGAGCGGGTATCTAGCACACACCTTATATATATAAAAATTCTCAACATTCTTCACTAAAGATCAGCCTCTGATTAACACAAGGGATCTCCACTGTAAAGTGCTCTCACTTGAAGCCTAAAAATGGCCACAAAAATCGTAATATTATTGTTTCTCTTATCCGACGTTTCGTCAGGCATTATTTATTGAAAAACAGACGATTTCTATTCTCATTATTTAAGTACTATATGACAACCGCGCAACGTTACATGTCTTAGTCTGTGTAAATTTCGCTTTGATAGAGTGACTATAGTTTTTTTTATGAATTACTACGCGAACGTTGCTGTGGTGAATGATCTTATAATAACGGTATCAGACACGAGTTTACCAGAATAAATTTTTAGATTTGAGGAGATAATTCTATACATACACAATTTATACACAAGAGCGATCTGATAAAGTCTGGAGCCGAACAATGATTTGAAAAAAAAAAGAAAAAGAAAGAAAGAAACGTCTCTTTTTCGTTTGCCGTGTCATTGTTATTTCAGTCTTATTAAATCTTGTGCTGTGCGTCTCGCAAGACAAAATTCGTTTATCAGGGAAGAACATCTCTCAACTGCTAAGAGTGAGCTAATATCTGAAAATCAAAAAAAAAGAAAAAAAAAAAGAAAATCTCACTCTCTCAAAGACAATTTAACAGGTGATAATTTAAGTATTTTTGGTCGTTTTTAGGGGGGAGTGGTAGGTACACTCAATAAAAGTTTTTTATGCGATAGTTTGTTGCCTCAACATTAGCGACTGACACAAAACAATTCTTAGTGAATTTACATATTTCTTTCTTAAGTTCTGGATCCAATCCTCAACCATGCGAGTGAATTTGTTTGTTTAATGATTTTAACGGCATATCAACTCGTCTGGGGTTATGTCATGCCTAACGGTTAGAAAGTGATACATATCGTGTATTTATATTTATAATTTGTAGTAACTGGTTTTAACAATGTGTTAGTATTATTAGGGATTATGTTGTATGGTATTGATTTGTTTCATGTCTATATTCTATGGTATAATTTTATTTCCCTCAAAAAACAGAGAATATCCTCCATGTTGACATTTTCAAATAGATCTTTCATATTGTTTGCTGTGTCAAGTCCTAATTACTTGCAGCAGACTGAAATGTTTTATCTCACACTTGCAATGGTAAACGGATGCGGGGTCAGAACTAAGGTTACGAAATATCAATCAAAATCTATCTGTCCGATTTGAATTCAAATAATATTTTCCAGCCGTTTGATCTGAGTTCAAATAATATTTTCAACACTAACAGTTCAAAATTGATAGTACATCCATCAATTATGTATCATCAGAAGAGGACAAGAAATGACTTAGTATTTCTTACAAGTAACCCCTTCATTAGTTGTGGGCTTTAATTTAGCAATTCTTTCATTCACTAAAAAAAACACTGCTTTGTGACTTATTGATTGAGATTGGTTGAAAAAGTGGTAAAGTGATTGGTATTTTTGGACCATATGACCTTAAGGCACCCCTTTCGCGATCTCGACACGTGGGGACACTTTTCTCATTTACACCGTAAAAATCCGGTTGTTTGTTTGGGGTTAGGTTTAGGGGTTAGGGGTTAGGGTTAGGGGTTAGGGTTAGGGTTAGGGGTTAGGTTGAGGAGTTAGTTTTATAATTTTTTTAAAATTCTAAAAATCGTCTGTAAACAATTAATCGGATTTTGACGGTGTAAATGGAAAAAATGTCCCCACGAATCGAAATCGCTAAAGGGGTGCCTTAAGGTCATATTGTCCATATTTTTTTCTCCGATGGAAACTGGTCTTTATAGTGTATTAGTGCTTGGAAAAATAGTATATTGGGGGTCACTTCACAAAAGAATTAGCATATTAACCCTTTTCGGTTGGTTGACTATCGTTTCTCCCTAACGTTCTGTATCTCATTCTCGTCGCCATTTGTTGTATACTGGATCATACAGTATCCAGTATACTAGTACATTCAAACTACATGTGCGTCAGATATATAGTAACTCGCAACAGAGTGCTAAAACCTCAAGGTAGATGGTTCGCGTAATGGTTCCGTAATCCTTGCAGTCTCAGTAATCACTCCAATTCTCTCAGACATCCGGGTATAAATAGTCCTGGACCAGCGCATTCACTCGCTACGCAAGGTGTTGCATAATCCATGAGTAGCATGGATTATTGGCAACAGCCTGTAATTCTGCAGGGGCGAGAATACAAAGAAACCAGATGGAAAGTTACAGACCGTTGGAAAACTTTGACCTCAGAGGCGGGAAAACCGCCAATCACGTAAAGTCATGTGAGATCTAGTAAGGTCCTCAGTTACGGCCGAGATGTGAAGCAAGGGAGACGTCTCTTTGCTTCGGCTGAACTCCGCGAGCGATGTTAGTCAGAAAAGTTAGTAAAGTAAATAAAAGTTTTAAAAAGACAACAGTCGTTGTTAAATAATTGAGCATGTCGTAGCTAGAGGACCGGCAAAGTCATAAGATAAACCAACAAGAAAACCCAGTCTAGAAAGGAAGAAATAGAATCCAACATGGCGACTCGGAGGTATGGAATGGAAAGAAGACCAGGCGATCACAAATAGCCAAGGAAAGACAGTAACAACTAAGTTATGCATCTCTGTGTAAATATCTATCTGTCTACCTCTCTTCCCGCTCTCTCTCTGACACAAAAGAACTCTTGCGTATATACCCAAAAAAAGGTTGCCAGGCTAGTCCACAACACGTATATATATATATATATATATATATATATATATATATATATGTGTGTGTATGTGTGTCATCCACAGACGCCGTGTTTTGACGTATCACGTCACTTCAGTATGGCTAGACATTAGCAGGCTTTCTCCAGCCTGGATGGAATCCCGGTCGATTTATCGTTAGTCAGACTTCTTAGGCACTCGGCTATCATCAGCACCTACATACTGGGACGAAGATTTTAGCTGATAAATACATACATATGTATATATATGTAAAGGCCGCTAGAGAGTGCTCCATTCGTTTTATAGGAGTGCTTGTGTGTGTGTGTGTGTGTGTGTGTGTGTGTGAGTGTGTGTGCGCGCGCGTGTGTGTGTGTGACAAATATAGAGAAGTCCCTTAACAAATAGAGACGAAATATTAATTGAATCGAATGGTTATTCTCATTTCCTTTATATTTATTACAATTTATCGGGTTTTCTTATTCAGTTATCATCTGCACGAGGCAGTTTGCAGTTCACAAAGCGCTAATACCTTTGAGAAAATTACGAATCCAACTATTCTCCCTCCAGCTCTGGCTAAATAGTAGGGCAGAATAGACTCTTTAAACTTGTGTAGGCAACCAGTCTAGGAGAAAGAAAACTCTGAATTAAACTCCGCTCAAGAAATTGACCTTGTGTCGAATCCTGGTCGTGCAGAGGGATTGGTTAATATATATATATATATATATAATTGGAAAAGAAAAAAGCTTAAAAAATCGACCATTTTGCGGTTATAGATCTATTTCTGCCCACAGGTATCTGTGTATACCTATGAGTTTCATCAGACCGCTAACTTTATTGAAAATGGTAAACAGATAATTCATGAGGATTTATATATATTTTTTATGGGAATTCCTGAAAAGATATCGGGTTTTAATTTTTCTCATCTTCTTAGGGTGACTTATATTAGTGGCCATGTGACAAATTATCTCAATGCTTACTCCACTTTCTTTCAACTCCAGAGGCGCAGTCGGTGTATTCTGAAGCTCCAGTCGTCAGGATGTGTTAAGGCTTTGGAACCTTGGATAATGTCCAATCGCCCGACCACTCTTTCCATCCTGATGCAAATAGTTAATAAATTTTTCAATTTCGTAACTGAAAGTTACACCCACCCTATTGACGGAACATTAAATACGCTAACTGTATCCCCTGCATAAGAGGTAAGGCCCCCTCACATACACACACAAAGTGGTGTCATGGTTAAATAGATATTCGAATCAAGAAGTTCCAGCTGAGGGGGGACCAAAAACAAGCGAGTTCACCGTCTTCTCACAAGCCAGACTTTCTTTCGGTCAACACATTCTTCGTCTTCGTCTAGCAGCTGGAAAATCCGTCGTCGTAGTCGAAATAATCTTTAACAATTCAAAATCGCAATTCCTATTTAGTTTTGTTTCTGTTGGACTAAAATCCATTTCTTTACTGGGTCGTTCGCAAAGCGCTTCGTCGTCGTCGACTGCTTCTGCTGCTGCTGACTACCCAGCGCTCGACTCTCTTGTCATTTATGTACATATTTACCCAAACATCCGGGCACATCAGTCGAACCTCGCGTCCGTCCAGTGCCCAAATCGCATTTGTTTTTGCATGCGGGAGGACGCGAGTTCGATCCCGGCAGGCAAGACAATGTATTGCTCTTTTTCCTTCCTCGTTCTCCGTCACAAAATTGTATCTAGAGATCTGGGAAATTTGGAGTATTCCATGAATACCATTACTCCCAGATCTCTTCTAACCCAAAGGGATTGTACCTGTTAGGGTACCATCTCTGTTAGGGTACCATTTCATGGGTCAAATAGATCTGTTTAAAACTCATTCGTATTCGATAGGACCGCGTGCAAAAAAAAAACTATGTAAAATATTAATATGAACTAGCAAATATATGCACCCTCCGGGTGTAAGTATTTAAGTTTTAATGTAATAAAATATTATATTAAATTAGAAAGACTAATGAAACTAAATAAAAATGCAGATAAAAAGATTTGAAACAGAAGGGGCGTATAATCGAAAAATAGAATAACTGAAACTTACTCTTCCATCACTCTCGTCTTTCATTGCTAAATTTTCCTAATTTAACTGTTTAGTTAAAAGAGGAAGTAAAGAATAAAATGACAGTTATTTTTTCTTGTTAATGGATTTCATTTAAGATTCATTGAAGAGATTTTTGCTTATATTCATTAAAATAAAACCAAACAATTAGAAATCAATAATACTAAGCACATATTTATTAAAATCACATTTTTAATATCAATATGCAAATTAGCATTCCCGTTCACACTGTAAACCGCTATTTTGCGGTATATATAAATATAATTACGTGTTATTAGTATGTAGATATGGTTAACAGTATTAATAATGTAAAACAATTTTATTTATCATTGAGGTTTAAATAATAATGAAATCATTGAGAATGTGATGTCAATAACTTAAGGGAATTATGACTTAAGTAGTAATGTAGTTTCGGTTACAAACAGAAAAACACACAATCTCCATTATAATAAGAAGATGTATAATTAATGTGATTCGTTAACCTCTATGCATAAAATAACGCTAAACGAGTTGTTATGCCGTTAAAATCAAGCAAGCAACCAACAAACCAATCAAGCAAGCAATTGGAATTAAAATGTCCTTTTCTATCGATGCCCAATCCGCTACCGTTTGAGCCAAACAAGCAGATAGATAAAAGAAAATTACTGGAGTGCCCGATTACGACGTTGATAGAGCTGAACGAAATTAGAAAATTGAACAAAAGAATGGGAACAGGATTAGATAAGAGGAGTTTATTTAGAAAGATAAAATGATGCTATCATAATAAGAAATGAATGGACAGAGACTGAATAACAGAGAGAGGGGGGGGGAGAAAGAGAAAGAAAGTGAGTGAAAGAGAGAGAAAGAGAGAGAGAAAGAGATGAAGAGACTGAGATACAGAAAGAGAAAGGAGGAGATGAATATGATGAGATAAATAAATAGAAAAACAAGATAGATAGATAGATAGATAGATAATGAAAACGCTGGAACACACACACACACACACACACACACACAGATATAGATAGATAGATATATGGAGCGATGGATTTGAAAAGTATGTGATCATTAGATAACTGTATTAAATAATTATACAAGAATAAATCTCTCTCTTATATATATATATATATATATATATATATATATATATATATACAAGAGAGAGAGAAAGATTTATTATATATATATATATATATATATATATATATATATATATATATATACGAAAGTAATTCAAAAAGTAACGTCTCCAAAGCAGGGAAACGGTTCGTGTGGTTATTGGCAACACTGTTGTATTTGTTGTGCATGCGCCTGCGCTCACCTCACTATCTCGCTCAGTTTTGGTTTGGCAGCCGTTTACGAAGTTTACGCAGTTTTTCGGTTTTTGATTGCAAAAAGCATTAAAACTATTGAAATCCATCACCAATTAACGGAATTGTATGGCGAGTTTTGCATGGATGTCAAAAACGTCCCCAAGTGGTGCAGGGAGTTTGCAGCAACGACGAGATTCAACATTTCCTCAACGACATGGGGATGCAAAAAAAAAAAAAATAGACACATGTTCAAAGTTTAAATTGATGTAAACATCATTGACAATAAACAAAAAAACGGTTCTGTGATTTATGAATATTTGGGAGACCTTACCTTACGAGTTTTGATTCCGGCTCCAAGCAGCTTACAAATTCTAGCCGCACTGCGAAAACGTGATACGTCGAAACTGGACTGTGCGTGGATATATATATATATATATATATATATAGGGTCATCCACAGACACGTGTTTCGACTTATCAAGTCTCTTCAGTGTGGCTAGACATTTTGTAAGCTACCTACAGCCGGAATTGAAATCCGACACCTTAACCATTAGGCTGTCTTCACTTACAGAATGAGAAGGGGGTTCTGTTTTAATACACACATCGCTTTGTGTGTAAAGGCCGTCACAGAGTGTTCCATTCCTTATAGAGAAGAGCGTTACGTTTACGCTTGTGTTGGCGGCCGTCAGCGAGATCCCCCCCCCCAGAGTGCTCAACCCTAGGGGATGGGGAGCATATATTTGCAATCATATTACTGCAATACTTAATACCACACACACACACACACACACATATATATATATATATATATGTGTGTGTGTGTGTGTGTGTGTGTGTGTGTCTGTGTGTGTGTGTGTGTGGTATTAAGTATTTCAGTGATATGATTCAATCAAATTTGAACTTAAACGTACATATAAAGATTTTGCGTATACACATATAAATATCAGTGTATGTAGATATTTTTTACCAATACAGAGTATAGTATAAATGAATAAATGAAAACCTTTATTTATCAGAAATACATTTATTTCGGCTACTTTTGCCTCTTCAATTCTGATTTCATAATGGACAAGAATAACATATAAGGTCTACATTAAAAATCGAGGAGAAAAACATTCAAATAGACCTAATATGTTATTCTTGTCTATTATGAAATCAGAATTGAAGAGGCGAAAGTAGCCGAAATAAATTTATTCTTGATAAATTAAGGTTTTCACACATACACACACGCACGCGCGCATATATATATATATATATATATATATATATATATATATAAGATAAATCTAATGAGTCAGATAAACCTACTAAAAGTTTCGCTTAATGCTCTTCAGGGCTAAGATCTGACTCTTTTTGGTTGGTACGATTATCTTGGTCTTTTCTTTTTTTCAAAAATTTTTTCTCTCCGGATAATGTTTGGTAGTATATTTTTACAATCAAACAATTTGCTGGGTTTTTTTCTCACCGCGAGGATTTACCAACAAGTTTGATATATATATATATATATATATATATATATATATAGCAAAGTATTGCGGGTTTGAATTAGCAGTTTTCATTCTCCTAGACTGGTAAACTAACCAAGGTTAAAAAGCCCACTCTGTCCTACTATTTACCTATCGCTGGAGGGAATGTAGCTGGATGCATATCTTTCAAAAGGGTACTATTGTTATGAGAAATGCAAACAACCTCGTCCAGGTTTTGAACTCTGGTCGACGAGTCCATTTCCTACGAGAGTAACCATTATACCACGCCCCTACATATAAATATAGAGTAGAGGATTTGAATAAATCCGACAAAATCTAGTTGAGAATATAGGAAAGTGTGGATAAAAACTCACATTTCTCTGAATGTTTGAGATGAGGCTTGAAGATTAGTATTATCTGCGTTATTCGGACTATTGTCCCCATCTTCATTGTTATTTGTACAACGTTTCGGCCGATATACCCTCCGGCCTTCTTCAGGTATTTCTTGTCGGACTCTGGAACCTTCTCGGACTCGGAAACCTTCTTTTCGAAAAAAAAAAAAACACAATATGAGTCTAGGTAAAAAATCATACATAAGTAAAATAGGTAGATATTCTAGCCAAATCAAGACATTAGGTTTATAAGTTCCCAAAATTCACACACAATTGTCCAATTGGATAAGGCAGTTAGGTTAAGACAAGTCTAAGTAACAATTATCTCTGGAACCCGAGTT
>CM042164.1:60754058-60764058 GCA_023376005.1 Doryteuthis pealeii
ATGTTGTGCGGAGAACCTCCCGGGGTCTGTGAATGATAGGGATGGTTGGCAAGAGATAGTCATGGATATCCGCGCTGCTGACATGACATGATGATGATGATGAGGAGGAGGAGGGGAGAAGGAGAGGGGAGGAGGAAGAATCAAGCCATTTTGGTACGCAAACTTTGCTTGCAGTATCTGATGTTGCTTAAGTGGTCACCCATCCAAGTATTGAATAGACTATTCGCTGCTTAACTTCGGGGATCATGTGGGAACGGTTGTTTTCTGTGTGACTTGACCGTAATATGAATAGATAGATGGATAGGTTGGTTGGTTGGTTTCAAGGCATATCAACCCTCTTTCGGGTTATTTAATGCTGAATCAAGTCATTTTGGTCAACAACTGACTCATGCTGCTTACACTACCTGCTGTTGCTTAAGTGTTCACTCAATTAACTATAGAACAGACTCATCGCTGCTTAACTTCGGTGAGCGAGAGTTCGGTGAGCGAGAGTTAAATTAAGATTATAATATTTTTTTACATATTGAACTAAATGCAATAGCTCTTAATTAAACATATCAAACGTTGTAATAATTCAATTATCATGGTATATCCACAGGTCCTGCTCGTCTCCAATAATCCAAGATTACTCGGCTGAACATGAATTATCGTCGGCAGACAGAAGAGAATTTCTTTAAAAATTGCTTCAGCCGAAAATTTTGTCTTTTAACCCGCGTCGTCTGTTCAGCTAGGTGACCTAGTCTCTCTAGCCTGCAAAGTTTTAATTATATGGTTTCATGAAGTTACAAAAGTTCTTTGGTCGGCAGGGCCATCGGGTTAGCTCAGTCGGTAAGAGCGTTTCGGTCAGAAACCACAAGGTTTCCTAGTTCGATAGCAGCCCTCGCCAAACTCAGTGTAGGAGTAGCACAGGGATCTGTGAGGTAAAGTAAGGAGCTGATGGTAGGTGTGGCGGCCCCATCTCAGATGCAAACATCTCCTTGGTCTAGCGCTAGTGAAAAGGGGATGATAGGACTCCCTCGCTGATGGCTGATTACGATTTTAGGTCAACCCCCGACGACTTTATATAATATATATCTATATAAATATAATATATATATAGTTAGAGTCAGTTGGAAATGGACTTGTTCGACCGAGTTTCAAATCCTTAGATGAGCGCTGTTTGCATTCACATAGCCGCTAAATCAACCCTTGGGAAAGGTGTGAACCCTCATTATATTTCTCCCCCCCCACCATCTATGGATAAAATAGTAGAGCAGACTGGAAACTCTAACCTTGTAGGTAACCAGTCTAGGAGAAGGAAGACTTTGAATTAAAAATCCTATAAGGTCAGTCGTTGATTGGGTTTGTGGCATTCCTTGGCCCAATTCTTTCCTTGTCGACTGTGCGCAAAAAAGTGCGGAATGCGTCCCAACACAAGCCTTCACACACTATAAATAAACTCTGTGTGGGTTGTCATTTGAATGGCAACACTCATTGCGTCGAGAATCGACGAGAGTCCATTTTATATATATAAATTATAATACTTAAACGATTTTTATGTTGTGAATTCATCTGTCTATGCATAAAGGCTCCTAAAAAAGAAGGAAACAGCTTAAAGACAAATCCTGAAGCATACGTCTCTGGTCGATTTTGCTTTAAATGCTTTATGGCTAATTACTATAACCTGTCAGCCTTACACTACAAACGCGTTTAGTCTCCTTCTTTTTTTAGTGCCGTATACTTTTATTCATAGAATGATGAGTCACGCATAAAAAATTGTTTACATACTCCACCTAGGGTGAAGCACTTGTGCGGGAGGGCGGATTTCGCTTGACGACGCCGCAACTGAAGCGTAAACGCAACGCTCACCTATATAAGGAATGGAGCACTCTATGCAGCCTTTACATACAAAGCAGTGTGTGTATTAAAACAGTTAAATCTCCTTTGAATCTGTAGTGTGATGACAGCCTGGCGGTTAAGGTGTCTGACTGAACTGAACAGAACCAATCGATTTCAATCCCGGCTGTAGGTAGCTTACAAATGTCTAGCCCACACTTGAAGAGACTTTGATAAGTCCGAAACACGTGTCTCTAAATGACTATATATATTATATATATATATATGCTCAGTGGCCAAAGGACTACAGCAACTCATGAAAGTATGATAGAAACTTGAGGCTAGGGAAATCTTAGTCGCGAAATATTTCTTAAATCGGATCAGAGACGTATTTTACCAACCCGTTCGCCACGGTAGGATGTGACACAAGTCACAAGTATGGTTGGCTGGTGGATTTTACGGTAATTGACAACCTTGTGTGGGTTATTTTTATGCTGAAAGAAACCGTTTTTGTTTTTAAATTCATTATTGCTGTAGGAAAATTCAATTTTTTAGAAAACTCTGATCTTTCTTTAAAGCCCATTTTTTAAACATTCTATTCTATTTAAGCCGTAGATGAGACGCCTAATAGGTACTATCAAATGCCGGGTCAGTGGACGTGGATAATAGGCAATGAAGGGAGCACCACACTCTTCAAAGCTCTAGATTGCGAACCTCACCACTAGATGCAGTTTAACGTCATATGCAGGACACTAAGACCTCAATTCGCCACCTTCGACCACATTACTATGATAAAAGAGGCTGGTTCTCTCATAATGGTCGCAACTGTAAGATCAAGGTTATAACAATGTTATAACTTGTTGAAACGAAACAAACTCCGAACAACGGTGGTCTGGGACATAACCATTTTTATAATAAAGCAGCACATTTATACGAACAAGATAGCAGTACAAGGAAATAATATACATGAACATACAAACAGTAGAGATTAAAAGACTGGAGGAGTCCATACATTTAAAAATCACTTACTAGTGATTGAGGGCGCAAAGCCCCCTGGAGAGTTGCCATAGCGTTGAGGGCAGAAGCCCCCCACCGAGAAGGTGGAAATGTGTCTAACCCATGCTGGGTACCTACGTAGAAGAAGTAGAAAAGAGGCAGGGAGTTTTCAAAACCCGCTGTTTTACAAATACAGGTCTCCTGGTGGTCGGCAGGAAACCCCAGCGGGAAGATTAACTCTTCAGGCAAAGGAAGATAATCCCAACAGAACAAACATACGTGTTATAGGCTTTGGCGTAACAGCCGATTTGATCGGGGCCTCTNAGAGAGATACCAACCGCCCATCTAGTCTAAGTTCGTAAGTATGATAGGACTCATTATTAAAGTAATAGTGGATCTGCGAGAACTAGCTTGCCTAACCATTTCCCCACAATGGGACGTCTATTATGTATCTATCCAACCCGTTCACCAAGAGCAGGATGTGACAGGAGATCACAAGTATAGGGCATCAAGCGAGGATCGAACTCGCTATTTTTCTTGTCCGGGCCTTATGACTGTCGCTACCAGTTCATGCTTTACTCCTACGTATGTTGACATCGCTTTCAGAAGATGAGATATATTGTTACGATTTTTGTGGCCATCCTTAGGCTTCAAGCAATAACACGGCTGTCAATATCAGCGAATAAATAGTTAACTAACCACGTATTCGGGCTGTTGATTGGCTGGGGTTTAAACCACGTGACCTCGCTTAGTACATAAGTTTAAGTGGTGGATTACATAACGTCCTATATACAGAAAATATTTCAACATATATGAACTGGTCTAGTAATTTCAGAGGCTTCAATTTTAAAAACAAATTACTGTCATGTTGAAAGTATCGGTTCCCACTGTTAGAATGCCATTGCGGGCATATAAACAGTAGTGTTCTTCGCATGATAGAGAGAGAGAGAGTGGACCAACATAGAGAGAGAGATAGACAGATACAAATAGACAGATGGAGTCGTGTGACTTATTTGCTTGTTACTTTCCATCTTCTTTCTTTCGGCCATCCGTGATCGTCCAGTCGCCATGTTGGACCTTTACTTCTTTCTACTTTGTCTGGTCTTCTAACTTGTTGCTGCTTCATTTTCTAACTAAGGGCTTCTTTTTAAGTCATGCACAATTAATCAACAAGACTTGTTACTACTTTGATCAAAGGTTTTATTTTAGCCTATTTCTAACACCGCGCGGGAGTCAACAGCCTCGCAGTCACATGTCTGCACTGCGTCACATTTTGACTGGAACTGCATTAACTAAGTCAAATCACATGAAAACAGAGAAAATTTTTAAAGTATAAAATTGATAAAAAAAAAGGTTATAAACTTATAATTTAGGAAATATTTAACTAGAATCTACTTTATACGGTTAAACAAAAAGATAAAAATTTGGTTTAGCTAACCTGATGGACACAAAATAAGGGTCCAATATAGCATTATATTTACAATGTAAATCGAATCTAAGTCTGAAAAAATAATATGAAAAAGTGGTATGTTGTCCATTCACTGACCAAAGAAAATTTGTTTGTCATAGCTCTAACCATCTTTCAGTTCTGCTATAAATGACAGAAGAAAAAGAAAAAATAAATTAATTAAATGAGCCTATTCTGTGCTGTTAGACTGTGTGACTTGACAGACCGTTTAACCAAGACAGTCTATGAAAACAATAAACGATAAAGGAAAAAACTGAAGATGATGGAATGAATTAGAACGATAAATATATGTATTGACGAACATAAACGAACAAGTTTATAAAATAATACAAAGGAAAAAGTTCAAATTTCTTAACAGACCGTAAATAAGAGGAGGTAAAAAAAATGTTCAGTTATAGAGAGATCGGAAATGCATCTTTTCTGTTTGTCGGTTGCTGAAGATATTTTCAATTGATCCAATGACGCGGTAAAGGGATGCAGTGTTCACACGACTTGTGCGCGTGTACAGCCACGTGTCTGGACCCAATTAGCCGGGTCACAGAAACAAGTCAGTTACCGAAATAGTTATTGAAAAATCTAACATAAAATAATTTGCAGAAAAAGGGTCTACAATGTGTAAATGTGTAGGTATGTGTGTATGTATGGATGTGAATGGTAGTGGCAGAACAGACTCTTCTTATTTCTTAATTGAACAGCCAATTAATTTTATTCTGAAAAAACATTCACACTTCAGTCATCAAAACATACCAGTCTCTTCTTGAAGGTCTAACTTATGTTGGGAATTTATTTAACTTAATTCCACATAAAAGTAAGACATAACTTTTTATCTCCGGTAAGCGTATATATATATATATATATATATATATATATATATATATATATATATATATATATATATTTCAAAATAATTAAATAAAAACATTTCTTTTCTGAAAAAATCCGTTACTAACCGACCATGAACGGGTTAAGAGAATTTTTCTATTTTGAATTTGAAGTATTTCCTTTTCTTTCAAAAACTGTTACACTGAAGAAACACGGTGTAGCGAAATGTACATGATGTTAGTAAAACAGCGAAACACGCAGCGAATGAACAACGACGAAGCGATCGCATGGCTTACAAGCTTTTTGGGAAGAACAATGTTTCCAGTTTGAATTCAAATTATTTTCTGTTTCTCTCTTGATGAGTCCGGATTAAAAACATTTACATCTAAAAACGGACCTAATTATCATTATGCTCTGATGATGATTTTTTATAAATCGAAATATTGGCAATATCAGCAATGAAAAAGTATATAAAAATATATTCATTTTAACAACAAAGTGTGTTTTTTCATACTCGTTTTATCTATACATATACCGTCGGATTCATTTCCTTACTCTTAACTTATACACACACACACGCGCGCGCGCACGTATATATATACTTTAAACTCAATCAACAAGGTAACACCCGAGGACGACTTTTTAAGATACACATGGTCCTCGTTTAATTAACAGAGACTAAAAAACCTAGACTGGCCCCTATACATAGAAAAGGGATTCGGTGCAGATAACTCTGACCCGACACTTACTACTATCCTTGAGTTCAATCAAATATTGACTAGAGTGAATTTCAACAACCTAATCCCATATTTACATAATTTTGAGGGAGGGGGGATGTTGAAGTGTTTTGTGATATAAGGCGTGCTGGAATCCACCGCTTAAACTTATAGACTCTGCGTGGGCGCCTGGATTAAGGTCAGCCAATCAACAGCTCGAATACGGGGTTAGTTAACTATTTAATCACCGATCTTGAAAGCCGTTCATTTGCACGTATTCGCCACTGACGAACGCATCTGTAACCAAGTACTCTGCTCTACAGTAAGGGACACTGGGAAACAACCAAAGTTTTTAAATGCCATCCTTGGCTAGTTGAAAAAGGGCTTAAAGTAAGTAAGTCCTGAGTTATGGAATCCTTTGGTAAACGAATAAGTCCTATCCTGCGTATTGTTAAAGGTTCAGTGATTTAATCCTATGTCCGTCGTCCAAGAGTGTCAACGTAGTTTATGGCCAGTATGTTCAGTTTAAGTATTGTATCAACAGCAGAGTACTGCCAGTGATTGGCAAAGAGTTTGATCACATTGTTCTCACCGAGTCTATAAGTAGGAGCGGGTATCTAGCACACACCTTATATATATAAAAATTCTCAACATTCTTCACTAAAGATCAGCCTCTGATTAACACAAGGGATCTCCACTGTAAAGTGCTCTCACGTGAAGCCTAAAAATGTCCACAAAAATCGTAATATTATTGTTTCTCTTATCCGAGGTTTCGTCAGGGCATTATTTATTGAAAAAACAGACGATTTCTATTCTCATTATTTAAGTACTATATGACAACCCGCGCAACGTTACATGTCTTAGTCTGTGTAAATTTCGCTTTGATAGAGTGACTATAGTTTTTTTTTATGAATTACTACGCGAACGTTGCTGTGGTGAATGATCTTATAATAACGGTATCAGACACGAGTTTACCAGAATAAATTTTTAGATTTGAGGAGATAATTCTATACATACACAATTTATACACAAGAGCGATCTGATAAAGTCTGGAGCCGAACAATGATTTGAAAAAAAAAAAAAAAAAAGAAAAAAAAGAAACGTCTCTTTTTCGTTTGCCGTGTCATTGTTATTTCAGTCTTATTAAATCTTGTGCTGTGCGTCTCGCAAGACAAAATTCGTTTATCAGGGAAGAACATCTCTCAACTGCTAAGAGTGAGCTAATATCTGAAAATCAAAAAAAAAAGAAAAAAAAAAGAAAAAAAAAAGAAAATCTCACTCTCTCAAAGACAATTTAACAGGTGATAATTTAAGTATTTTTGGTCGTTTTTAGGGGGGGTTAGGTACACTCAATAAAAGTTGTTTTATGCGATAGTTTGTTGCCTCAACATTAGCGACAGACACAAAACAATTCTTAGTGAATTTACATATTTCTTTCTTAAGTTCTGGATCCAATCCTCAACCATGCGAGTGAATTTGTTTGTTTAATGATTTTAACGGCATATCAACTCGTCTGGGGTTATGCCATGCCTAACGGTTAGAAAGTGATACATATCGTGTATTTATATTTATAATTTGTAGTAACTGGTTTTAACAATGTGTTAGCATTATTGGGGATTATATTGTATGGTATTGATTTGTTTCATGTCTATATTCTATGGTATAATTTTATTTCCCTCAAAAAAGAGAGAATATCCTCCATGTTGACATTTTCAAACAGATCTTTCATATTGTTTGCTGTGTCAAGTCCTAATTACTTGCAGCAGACTGAAATGTTTTATCTCACACTTGCAATGGTAAACGGATGCGGGGTCAGAACTAAGATTACGAAATGTCAATCAAAATCTATCTGTCCGATTTGAATTCAAATAATATTTTCCAGCCGTTTGATCTGAGTTCAAATAATATTTTCAACACTAACAGTTCAAAATTGATAGTACATCCATCAATTATGTATCATCAGAAGAGGACAAGAAATGACTTAGTATTTCTTACAAGTAAACCCTTCATTAGTTGTGGGCTTTAATTTAGCAATTCTTTCATTCACTAAAAAAAAAACGCTGCTTTGTGACTTATTGGTTGAGATTGGTTGAAAAAGTGGTAAAGTGATTGGTATTTTTGGACCATATGACCTTAAGGCACCCCTTTCGCGATCTCGACACGTGGGGACACTTTTCTCATTTACACCGTAAAAATCCGGTTGTTTGTTTGGGGTTAGGGTTAGGGGTTAGGGTTAGGGGTTAGGGTTAGGGATTAGGTTGAGGAGTTAGTTTTATAATTTTTAAAAAATTCTAAAAATCGTCTGTAAACAATTAATCGGATTTTGACGGTGTAAATGGAAAAAATGTCCCCACGAATCGAAATCACAGAAGGGGTGCCTTAAGGTCATATGTACCGTATTTTTTTCTCCAATGGAAACTGGTCTTTATAGTGTATTAGTGTTTGGGAAAATAGTATATTGGTGGTCACTTCACAAAATAATTAGGATATTAACCCTTTTTCGGGTGTAGAACAACGATAGTTGGTTGACTATCATTTCCCCCAAACGTATTGTTGTATACTGGATCATACAGTATTCAGTATAGTAGTACATTCAAACTACATGGGCGTCAGATATATAGTAACTCACAAGAGAGTACTAAAACCTCAAGGTAGATGGTTCGCGTAATGATTCCGTAATCCTTGCAGTCTCAGTAATCACTCCAATTCTCTCAGACATCCGGGTATAAATAGTCCTGGACCAGCGCATTCACTCGCTACGCAAGGTGTTGCATAATCCATGAGTAGCATGGATTATTGGCAACAGCCTGTAATTCTGCAGAGGCGAGAATACAAAGAAACCAGATGGAAAGTTACAGACCGTTTGAAAACTTTGACCCCAGAGGCGGGAAAACCGCCAATCACGTAAAGTCATGTGAGATCTAGTAAGGTCCTCAGTTACGGCCGAGATGTGAAGCAAGGGAGACGTCTCTTTGCTTCGGCTGAACTCCGCGAGCGATGTTAGTCAGAAAAGTTAGTAAAGTAAATAAAAGTTTTAAAAAGACAACAGTCGTTGTTAAATAATTGAGCATGTCGTAGCTAGAGGACCGGCAAAGTCAGAAGATAAACCAACAAGAAAACCCAGTCTAGAAAGGAAGAGGCTTTAAATTCACATACCTAGGGAGTAATATCTCATCCACAGAAAGCGATGTTAACACTCGAATAGGAAAGGCATGGTTGGCCACCAACAAACTATGTCATATGGAAATCCGATCTCCCCAACAAACTAAAGAGGCGATTCTTCCAGGCTGTGGTTGTGTCGGTACTTCTGTATGGCTGTACCACTTGGACCCTAACGAAGCGTCTTGAGAATAAGCTAGATGGGAGCTGTACGAGAATGCTACGGACGGTCCTGGATAGGTCGTGGAAGCAGCACCCCACAAAAGAGCAACTATATGGCCACCTGCCCCCCATCTCACAAACCATACGAGTGAGACGGACTAGACATGCAGGTCACTGCTGGAGAAACAAGGATGAGATCGTAAGCGACGTACTACTGTGGAAGCCAGCGCGCTAATGTGGGCCGCCCAGCCAGGACCTACATTGACCAACTATGTAGGGATACTGGCTGCAGCGCAGAGGAGCTGCCGGAGTCAATGAATGATAGGGAAGGCTAGCGAGAGATCATCATGGATATCCGTGCAAACTGCGCGACATGATGATGATGATGAGAAAGGAAGAAATAGAATCCAACATGGCGACTCGGAGGTATGGAATGGAAAGAAGACCAGGCGATCACAAATAGCCAAGGAAAGACAGTAACAACTAAATTATGCATCCCTGTGTAGACATCTATCTGTCTACCTCTCTCTCCGCTCTCTCTGACACAAAAGAACTCTTGTGTATATACCCAACAAAGGTATGCCAGGCTAGTCCACAACACGTATATATATATATATATATATATATATATATATATATGTCATCCACAGAAGCCGTGTTTTGACGTATCACGTCACTTCAGTATGGCTAGACATTAGCAGGCTTTCTCCAGCCTGGATGGAAACACGGTCGATTTATCGTCAGTCAGGCTTATTAGCCACTCGGCTATCATCAGCACCTACATACTGGAACGAAGATTTTAGCTGATAAATACATACATATGTATATATATGTAAAGGCCGCTAGAGAGTGCTCCATTCGT
>CM042164.1:60769058-60795784 GCA_023376005.1 Doryteuthis pealeii
ATAAAAAGAGTTGGGGCTTGCCATAAGGGCAATGGGGTCGGAGCAATCATATTGGTGCTAGGGCTTGATGTGACCAGCTGATTCATCGAAGGTGACCTTTCCGACCTACCCATCAAGCCTAAGTAATTTTCTGAACTGGGATTTTATGTTGAATTCAAACCTTGTCAGCTAGGACTTTAGAATACAGCGACTGCACCTCTGCAGAGGGACAAAACACCCGCAACTGGGATCACCTGATGGTGGTGGGTGGTGACCCGTGATGGTTAAGGATGGAATCCTGGTGGATGAACAATCCATGACATGCAACACTCATTCTTTCTTTCTTTTCGTCCCTGTCGCCTTCTTCCTTTCTTTCTTTCTTTCTTTCTTTCTTTCTTTCTTTCTCCTGTTTATTTCTTTTCTCGTTCTTTCTTTTTGTTTTCTTTATTTTCTTCTCTGCCAGCTTCTTTCTTTCTTTCTTTTTCTTTCTTTCTCCTATTCCCATTCTTTCTTTCTTTCTTTTCTTCTCTGTCACCTTCTTTTTTTCTTTCTTTCTCCTGTCGTCCTTCTTTCTTTTTTTCTTTCTCTTCTTTCTTTTCCTATCTGCCACCTTCTTTCATTCTCCCTTTCTTTCTTTTGTACTCTTTCATCTTTCTTTTTCCCCCTCTGTACTGTCTTCTTTCTTTCTTTCTTTCTTTCTTTCTTTCTCCTGTTCTCGTCCTTTCTTCTTTTTTTTCCTCTCTGTCACCTTCTTTCTATTTTTCTTTCTTTCTTTTTTCCTCCTGTTCTCGTTCTTTCTTTCTTTCTTTCTTTCTGTTGTTTTCTTTATTTCTTCTTTTTTCCTGTTCGCCTCTCTCTCTCTCTCTCTCTCTCTCTCTCTCTCTCTCTCTCTCTCTCTCTCTCTCTCTCTCTCTATTTCGGTCTCATTTATGTATTCTATTTTCTTTCTCCTGTCTTCACCCCCCTCTCTCTCTCTCTCTCTTTCTCCTCTTCTCTCTCTCTCTCTCTCTCTCTCTCTCTCTCTCACTCTCTGTCTCTCTCTCTCTGTCTGTCTGTCTGTCTTTCTCTCTCTCTCTCTCTCTCTGTTCCTTTCTTTATTTCTGTCTTTTATTTGTATATTCTCCTATTTTCTTTCTCTTGTCTTCTTCTCTCTTCTCTCTCTCTCTCTCTCTCTCTCTCTCTCTCTCTCTCTCTCTCTCTCTCTCTCTCTCTCTCTCTCTCTCTCACTCACTCACTCTTCTTTCTTTCTTTCTCTCTCTTTTCTTTTCCTTTCTCCCTTTCTTTCTTTTTATTACATTCTGTCTTACTGTCATTTTTTCTTTATTGTCGTTTCTCTCCCGCCATTCTACACTGCTTTTACAATCCCCCCTCCCTCTTTAATTCAATTTTCTCCCTTCCTCCTCCCCCCTGCCCTCCTCCTCTTTCCGTCCTTCCTTCTGTCCTTTATTCATCGCGCCAAATTCTTGGAACCGTTCCAAGAAAAATTGTTGTCGCTGGGGCTGTTACCAATTCCCTGCATGACTCGGTCTGCGAATCGAACGAGGAATATGGAAGACGAAGTGGTAGTGGGAGGTGCACAACGAAAGGCTGTGGCACTATTCGCGTTCCGCGCAAAGCTAGACGGAAACAGCCGACTCCCCGAGTCTTTTACCATTCTTTGTCTTCAACTTCCTCCTACTCCTACCTCCTACCCCCCACTTCTCCTTCGTCTCCTGTTCTTTTTCTTCTTCTTTCTTTCTTTCTTTGTTCCTCTTCATCTTTTTACTTCTTTATATTCACATTCTCTCTATCTTCGTTCTTCGTTCTTTGTTCTTCTTCTCTTCTTCTTCTTCTTCTTCTTCCTTCTTCTTCTTCTCTTCTTCTTCTTCTTCTTCTTCTTCTTCTTATTCTTATTCTTCTTATTATTATTATTCTTCTCTTTATTAACCTTCTTCTTCGTCTTTCTCTTCTTCTTCTTCTTCTTCTTCTTCTTCTTCTTCTTTCTTCTTCTTCTTCTTTCTTTCTTTTCTTTTCTTTCTTTCTTTCTTTGTTCCTCTTCCTCTTTTTTACTTCTTTTTATATTCACATTCTCTATCTTCGTCTTCTTCTTCTTTCTTCTTCTTCTTTCTTCTTCTTCCCATTAGATCTTCTCTTCTCTTTATTAGCCTTCTCCTCTTCTTTTCCTCTTCTTTCTTCTTCTTCTTCCTCTCCATTAGATAGCCTTCTTTCTCTCTTTCTTTTCTTCTTCTTCTTCTTCTTTCTTCTTTCTTCTCTTCACCTTCTTTTTCTTCTTCTTCTCTTCTTCTTCTTCTTCTCTCTTCTTCTTCTTCTTTCTTTCTTCTTCTTCTTCTTCCTTCTTCTTCTCTTCTTCTTCTCTTTTCTTTCTTCTTCTTCTTCTCCTCTTTCTTCCTCTTCTTTCTTCTTCTCTTCTTCTTTTTCTTCTTCTTCTTTCTTCTTCTCTCTTCTCCTTTTCTTCTTCTTCTTCTCTTCTTCTCTCCATCAGATAGCCTTCTTCTTCTTCTTCTTCACTCTATTAGATAGCATCTTTTCTTCTTCTTCTTCTTCTTCTTCTTCTCTTCTTCTTCTTCTTCTTCTTCTCTCTTCTTCTTTTTTCTATCTTCTTCTTCTTTCACTCTATTAGATAGCATTCTTCTTCTTCTTCTTCTTCTTCTTCTTCTTCTTCTTCTTCTTTCTTCTTCTTCTTCTTCTTCTTTTCTCTCCATAGCTCTTCTTTCTTCTTCTACTTCTTCTTCTCTTAGATAGATCTTTCTTCCTCTCTTTCTTTCTTTCTCTTCTTTCTCTTCTTCTTCTTCTTTCTTCTTTCTTCTTTCTTTTCTTTCTCTTCTTTTAACTATCTCTTCTTCTTTCTTTCTTCTTTTCTTCTTTTTTCTTCTTTTTTCTTCTTCTTCTTCTTCTTTTCTTCTTCTTCTTCTTCTTCTTCTTCTTCTTTCTTTCTTCTCTCTCATCAGATAGCCTTCTTCTTCTTCTTCTTTTTTCATATCTTCTTTCTTTCTTTCTTCTTCTTCTTTTCTTTTTTCTTCTTCTTTCTTCTTCTTTCTTCTTCTTAATTATTATTATTATTATTATTATTCTTTTTCTCTTTCTCTTTCACTTCTTTATATTCATCTTCTTCTACTTTCTTCTTCTTCTTCTCTAATCTCATTACATCTGGTTGATAATAATGTTATCCTAAATTCAATTACACCATCGGTACTTACACATTAGTATGTCTAAAGCTGGAGACTAAGGACACCAAGCCGCGCTAATACTCCAGCACTCTCCTCAATAGTTGGAGCGGATTTTCGTCGTCATTTGGTTGTTTTAGTTTTTGACAGCATATCAATCCTCTTTCGGGTCATCTACTGTGGTAATCAACACATGGACATGCTAGCGCGTGTCGTCCAGCAACGATCTACATAGACCAGATTTGTTCGGATACTGCATGTTGTGCGGAGAACCTCCCGGGGTCTGTGAATGATAGGGATGGTTGGCAAGAGATAGTCATGGATATCCGCGCTGCTGGCATGACATGATGATGATGAGGAGGAGGAGAAGGAGGAGGAGAAGGAGGAGAGAGGTGGAGGAGGAGGGATCAAGCCATTTTGGTACGCAAACTTTGCTTGCAGTATCTGATGTTGCTTAAGTGGTCACCCATCCAAGTATTGAATAGACTATTCGCTGCTTAACTTCGGGGATCATGTGGGAACGGTTGTTTTCTGTGTGACTTGACCGTAATATGAATAGATAGATGGATAGGTTGGTTGGTTTGTTTCACGGCATATCAACCCTCTTTCGGGTTATTTAATGCTGAATCAAGTCATTTTGGTCAACAACTGACTCATGCTGCTTACACTACCTGCTGTTGCTTAAGTGTTCACTCAATTAACTATAGAACAGACTCATCGCTGCTTAACTTCGGTGAGCGAGAGTTCGGTGAGCGAGAGTTAAATTAAGATTATAATATTTTTTTACATATTGAACTAAATGCAATGGCTCTTAATTAAACATATCAAACGTTGTAATAATTCAATAATAATATTGTGGTATATCCACAGGTCCTGCTCATCTCCAATAGTCCAAGATTAACATGAATTTTGAGAAACAAACAACTGTCGGCTGGGGCTTTAGAATACACCGACTGCACCTATGCAGAGGGGTAAGACGCCCCTCAACGATGCCACCAGTATGGGCAACCCATAATGCTTAAAGATGGAACCCTTGTGGTTGAGCAGCCTATGACATACAACACTCCACTTTGGCACTTACTTAGGCTAGACAGGTGGTCGAAGAGGACACTTACGATCAATCGGCTGGTTTCGTTAGGCCCTAGCACCTATATGATTGTCCCGACACTATAGCCATTATGGCAAGCCCCATTTTATCAATTATGTGCTAGAATGCCGTAGTTGAGGGTCAGTGTCTATCTGATTGTGAAGTTCCAATTCTGGTGCTCTGATGAATGTGGAGTACACTTGGTTACCATTACTCCTAGGTCCACCATGACCCGGAGTGGTAGTACCTGTTAGGGGCCACATAAAAATACCCATCAAGAATGAATAAAGCCAAACATTCTTCGGCATAAATAAAATAACCTAAGGGTTGACATGCCGTAAAATCCAACCGACCACTACATTTTCAATGTATAAAAAGATTTTTATTTCAAGTTGTTTTTACTAACAGAAGCAAGTCATTAAAAAATTAAATCCTTGAGGAATAAAGCGGTGAAAATTTTCATTAAAATCGAAACAATTCACTGATTTTCAGTAATAGTTCTAAAAAATCTTTAAATTAGAAATTTTTATTACCTCCCTTTGCTATCTTTGTTTATATATATATATATATATATATATATATATATATATATATATATATATATATATATATATATCAAATGTTACCAAAAACCTACTAAATAAAAAACATGAATTTCTGGGTAAATGCTTCCATAAGATACATAACTTATTAATGTATTATTAAGATTAATATAGATATAGTATAAGATATGCATTAATTATTACAAAAAATACAGCTATAACTTAATAGATTTATCAGAAGGCTCCAACACCAGTAGTATACATAAATAAGATATGAACAAAATGAATAAAAGAAAGAAAAGAGATGGGAGTTGAAGACAGCTGACAGAGAGAATTACAAATCACTTTTGCCTGACAAGCGTATGGAAAACTAATCTTTAATTTCAAAGGGAAACAGTTTAGATTTAAAGACTAAAGTTTATACTAATTAAAGGGAGAGAGAGAGAGAAATAAAATTCTGGACCAAACAAATTAGCTACCTGTAATTTTTAGTTCTCCCGAGGAAGGTGTACCTTGAATACCGAAACCGTGGCAGAGAGAAAAAGATTTTCTACAACTATATAAGTAAAAATCGTCGGGGTGGCCTAATGTCGGTTAGCCATACAGCGAGGGAGTTTCTCCCCTTTTCACTAGCGCTAGACCAAGGAGATTGTTTTTGCGTCTGAGGTGGAGCGCCACACCTACCATCAGCTCCTCACTTTACCACACAGATCCCTGTGCTACTCATACGTTCGGCTAGAAACCACGAGGTTCCTAGTTCGATAGCGGCACTCGCCAACTCAGCGTATGAGTAGTATATATATATATATATATATATATATATATATATATATATTATATATTCATAGAGCGTTTTTGAAACCACACACACACACACATATATATATATATAATATATATATATATATATATATATATATACACGAGTTCAAATCTCAAACAAGGCTTGCATTTCACATAGCCCTAATACCCTTGGGAAAGGTATGAATCCATATATTCTCCCTCCCGCTATGGGTAAAATAGTAGGACAGACTGGGCTCTTTAACCTTGGGTAGGTAGCCAGTCTAGGAGAGGGAAACTCTGAATTCATAATTCCTGAGGTCAGTCGTTGATTGGGTTTGTGGCATTCGTGCACCAATTCTTTCCTATTGACGGTGCCAAAAAGTGCGGATGGTCCAACACAAGCCTTCACCACTATAAACAAATCACTGTGTGTGTGTTCATTGTATGAACCCTCATGAGTCGAAAATCGACGAGAGAGTCCATAATGAAATATATATATATATATATATATATATATATATAACTGTTCATACAGAGGTTTTAGTGAGCATATACATAAGGTTTCAGGCTTTTGCCCTCTTCAGGATACTATTTCATCCCTCTGATGTGTCTGTAAGCACACACTTAACGGTTATGTATTTGTAAACAAAACATGTTACGGTTAAAGTTATAGACGCTGACAAATTCAAAATTAAGGCTCACAAAGTTCTCTCCCTTTGATTTTGCTTACAGACACATCAGA
This sequence comes from Doryteuthis pealeii, assembly GCA_023376005.1. Lineage (NCBI taxonomy): Eukaryota > Metazoa > Mollusca > Cephalopoda > Myopsida > Loliginidae > Doryteuthis > Doryteuthis pealeii. Next base: position 60,775,356 of record CM042164.1, read on the forward strand.
GGGATGAAATAGTATCCTGAAGAGGGCAAAAGCCTGAAACCTTAGGTAGATGCTCACTAAAACCTCTGTATAAACAGTTATTTTTAATAAATAAAGCTCTTACATTTGTAATTGAGCACTTTATTTTCCTTTATTTCATCTCGGAAAAATTACAAATATATCTATATAAATAAGATTTTTGGATGTTTGTTTATTTTAGAAGCATTGTTGAATAAAGTATATATTAATATTTTATATGTTTGCTTGAAGGCAATTACAATGCGCATATCGCATAAAATTCGATAATTATAGAAGATAATAATGACAAGTGAATTTCGCAAAGAATTATTCGGTGAGTAGAACATCGTACAGACTGTTTCAACTTTATTAAGTCTCATCAGCGATGTATACTAACGATTTCCCTCCGACAAAAATCGAAACCAGGACTTCAGCAGGATAGTCAGAAACTATACTGCTTCGGCCACGATACAGCACGGAAAAATTCCTGCGAAATTAACCTGTCAATGATACTGAGACGTCTTTACCATATGAGGCAAGGGGACGCTGAGTGAACAATAACAAACTATATATATATATATATATATATTATATATATATGTGTGTGTGTTGTGTGTGTGTGTGTGTGTGGTATATTAAGAAAAATGAAAAAACACAGGTTTAAATGGGTTAAGTGGTGAGTTTATTGGCCGACGCTGCAGTGTTTCGATCTATTAATTAGATCATCTTCAGGGCATAAGATAAGAAATTATTTATCATAGAATAACGAGAAAAGCGAGTGGTAATCCTTGTCATTCAGTCTGTTTAAAAGCAACCTGTGTTTTTTTTCATTTTTCTTAATATACTACATACTACCGTCGGATTCACTTCCTTTCTTCATATATATATATATATATATATATATATATATATATATATATATATATATATATATATATATATATTCGAGACCAATCTCGTATCCATGATTCCACAGAGAAAGAATAATTAACATTTTTTGTAAGATGGCCGTCCTCTGTGAGACCAAATCCAATACCGGACAGCCAATCCAACACTGAAACTTACTACTTAGGACAATTTTCTGAACTGAAGAACATTCTCATTTCATTGTTCTGGCCGTCAGCTCTCAATCAGTTTATCTGTTTTTAACCATGTATGTCTTCCTGCTATGGGTGTGTTCCTTTTTAGAATTCCTTGCTATAACACAGCGAACAAGTTTCGTCTTTTGTTTGGCTTCCGGTTTTCTACTATTGTTATCATTACTCTTCAACATCCGTCCATCGATCGACGGACAATCTAACATAATGTGTGATTTTGGATATCAATCTCTCCCATTCTGTTCATATCTATCTATCTATCTATCTATCTATTTGTCTGTCTGTCTGTCTGTCTATTTATCAGTTAATACCTATCTATTATTCTATCTATATATCTATTTACCCCCCCCTCTCTCTCCTCTCTCTCTCTCTCTTCTCTCTCTCTCTCTCTCTCTCTCTCTCTCTGGCTCAGTCGATAAGGCACTTGCCTAGGATTCGCAAGTTCTTGGTTCGATACGGGCCCTCGCCAACTCAGCGTATTAAGTTTTTCTTTCTTTGAAAGTTGAATATTGGTCTGTATATGAATAATGTATTGTTTATTATACATTGAGCTCTCTTAGGGATTTATAAAAATCCTTGAATGAATATGTATGTTTGTACCTACAAGAGCATACAGTATGGTTGTACAATGAGATTTCGATGATCCCAAATAGAATCATCTCTTACTTACCAGTCATTTGGATTATCTTACACACACACACACACACACACACACACACACACATATATATATATATATATATATATATATATATATATATATATATTCGCTCCTTCTGTCATTCATTTAAATTTATTTTTATATATTCCCATTTACTATCTCTTTCATCTTGTTTTCACTTTTCCTTCTTAAGCCGTTCCCGAATAAATCCTCTCTTAAAAAAGAAAACTAATCACAAAATGGCGGCTATCGTATTGATAGCACAAAAGGCAATAGCAGACGATAAAAATAACAAGTCTTTCTTCCCGCTTTCGTCCGTGTTGTACAATGATAATCAAACGGTAACCGTATTCAGATCAGCCCCATAAAATATATCGTTGACTATGTGACACTTCAATCCTAGAGTTTATACATTCTCTGAGAAACATATTGTTTTTAGGAACAAAAAAACTTTATATTTAGAAGAATACTCGATACAATTTCCCGCTCTAGAAAAATGTCTGAAATATCAACGTCTGTGATATATTAACAAAAAGAAAGACTTCTTAAAGCCAAGCGTTTGTCTTTATTAACGTAGACTGTAAATATTTCCTTTCGAATCGACTATGGTATCTTTCTTTTTTACACCTTTCTTTTATATAGTATCACAGTTATCAGATGAAATGCTAAGCGAATTCAATGCCGAGGTATTGTCAGTTTTATTAAGAATTTATGAATATTTCTTTCACTTTCTTTCTGTAGTTCCTTAATACATAAGTAGTATTAGATGTCGAAGCGATGCCGAAAAGTTCACGGACAAACCAAGAATAGTTTTAACTTTAAAATTTACCCATTCTTTCTTATATTCTTTTATCTATTTCATATTTCAATGAGAGTTTTAATTGTAATACATAGAATCTGCAGTAATAGATGTAAGTAAAGTAAAGTCGTCGGGGCGGCCTAATGTCGGTATCAGCCAATCAGCGAGGGAGTCTATCCCCTTTTCACTAGCGCTAGACCAAGGAGATTGTTTTTGCATCTGAGGTGGAGCGCCACCCTACCATCAGCTCCTTACTTTACCGCACAGATCCCTGTGCTACTCACAACGCTGAGTTGGCGAGGGCTGGTATCGAACTAGGAACCTTGTGGTTTCTAGCCGAACGCTCTACCGACTGAGCTAACCCAAAATAGGTGTTGAATTTTCAACATTACACTAAACTTACTCAACGGTAGTTTGGTGCATATCGCATAAATGCGTTATGCCATATATATATATATATATATATATATATATATATATATATATATATATTGGTTTGGAGGTTGGTTTTGAAGGCTATCACAATGCAAGTGTAAAAGAAAAAATAAGGTAACAATGGTGTTTTTTTGTTAACCTGTGATTTATTCTTAATATGTCGAGAAGAACAGTGGAACTGAAGTAGTTGTCGTCTTGCTATGCCATTTTTTAGGTAAATGAAATTTTTTTTGAAAATGATACAGATGGTATATATATATATATATATATATATATATATATATATATATATCAGTCATCCACAGACACGTGTTTCAAAGTTTACTTCTCATCAGTGCGACTCGACTTTTTAACAGCTACCTCTAGCCGGGATCGAAATCCGACAGAATTTTTGTCTGTCAAGTTCCTTACCCTTGCGGCTATCATCGGCTGTCAGTCTGGGGTGAACAATTAATTGATACATCACTACGGGGAATGTTTTTACACTCACCAGAGGACTCAAGTCTGTAAACAGTCGAGTAACGGCTTACGCTAAACGGTGAAATTTCAATGAATTTTTCCTCACCCATCGGAGTTGGGAGCATTTTATTTCATTTTTTTACTGTCACAGTTATCATATAATACCTTTATGAAGGGTGAATGTTACTCGAAATATTGGAAAAAATGAATCGAACCAGAGACGGAACGGCGCTGGGTTTTTAAAACTCTGTTTGTGTTCTGTTTGTTTTTGTTTGTTTTGTTTTTTTTTGTTTTTTGGGTTTTTTTTTACTTGTTTATTTCCCATGCTTCATGAATATAAAAAAACGTTCACAAGAACAAAGTTAATGCCAATATATATATATATATATATAATACAAAATATATATATATATATATATCTTATTATAATGGAGATTGTGTGTTTTTTCTGTCTGTAACCGAAACTATATTCCTACTCAAGTCACAATTCCGTTAGTTATTTACATCACATTCTCCATGATTTTATCTTTATCTAAATCGCAATTATTAATAAAATTGTCATACTTATTAATACTGTTAACTATGTCTACGTACTGAATAACATGCAATTATTTAATATATCAATAAAATAGCGGTTTACAGTGTGAACAGGAAGGCTAATTTGCATATTAATATAAAAATCCGAATTTAATAAATACTGCTTAGTATTATTGATTTCTAATTGTTTGGTTTTATTTTAATGAATATAAGCAAAAATCTCTTCAATGAATCTTAAATGAAATCCATTAACAAGAATAAAATAACTGTCATTTTATTCTTTACTTCCTCTTTTAACTAAATACTTAATTTAGAAAAAATAACATGAAGACGAGAGTGATGGAAGAGTAAGTTTCAGTTGTTCCATTTTTTTATTATACTCCCTCTGTTTCAAATCTTTATTATACTCCTCTGTTTCAAATCTTTTTTCCGTATTCTTATTTAGTTTCATTAGCCTTTCTAATTTAATACAATATTTTATTACATTAAAACTTAAATACTTGCGGAGGGTGCATATATTTGCTAGTATATATATATATATATATATATATATATATATATATATATATATATATAATGAAAAAAGAAAACGACTCGTCTTGAAAAGAAGAAGAAAAAGAAAAAACCGAATAAGTCACAATACTGATTTTGTCTGCAAAAATAAAAGTAAACCCGTATGAGTCACAATAAAATAAATATTGAAAAAATGCTCAATACGTATGAAGAGTTGGTTAGAACGGAATAAGTACGAGAAGATTATTAGCCAGGCGGAATAAATAAATAAATCCTTTTAGAAATCATTTTGTTTATGAATCAGAAAAAGTGCTCAATAGTAACTAGTAGAACAGAAATAAAAACCTAAAATGAATGAATCGCAAGTCTCGTCCCATGGTTGTATTTTTCTGTAAGTACGTGAGACTGGTAGTAATGAGATGTTCAGCTATTTTTTTAAAAAACTAGCAGGACTTTTGGATATACCACAGTATGATAATTTAATTATTACAACGTTTCAAATGTTTACTCAAGAACTATTGAAAATGATTCAATATGTAAACAGTATAATAATCTTGAATTAATTCCCTCACTTTCACTTTTTGTTTCTTTTTTTCCTTTTCGTATTTTCATTATTATTAGCCAATTCTTTATTGTAACCCATATCGGGTGAATTGTAATGACTGAAACCAAAATGTGTAGACAAAAGATGTCTATATTATTTAACCAAATATGTCTGAATGAAGTAATGCTGCCAATCACACACACCACACACACCACACACACACATAACACACACACACAGATAGATGATAGAGAGAACGAGAGAGAGAGAGAGAGAGAGAGAGAGAGAAGAGAGAGAGAGAGAGGTTGTCTATAAAGTCCTGCAACAGATTTAAAATGTAACAACAAAGATGGCAGTCTTGATGAAATGCAATAATGAAAACGTTCATAAAAAAACTATGTGACTGGAATTGGCTAATAAATTTGGCATGACTAATATGTTCCCAAGTACTTTCAGTCTCATCATGGACCATGATTAGGGGATGTATATATTTAAAGTATTCTACTTATACTGGTGTTGTGTGAAATGAAATATGGCAAATTTATTAGCCAATTTTGGGCCGATATTGAAACCTCCATTCTGTCAATTGAAATGATTGAAACCAAAAGATGTAGACAAAAGATGTCTATATTATTTAACCAAAGATGTCTGAATGAAGAAATCCTGTCCAATTACATACACACAAACACTCACACATACACACATGCACATGGAGGTGCGTGGTCTAATGGTTAGAGTCATAGGAAATGGACTCGTCTAACCGAGTTCAATTCCTGGACGAAGCTGTTTGCATTTCACATAGCACTAATACCCTTGGGAAAGGTCTGAATCCAATTCTCCCTCCAGCTATGGGTAAATAGCAGGGCAGACTGGACTCTATAACCTTGGCTAGGTAACCAGTCTAGGAGAAGGAAAACTCTGAATTCAAACCTGTTGAACTCCGCTTAAGAAATTGACCTTGTGTCGCATCCTGCTCGTGCGGAGAGGTTGGTAAATATATATATGTGCGTGTGTATGTGTGCATGCGTGTATGTATGTAGATTCTTTTCTGGCCTTTCTTTCATTTTTATAATTTTGCTCTTATGTTGCAATCACCCTATTGCTCTTGCTAAAGGCATGAATCAACTACACCCTGTGTTATGATTTTATGGGCTATCTTTTAGGCTTCAAGCAAGAGCGCTTGTCCAACAGAAATCCTTGGTAAAGAATCCTTTGGTTGTTCCTTGGTGCTCCTCGGCATTGCAAGTCCTTCGTCAATGATTGCAAATGGACGTCGTTCAGTATCAGTAATTAAGTAGTCAACGAGCCACGCATTCGGGCTGTTGATTGGCTGAGTTTTAAACCACGTGACCTCGCTTAGTCTATAGATGTAAGTGGAGTATTGTAGCACACTTATATAATAATCCAACACCAGCACTTTTCCTTATAACATTTCGTTACAGGTATACTCTGATGATTATCGAAAAAAAATTGCAGATGAATTATCACTTAGGCTATCCTTTCCTATATCTACCACATCTGTGTATGCATAAATTGTAATAAAAAACAAAGCTACTACTCCTATTGCCAACCTTGACAGAAGCCAGTATGCTAATAACGCGATATAAATGCTGATAACTACATAGACATTCTCTTTGAACATTCCTTTGACATTAGCTTTGCAATTGCGTTCCCTTGTACATTGACTAATCAAAATCATCCACACACTTCCCAAGATTCCCACCCCAAGACACTCACAACTTCAACTTCCGGCGATTGATGAATATCTTGTTTGTCGGCAGCTTGTCGGCCTCGTTTTCATCTTGATCGTCTACAAATTTGATCTCGTCTGTTTATCTGTTCACTTAAGTGTGCCCTCTGATCAATAGCCTCGTTGCCAAAACCATTGAACGCGTCATATTAAACACGGGAAGGTGAAAGGGCGGGAGGCACGTTCAAACTCGACTGTCGTCTGCCATTGGCGATCGACGCGAGAAAACCCTTCTTTGATTAATAATTAACAGTTCGTCGTTTGGGGCGACATTTTTCTGGTGAAAAAGTTTCCAAAACGATTGGCTAATTCGAATAGAACGTTGCATCCGATCAAAATTCGTTTGAGAAAACAAGAAGGGGTCATACAGATACATAGACAATTTGAATGAGATTTTAGCACGTTATTCAGCAATGTATTCTTTTAGTTTGTTTTAGTTAAAAGCCTGAAGAAAACCTTTCACTTAAACAGTGGGGTAGTAAACTTTTGCTCATTTGAATACAATTCCATAATATGTAACTACTTTTTTTTACCCAACATGAAATATTTTTAGAATAAGTTTAATAATCATGTTAAATCAGACATGTATTCCAAATTTTGATATATTCAAATTTGTTCTCATTAAACATTAAAAGTTGTTGGAGAGATAAGACGTCCCTACTGGGAGAACAGTAAAAATAGTCTAAGAGACTACACGGTCGAACTCCTTAGCCACAGAGACGGTTGAAAGCAGCAGCAGCAGACCCCAACTATGAATAAACCTACGACCAGAACTACTTACCCCAACAAGAACTCTTACACAAAGATAAGTGTTACAAAATTGTTACTTATATATACATATGAGACTTGAGACCGCTGAAGCAATAAGTTTTAGCAACCTTGTGCACCATTATTTGCTTCAGTCTATGGTATAGTGTTCGGCTGAGAGCCTCACAGTTCCTGGTTCAATACTGTTTAACCGATTTGCGATGTTTTGAGATTAAAACTTGTATGAATTAAATGAGTAAAACAAAAACAAACAAAAAAAACAATACCAATAACAAATAGACAACGAAGGAAATAGTGTGCATGTTTAGAAGTAAAATCTCGACATTTTTCTGTGGAAAAAGACGCCAAAAGGATTAGTTAATTCGAATAGACCGTTACAATTCTGGAGCGTTGGGGTGTATGAAGTACATTTGCTCCCAAGTCCACTCACCGGAGTGGTAGTACCAGTTAATGGTCCATCTATGGGTTATGGGTACGTCAGTGTGGCCCGCCCAGCAAAGACTTACATTTACCAGCTCTGAGTGGTTTTGGTTTGGTTTGGTTTGTTTTGTTTTAACGGCATATCAACCTCAGTGGGTCATTTAATGCCGATGAAGTTTTGAAATAAATCAATTCTTAATGGATGATACAATTTTTTTATGAATACATTTTAGGTGCTATAGGTGCTAGGGCTTGACGTGACCAGCCGATTGATCAGGTGGCCCCATTGGGGGAGTCTTACCCCTCTACAGAGGTGCAGTCGGTGCATTCTAACGCCCCAGCCGACAGGGCAGAGCTTTGAGTGGATATTGGATGCTGCACAGAGGACCTCCCGAGGCAATGATGATAGGGACGGTTGGTGAGAGATTGTCATGGATATCCGTGCTGCTAGCGCGACATCATGATGATGATGATGATGATGATGATGATGGGTTGAATAGATAACAAAAATTAGTTTTTAAAGAATATGAATACCCAATAAGAATTAATAAAACAAAATGTATTTGGCATAAAATAACCCAACAAGTGTTGACATGCCTTAAAAAAACTAACCAAACCAACCAACCCATAGAAATATTTACGTGAAAATGTATATAAGGGCCCGTGTTTTCTTGTTATTGAATTTGTCATAATGTCTGCGTATGACGCTGAACTGTATCAAGTGGTGGGGTTCCGTTTCTGGAGCTTTGGGGGTGGGGTAGCACATTTTGGTCCTAGTTCCACTCTGATCTGGAGTGGTAGTACCTGTTAGTGTCCTATCCATGGAATAAATAGATTAAAAAAGTTTGTTTTTTTAAATTTGAATGCCCAACAAGTATTAATAAAGCAAAAACGTATTCGGCATAAAATAACCCAACAAGGGTTGACATGCCGTAAAATACTAATAACCAACCAACCAACCAGCCAATAGGAATTTTCAATCATTTTTAGCACCCTGTATCACAAGAGATACAAGAAATATATAAACGTACCCTCATACGTGAAAATATATAAATAAGTATGTGTGTTTTCTTGTTATTGAATTGGTGGTTAACTCGTACTTAACGGACCTATAAATTCCACCATCGTATGTCACCCCACCGAAAGAAAAAAAATTCCCAAAATCAGGGAATTAACAGAATTTGATGAAATTTTCAGTGTTGATATATTAATTAATAAATAGATATAATGCCCAAGTTATTTTATTTAAAAACTAGTACGATTTTTTTTTTCAGGTCAGTTAATTTGATCCACGTATCTTTGAGGCGTAACACAGATTCTAAAAGATACGTGGTTCAAATTTATATGGATTTAACCGAATTTTTTTTTTAGAGTCTGGGTATGACGCTAAACTACATCTAGTGGTGAAAATCGAATTCTGAATCTTTGGAGAGTGTGGAGTATCCTTTCATTAACATTACTCTCCGGTTCACTCTGACTCGAAGTGGTAGTACCTGTTAGTGTCCCATCTAAGGGTTTAAATAGATAAAAATATGAGTGTTAAAAAAATTTGAATACCTAACAAGAATTAATAAAACAAAAACGTCTTCGGCATCAAATAACCCCAAGATTGACATGTCGTAAAATCCAACCAACCAACATGATATCCCATGGAAATGTTGACATTTTTAAGCACCCTGTATATACAAAAGATACAGAAAGTTAAATAAAGGTCCTCACACGTGAAAATATATACATATATAAAGGGCAGTTTGTGTGTATGTATGTCCGGAGGAAACAATGAAAATACAACAATTAATAACAAAGTAAAAGTATATACACATTCACTATCACCAAATCTTGATTTTGAAGAAAAATAATGAAGACTTGATTCTATTCGACATTAAATAAAAAACAAGGATTGACATTTAGTAAAATCCAACCAACCAACCCTAGCGTGCCAACCCATAAAGTGTTCTAATTTTTTAAACACCCTGTATATACAAGATATAAAAAGCTAAATAAAGGTCCCTCACCGTGAAAATCGATACATATATAAATGGCAGTTTGTGTGTGTGTATGTCCGGAGAAAACAATAAAAATAAAACAATTAATAACAAAGTAAAAGTATATACACATTCACTATCACCAACACAACAAGGATTGACATTTAGTAAAATCCAACCAACCAACCAACCAGCCAACCCAACCCATAAAAGTGTTCTAATTTTTAAGCACCTTGTATATACAAGAGATACAGAAAACTAGATAAAGGTCCTTCACACGTGAATCTGTATATAAGGACGTGTATTTTCTTGTTATTGAATTTGCTTTTTTTCCCCGCCTTTCAGGTTTAGCGTTGCATGCGGCGATAGACAAAAGATAAAAAGTCGTCGTTAATGGCGGCTTTTGTTTTGCATCTTTTATGCGAGCGAGGCGGTGGTAGTATCAGTAGTTGATGGTACGTGCTTAAAAATAGTCAGGTTCAAAGTAGCGTAAATGTTGCCGGCCTTTGATGTCGCCGTTTCGGCGCGGCACGTAGCGCTTTTTCCAATAATGAAGGTTTATGGTTAAAAATGGCACCCGTTGGTGGGTTTATTTCCAAACGCTGTTCCCGCCAATCGAGAGAATCTTTGTCCTTTTTTTCGCGCCCTCGCCACTACATCATCTAACACCCATCTCCTCATCCCGTGCCTTTTTCGCATTGCTTCCCCCCCCCCTCGGGGAATAACCTGTTGCCAAATATGCACTTTAGTGATTCTTGTCCATAAATACAAAACTTTCTCTCTCTCTTCTCTCTCGCCCCCCTCTCTCTCTCTCTCTCTTCTCTCTCTCTCTCTCTTGAACGTTCATTTTTGTTCTGTTGTTATCTGTTTACCTTACAAATCTCTCTCTCTCTCTCTCTCTCTCTCTCTCTCTCTCTCTCTCTCTCTCTCTCTCTCTCTCTCTCTCTCTCTTTTCTGTTTCGTTCCTTGGTCTGTTCTCGTTTTTTTTCTTTTTTTTCTCTTAAACAAAATTCTTTAATTACATACACTCTCTCTATCTCTATCTCCCCTCTCTCACTCTCTCGCATACACACGCACACACACGCTCTTTCTCCCCTCTCTTTCTCTCCTATCACTCTCTCTCTCTCTCTCTATGTATATATATATATATTTATCATACACATTCATTTTATCTGTTGTTATCTGTTCAACCTACCTCCCACCCTCTCTGTCTGTCTGTCTATCTCCCACTCTCTCTCTCTCTTCTCTCTCATCTTGTCTTTGTTTATTTTCTCTGTTCAATAGAATTCTCTCTTCTTCTTCTTCTTCTTCTTCTTCTTCTTCTTCTTCTTCTTCTTCTTTATAATCTTCTTGTTTCCACGTTCTTTCTTTCTTCTCTTTTTAACTAAGTATAGCTAAGTGCTGGTACAAGGCCGCAAGTATGGAGCACCTAGTGAAAATCACATTACCTCATCAGTAGCAATTGACCAGTGAGACGAACACGCTAACAATAAAACTGCAAACGATTACATCTCTCTCTCTCTCTCCTCTCTCTCTCTCTCTCTCTCTCTCTCTCTCTCTCTCTCTCTCTCTCTATCTATCTATCTATATCTCGTTCACACACACACACACACACTCTCTCTCTCTCTTCTCTCTCTCTCTCTCGCTCGCTCGCTCGCTCACACACACACTTTCTCTCCATCTCTCTCTCTCTCTTTCTCTCTCTCACTTATCTTTCTTTTCTTCATCTTTCCCCCACCCTTTTATCTATTCATTTCTCTTTGTAATTATTATTATCTCTCTCTATTTAATCCTTTATTCTCTCTTTCTTCTTTCTTTCTTTCTTTCTTTCTGTCTCTGTCTCTGTCTCTGTCTCTGTCTCTCTCTCTCTCTCTCTCTCTCTCTCTCTCTCTCTCTCTCTCTCTCATCATTTCTTTTCTTCCTCTTTCTTCCACTCTTTTATCTATTAATTTCACTTTGTAAAAATTGTCTCTGATATTTAATCATTTACTCTTTCTCTTTTCACCTCCCTCTCCCCTCTCTCTTTCTCTCTTACTCTTTTCTATCTCTCTTTTCTTCCTTCTCTCTCTTCCCTTCTTTCTCTCTTTTTTCACTCCTTATTACTACTTCCTTTCCTTCTCTTTCCCTCTTTCTTCTTTCTTCTTTTTTCACTCCATCTCTTTCTCTTTTCTTCTCTTTCCCTTCTTCTTTCTTCTCTCTCTCTCCTCTCTCTCTCTCTCTCTCTCTCTTCTCTCTCTCTTTTTACCCTCTCTTTTCTCCTTCCTTTTCTCGATTTCCCCCTCCCTCTCTCTTTCTCTCTCTCTCTCTCTCTCTCTCCCTCTCTCTCATATATATATATATATATATATATATCCCTCTTACTCTTCTTCCTTTTCTCTTTTCCCTCCCCTCTCCTTCCTTCTTCTCTTTCCCTTCGTTCACTCTCTTTCACACTCTCCTCTCTTTCTTTCTTTCCTCGATTCTCTTCCCCCCACCCACCCTCTCTCTCTCTCTCTCTCTCTCTCTCTCTCTTCTCTCTCTTTCTCACTCTCTCCTCTCTCTCTCTTCTTACTCTTCTTCTTCTCTCCCCCTCTCTCTCTTCTTCCTCTTTTGTCTTCCCCCCTTTCCTTCTTCTCTTTCCCTCTGTTTTCTCTCTTTTCTCCCTCTCTTCCTCCCCTTCATTTTCCTCTATTTCCCTTCTTCCTTCTTCTCTTTCTCTTCTTTTCCTTCTCTCTCTCCTCTCTCTCTTCTCTCTCTCCTCTCTCTCTCTCTCTCTCTCTCTCTCTCTCTTCCCCTGACAATTATTTTTCTTTTGATCAGTGATCAAGTGATTAAATATTGAACATCATTCTTTTTTTTTTTATTCTTCTTCTTGCAACAATACAATAAAGGTTTCCATTACAAGTCCCCCCCCCTCGCAAAAAAAAAAAAAGAATTAAAAAAGAAATATCCATGAAATCATAAAATTACATCATTTTAAGGCCTTTTCTTTGGGGACGAACCAGTTCACGTGATTCCATTTTCTGAAAAAAAAATCTTTCCTCCATAAAAGATGAATTATGTTCAGCGAAAATATATGTACGCAAAAAAACAAAAAACAACAAAACAAAAAAAAAACAATTTGAAAGAGATAGATATAGATATATAAAAAAAACTCGATTAATATATGAATGCTATTAGCTACAAATCAAATATTGTCAGTGTATTTCGGTATGAGAATATTCCACTTCAAAGCCAAAATTACGGTTTCAAACCCAACTAAATGCCATTAAAATTCATTCAAAGAATAGAAACACCGCCGTTTTGATGGGTCTCCCCTAAAACCATTACATAGACTCATTTCCATACATCGAACCTCTCTTGTCACTATCTCCCTTTCACTCTTCGCCCTGTTGGCACTTTTAGTCCTATCAGAAGCCAACAGGTAGATATTTCAGAGGTCATTCAAATTCCAGTAAATTTCCACTATTACATAACGTATAACTAAAAATGTAGGGTTTTTCACATTATTTTACAATAAGGATTAAATGAAATAAAATGAAATAAATGCTATTAAAACTTAAGAACTGACAATGAGTAATATATATATATAATATATAATATATGATATGATATGGGTACTCAATATGGTGGGGGTAAGTTGCTTGGCAGACGAAAATTCTGTTCGGTTTCGCTCCAGGTAGTGTATAACTGTTAAAAAAAGTCGAGCCGCACTGATGAGACTTAACTTCGAAACAGGTGTCTGTGGATGACTGATATATATATATATATATTGCAAGGGATTATTTGAAATCAACCACGATAATCACTTTCCCAGCTGTAAATGACCACTGACAAAGTCTTCCCGCCTGCAATAATATTACAGCAGTCTTCGATCAGTCCGTCAAAATTCACTCGTTTCTTGTCCAACGCACTGTTATCGTTAGCAAGATCACACACAGCTGTACCTCGGTGTTTAAATAATGATTAACTGCCCTGACCAAGATTCCACATCCGGGCCAATCACGCCCAGCGCTGTTGATCGCAGTGTAGAACTTTGCATATGCGCCAATTTTTGCACGCCAGACACGTTCGTGCTCGCTTTGAGCTCCTATGTAAGTAATTTCTCTCGCTATAATATAATATATATATATTATATATATATATTATATTATATATGTTTAAAAATGGAAATGAATCCGACGGTTATGTTGAAAGGAAAAAATGAATAATGAAAGAAAATGTTGAATGGAATAAAATATTTACTAACACGTGTTTTCGGCCAGGAGTTGTTCATGTACACATGTATTCTATTTTATTTTATTAAATATAAAATTAAATAATAATTAATAGAAATTATAAAATCTCTTAAGCATAAAAAAGAATAACGGCCTTCATCAAAGTAAAATGTTTGGTACTTGAAGTTAAAGAGGTAATAAATACAGAATATATACTATATGTATATATATATTATATATTATGGTGTGTGTGTGTGTGTGTGTGTTGTGTGTGTGTGTTTGTGTGTGACCATTATATATATAGATATATATATGGATATTATATATAAAGGTGATCATTTATATATAATGGTTTATATTATATATATATTATATATATATATATATATAATATATTTCAAAGCAACACTTTGGTATTATATATATATAAATAATTATATTTATATATATTAATATATATATATATATAGTCAGATAGGTGAGAAAACTACCGGTCACCAAGCCCTATTGTCTTCATGTCCACGATATCCTGACTTAGATATTATTGCTCTATCAATGCAATGATAATGAGCACTATTACTTATAAATAGACCAGACTATATCATCTCAATATCAATTTATATATATATGTATTATATATATTGTTATATTGTGTGTGTGTTTTGTAGTGTGTGTGTGTGTGTGCATGTGTGTTTGTGCTGTGTGTTATGTGGTGATCGATATACGCATTATTTCTATATTACATTTTATATATGTTTTAACATCACAATATAACATCAAATATATATCTATATTATATATATAGTATATATATATAATATTATATATTAACTATATGGTAGAATACTCTGCATTGTGCGACTTAAAATGGATGTATGATATTCAATATAACTGAATCAGAAGACCCATGAGAACAAAAATTTCCGCGGGAAGGGGAAAATATTTAAAGAATTTTGTTGAAATCCTATCTTGTACTTACTGGCTCACTCTCGACGAGCGAGTATTCGTATATCTGAGGGAGCTATGATAATGAAATTAATACTAATTCTTATAAGTATTGTATTTCTCTCTCTCTCTCCTCAATCCTCATCTGTACCATACTGCTTATTTTTTGCCATACATTTACCATTATATACAAAACACACAATCACAATACATTACTCTCTCTCTCTCGAAAACCTATGCATATGCTCATTTAGAGCATGTTCATTTCATATTGATCATGAGCCATAAGTACACACATCACGTAAGGACACCCACACGCGCCCCATACATATATTAATTATAATATATATATATATATATATAGTGTGTGTGAGAGTGATAGTATATAATGTGTGTGTGCTTGTGTGAATACCGTGCATATATATACACGACATGTAATATATAAACCGTACATAATAATATACACGTACAAATACTCCCGGTACATATGTTATATATTATATATATATGATATGTATATATATATGAGATGTTGTCAGAAGAGTTAATATTCGTAGACAAGTACTTCGGTTCTTTCCTAATCTATTCAGTCTGTGTATATCTTAGCCAAACTATTTTTTAATTTACTATATGTATAACTCAGAGATACGCAAGTGACGTGAGGATATATTAGAGTAGAATTATGAAGAGAGTAAGAGAGAGAGTAATAAATATTAGGTTAATTATATTTCATATATTATTAGTCTTTTATACTTGTATTTATAATATAAGGAGAGTTTCACTCAATCTTGCTTGAAGCCAGCAATTGTGTATGATAATATGGTGTGAGTGTTAGAAGCGCTACTGACAATTCCTCTCAAAAAATAAAAAAATAAATATTAAAATAGAAAAATAATAAAATTAAGATAATAATATAAAAAAAAAACAAACATAAAAAAAAAAAAAAAAAATAATAAAAATGATAATAAAAATATAATAAATACATTTGTGTTAAAGGGCTAATACGCACATGGTGTAGGAGTATTGTAGCTATAAATATATAAGTTATTTATTTATATAGAGAAATAATTATAGATATTTAATAAATATAATAAAATATATAATAATATACGTGCATCTCGTTTATTAATTAAAATGTGAATAAAAACTACACTGGCTTGGTGCATATACACAACAGTCGAAACACGATTGCTCTCTCCATATCTTATGGTATTTCTATAGCCTGCCTGTGAACATATACACATATATACACATACATATACACATAGGAAATTTAATGATCATATACTATTTAATAATAGTGAAATATAATTAATATTACCTATTATATAGATGTGCTCAACTACGACTAGCGAAATAACATATCATATAGGTTCTCTCTGACTCATTAGATTATATCCTATACACACACACACATTCATATATTATATATGATATATATATATATTTATGTGTGTGTGTGTGTGTATACATATTATTAATATATTATATATATAGATATATATATTATAGCTATCTATCTCAGTCCTGTTCATATCTATTCTAATCTTTCATCAATAAATATATGTATGCTTATATATTATATTATAATTATATAATATATATATATATATAATTATATTATATATATGTGTGTGTGTGTGTGTGTGTGTGTGTGATATAAGCTATCTATCTCAGTGATCTGCTTTCATAATCTATCTATCTTTCATCAATAAATATATGTATATATATATATATATATAATATATATATATCATATATGTGTGTGTGTTGTGTGTGTGTGTGTGTGTGTGTGTGTGTGGTGTGGATAAAGGGTTTGAAAACACACAATGTTATTAAAATGAAAAGCAATATTTCGATTTATTAAAAAATCATCATCAGAGCATAATGATAATTAGGTCCGTTTTAGATTGTAAAATCGAGAGAGAAGCCTAAAATCCATTTCTATACGTTTGTGTGTCATACACTTTATATCTCTATAAATATACCGTCTTACATATACATATATTCTTAACTTTCCTCTATAACTGTTTCAGTCAGTTCATATGCGCGTCATCGTCGTACGTATATGATACATATAAACTTTCCATCTCTATCTTATATATCTCAGTCTGTTTCTCACAACACTCAAACGACACACCACCACACATATATATATTATATATGCATTCCATATTTTATAGTATATATATATATATATGTGTGTGTGTTGTAATGTGTATGTAAGTGTGTGTGTGTTGTGTGTGTGTGTGTGTGTGTGTGTGTGTGTGTGTGTGTGTCTGTGTATGTAGCTGTCTTTCATATTCTATCTATCAAAACTTATCTATATCTCAGTCTGCTCATATCAATGTCATCTTCACATATCAACCTATCTATCTCTTCTCTCTCTCTCTCTTCTCTCTCTCTCTCTCTCTCATCTTATTTTATATATATATTATATATTTTATATATATATAAGTTATATAGAGATATTATATATATAAGAGGAGAGTGTATAGATAGAATAGAATATGGAAGTAGATTGATATGCAGACTTGAGATAGATAGCATTGATAATTGTGATATAAAAGACAGATACACACACAACAACATACACACCCACACACACCACACAGACTACACAACACAACAGACACTACATATGTTAAATAATATATATTTTTATATATTGCATATTATACACTAAATATATATAGTATATATATGTGTGTGTGTGTGTGTGTGTGTTTGTGTGTGTGTGTGTGTGTGTGTGTGTATTGATATCTGTCTTCATAACTATCTATCATCTATTCTATCTAAGTCTGCTCATATCTATGTCATCCTCCATATTAATCTATCTATCTCTCTCTCTCTCTCTCGCTCTCTCTCTCTCTCTCTCTTCTATCTATCTATCTATCTATCTATCTAACTCTCTCTATATATATTTGTGTGTATGTATGATAGTATTATGTGTGTGCGCGCGTGTGCGTTTTGTAATGTCTGACAAAGACAGTATTTATTGACCTTACCAGTCTGAATTTTCGATCACTGTTGTTTCATAAAATTCTTTTCGATCACTTGTACAAATGATACACGAAATCAAAGAAGGATGTGAACTGAGGAGGTCGGAGAATGGACGGACCACGGTGAAGGAAAAAAAAACCCAACTAAAACAGCAATGGTGAAAAAAAAATATTATGGCGGAAGGCATCAAATATGAAAAAATAAGAATAAAGAAACTTGGGATACTGATTCTATTTTATTCATTCATATATGCTTATTGAAAGTCTGACAAGGGCCATCAATAATTGTGACTGGATAAGTCATAAGAAGATTGCATCTCTTTGTCCAAATAGACATTATCACGTGCATTGAGTGATTCTGGGTTTTATAATAAAGGAAATATGAGCTCTAATTCAAGCAACAAATTTCTTGTTTCGTTAATTAATTACAGATTGTATATATATGGTATGAATCCATAATTTCTTCCTCCAAGCTATGGGTTAAATAGTAGGCAGCTGGGCCCCTTCAACCGGTAGGTAACCAGTCTAGGAGAGAGATAACTCTGAATTCAAAATTCCCTTCCAGCTATGGGTTAAATAGTAGGGCATACTGGGCCCTCAATCTGGGTTAGCTAACCAGTCTAGGAGAGGAATAACTCCGAATTCAAAATTCCCTCCAGCTATGGAGTTAAATAGTAGGGCAGACTGGGCCCTTCAATCTTGGGTAGGTAGCCAGTCTAGGAAGAGGTTAACTCTGAATTCAAAATTCCCTCTAGCTAGGGTTAAATATTAGGCAGGCTGGGCCCTTCAGCCTTGGGTAGGAACCAGTCTAGGAGGAGGGATAATCTCTGAATTCAAAAATTTGAGGTCGTCGTTGATTGGGTTTTGTCAACCCTTGATGCACCAATTCTTTCCTATCGACTGTGCCAAAAAGTGTGGATGGTCCAACACAAGCCTTCACCACTATAAACAAATCACTGTGTGGGTGTTCATGTTGTGTGTGTGTTGATACCCCTCATTGCGTCGAAAATCGCGAGAGCGAGTCCAATATATATTTAGTATATATTGAAAATTTTGTAATTCATCTGTATTGTATAATTGGTAGAAATAATTTCCTTACATTAATGTATTTAGTATAAGATACTTTTGGTTTGAATTTCAAACTCCCTTTATTAGTACCTACATGATAAAAAGGGGTGACTTATTATATCCATCATCCTAAAGCTGAGCGAATCAATGTTTGTTTCCAAAAGGCCTTTGTTTACAGTTCATTAATGACACAAAATTTATTATCTAAATTATTCCTTTAGTAGTTTAGGGCTGAGTTATGAATAAAAAAAATCTATTTCCATTTTTGTAATTTGCAATTAAGTCAAAAAACCGACACGTCTCTTACTCACATTTTTTGCCTTACACTTATCCCCTCTTATTTATATGTCTACCTGATATCTCCTCTTTATATATGTTAGTTTCCAGTGGGAGAGAGAAGAGAGAGAGAGAGTGAGAGAGAGAGAGAGAGAGAGAGGAGGGAGAGGGAGAGGGAGTAGAGATAACGAAGGGGTGTGTCAAGAAGGTACATTATATTAACCAAACAATCACTTTTTTTCCTTTCTTTGATATATCCATTCTTCTCTCTAATTGATTATAGAATTGAATATGGTACTTGATGACCAATTATTTTGTGCGTTACGTGTATCTTTGACACTCCTGGTATGGTGTAGTTTAATCATATATCTCAGAGTAGTTTAATGGGAGCGAAGAGGCATTCAACATGGTGCATTGCGAATGAGCATACTTAACCACTTGTATCTGACCCTTCATTCTTACCGTCCATCTATATGCGACACCCCAGCCACTTACAATTTACTAGCGCTAAATCACTCGTGGCTGACGACACACTGACCATGGATAAATCATTAGTGAAAAATTGCCTGATCTCTTGTGCAAATACCATTTCTCACGCGCGTTTGATTTTATCATGGTTTTATATAAAATGAATATGAACTCTAAGATTATCGAACAACCATCTTTGTGTCAATTATATTAAAAACTAAAAATACACCAATCAGAAGAAGAGGCTAACTAGCGTTTAAGAACAAATTGTTAGAAGCAAGCTTTCAGATTCCAGGTCCAAAGTACAAATATAAGACAAAAATATCAAAATATAAAGAAGCATAAAATACGTGCGAGCGGGTATACTATAATATAATAATATATAAAACACTTTTTCGTGTATCGTCTGCTCTTGGAAAAATGGACAGGTTTAAACTTTTGGCTCGTGTTTACGTATCCGGTTATTCTGTACTTTGCATTTTGCTTTCGTACTTCATATATATATCATA
>CM042164.1:60795884-60798384 GCA_023376005.1 Doryteuthis pealeii
ATAATCTGTATATATATATATATATGTCTTATATACACAAGGTGTGTCAAGAAATTATTGAGATTTTTTGTACTTTTTGACACTCCTAGTATTCTGAAAAAACCTAACATTCCATTCATTATTCATTTCACACACACACACACACCACACACACACACACACCAACATATATATATATATATATATATATATATATATATATATATATATATATGAACAAATTTTTATTGTGCCATTTACCACCTGATCCTAATTAATCCCTTAATCTTCGCCCTCCTTTTATTTATCTAAAAAAAAAATCATCTGGACACCGCGTACATTAAGACCAAAGCAAATTTGTTTTATTATCATTTTTTTAACACAGCTTTAGCGCTATAAAATTCCATCGCGGGAACACGCTTCACATCATATAAACACTAAACAAGCCACAGTTTTTAAAAAAATTACCGTTATAATACTGATAGTAACAAGATTAATATCCATAACATAATATATTATTGATTGTAAAACTGCTCTGCTATTTTAGCATTGAGCACCTTTATATGCCAATACTTTTCTCTTCATTCTCTATTCATTCTCTCTCTCTCCCCCCTCTCTCTCTCTCTTTTATATATATATATATATATATATATATATATATATATATTATATATTATTTATGAAGGCGCCAAGAGCAACATAAAACAGTCAGTGTAGATTTTCTTGATAAAGACAGGTCATAATTCCAAAATTATGAAGAAAATAAAATGAAACATCCAACGGAGTTTCTCATTTGTTTCATAGCCATGCTTCACACAAAATCCCCCAAAATATATATTATAGACATATATACATATATATATAAAACTTATATAAAGATATGATATGATATATTCACACTGAGAACTATACTCAATATATATATATATATATATATATATATATATATATATATATATATATATATATATGAAGAAAAAGTATTAAGACAATCAGGAATATTTCTTATATGTTATTTATTCTTAACTAGTTTCGACCTTAGGTCATCGTCAGGAGAAAATTTCTTATTTGAAGAAATTGTTTATAGATTTTTTGAAAGGGAGCATTATAGAAGAACTATAAAAATTGAAGTGTTTTTGAGGGTTTGACATATATATATATATATATATATATATATATATATATATATATATATATATATATATATATATATATATATAATTGGCCAATTCCATGTCAAATCATACAGAAAAAAAGTAAAATTGTCACCACTCACTTCAATTTTTCTGAAATCTTGTACATGTGTGGCTGTGTTCAAGTTAGGCTTTCCCTAAAGTTTTAACGTCCAATTCCAAAAATTGGTGGAGTTATGTCGATTTTTAGCTCTCCAAATTTGGTGGGGTTCGCGAAAAATGGCGACATTTTGTAATCTATTTTTGTCTGTAAAATGAGTTCTAAAGCTTCCTTACTCCTAAAAATTGGTTTATAAAAGCATTTCTTTTTGAGGAATCCAAAAATGAAATCGAAAAAGTCTGAAAGTCAACTAAATTTAAGTTATTGATAATTTCTGATTTTTTCATAGCAAGATCAATATCCCGATGTGGCACTGAATTTGAGACAAATTTTTTTCTATTAATTTTCCAAATATATTGAACATTATTTGTACCCTACTGTACTTATTTGTAAATACTGTTTAAACTTTACGATTTAAGACATGGTGTAAACTATATAAATTCTTATTTTCAGTTAGTACGAACCGATATAAATTTGAACAAATGCTGAATTTACGTTAAATATTGTTGAGAAATTTCTCATATAAGGTGTGTGGTGGATCCCCGCTCCTACTCATAGACTAGGCCAGAATCATGTAATCTAACTCTTGGCCAATCACTGGCAGTACTCTGAGGCTGATACAATACTTAACCGACCCTACTGGTCATAATTACGCCGACATTCATAGACGACGGACATAGGATTAAATCACTGGACCTTTACTGATACGCAGGGTAGGACTTCTACGCTTACAAAATGATTCCATAGCACAGGACTTTCTTTAAGCCCTTTTCAACTGGCCAAGGATGGCATTTAAAAACTTTACAAATATAACTAGGAAGAATTCTAAAAACTTAATGCGTACTATACACGATCATTTTTTCCCGAATTCCATGTTATACATAAGTACATGTTATACACAAATAATTACGGTAATGGGATTGTCACGTGATCAGGGATACAAGCTCGAGAATTGAGTTCAGATCATTTCGTCACTTGAGATCTACACGCAAAGTGAAACTATTCTATTTCAGAGACTCAGGAAAGGATCCTTTCTCTCTACCACCACCCCTATATGGGACTTTGAGCCCCCCGGGGGGACTCAAAAGTAATTATGACTTAAAGAGTTTCTGTTAAATAGCTTTTCTTCCTCTCTAAAAGGAAGAGTATGGAAAGATAAAGTGGGAAAATAAAAATAAAAATGCGTCCATATCTATCTATCTATCTATCTATCCGTCTATCTCTTTCT
>CM042164.1:60808384-60815884 GCA_023376005.1 Doryteuthis pealeii
ATTCTTTTCTGAAAAAAAATTAGTAACTCAACTGGCAATTAAGAACTGAATTAATTTTTTGTCATATAAAGAATTATTTCTTTGAACAAAATATATCAAATTTTGATCTGTGAAACTAAAAAGAATATTTAAAAAGACATAAAAGAATAATCGAATAATTAATACGCAAAATTCTACACCCACAAATAATGATATGTGTTTAATCCTGAGGTCCTTTTAATGTTATATTTTTTAGAGCTAAAAAAATTAAATGAATATTTTTCTCACTTTAACTCAACAAGCAATTAACAGCTGATTTTTTATCATATCTGCAAAAAAGGGTTTTTAGAAAAATAAAATTATGTTTCAAAACTCTCACGAATTTGGGGTTACAGTTAAAGAATATTTGATTAATCGGCATAATTCGACTTAGTAAACTTATGACTCTCTCGCTTCAGCTAAGTGTCAAAGTTGGGGAAAGGAAAGAAAAGAAAGAAAGAAAGAAAGAAAGAAAGAATACAGTGGAGGCGAAAGAAAAGAAAGAAAGAAAGAAAGAATAGCTGCTTTTCTCAGATAGGCTGATCAGTTTCGTCTCCAAGTGTCAAAGTTGGGAGAGGAAAGAAAGAAAGAAAGTTTGTGGCCTGGTTAGGGGTCTGAATAAAGACACAAAGACAGGGAATGTGTTAAACAAATATATTAACAAAGAACAGTAGTACAAACATATACTAAGAGTCGGTTACACGTGAAGCTGTCTTATCGGCTGTCTGCTGAAATACTAACTCTCGCTTAAGTGTAGAACCTGCTGCTATTTATAATTGAAAGAGTTCATGCGTGCATGGTAAATTACCATGAAAGAAAGAAAGGCTCCTTTTCTCAGATAGGCTGATCAGTCACGCCTCCAGCCACTTTCTGGTCGGCCTTCACTCACTCTTCTCTTCCTTCGACTATTCACCCCATCTTTTATAATTACCGGTATATGCTAATCACAATGATATCAGTGATAATATTATACCAGCACATTAATTTTTTATTGAGAATATTTTTTTTTTATCGAAGAGGGGAAAAAAAAAATCACCTTTTTCTTATTTCTTAGGTAGATGCTTACATGAATGGTGTTCTTTAGTGAAAATGTTTGAGTTACCTTCAACAAAAAATTACCTTGAATTTTTTTGTTCTAACATGACTTTTCTTTGTATTCTTAATATTGTTTATACATTTCAGCTAACCCATTCTTCAACCGTCAGTAACCCTAATATATTATACACCTAACCCATTCTTCAACCGTCAGTAACCCTAAGATTATACACCTAACCCATTCTTCAACCGTCAGTAACCCTAAGATTATACACCTAACCCATTCTTCAACCGTCAGTAACCAAGATTAACACCTAAGTCAGTAACCCTAAATTATACACCTAACCCATTCTTCAACCGTCAGTAACCCTAAGATTATACACCTAACATTCTTCAACCGTCAGAATTATATATGATATTTTCTTATGTTATTATTCAAGTTCCATCGTATATTGTTATATTGTATTATGTAAGTACATTGGAATTTTAGCCAAACTATAAGATTATCAAAAAGTGTGTGTGAGGGGGAATGAAAACAATAAAAAAAATGAAAACAACAAAATGAAAACAACAAAAACAACAACAAAAAATGAGTATAAAAATAGGCTTTAAAACAGAACAGTGAACGACATGACAAACTCTGTACGCAAACATTCAAATACAACAAAACGTGACAAGCGACCGTAGACAATAACTCCACTTTGACCTCTTGCAGACCCGCTCAACAATGAAGACTGAGTGACAAGTAAATTAATATTTCCGCCATATTGGACACGTGTTTGCGCGCGACTGCAGGTGCTTCGGAAAACGACGCAGAGACGATACAAAATGTCGTTACTATGTGCATGATATAAGAATAGTACGTATTGGTTTACCAACACTGGGTCCTTATAATGCATTGGTGCATCCATGGATACAATAACACTGAACATTCGGTAAGAAAAGACAAATAATTAACTCGCATGAATAATGCAAATATGATATTTCTTGATTTTTTTAGATAATAACCTGAAGAAGTCTGGAGGGCACATCAGTCGAAACGTTGGACAGATAACAATGAAGACGAGGACAATAGTCCGAATAATCCAAATGATACTAATCATCAAGATTAGTATCATTTGGATTATTCGGACTATTGTCCTCGTCTTCATTGTTATCGGTACAACGATAAATACATACATATGTATATATGTAAAGGCCACCAGAGAGCTCAATCCGTTGATAGGTAAGTGTTGTCTTTTAGTCGGCGGTCGTCAGTGAAAATCTACTCCGAAGCGCTCTTGTTACGTAGCGCCTTTTCTTTTCTTCTCTGTCTAGTCTTCTAATCTTCTAATGGTCTTCTACGGTATAACTCGTCTGGTCTTCTTATCTGGGGATTCCGTGTCTGGTTCTGCTGGGGACCATTCTTATCAGAAGCCTTGTGTCATTGTTAGCTTTTAGTAATAACAACAAGACTTCGATTTACCTTTGATGTTATTTTATTCCGGATCCCAGAACCAGACAAAAATGCGCGCAGAGAGTCACATCTTGCTAGCTTCAGTCCTAACTCTCAACTGACTAACTGCAACTCACTAAGTTGCTTACCTTAAACCGGAAGGGGGGCTTTCTATCGGGGTTCCGTTCCCACGATTCTATCCCCAGAAAGCAAGGTGAGAGTGAGGTCAAGCATTGTCACTCACTCTCAAGGCCATCAGCTGTACTGATCGCCATAAGGATTTCTATACTACCTTAAAAAGTAATAGGGATCCAATTAATATGTAACACTCTACCCATCAGGGGTGGGGAGTATATATTTCATCCACAGACGCCATGTTTCAACGTATCACGTCATGAGTGTGAATGTGTTTATATATGTATATATTTACCAACCTCTCCACAGGAGCAGGATGTGACACAAGGTCATTTTTAGGCTGGGTTTTGAATTCAGAGTTTTCCTTCTCCTAGACTGGTCCCCTAACCAAGGTTAAAGAGCCCAGTCTGCCCTGCTATTTACCCGTAGCAGGAGGGAGATCAGGTAGATGCATACCTTTCCCAAGTATATTAGCGCAATGTGAAATGTAGACAGCCTCGTCCAGGATTTGAACTTGGGTCGACGAGTCCATTTCCTACGACTCTAGACATTAAACCACGCGCCTCCGTGTGTGTGTTTATATATGTGCGTGCGTGTACGTGAGAGAGAGAGATAGACAGAGAGAGACAGAGAGACAGAGAGAGACAGAAAGACAGAGAAATGAGAGACAGAGACAGACAGATAGAGAGAGATAGATATATATAGAGAGAGATAGATAGATAGAGATAGAGAGATAGATAGAGAGATAGAGAGAGAGAGAAATAGAGATCGAGAGAAATGAGAGAGAGATAGAGACAGACAGACAGACAGATAGAGAGAGATAGAGATATATATAGAGATAGATAGATAGAGAAAGAGAGAGATATAGATATAGATAGATAGATAGTGTGAGAGAGAGAGAGAGAGAGAGAGAGAGAGAGAGAGGGAGATCTTGATAACTACACACGTTGAGCTTGTCATAATGGAATATATTACATCAGTATCTTTTGTGCACTTGCTGCGGAGGTGATAAATGCATTTTTAATGTTAAAAATATTGAATTCTTTCTTTTTAGTTTCACGTTCATCATTCTTCATTATTTACCAAAAGGTGGATAGGTGGCGCTCGCGTTCACGATAATGGTGGCGCTCGGTGAACAAAAAAAAAGGGGGCACTTGAACTTTTAAGCGGACAGGAAGGAGTTAACCATAAATAACAAAGCCAAGGAAATTTTTTCACTCAAAATTTTGCCTATCTGTTCCTAAGCTCAAATGTCTATTTGGTTTGTTTTTTTTTCATTTTCTTTTCATTTTTTTTGGGGAGGGCGGTGTTATACGCTTCCTACACAGGGTCTCCATGTTTAATAAGTTTATTATTATTATTATTATTATTATTATTATTATTATTATTATTATTATTATTATTATTATTATCTATTTATTTATTTCTAACTTATTATGCATCATTTTTTATCATTATTATGTATTATTATATTTTTTTAATTTTTAACTTATTATTATTATTATTATTATTATTATTATTATTATTATTATTATTATTATTAATTATTATTATTATTACCTATGTATTTATAACTTATTGTTTATTATTATTTATTATTATTATATATTATATATTTTTTAATCTATTTTTAACATATTATTCATTGTTATTATTATTATTATTATTTTGCTTATTATTATTATTTAATATCATTTATTATTATTATCATCATTATCATTATTATTATTTATTTATTATTATGATTACGATGTATTCATTTTTAATTTATCATTGTTATCATTTATTGTTATTATCATTATTTTTTATCATTATTGTTATTATGAATATTATTGTTATTATTATCACTGTTATTGTTATTATTATTGTTGTTTTTGTTGTTGTTGATCGAGGGGTCGAGGTTACACATTTCATTATTATTATTATTATTATTATTATTATTATTATTATTATTATTTTCACTCCAATCGAGTTTTTCACACCCACCTTAGCGGGTGGTTCACTGGAGGCTAAGTGACAACAAGTCTCCTGAGGTCTCCAGGGCCAAAGTGGAATGTTGCATGTCACGGACTGCTCAGCCACCTGGGTTCCATCCTTAAGCACCACGAGTCGCCACCCACGGCCAACAGGTGGCCCCCATTGGGGTGAGTCTTACCCGTCTGCAGAGGTACAGTCGGAGTATTCTAATACCCCAGCCGACAGGACGGAAACTGGTGAAGAAAATATGTTCTTGCAGTGGTATAATGATATCTCTACATCATTTGCCAAAATGTCGGTAGATGGCGCTCGCGTTCAAGATAATGGTGACGCGGGATGAACAACAACAAAAAAATGTCAGTTGCACTTTTAGGCCGACGGGAAGGTGTTAACCATGAAATATAAAGCGAAGGAATTTTTTTTTAACACGAAAATTCCGTCTGTTTGTCATTTGCGTTTTTTATGGGGTGGGGAAGGTTATACCTTTCCTATACAGAGTCTCGATGTTTGATACTTTGCGTAGGAATGGTGTAAAACCTTTGAAGAATTCTAGCAGAACATTATAGAATGGTAATGTAGAGATGAACAAGAGGAATTTCTTTCGTATTTTTCGTTGTACAAAGCCAAACTTATCAAAGATCGAGAATAAATTCCATATTGAATAATTTTTGATTTTCCGGACTGGTGTCTTCAAGACACCAGTCCTAGTGTTGATTAACAAAAAAGAAAGAACTTGTCAACTGGTGGATTTTGCAGTTCCAGTAGACCACACGGTGAAGATGAAGGAAAACGAAAAGATGGACAAATACCTGGACCTTGCCAGAGAACTGAAAAAGCTATGGAATATGAAAGTCAAAGTGATACCAATTGTAGTTGGTGCACTTGGAACGGTCCCAAAAAGATTGAAAAAAAAGATTGGAAAATCTGGAAATCAAAGGAAGAATTGAGACCATCCAGAATACTGCACTGCTGCAATCTGCCAGAATACTCAGAAGAGTCCTGGAGACCTGAGGAGACTTGTTGTCACTCAGACTCAAGGGAAATACCATCAGCTGATGCTGGTGTGAAAAACTAATAATAATAATAATAATAATAATAATAATAATATCTTTTCAGCTAGTATATTAGGTCTGAGACCTGTCAGCTGTTCCTTATAAATATTCATCTTAATTCCACAGAATATCTATACTCTTTCCACAGATTATCTAACATTGCCTTAAAGGAGTTTAGAGATGGGGCATTCACTATTGATGATGGTAGTTTATTCCATGTATTCACCACTCTGTTACTAACAGAAGAAAAAAATGTAAAATGTAAATGAGGAATGCGATTTTGGAGTATGAGATCTTCTGAGTATTCTAGTCGATTGCAGCAATGCAGTAGTTTAGGTGGGCTCAATTCTTCCTCTGATTTTCAGATCCTCCAGTCTTTTTCCCAAGTTTTTTGGGCCGTTCCAAGTGCACCAACTACAATTGGTATCACTTTGGCCCTCATATTCCACAGCTTTTCAATTCTCTGGCAAGGTCCAGGTATTTGTCCATCTTTTCGTTTTTATTCATCTTCGCCCTGTAATCTGCTGGAACCGCAAAGTCCACTAATTGACAAGTTTTCTTCTTTTTGTGTGTGAATCAACACTAGGTCTAATCTCCTGGCTGGGATAGGATTATTATTATAGTTCTTCACACCAGCGTTAGCTGATCGTATTTCACTGGAGCCTGAGTGACAACAAGTCTCTTCAGGTATCCAGAACTCTTCTGAATATTCTAGCAGTTTACAACAACGCAGTATTCTGAATGGCCTCAATTCTTCCTCTGGTTTCCAGATTCTCCAGTCTTTTATCGAAGCTTCTTGGGACCGTTCTAAGTGCACCAACTACAATTGGTATCACTTTGGCCCTCATATTCCACAGCTTTTTACAATTCTCTGGCAAGGTCTAGGTATTTGTCCATCTTTTCGTTTTCCTTCATCTTCATCCTATGATCTGCTGGAACCGCAAAGTCCACCAATTGACAAGTTCTCGTTTTTTATTTTTTTTAGTTTTTTAGTTTTATTTTTTGTTAATCAACACTTGGTCTGATCTCCTGGCTGGGATAGGATTATTATTATTATTATTATTTTAGTCCTTTTGAGTTTTCACATCAGCATTAGTTGATGGTCTTTCACTGGAGTCTGAGTGACGGCAAGTCTCCTCAGGTCTACAGAACTCTTCTGAGAATTCTGGCAGATTGCAGCAGTGCAGTGTTCTGAATGGTTTCAATCCTTCCTCTGATTTCCAAACTTTCCAAACCCTTTTCCAATCGTTTTGGGACTGTTCCAAGTGCACCAACTACAATTGGTATCACCTTCACTTTCATGTTCTATAACTTTTTCAGTTCTCTGGCAAGATCCAGATATTTGTCCATTTTTTCATTTTCCTTTAGCTTCACTCTGTGATCTGCTGGTACTGCAAAATCCACCAGTTGACAAGTTCTTTTTTGTTTATCAACACTAGGTCTGGTCTTCTTGCTGGGATAAGGTGATCAGTTTTTATTTCAAAGTCCCAGAGAATTTTGTGCGTTTCTGTAGAAGTAGTAGTAGTAGTAGTAGTGTTATTATTAGTATCATTAGTATCTGATTACTCCACCTACACACCCTCAAGATACAATGTCGGTTTAAAGCGGACGTCTACAGAAAAATAGCTTCCTGGGTGAGGATATGCAAACATTGTCCTAGTCTCGTCGCATTACCCATAATCCTTTTAGACAATGGGGTGGGAGATGCTGACTAGTGTCCTGGGTATGAGGTTAAACAGCATCTAATAGTGAAGTTCAAATTCTCGAACTCTGGGGAGTTTGGAGTATCACTTCATCGCCATTACTCCCAGGTCCACCCTGACTCGATCAACAGAAGAACCAGTAGAG
>CM042164.1:60817987-60837987 GCA_023376005.1 Doryteuthis pealeii
TAAGAAAGAGATCGAATCTTGAAATATTTTCTAAACGTACATAAATATTTTAGTTTAGAAAATATTTCAAGATTCGTTAAATAAATGAAATAAAACAATTACTAACCTGACTTATCTGACTTTAGTTTAATGTATTGCAAATCGTCGTCAAAATTTTTCGTTTTAATTTTGACGGCGATTTGCAAGTATAGCCCATCTCGTAAAGTTGTACTGTGTGTGCGTGGTATTATGGATAGTCCTTACTGAACAAATCCAGAACTGATTGATTGATAGATCGATTGATTTTGTTAAAATTCGTGTAGCAATTTTCGGGCTGCAGTTGAAACCAGTTTTACAGTGGAGATACGTTGTGGCATAAAGTTTGATCATTTCTGGAATTAGAAAGATGTAGTATCAATTTTAATCCTTGTCTCTTGATCTATGGGCTAAATCGATCTGTTTGAAAATTAATTGTATTCGATAGGACTGTGTACATAAAAACACTACCCAGCTATCTGTTAAATAGTTCTACTACTGTTCTTATATAAAGATGGCTTATGGAAGCGCGTGGTGTAATGATTAAAGTCATGGGAAATGGACACGCCGCCCCGAGTTCAAATCCTGGGTGTGGTAATTGCATTTCACTTGGCGCTAATACCCTTGGGAAAGGTATGAATCCTACTCTCCCACCAACTATGGATAAATAGCAGGGCAGACTGGGCTCTTTAACCTTGGTTAGCCAACTGGTCTAGGAGAGGGAAAACTCTGAATTCAAACCTGTTGAACACCGCTTAAGAAATTGACCTTGTGTCACATCCTGCTCGTGCGGAGGGGTTGGTAAATATATATATAAAGATGGCTTTGGTATTAAATTACCCACGAAGGTTGATATACCATTAAACAAAGAAACCAAACCAAACCAAACCAAAACATTAAAAAAAAACACTGTTTCGGAATAAGAATTAATTTTTGCACATCGACAAAAGACAAAAAACAAAAAAAAAAAAAAAGAAAGATTGAAAAGGACGAAATTGTAAACAATAATTTGATTAGAGATATATCGAGGAAGTTATCAAGGGACGACAGTTACGACCCACCTGGTAGTGATATTGAGAGAAGCCGGACCAATGGGCACGATAAGGCGTCAGATATCTGACAATCAGGGGGAAGCCCTATAGGAGAGAGAGAGAGAGAGAGAGAGAGAGAGAGAGAGAGAGAGAGAGAGAGAGAGAGAGAGAGAGAGAGAGTACCCTAAAATAGCGACATTAGGCTGCCCAAGTTACTTTGGAGTTCGATTCCAGATACGCCGATAAAACTCAGCCCGGTGAAGTTGTGCTCAACCAAGACCCCCACGACCCACAACTGACAAAGAAGTTGTAGAGAAAACTAAATGATTTGGACTCCAGAAATTGTATTCAAAACAGAGGTGTTTGTAGACCCAATGATCACGGACCCGTCAACTTAATAAGTGCCATTTATTATTATCACTCTTAACACTTAAATACAGGTGTGGGTAAAGGTTGTCTTTGATTAGATGGAGGTGCGTGGTGTAGTGGTTAGAGTCGTAGGAAATGGACTCGTCAGCCTGAGTTCAAATCCTGGACGAGGCTGTTTGCATTTCACACAGATCTAATATCCTTGGAAAAGGTAGGCATCTAACTACTCTCCCTCCAGCTACGGATAAATAGTAGGGCGGACTGGGCTTCTAACCTTGGCTAGGTAACCAGTCTAAGAAAAGGAAAACTCTGAATTCAAACCTGTTAAACTCTGCTTATGAAATTGACCTTGTGTCGCATCCTGCTTGTGCGGAGGGTTTGGATATATATATGTATATATATATATATATATATATATATGCGCACGTACGCAAGCGCATGAGAGAGAGAGAGAGAGAGAGAGAGAGAGAGAGAGAGAGAGAGAGAGAGAGAGAGAGAGAGAGAGAGAGAGAGAGAGATTCACATTAAAGCAAGCGATGAAAAAGTTTGCGTTTTGAGTTAGTGAGTAGGATTTCCAGTGTGCTGCAGAGCAGACGTGTGATTTTGTTTAACATTATAGGAGGCCCATTTTTACAGGCGCCGATGATTTTCCTTGGAAAATGAATAGAAAAATGAAATGGTACAAACATTGACAAAACTTGTTTATATTACTGTAATAAGTAATTGAGAGTTACCTCCCCTACTTTATGATAACCTCTTCTTTTAGAGAACTCTCTAGTGAATACTAGACTATATAAACCCTTAATAAGTGTACCAACTATTCTAAGTATAATAAAGCTTTCCAAAGTCTATCGGTGTTATCGTTTTGTCTTTACAATTATTATACTTTGAAATAGACTCTTAGTCTCTTCGTATTTATGCGATCATTGGTATCGTGTGTTTGTATTTAGGGTAAGGGGGGTAGTTAGGGGGGAATAAACAAATTTTAGGAGTGTGTTACTCCAAAGGGGTCTACCTATCTAACTAATATTACTGTATTATTTGTATCATTCGGACTATTGTCCCTATCTTCATTGTTATATGTACAACGTTTCGGTCGATGTGACCCCCGGCCTTCTTCAGGTATTTCTTGTCGGACTCGGAAACCTTCTCGGACTCGGAACCTTCTTGTCATAATCGGGAACCATCTTGTCGGAATCAGGGGCTATCACGGAACTTTGAACCTAACCCGATTTCGACAAGAAGGTTCCTGAGTCCGATAAAGTTACCGACAAGAAATACCTGAAGAAGGCCAGAGGGCACATCGGCCGAAACGTTGTACACATAACAATGAAGATGGAGACAATAGTCCGAATAATACAAATAATACTAATTATCAAGCCTTATCTAAAAAATTCAGAGAAATAGTGTAGATAACAATAAAGATGAGGAAAATAGTCTGAATAATACAAATAATACTAATTATCAAGCCTCATCTAAAAAATTCAGAGAAATAGTGATGATAACAATAAAGATGAGGACAATAGTCCGAATAATACAAATAATACTAATTATCAAGCCTCATCTCAAAAATTCAGAGAAATAGTGTAGATAACAATAAAGATGAAGACAATAGTCCGAATAATAAAAATGATACTAATTATCAAACCTCATCTCAAAGATTCAGAGAAATAGTGTAGATAACAATAAAGATGAGACAATAGTCCGAATAATCCAAATAATACTAATTATCAAGCCTCATCTAAAAAATTCAGAGAAATAATATTACTGTTGTTGTTTTTCTCATAACAACCACAACAACAACAACAACAATGATAATAATTAACATTAAAGAAATTTCCAAAGTGATACATTATCGTTTAAGCGATTAACTATAACTTAAATTTTTAGAGCTTAAGCATTTCAAATTTATTACATTAATAAAATTACATTTCTAAAATTCTCACAAATATAATAAAAAATAAAAATTCCCATATAAACAAATCCTTTGTATAAAATCCTCCAATTGTTATGCATTGAGCTCTATTCTTACTAATCGCTTCCATATCCAATATCCTTTGTCTTTAACTCGTGTATGTCCTGGGTATGACGTTAAACTATCTGATGTCTTCAACTCGTGTGCTGTAATAGTTATAGAGCGAGGCTAGTAGACAATTGTTGGAGATTTTGATCCGTGGTAACTTGCGTTAAAATATCGAACACCAACCGCATTCTTGTTTGTCAGTATAAAATTCATTCTCACTAATCGCTTCATATCCAATATCCTTTGTATGTCCTGGGTATGACATTAAACTATCTGATGGTGAGGTTCCAGTTCTGGAGGTTTGTGGAATGTGGAGCACCCCTTCATCATCATTGCTCCCTGGTCCATTCTCATCCGGAGTGGTAGTACCTGTTAGGGTTCCATCTATGGGTTAAATAGAAAAAAATGTGTTTATTAAAAAAAATTGAGTATCCATTAAGAATTTATTTCAAAACATTATCGACATTAAATGACCCACTGAGGTTGATATGCCATAAACCAAACCAAACCAAACCAAACCAAATTAAACTCTTGTGCTGTAATGCTTGTAGAGCTAGGCTAGCGACCGTTGTTAGAGATTTTGAACCTTCTACTCTATTTTTATTGTCCGTGGTAACTTGCGTTAAAGAAATCGAACACCAACCGCATTCTCGTTTGTCAGTATAAAATTCATTCTCACCATAGATCGTTCTAGTAGTCGGTCAAACAGAAGATAGAGGGTGTAATGACAAGCAATAACACCGATAGGGAGGTAATCATAAATAGGGGAAGTAACTCTAAATTACTTATTACAGAGAAAAAGCAAAATTCTCAAAAGGTTCTTAATAATTCTGGCCATGTGCCAGACTTAGTTATGTCTAGTGAATGGTAACAAAGTTTACGTTTCTCTTTTTCCCTCTTGTTCTTGATCAGCCGTGGGAACAAAGAACAATCGGCCAAGCATTAAGATAAGCAAATTAAACGGTATAACTGAAAGAAAAATCAGTTCAGCCAACCAGAGATAAGCTAATCGAATCAGCCAACCAATCAAATAAGCGAAAAAAATATTCAAATGTAAGCGACTTGGAAAGACATTAAAGAACCAGTGACAAAAATCCCTGAAATGAAAAAAAAAAAAAAAAATCAATGAAAAATAAAGAATAAAAAAAGAGAATAAATAAATACAGAGATAAAAAAATTAATACATAAACAAATGGAATAAATAAAATAAAATAAATTTGATAGATAAATAAAAACTAAAAACAAAATAGATGATCCAATGAATATCTGGGTAAGTAAATATAGAAATTATCAGATATACTACTACTACTACTACTACTACTACTACTACTAATAATAATAATAATAAATTAATAATTACTACTACTACTACTACTACTAATAATATATTAATAATACTACTACTACTACTACTACTACTCTACTACTACTACTACTACTACTACTATTAACTACTACTAATAATAATAATATTAATAATTACTACTACTACTACTACTACTACTACTATTACTACTACTACTACTACTATAATAATAATATTAATAATTACTACTACTACTAATAATAATAATATTAATAATTACTACTACTACTACTACTACTAATAAATAATTACTACTACTACTACTACTATAATACTAATAATTTAATAATTACTACTACTACTACTACTACTACTACTACTACTGCTACTACTGCTGCTGCTGTTGCTGCTGCTGCTAAAAATAAACTAAATTTGATAAATAAATTAAAAAATAGATGATCCAATGAATATCTGGGTAAGTAAATATAGAAATTATCAGATCTACTACTACTACTACTACTACTACTACTACTACTGCTGCTGCTGCTGCTGCTGCTGCACACAGTAGAGACTAAACAAAAAAAAATGAACAAATAAAATAAATAAATGAATTAACTAAATTTGATATCTATCTAAAAACAGAAAAAAAATTCATGATCCAATGAATATCTAGATATGTAAATATAGAAGATATCTAATCTACTACTACTACTACTACTACTACTACTACTACTACTACACACATTAAAAATTAAAACATAAATAAACAAAGGGAATAAATAAATGAATACAAGGTGTGTCAAAAAAGTATCGAGATTGAAGCTGTATTTACCAAGAAAGGAATGAACTAAATGTAACGTTAATTATTTTCAGAATACAAGGTGTGTCAAAAAGTACAGATTTTAAAGCTGTATTTACCATGACAGAAATGAAGAATGAATGGAACGTTAATTTATCCAAAAGTAGAAATAGAAATGAAGAATGAATGGAACATTATTTTTCAGAATACCAGATTTTTGAGAAACACTGTAGATAGAAATGACAAATTTGGAAAAAGTACAGATGTGTATTTACCGAGATAGAAATGAACCAGAATACAAGGTAAAAAGTACAGATTTGGAGATAGAAATGACGTTAATTTATCAGGTGATTCGCCTCGATATTTTTCGCCACCTTTTAAACTAAATTTGGCATATAAATAAAAACAAAAACAAAAATACTTTGATGATCCAATGAATACTTAGGTAAGTAAATATAGAAGATATCAAATCTACTACAACTACTACTACAACTACCACTACTACTACAACACACGCTCACACATACTGTGACGGAGAACGAGAAAGGAAAAAGAGCAAGACATTGTCTTGCCTGCCGGGATCGAACTCGCGTCCTCCTGCATGCAAAAACAAATGCGTTTTGGGCACTGGACGGACGCGAGGTTCGACTGATGTCCCGGATGTTTGGCTAATATGCCCATAAAATAACAAGTGAGTAGAGCGCTGGGAGTCAGCAGCAGAGACTGTCGACGACGACGAAGCGCTTTGCCAACGACCCAGTAAAAGAAATGGATTTTAGCCCAACAGAAACAAAACTAAATAGGAATGCGATTTTGAACTGTTAAAGATTATTTCGACTACGACGACGGATTTTCCAGCTGCTAGACGAAGAATGTGTTGACCAAAAGAAAGTCTGGCTTGTGAGAAGACTGTGAACTCGCTTGTTTTTGGTCCCCCATCAGCAGGAACTTCTTGATTCGAATATATACCCCCCTTCTATACATACATACTTATATACATATACACACACTGTTATATAATAGCCACCCCCACACCCACCATCAAACCCAGCCCAGACGTACGAAAGCAGTCGATAAGTTATCTTATCATTAATCGTGTTTTTAGTACGCCATTTTTACCGATGTTAGTGTGAGTGGTTGTTGGCACCCCTAGAGCTCGTCCGTTCTTTTCCAGTTCCTGTTTTTTTTCTAATCTGCTGCTTGGGCAACAGCACATCCTTCTTATCAACCCGTCCATGCTACGTAGTTTAAAAAGATAAAATTGGACACAACGTCACCATCTTTCGCAGACGGAAGGATGCCAATCAGTTGCGTTTTTAGTCGCCAAGCATTCAGGTCGTTATCTCTACGACCACAAGGAAAACTGCGTATCGGAAACGTCATCAACCCCCCCCCCCATCATCCCTGAGCGCTGATGAAGATATATGATTGCAAAACTTTAGACTCTCCTTGTATAATATTGCACGAGAAATAATATTCGTTGGTCATTTGAGTTCCAGCCTTTAACTTCTCTTTGTTCTTATTTCTTTTTCCTCTCTTTCTCCAGAAATCCCAATACCGTTTTATTTTTAATCCCGAATTCCCCGTAGACCATAATAATTACGCTACAAAACTCCATGAACCTTCAGACCGGAAGTACCTGCCGAGCATTTGCGATAAAAGGGCCCACTTCCAAACTCCAAGATAATCTCTCGGACATTCGGACTTAGGCCTTATCTGGGTCGAGACACGACTACTATTCAGGAAGGAATTTCCTTTCCACGTGGTGGCTATGACTCGAGATTAAAGCCAAAAGCATAAAAACCACCTTTTGTCTTTGTATCTTCCTTTTTATTTCCTTTGAATTCCTTTTTTCAGCACGACCACCAAATAAGATGGGGTTAAAAGCAAACCCTAGGAACACGCACCAAGAACAACCAAAGATACCTTTTTACCTAAAACGTTAAACCTCTTGCCACTCCACGGACTGCTGCTGCTGCTGCTGCTGGCGTTTTCTTTTTTTTTTTCTTTTTCTTTTTTTTCTTCATTTTTTGTTGAATTAGTAAGAAATCCAAGATACCGTGAAACGTGAAGCGTCAATTTCTAGTTGAGGATTTAGATAGATAGATAGATAGATAGATAGAGAGAGAGAGAGAGAGAGAGAGAGAGAGAGAAGAGAGAGAGAGAGACAGGAGGAAGGAAGGAAGAAAGGAAAGAAGGAAAGAAAAGGTTTTCAGCATGAATTACTCAGATAAAAATAAAATCATTTTTGGTTGATTTTAATGCAGATTTCAGATTTTAAATCACATACGCACACAGGTGCGCACATAAACACCCCCACACACGTACACACACACACACTCAGAGAACTAAAACACAGACACACACTCATGCGTGTACTCGCATGTACACATACACACTCAGACCCACAGTCAGAGGTACACAAACACGCAATCGTATTGGTACACGCTGACGTAGACACACATTTATAAAGAAACACACAGCGATTTATGAACTTGGAAAAGACTAACAAAAAAAGGGGGAAAAGACACACACATAAATACACAGAGGAAAACTCACAAACAGAAAGACGCACAGGGACTGACCGACGCATGTAGACTCACAACGAAATAACATACAGAAACAAAAACGTGCAAAGCTACACATAATACGACATCCACCCACACATACATAAATACATAATCCCAAATACAGAGAAAAGAGAGAGAGAGAGAGAGAGAGAGAGAGAGAGAGAGAGAGAGAGAGAGAGACAGACAGACAGACAGACAGACAGACAGACAGAGGACAATACGCACACAATGACGTCAGAAATACATAGATATAAACACAAAGATAGAGAAAACATATCATACACATGTACACACACATACAAACAGAAAGACAAACAGTCACAGACCCATCCATGCACACACACACACACATACACACACACACGCACACACACACACACACAACGACATACACATATACACAAAGACAAAACAATTGCAAAAGTATTCATACGGCATCCACTTGTAAATATATAAAGAACATAAGAAAAGTTAGCGAAAAACAAAACGTATTCACACGCGTGTATGTGCTAAACACACACACACACACGCGCGCACACACACACACACACACACACTCACTCACTCTCATTCACACACCCACACACCCACACACAAATATATATATATATATATATATATATATAGGCAGCATTTCTTCTTTCAGACATATTTCATTGAACTGTGCAGTTATTTTGTGTCTGCAAATTTTGTTCATTGTCCATTCAAGTTTCTCTACAGATGTAATGATATCAGGCTGAAATTGGCTGATGTATTTGCTATAACCTATCATCTCCCGGGTACTTTCTGTCCCACCGCGGGGAATGTAAGAACAATACAACAATGGGTTGTTCCATTAAACTAGTTATATAGGTGTTGTATGTTTTTATTTGTTAATTTTATTGTATTCTAATTATTATTGTTATTTACTCCTTTTGAGTTTTCACATCAGTGTTAGCTGATGGTCTTTCACTGGAGTCTGAGTGACAGCAAGTCCCCTCAGGTCTCCAGGACTCTTCTGAGTATTCTGGCAGATTACAGCAGTGCAGTGTTCTGAATGGTTTCAATCCTTCCTCTGATATCCAAACTTTCCAAACCCTTTTCCAATCCCTTTGGGACTGTTCCAAGTGCACCAACTACAATTGGTATAACTTTCACTTTCATGTTCCATAACTTTTTCAGTTCTCTGGCAAGGTCCAGATATTTGTCAATTTTTTCATTTTCCTTTAACTTCACCCTGTGATCCGCTGGCACTGCAAAATCCACCAGTTGACAAGTTCTTTCTTTTTTGTTAATTCAACACTAGGTCTGGTCTTCTTGCTGGGATAAGGTGATCCGTTTTAATTTCAAAGTCCAGAATTTTGTGCGTTTCGTTCTCAAGAACAGATTTGGTTTATGCATATACCATTTTTTGTGTGGTCAAATTTAATTTTGCATAATTCCCAGTGGATCACCTCCCAACCCAGTCGTGTCTAGTTTTGTATTCTCGTTGTGCTAGTTTGCTACATCGCAGTATATGGTTAACAGTCTCATCTCTATTACCGCAAAGTCTACATTACTTCTTTTTTTTGTTGGTCTTATCAATTTTCGCTTTGATGTAGTTTGTCCTTATGGCATTATTTTGTGCAGCAATTATAAGTGATTCTGTTTCTCTTTTGAGGTTTCCCTTTCTTAACCATCCAAGTCTTTCCATGTGCAACCTCATCTATTGTCGTTTGAAGCGTCCATATAATGTTTTCTTCCCATTTTTGTTTTCTAGTCTTGTCGTTTTTCTGTTTGTCCATCCGTTTCTACATTGTGGCTCCAAAGAATTTGTCTTTGCTCTTCCTAATCAAGTGTTGGATTGTGTTATCTCCTNACACACTATCTACACTCAATTTGAAAGATTTATAAAAAAAGAACCACATAGGCATTAAGATGTTTGAATGAAGAGACACGTGG
Organism: Doryteuthis pealeii; assembly: GCA_023376005.1. Taxonomy (NCBI): domain Eukaryota; kingdom Metazoa; phylum Mollusca; class Cephalopoda; order Myopsida; family Loliginidae; genus Doryteuthis; species Doryteuthis pealeii. Next base: position 60,828,021 of record CM042164.1, read on the forward strand.
ACGTTGCGTAGAAACGGGAAATTAGTAGTCTTCAAGTATTCGATTCGAAAATTTGAAGTCGCATATTCATTTAAAAAGAAACGCTTTAGGCAAGAATTAAAATGAACGCCATATTGATTAGATATAATGGCGTACAGCGTTCGGTTTACCACTAACACCACACACACACACACACACACACACACATATATATATATATATATAGAGAGAGAGAGAGAGAGAATAATGTACCCTGATTATATATATATATATAAAGAATAGATTCATAGATACAGAGAAAGAGAGAAATATATATATATATATATATATATATATATATATATATATATAGAGAGAGAGAGAGAGAGAGAGAGAGAGCACCTGATTATATATCAATAGCTCAGTCGGTAGAGTGTTCGGTTAGAAACCACAAGGTTTCAGGTTCGATACCGGCCCTCGCCAACTCGCGTATGAGTAGTACAGGGATCTGTGGCAGTAAAGTAAGTAGCTGATGTAGGTGTGGTGCTCCACCTCAGACGCTAAAACAATCTCCTTGGTCTAGCGCTAATGAAAAAGGATAGACTCCCTCGTTGATTGGCTGATACCGACTTTAGGCCACCCCGACGACTTTACCTTATATATATATATAATATATATAAATATATATATATATATCCCAAGATAGATAGAGATGTACAAAAGAGAGATAGGGGGAGGGAAAGAGGAAACAGGGGACAGAGGAGAGAGTGAATCTAGATTAATTATATATATATATAATATATATATATACACACCCATATATATATATATATATATACAGAGAGAGAGAGAGAGAGAGAAGAGAGAGAGAGAGAGAAGAGAGAGGAGAGGGAGGAAGAGAGAAGAGAGAGAGAGGGAGAGACTGAGGGAGAGAGAAGAGAGTGTGTGTGTTGTGTGTGTTGTGTGTGAGAGAGAGAGAGAGAGAGAGAGAGAGAGAGAAGAGAGAGAGAGGAGAGAGAAGAGAGAGAGAGAATAAAAGACTGACAGAAAGTAAGCTAATCTTGAAAACCGTCCGTGAATGAAAAAACGAAACTAATAGAAATTGAAAATCAATAAAAGGAAAAAAAAAAAAGATAAATAAATTGACTTAGATGTACGGAAAGATAACACGGTGTAAACCCGTACATAAACACACACACACACACACACACACACAGTCACACATACATAGATAGCTGCAATCGTTTACGTACACACATGTAATTTCTAAATATATGCGTAGACAGATGTAATATCTCTAATACCTTAAACGCCATGTAAAAGGAAATAAAGAAAGCAAAACAGTAAAGTTGAATTAAATGACGATTATTATTGTCAGGAAGACTTAACAACAATAGAGTTGCCCCCCTTTGATCAGTAGGGGACTGGTGGGAAACCGGAAATGGGGTTTCCGCCATGTTACTTTGGATTGGGTTTGGTTGTGAGTGGACGCAACGCACCTGCACAGCACGGTTGAGCTGGTTAGGTACTTTTAGGATAGAAGCATTTTCTACACTGTGTTAAATAAAACCTTGTCAATTTCCAATAACTTGGTCTTTGCATTATCATTTCAGTCTTCCGTATTTTTATCTGTACTAGCAAATATATGCACCCCGGGTGCAGGTATTTAAGTTTTAATGTATAATATTTATGTTAACTTAGAAAGGCTAATGAAACTAAATAAGAAGGCAGATAAAAAGACTTGAACAAAAGTGGAGAACTACAAAACTTGCTTTTTCTTCACTCCGAGTCTTTCATTGGTAAATTTTCATAATTTAATACTATCTTAGTTAATTTAAGGAAGTAAGAATAAAATTACTGTTGATATGTTAATGATTTCATAAGATTTATTGGTGAAATTTTTCTCATATTCATTAAGAAAAACAAAAAATTAAATAATTATACTGAGCACATATTTAATAAAATACATGTTTAATATCAATATGCAATAAACTTCCCATTCAACACTGTAAACCGCGTATTTTGTTGTATATATAAATACAATTGCATGTTTATTAGTATGTAGACACCTGGCCCAACGCGGGGGTCAGTGGCTTCGGCCCTGGATTCTTTTAGTTAATAGCGTCCGATCCCAGGGGGCCATCCCCCAGGCAACACCTGCCCCCTCGATTTAACAGGGGCAGGGCTGGGTTTATTGCCGCAGTGCCTGAGGGCCCACTCTTGAGGGGGAATGCCGAGGGATCGACGCAATTTTTCATTGCCCTCCATGGCTTCGGCTCGTGGTGTGGTCCCACGTTATAGGGCTTTGTGGCCTGACCGTACATGTGGGTAAGCGGTAAATACAGTAAGATTATGGTCAAGCAGTATAATATATGTAAAACAATTTATTAATAAATTGAGGTTAAATATAAATAAAATCATGGAAATATGATGTAAATAATCTAAGTGAATTGTGACTCGTTAGTAATAAGTTTCGGTTACAGACAGAAAAACACCAATCTCCATTTAATAAGATGTAAAAATATAGCAATTATACTGTTTATCATATTAAACTATATATAAAACAGCTCTCAAGTAAAAATATATTAACGTTTTAAATTATAAACGTTTCATTCATGTTATTTCTGTCTTGGTAAATACAGCTCAATCTCGATACTCTTTTGGTCAGTTTGTATTTGGAGCATTTAAACACAAAAAACAAAGACATTTGGTTCCGGCCACATCAGTGTATAAGAACATTAAATATTCTTTTTTCATGTTCATAATATCTAAGAGAGGGTCGTGGTGGTACAGCCGGAGGAAAATTAGTATTATTTGTATTATTCGGACTATTGTCCTCATCTTCAATTGGACACATAGCCTAGTGGAGTAAAAGGAGTTAGGTTAAGACAGTTCTAAGCGACAATTATCTCTGGGCTGCAGGTTTCAATCCTGGTCAGGGGCAACAGTAACATAAATAATAATTAACAGCAACTTAACACCTGTACCCCAGCTATGGTTAGCAGAATGAGAACAGGATAACCCCGTGGACTAATAAAGGGTTAGGTTCAAATTTCCGTGATGGCTCCCGATTACGACAAGAAGGTTCCCGAGTTCGAAAAAGAAGGTTCCCGAGTCTGAGAAGGTTCCCGAGTCCGACAAGAATTATCTGAAAAAGGCCGGAGGGCATATTGGCTGAAACGTTGTACAGAATAACAATGAAGATGAGGCAATAGTCCGAATAATACAAATAATACTAAATTATCCAAGTCTCATCTCAAAGATTCAGAGAAATGTAGCCGGATGAAAGTTCAAGATTTCGTGGGTCTCACTGTTGTGGTGCCGTTATAAATTGTGCGACAATACAGGAGCCAAAATCTTTATGTAATTGCTGTCAGTGGAATCAAACGGGTCGTCTTAATATGACTTTCCCACAGCTCGATGTGGTGACATGTTGGGTTGCTACTGAAAAAAAAGGGAAAGTCAGAATTAAGAAAAAGGTAATGCCAGCTGTTGTGATTCGACAGCGGAAACCATTTCCAGAGGAGGATGGTGTTTTCAATATTATTTGAAGACAATGCCGGTGTTATTGTCAACAACAAAGTTAAAATGAAGGATCACCGATCACAGGATCTATAGCAAAACACATGAATATGCCCGAGATTTTTCAATCTACGTTTTCTTTACTAAAAACTCATCAATTCAGAAGAGAAAAACTAAATGAAAATTTTGTTTACTAAACGTAAAAAAAAATTATTTAAAAAAGATTCCCTAAAATGATCCTGAATTCTACATAATATTCTCTCCCTATAATAGATCCATTTTTGGTAATAATTAATTTGCATTGTGATAGCTTCAAAATAACCTCGAACCATATATAACACAATGCTTACAAGCAAATATAAATACTCTCTCTTTATATATATATATTATATATATATATATATATATATATATATATATATATATATATATTACATGAATCATAAGTCTTCAAACCCAATATATAAGACCCACCCACTCCCAAAACTAACACCTTGCTAACACTACTTACCACCCTCCCCATCATTCCAGACCTCCTGATTCACCAGCTGAAAATGTTACACATTGAAGTAAGACTCAATCCATATTCTGAAGAAGGTCTAACAGACCGAAACGTTACAACTCGACATCACTACTACAATAACATATATTTTCTACACATCCGTGTTTGTCTACATTTTTCCACATTAGCTGTGGATTAATTTCGTCTTATTTCTCCATATATAGTATTATATATATATTATATATATATTAAATATATGGGGTAAATATGGAAATAAGATCGCGAATAATTAATAAATCTGAAAAACAAGTGTTCAAAAACAGATGAATTTATTTATGACGCTTAAAACGTTTGGTTCTTTTAAACCCTTCATCAGGATGTATTATGGGGTGAAGACATTGATGGATGTTTTATAGATGACAGGAGATAAAATTTATTTTATAAAGATTTTTTTATATCCTGTCATCTATAAAACATCCTCAATTTCTTCACCCATATACATCCGAGAAGGTTTAAAGAAACGAAACGTTTAAATAAATTCATCTTATTTTTTGAACACTTGTTTTTTCAAATTTATTAATATAATATATAATATATATATATATATATATTATATATATAATATATTAATAAGTCATCCACTCAGACACGTGTTTTCGGCCGTTTCACGCCTCTTCAGTGTGGCTAGACACACAACTACCTATCGGCTAGGATCGAACTCCGACGGACTGTTTGCGAGCCTGATATCTCATCCCCTGTCGGCCATCGACAGCTGCTGTAGGGGTCTGTGGTTTAAACGTATTAAATATACATAGGTTGTTTATATATTTTACGATCACAGAGAGATCTAGTTTGCGGGCAAAGATCATGCTTATTATACTTAGTAGTGAAAGTTAAGTTAATACCTTAGGAGAGTCATACCAAATTATGGGAAGCATATATTGGTCAAGTGGTATCGGTTGTCATTAACCGGAAATCGCTGCTATAAACTAGAAACAATGGAATTAAGGGGATGGTAACAGCACGTAGATCAAATATTTGAAAATTTTCTGTCCCCTCTTGCCACACGTCAAGTGTTCTTTCTCCTCCTCCTCTTACCCCCTCACAATAAACGCTTTCGATTTTCTTTAGCCAATCCATCCAGCTTCACCACAGGCAGTTCAGCATACAGCTTGACCATGAAAAAAAAGGGGACGATAATCTGTTAAACAATTTAGATTCAGCTTTTCGACATCGAACTCGTCGGTTGTGAAATACCATATCGCTTGGAGCGGTAAGCCAAGAACTTCATAGCAGTTCGTGTAGGAACTGTTAGCATTAAATATAACCATTTTGTCTCACTTTCCTAATCTACTTATATCTATTATCTATCTATCTATCTGAACACAAACACAGACAACACACACACAACACACACACCACACACACACACATAATTACAAACATCAGTACAGTACATATATTTATATTATATATATACCTATTTATTTAATCTATCTCATAATATCAAAAGTGTTTCTATCTTATCTATCTTTCAATAGATTTTCGTTCTTTTTCTAAGTAATATTCATATCTATTTAATCCATACACACACAATCATATATAGGCATATAATATATATATCTATAATATATATATTATATAACTATTATATTATAATGTACTCATCCAAGAGTTTGTTTTCTTTCATTTATCTATCCAAGAGATATTCCTATCTATACTATCTATCTATTCTGATCTATCTACACAACACCCACACGCCACCTCATATTTATATAAAGATATATATAATATTATATATATATATATTATAGTAGTATTATTATATTATATATATAAAGTATATTATTAACATATACTTCTATGCTATCCAAGAGTTTGTTTTTTTCCTTTTTCATTTCTTTCTTTCTTCTTTACCTCCATCTATCGCAAGGAGTTTTTTTTCTCACCTTTCTATCAATCTATCCTCTATCTATCTAGTCTTCTTCTTCTTGTCTCGTTTTTTGTTCTTTCTTTTTTCTTGTTTCTTTTCTTTCTATCTATCTACTTATCTACTATTTTCTATCCTAGACTTTTTTTATCTGCCCTATGTATCTATCTTGCAAAATAGGCTTGTGTTATCACTAGTCCGCGGATCAAACATTTTTTCAGTCCTCTTCAACTAACCGAAGATCTTTACCAACTGAGCAGTAGCCCATTAAAACAAACTTTTTTTTTGTTATTATCTCCTACAATTCAGTTACGTTTCTGATGAGAATAAGAGAAGACTTTGGCGAGAACGCACGCGTTGAATGAAGACGCTTCTGTTTTTCAAATGGGTACGATTTTGTGTAACATATTATTTTTGTCTCTCGATAAAATCATAGATGTTTACGCATTCCACTGCATAGCTTTACGCTCTCAGGCTATGGCAGAAATTGATTCGCAGTTTACTGAGGCAGAGAGAGGGGGGAGAGAGAGAGGGGGGAGAGAGAGAGGGTGAAGAGAGGAACACACAGAGAGAAGAGAGAGAGAGAAGAGAGAGAGAGGGAGAAGAGAAGAAGAGAGAGATAGGATTGTGAGAAAGAGAGAGTGAGAGAGCGAGGTAGAAGAGAGAGAGAGAGAAGAGAGAGAGAGAGAGAAAGAAAGAAACAGTAGAGATAGAGAGTGAGAATATATGGAAGAGAAAGAGAGAATAAGAGAGAGAAGAGAGAGAAGAGAGGGAGATGAGAGAGGAGAAAGAAACTGAGAGATAGAGAGGTGAAATCTGTGATAGAGAAAGAGAGAATAAGAGAGAGAGAGAGAGAGAGAGGGGGGGAGAGAGAAGAAGAGAGGTAGAAGAGTGGAGATAAATATAGAGAACAACGAGAGAGTGATGTGTGTCTGTGAGAGAGAGAGAGAAGGAGAGAGGAGAGAGTGAGAGAGGAAAGAAAGAAACAGAGTTTAGTGAGTGAGGGAGAGAAGTGAGCAGAGTGGAAAATGAGGAGTGAGAGAGAGAGGAGGTACAGAGAGAGATAGAGAGTGAAGATATAGTGAGAGCAGGAAGAGAGAGGGAAGAGAGGAAAAAGAAAGAGAGGAAAGAGAGAGAGAGTATAGAGTGAAGATAGAGGTGATAGAGAACAGAGAGTGAGTGAGAGCGGAGAAGTGGGAGAGAGGAGGGAAAGAGAAAGAATACACGAATGAGCTTGGTTCGAGAGGAAGAGAGAGAGAAGAGTGTGTGTGAGAGAGAGAGAGAGAAGGGAAAAGAAAGAAACATCAGAATGAGTTGGTGAAGAGAGAGAGAGAGAGAAAGTGTGTGTGAGAGAGAGAGAGAAGAGAGAGAGAGAGACGAGAGAGAGAGAGAGAGAGAGCATATCAGATGAAGTAAAAAAAAAAGAGTAATGGATTTTGAAAAACAAAAATAGTCACCGCATAGTTTTTGATAAAATAATATAAAAATGATTTCGTAGTATATATCCGTCAATATCTACATCTGTATGACGACACAGTAAAGAGACACAAACCATATCATTGACATCATAATGTATATCAAAGTATGTGTATGTGTAGGTGCACGCACGTGTATGTGTGTTGTGTGTGTGGTGTGTGTGTGAGAGAGAGAAGAAATATATTTATTTACCTTTTTTATATGTATTTTTATATTATATATGCATTATACATAGATACATGTATGTATGTATATACATATATTATGTATATTAATTCTATTATAGTGTACAATAATTTAAGGTGCGATTGTTACCACCATTGTTTCAAAAGCACAATGTTGCCATTTTCGTCGCGAGACAACGCGGTACTGTTTAAGAAATTCACGGAAGCCAATTCATTTATATGAATAAATATCAACACTGTACCCGGGAAAACGGTATTTTTAAATTCTCCAATAATAGAAAAACAAAACTACACTAATATATATATAATATATATATATATATATATATATATATATATTATTATATATATTATTATAGTGTAGAAGGTAATCATACGTGTGTTTACATGTATATGCATATACACATACAGTCTCGTTTAACAATCTCCGAACCCAAGCCAGGAGACAGCTGCTAAAAAATTGTATAACTAATAGCTGATGAGAGTGAAAGACACTCAAACACGTGTCGTATAGTTTTACTCACCCTAGTGGTTTATCGATGAGTACACCTGCTAACGAAATTTCGGTTGAGCAATTTATTTAGGTACGGTATTATGAGTATTGCAAATTCACGTGCGTCTCCAACTATTGCGGCGCTCAGCCAAATCCTCACTGTTGGTTTGACAAAGTTTGAGGAACTCTAGGTGAAGGTCCATTCTCCTCTTAAGAATAGTAGCGATTAATAGCCTGCATACTTAGCCGACCTGACTGTGGATGTGGTGGGTGAGGTTGCGAGCCGGTAAAGTTCGTTCGGCGGGTCTCGAACCCAGCCAGAGGCCAGCAGCTAAAAAATCGTATAACTCTACTGAGAGCAGGTGAAACCTCGAAACAACGTGTCTATAGTTTACCCTATATATAAATATATATAATATATTATATATATCTGTGTGTGTGTCTGTGTGGTGTGTACACGCACATACATATATCTGTGGGTCTGTCTATACACACGCACAACCACAACGTACACTTACACACGCACTCACAGTATGTGCACGTACATATATATGTGTTGTGTGTGTGTGTGGGGGGGTTATGCCGTGTAGTTTTTCTACATAGTTATTTATTAATTCGGTAGGATATATATGCTTGTTATATATTATAATATATATATCAATTATATATATATATATAATAATATATATAATATATAGCCAGAAGTCCAGCTTTACTCTTTAAAGTCCCGCCGCATAAAATGACATGCGGGACCTCTGGATTCGGTTTTGTGAATACACGAGAGATTGGTGCACCATAAGACCGTATATGGCTTAGAAGACTATATATATATATATAGTTGTACTTGTGTGTGTGTGTGTGTGTGCGAGTGTGTGTGTGTGTGTGTGTGTATATATATTATATATATATAGTATATATTTATTATATTATATATATATAATATACACACAACACCACACACACACATATATATATATATCATAAATATATATATATATATAAGATGTTGTGATGATTGGGCTACAGCTTAGAACTGAAAGTAATGTGAAGAAAAGTGTTTATAAATGAAATCTTGTTTTTACATCGAATTATTTTTCCAGCTCTTAAGATACGTATATTGCCATCTTTGATGTTGAGCCACGTAAACGAAAAACATCAAGTATGTTGTTTTTAATTCTAAAAATATCAAATATTGATATCAATATATATTATTATATATATATATATATAATATGGGTGTATGTTGAGGGGTTTCTCCACTTCGTGCATATGGAAGCACATTTCTTTAGATGGAAATCACTAGATATCCCCATAGATATTCACATATATAAACATATTAGTGTAAATCATCTGAATACATAGTAAATACAGTGTATATTTACATCTACATACGTACACATACGCACACTCATATGCACACATATACGTTTGGATAAGTGATTACCCAAAATATACAAGGATTTTGAAATGCACTCTTATTAAATGGAGCTAATTTCAAATATAAAATGTTAAAATAGTCACAATGTCAAATATTGCCCGTGGCGCAGAGTTTCACGCACAATGGACTGCACAATTTCCAGTCTGTATCTGGTGATTATATAACTGTTTATACGTGAAATATACATTGCAATTATTCGAGTATTTTTCATGTAGTGCATGTATTAAAAATATATATATCTATATCTATATATATATAATATATATAGATATAGATATATAGATATATATATATATAGCAATAGCATAATCTTTACAGATCACTGCCGTCTCTCGCAATTCTATAACACCACCATCAGAACCTTTCCTCTCATGAGCCCTTAAATGACTCATGAAACCCGCTGCAGATCCACAAAGTTTGATGCAAATATGACATAGGAAGGACGTCCTTCTCGTTCAGATGG
>CM042164.1:60847987-60857987 GCA_023376005.1 Doryteuthis pealeii
TCTGTTTTTTCTGGGTCACCCTAATTTTGATACCTTTGTGTAAGTTCAGCCCCTTATATATCAAAATATTTCAACAATTTCACACTACCCAGAGCTTCAAAATTGGAACTTCACCATTAGATGCAGTTTAACATCATACCCAGGACACATTGGGGTATTCCAGAATATTTTTTATGCATGATTGAAAAAAAGTATTCATCTAAATTATCTAGCTTAGTTCATTGGGGATATCTTATGAAGACAGAATTTTCAACTATTAGATAAACATTGCTTGCATCTTATCTGTTATTAGTTTATTTACTGCTAAAATTTGGTAGCTGAAAAGTTCATGACATGCAACACTCCACTTTGGCCTTTACTTAGTGTTATATCGCGAGGTGGAAAGATGCACAGAAGAATGGTGTGCTTAACACTTAAGCACCAGCATTCAGTGCTGAACGGATACATACAAACACAGAACAAATAAGTAAAAACAATTAACAAGACACAACTCACACTAAAAGAGGAGGGTCAGTTCGGTATAGCCAACGCAACAAAGTCAATCTGAATATTATTCAGCTAGTTAATCTACTTTAATTGTAGGTTATTTTATGGCTATGAGCCAGTCCATCTGGTAGTGTGCCGTAGGGGTGTTACCTACTCTACAACATATACTAACCTTCACCGGTGGTGAGGTTCCAGTTCTATAGCTTAGGGGAATATGCAGCACTCCTTAATTACGATTATGCCCTGGCAGTACTTGTTAGAGTCCTATGTATGAGTCAAATACATTTTTGAAATTATTCGTATTCTATATGAGCGTTTGCAAAAAAATACATAAAAATGTAAATATGAAAATACAATGAACGTGATTCCCTAACCTTTAGGCATAAAATAACCCCAGTCGATTTGTCTTGCGATTAAATCATATACAATATACAATACTTAGGCTATGGGTAAATTAGAAAAAAATTATTATTTTGTTTTTGTTTTGTTTTGTTTTACGGCATATCAACCTCAGTGGGTCATTTAATGCCGATAAAGTTTTGAAATAAATCAATTCTTAAATGGATAATACAATTTTTTATAAATAAATTTTTCTATTTAACCCATAGATGGGACCCTAACAGGTACTACCACTCCGGGTCAGAGTGGACCAGGGAGTAATGGTGATGAAGGGGTGCTCCACATTCCCCAAACCTCCAAAACTGGAACCTCACCATCAGATAGAGTTTAACGTCATTCCCAGGACATGTAGACCCGCAGCCACCGCCTTCTAGCACCCATATGATAAAAAGGGGTTGGGGCTTGCCATAAGGGCAATAGGGTTGGGAAAATAATTATTTTAAAATGTGTTTAAGAAAATATGTTTAAAAAGAAAAAAAATTAAGTAGCCAGCAAGAATGAATTAAACAAAACGTTTTCGGCATAAAATAAGCCAAGAAGGGTTGAAATGCCGTAAAATCCAACCAACCAACTAACATTCTTATTTCATTCTATTTGTATTTCAAACGAAATTATTCATCTCGCTTGACTAATGGCGACCACGAGCCAACCACCGCCTTTCCGGTGGTTCACACCATTCATAGAATCACATGACCTAACGGCCTGGCAACATCCTACGCATTTTCCCGCGATTTCTGCTGACGTCTTCAGTGCATATTCCAAAACCTCGCCATTCTTCAACATCCATACTAAAACTCTTCCCTCGCCGGAACCCCGCCACGTAAAATTCGACCGTGCTAATTGAGAAGATACGGACGGAGGGAATGTCGATGGTCGAACTCAAAAGGAGACGGAAGAAAAATGGAAGGCGAAACTGGAAACGAGGCTGGCGAGCTTGAGTGCCGAGGCTGAAGAATAACACATCACTCGCAGTTTACGCGGGAAGCGAGAGAGGGCAAAATGGCGATCAATACACACGGAGGTGCGACAACTCCCATCATTTCTCTTCTCAGCCCTGCTGTCTTTATCTACCTATTTACTTTCAATCGAGATTTTCACCTGCACCTACTCTCTCTCTCTCTCTCTCTCTCTCTCTCTCTCTCTCTCTCTCTCATCTGCTAATCTCTATTTTTCTCTCTCTTTTCTCTTTCCTTCTACTCTCCGATTTCTGTCTGTCTGTCCGTCTATTTCGTTTACTTACCTATATTTCTTTCTCTCTCTCTCATTCCTTTACTTATCTTGTCTGTGTCTGTCTGTCTGTCTGTCTGTCTGTCTCTCTCTCTCTCTCTCTCTCTCTCTCTCTCTCTCTTTCATTTTACACGCCTCTATTTCTCGCCTTCATTTATTTACTATCTTTCTTTTTCATGTACTCATCTTTATGTCTTCTTCTTTTTCTTCTTCTTCTTCTTCACCCCTCTCTCTTTCTCACTCTGTCTTCCTTCTCTGTCTCTTTCATATGCTGTTCTCTTTCTCACTGATAATATGCACACAAATACCTTTTTCTTCACCTTCTTCTTCTTACTACTGCTAGTTCTTTCCTTCTTTCTTTCTTTCTTTCTTTCTTTCTTTCTTCTTCTTACTATTGCTAGTTCTTTCTTTCTTTCTTCTTCTTCTTCTTCTTCTTCTTCTTACTATGTCTAGGTCTTTCTTTCTTTCTTCTTCTTCCTCCTCTTCTTCTTCTTCTTACTATTGCTAGTTCTTCTTCTTCTTCTTCTTCTTCTTCTTCTTCTTCTTCTTCTTCTTCTTCTGTTAACTTTCTTCCTTTTTTATCTCTTTCTCTCTATTAACCAGCTATTTCCTCCCCTCTGTCTCTGTCTCTCTAACTCTGTCTCTGTCCTTCTTCTTCTTCTTCTTCTTCTTCTTACTATTGCTAGTTCTTTCTTTCTTTCTTTCTTCTTCTTCTTCTTCTTCTTACTATTGCTAGTCTTTCTTTCTTTTTCTTCTTCTTCTTCTTCTTCTTCGCCATCCCCTCTCTTTCTCACACTGTTCCTCCCCTCTGTCTCTTTCATATTCTCATCTCTTTCTCACTGTTAAACACACACACACACTCACACACACACACTCGCCGATGGTATCTGGGTATTCCTAGACCACTTAAAATCTCTGATTGTTGGAGTTTCTCAGAGAGAGAGAGAGAGAGAGAGAGAAAGAGAGAGAGAGAAAGAGAGAGAGGGAGAACTGTATACAATCTGTCGACTGCAATAACACTATAATCTCTTCTTACACGTCTTATCCTTTCGTTTATGTCTTTCCCGCCACTTTCTTCCTGAATATTAAGTTGTGTTTTTTTTTATTCTACCGCGACTATTCCATTTTTATGTTTTCTTATCAGCATTAGATTATAGATTTCATGCGATTCTTAGCGATCTATCTATCTATCTACCTATCCATCTCAATTTCTTCATATCTATCAACCTATCTATCCATCTCAATTTCTTCATATCTATCTATTTATCTATCTCAATTTCTTCATAACAATCTATCTATCTATCTATCTATCTATCTCAATTTGCTTATATCTATCTATATATCTATGAAGTAGTCAAACAGTGTGTTTGAAAATGGCGAATGCCGACAATTTGTGGGAGATTATATGCTTAATCAAAGTCATACCTAATTTTGTTAATTAATTAATTATAACTAAATGAATTAGGCGTGCATGTACATACAGAAATGACTATTTCTCGATTTGTTTACGCTTTACATTTAAACCGATATGCACGCCTAATTCATTTAGTTATAATTAATTAATTAACAAAATTAGGTATGACTTTAATTAAGCACATAATCTCCCACATATCTATCTATCTATCTATCTATCTATCTCAATTTGTTCATATCTATCTATCTATCTCATTTTTTTATAGCTATCTCTCTCAATTTGTTCATATCTATCTATCTATCTATCTACCTATCTCAATTTGTTCCTATCTATCAATCTATCTATCTATCTGTCTGTCTGTCTGTTTGTTTGTTTCTCAACCATATGTACTGATATTACAATTTCCTTCTATCTATCTATATCTCTGTTGGTCAATCTCACTTTGTTCATATCTCTATCTATCTATCGATCTATCTATCTATCTAGCCAAGCTTCTTCATATCATACTGTTTATATCTATACATATTTACCAACCACTCCGCACGAGTAGGATTGAACGCAAGGTAAATTTCTTAAGTGGAGTTTATCAAGTTTTAATTCAGAGTTTTCCTTCTCCTAGACTGGTTGCCTAACTAAGGATAAAGAGTCAAGTCTGCCTTACTATTTACCCATAACTGGAGAGAGAATAGTCGGATACATACCATTCCCAAGGGCATTAGCGCTATATGAAATGCAGTTGGCCTTATCCAGGATTTGAACTCGTCTCGCCATGTCCATTTTTTACGACGAAATCCATTACACCACGTTCAGCCTTATATCTATCTATCTATCTATCTATCTATCTATCTATATATATATATATATATATATATATATATATATATATATATATATATATATATATATATATATATATATATATATATATATATATACTGTGGGGGATATTAATTGTAACTTCACCGTTTGGCATTAGCCGTTACCCGTCTGTTTACAGATTTGAGTTCTCTGGTGATTGTAAAAACATACCACCGTAAAGTATGTAGCAATTAATTGTTCAACCTAGACTGACGGCCGCTGATATCCGCAAGGGTATATATATATATATATATATATATATATATATATATATATTAAGAAATTTGAAAAAAAAAGTGTTCTGAAAATAGGATGAATTTATTTATCGATGTTTAAACATTTCGGTTTCTTTAAACCTTCATCAGGATGTATCTTGGGGTGAAGAAATAGATGGATGTTTTATAGATGACAGGAATTTTCGGAACAGTTGTTTTTTCAAATTTCTTAATATTGTCGGATTTATTTTCCATATTTACTCCCATATATATATATATAATATATATATATATATATATATATATTTGTTTATGTATCTCCATCAGTTCACATTTCTCTCTCTCTCTCTCTCTCTCTCTCTCTCTCTCTCTCTCTCTCTCTCAATTGATATATCTATCTATCTATCTATCTATATATATATATATATATATATATATATATATATATATATATATATACCTCTCAGTTTATCTCAGTGTGTTTATTATGCTCATAAACACACACTCGCATGTATACCACACGCACACACACTCGCGCGCACACACACACACACACACACACGCACACACACACACACACATATATATATATATATATATATATATATATATATATATATATATATATATAGAGAGAGAGAGAGAGAGAGAGAGAGAGAGAGAGAGAGAGAGACTGACAGATAGATACTGTGTGAATGTATCTATAAGTACTAGTTTATATATACAGTGGGGAAAATAAGTATTACATTCCCTGCTGATTTTCTGACAAAATAGGAACGGCCTATAATTTTCAGCGTAGGGTCTTCTTGAGAGATAGAATATTTTTAAAATCTAGAAAATCACATCATATTAATTTTTGAACATTTATTTGTATTTTATTGAAATAAGTATTTCACCCCATAGAAAAATATAACTGAGTACTTGGTAAAGAAACCCTTGTTGACAAGCAACCAGATGTTTCCTGTAGTTGGTTACCAAGTTTTTACAGATCACATTGGCCCACTCCTCTTTGCAGATACTCTACAAATCCTTAAGGTTTATAGGTTGTCGTTCGTTAACTCGAAACTTCAGCTCCCTCCACAGATTCTCTAGAGGATTATGGTCCGCAGACTGACTAGTCCACTCCATTACCTTAATGTGCTTCTTCTTGAGCCATTCCTTTGTTGCCTTAGCCGTATGCTTTGGGTCATTGTCATCCTGGAACACCCATTGACAACCCATCTTCAGTATCCTGGCTGAGGCAAGGCAGTTTTCACTCAAGATTTCCCCATACTTGGCCCCATCCATATTTCCCTCAACCCGGTGTAGTCGGCCTGTCCCATTAGCAGAGAAACAAACCCAAAGCATAATGTTTCCACCCACCCACCCCCACAGAGGGGGAGGGGGTAAAATTATTTTGTAAAATACGCATGACAACAAAAAATTGGCAAATCCTAGATTATCTCGATCGTATTGCTCTTCTGGCAAACTACCATCCCTTTTTATCATAGATGTGCTAAAAGGCGGTTGCTGAGGGGCTTAGTGCTTTGGGTATGACGTTAAACTTGCTATAGTGGTGAGGTTCCCATTCTGGAGCTTTTGGAGGTATGAGTTACTGTTGCAGCTTGCTTATCTTATTATAATGTAGATTGTGGGTTCGTCTGTCTGTAACCGAAACTATGTTACTATACAAGTCACAATTCCCTTTAGTTATTTACATCACATTCTCTATGATTTTATTTTTATTTAAACCTCAATTATTAATAAAATTGTTTTACATCATTAAGACTGTTGACCACATCCACATACTAATAACATGCAATTGTATTGATATATACAGCAAAATAGTGGATTACAGGCTAATTTGCATATTGATCGTAAAAAAATTTGATTTTAATAAATATATGCTAGGTATTATTGATTTCTAAATGTTAGGTTTTATCTTATTGAATATGAGCAAAAATCTTGGGGATAAATCTTAAAAGAAATCCATTAACAAGAAGAAATAACTGTAATATTATTCTTTACTTCCTATTTTAACTAAATAGTTAAATTAGGAATATTTACCAATGAAAGACGGGAGTAATGGAAAATGATGGAAGAGTTAGTTTCAAAGTTGTTCTATTTTTCAATCATACCCCCTCTGTTCCAAATCTTTTTATCTGCATTCTTATTCAGTTTCATTAGCCTTTCTAATTTAATATGATATTTTATTATGTTAAAACTTAAATACTTGCACCCGGAGGGTGCATATATGTGCTAGTCGAAATAAAGAAAACAACAAGTAGTCCAGCTGACGTTAACTGCGAGAAGTAATCACTTCCGCCTTTTTATTATTAAAACTCCAAAGATGGCCGAAACGGTGCTTCCGTTTCTTATCAAAACAATGGCCGAAACGGTGCTTCCGTTTCTTATTAACCAATATACCACAGTTACCCACTGGATTGCCATTACTCCCTGGTATACTTTGACCCGGTATGATAGTACCTTTTAGAGTCCCATCTATGTGGTAAATAGATAAAATGATAGAAAATGTATTCGTTTAATTCGTTCTCTTTTTACTTTTACATTATTAAAATGTAACAACGCTGAGATATAATTGTCCGTATTACAATTTTTATTTTTTCTTGGGGGGGGTATCATTAGTGTTTTTTTGGGGGGGGTCTAAAATTCTTTTGTACATACGACAAATTTAAATTCAGTTCTTAATTCTCTGCTGGAGAATTTATCAGATTAATTTTTTTTAACCCCCCAAAGTAACAAAGAAGCTCATAAATAAACATTACCTTATTTGTAGGTGGAATATTTCGCGTATTAATTTAATGTTTATTTCATGAATAGTTTCTTTCAAAAATTTTTTGAGTCATACTGATTAAAATGGATATATCTTATTTTAAAATGAAAGTATTAATTGTTAAAAAGTTGATTTATCGTTAAATGTTTTCGTTTAATTTGTTATTTAATTGACTGTAAAAAATAATTCGAGGATAAAAACGCATACAAATTACATATTTAGAAGGATTATTTCATTTTCTTTCTAACCAAATACATATTTTTTAAAGATTAGTCCAGTAATACACGAGAAATACCGATTTAAACATATTAATCAGCGATTTGTTTACTAAAATTAGTTAGTTATGCTTACATTAGGCAGCAGCCAAGCAAATATTTTTAATTTCATCAGGAGCAGCGCCATGCTAACAGTTCGACAAATCGATTGATTTTGGTTTAATTAATTGATTATATCACTTGATCAGTAAAAATCAATAACCAAATTTGGTGTGTTTCTTAGTTAGAAGGATATCAACTGAATAAAGACAACCAGATAAATATTATAATATATATGACAACCAGATAGATATTATAATATATATGATAAATATTATAATACATATGATAATAATAATAATAACAATAATAGTATATAACATTATACATATGCTCACTTATAATTTTAACAAATCTTACCCTTACAAAAAATAAAAAAAAAAAATAAAAAATCACACCAACATACCAACAACACACATATAACTTAACGACAAATCCAGTTCCTATCACATATAAACAAAAAACAATTAAACAGACACGCATACACATATTTAGTTAACCAATCCCCACAATCTGACACCTGTGGTACCACCATCCACCATTTTGGCACTCCCCATTCCAGAGAGAAGAAGAATCCACTAACCACCCCCAACCACACCTCCCCCTACTGACGACCTTCCGTTTTCGGCATTTTGAGAATTTCCATCATTGGAGTAAGAACTATATCCAAGTCCTGAAGATGGTCTAATAAGAGACCGAAACGTTGCACCGTCGACAATAAACATCAAGTTTCCATAACATCCCGTGTTTGTCTACTTTTCTCCATATATATATATATATTATATATATATATATATAGAGAGAGAGAGAGAGAGAAGGGAGATTCTATTTATACGAGTAATAATCTGTCGATCGGACTATAGATTGAATATCGATTTCGGAGTTGTTCTTTTTTAAGAAATTCCCCTGTCGGTCCTTTTTTTTATGTTCCATTTCACTTCCCTCTACTTTCACTTTTGCTTTCAATTTAGATGCTTAGCCTTTTTTTTTTTTTTCAATCGCTTACTTCCTTTTTTTTTTTTTTTCTTGATTTTCTTTTAATCATCACTCTCCCTTTTTACTCTCCCTTTCCTTTTAATCATTACTCTCCCTTTTCCTGTTAATATTAGATTGCCTACTACACCGCGGCTGTAGCTTAGCAACACCATATTTCTCAGTCATGTGTATCAATATATATGGGGCGGTTTAGCTCAGTCGGTAGAGCATCTGCCTTGATATTACAAGGTTGTGAGTTCGATACCAGTCCCCATCAACTAAGCACATGAGTGGTACAGCTTAGGTAATCTGATCTTTGCGGTAAAGGAGCGTCTGTAATCTGATGGTAGGTGTGACGCTCTACCCCAGCAAAACATTCTCTCTGACCCAGCGTAAGTGAAAAGGGGATAGACTCCATCGCTGTTACGGCTAATATCGACAAAAGGCCACTTCACAGACGTACTAAACATACACATACACATACACAGACACACACACACACACATATATATATATATATATGTGTGAGTGTGTGTGTGTGTGTGTGTGCGTGCGTTTAACAACCCCTCCGCTCGAGTATTATGTGACACAAGGTCAATTAATCAAGCGGCGTTTAACAGGTTTGAATTCAGAGTTTTCTTTCTCCTAGACAGGTTGCCTAACCAAGGTTAAAGAGCCAGTAAGCCCTACTATTTAGTCCGAGTGAGAGGAGGTAGATGCATACCTATCCAAAGAGTACTAAGTCTGAAATGCACACAGTCTTGTCCAGGATTTGAAATTGAGCAACCATGTCCATTTCCTACGACTCTCACCTTTACACCACCTATCTCCACATAAAATCGAAATAAGATAGAATCATATATATATATATATAGATATATATATATATAGATATATATAATTCTTATTCTCGCGATGTTATTGCTAACACGCTGCTTTGAAACAAATGGTAAAAATCGCAACTTAAATGTATTGTATGTACCCTTTAACAAATGATATCGAAATTAGATGGAATCAGTATATGGATAATTAGATATTAAATCACACCACCCCCTTCAATTTTTCTGAAACTTTGTACAGGTATGGACTATGGTAATGTTAGACAATGAAAAATTAAAAAATCATCAATAACTTAAAATTGATTAACGTTAAGACTTTTTCGATAGCATTACTGGATTCATCAGGCAAAAATGCTTTTATGAACAAATTTTAGGAGTAGGGAAGCTCTAGAACTCATTTTACAGACAAAAATAAATTATAAAAAGTCGTAATTTTTCGCGAACCCCGCCAAATTTGGAGAGCTAAAAATTGACATAACTCCGCCAATTTTTGGAATTGG
>CM042164.1:60862779-60902779 GCA_023376005.1 Doryteuthis pealeii
AAACTTAATGACATCAGTAAAGAGCCGCCATTTGCCATCCCTTTTCTTCGAAGACCAGGAGGCAGTAAAACGGAGGAGTTGGTGAAATTTGCTTGAAAGAATTTCCGCCTTATCCTATCAGAGAGATCAGATTTCAATATGATCGATTAATCTGACAATAGCAGTCCATTCCTCCTACTACTTAAATAAAAATAATTAGGCCTATATAGTACCGCAGCGATTCCAGGGAAAGGCTGTGGCTTTAATGGATGTTTTTGGTTGGCTGGGTGGTCTTGCTTTACAAACCCTTTGTTGAGTTATACCGAATCATTTTAAACAAGTATTTATAGGTTAAGTAACTATGGCTATTTAGTAATTTAATAAGTAAGAAGCAATTATAACTTTAAGTAACTATTAAATACGAGGGTCATTCATGAATAAGGAAACTTTTTTTTTACTGAGCTGCTTAGCTGTTTTGTTTGGTTGGATTTACGGCATATCAACCTTTTATTGTTTATTTTATGCCGTAGACATTGTTGATTAATTCTTTATGGGTATTCAAAAACGTTTCAAAACTCATTTTAAACATTCTTAATTCATTTTTTCTATTTAACCCATAGAGGACCCTAAACAGTTACTCCATTCCGGCGTCAAATGGACTAGGAGTAATTGACTATGATGGGACTAACCACACTCCCAGAATCCAGAATTGGATCTTACCTTTAAATTCAGTTTAACGTTCATACCCAGGACACTAAACCCTCAGCTACCGCCCTTCAAGCACATACATGATAAAAGGCGTTTGGGTTGCCATAAACGAGCAATAGGATTGTGCAATTCATATAGGTGCTAGCGGATTTCAGGCGTTGACCAACCTATCTGATCCCTACAGCAACAACCAAAACAGGGTTTGTTGTTGTTGTTTTATTTTTATTTCCCCTTTTCTTTTCTCTAATTTATGTTCTCTTTTTCCTGTTGTTGTTTTCAATTTATATCAGGGCATTTGCCTCTCATCCCACTTATGAGAGCGTGACACAAGACATTTTATGTGACCCGACCACAAGTCGAAGCTCATGGGTTGGTAGCACAAAAAATGCAGTCGGCACTTCCCTTCAAGGCAGGCGTTTAGGCACTGGGCAATAAAACCCAGCCCTGTTCCTTTATATCAAGGGGCAGGTATTTCTTGGGCGGGGGGTATAGCCCCCTGGGAATCAACCGCTGTTAATTTTACTTAGCCGCTCCAGAGGCCGAAGCAGTCTGGTTCAGGCCTGGAGGGCCTTTGCCGTCTAAGCAAATCAATTTATGTCATTTCTATCATGGTAATATTGTTTGAAGCGCGTGTGGTGTTAATTGTGTGTTGGATTGAACAAGACGTGTTGCATGATTTGAAAAAAATGGACGGATAATATATTTACCAACCCCTTCCGCACGGCAGGATGTGATAAGATAATCTCTTCGCCTATCAACTTAGGCCTTTACTGACCAGGAAGAAATTTCCTGACGCGTGGTGGCCATGACCGTGAATAAAGCCTAAATCTAAAAACTACCTGTCTTGTTCTTCCTTTTCTTTCTGAATCCTTTTTTCGGTGCGACGGCCAAATAAGATGGGTTAAAGTAAAACCCCGAGAACACGCACCCAAAAATAACCACAGATACCTTTAACCTAAAACATTAAACACTTGCCACCACCACATGCATACATACACACCAATTGCCTTTTATATATTATATATATATATATATATATTATATATTTACCAACCCCTCCGCATGAGCAGCAATGTGACACAAAGTCAATTTCTTAAGCGTAGTTCAACAGGTTTGAATGCAGAGTTTTCCTTCTCCTTAGACCAGTTGCCTAACCAAGGTTAAAGAGCCGGTCCTGCCCTACCATTTATCCATAGCTGAAGGGAGAGTAGGATTGATACCTTCCAAGGAGTATTAGCGCTAAGTTGAAAATCAAATTACCACATCCAGGATTTGAACTCGGGTCGACGACATTTCCCATGACTTTAACCATACACACGCGCTTCCTTGGACGGATTATAAACCTGAATGAAATTGCAATCCTGTTCTTTTTTTTATTCTCGTATTCCTTAAGTTCTTGAACGGATTGAAACATGGCTTGTTTTCGTGCAAAAGATCTTTGCATTTTAATATGACTATTCAGCTAGCTATTGTTTTTCCTTTGATTGCCTCAAAATATGGGGGGGTGCGGTATTTTTTATTATGGATAAAACGAGGGAAACAGCCATTTGTAACCGCCCATTACACCACATTTTCCTCTTGTTTTATCGTTTTTCTTATATTTTTTTTTCTTAGGTATTCATTTTTTTCTTTTTTAATTTGTTCTCTTATATTCCTTTTATTCCCTTTTTATCCCCAACTTCCTCTTGATTTTTGTTTTTGTTTTTTCTTTCAATTATTTATTTATTTATTTATTTCGTTCATTTTTTACTTATTTATTTATGGATTTTGTTTTTACTTAGCTTTTCCTTTTTTGTTTGTTTTTTATCTTTATTCTATGTTATTTTCTTCACTTTTTCTTTCTTTCCTTTCTTTCTGTATTTCTTCCCTTAAATCTCCCCAATATTTCTATCTTCCTTCTTTTTCTTTTTTTAAGTTTTTTAGTTAATTTTTCTTTCAAATTAGCCTCCTTCTCTTTATTTTGTGGGGATAAAATAAAACTAAAAATCAATTTTTTTAAAACCCAGCAAACTCCCATAAGGCCTTCACCCGGAAGCAACCCTCCACGCATGTGCGGAAAAAGGGACTGACTAACCCGACGCCCGAGAGAATATCTCGGCCTTTTCGAGTTTAGGGCCTTAAATGAGCTTTCCTTTTTCATTCCTTGAATTCCTTCCTTTTTCAGCGCACCCCAAATGAGATGGGTTAAAAACTAAAACACCAAAGAACACCACGAGAATAACCAGTTACTTTAAATCTGAAAACCACAAAACCTTTACCACCCATAATATATATATATATACATTAGAAAAATGGAAATAAATCTGGCGGATGTGAACTATAAAAACATAAAAACGCCAAATAAAAAGAGAAGGTGTATTTCGTTATTAATGAATATATAGTTTTGCCTATGTTCGAGCGTTTATATATATATATATATATATATATATTATATATTATATATATATATATATATATACTAGCAAATATATGCACCCTCGGGTGCAAATATTTAAGTTTAATACAAATAAAATATCATATTAAATTAGAAAAAGGCTAATGAATCTGAATAAGAATGTAAAAAAAAGATTTGAGAACAGAGGGGTATGATTGAAAAATAGAACAACTTTGAAACTAAACTGTTCCATCATTTTACGTTACTCCCGTCTTTCATTGCTAAATTTTCCTAATTTAACTGTTTAGTTAAAATAGGAAGTAAAGAATAATATTAGTTATTCTTCTTGTTAAGGGATTTCTTTTAAGATTTATTGAAGAGATTTGCTCATATTATTTAAGATGAAAGCCAAACAATAAGAAACAATAATATAGAGTATATTTATTAAAATCAAATTTTTAAGATCAATATGCAAATTAGCCTTCCCATTCATACTGTAAACTGCTATTTTGGTAATATAAAACAATTGGCATGTATTAGTATGTAAATATTGGTCAACAGTATAAGTAATTTTAAAACAATTTATTAATAACTGAGGTTTAATAAAAATAAAATCATGGTAAATGTGATGTAAATAACAAAGGGAATTGTGACTTGTATAGTAATATAGTTTCGGTTACAGACAGACAAACCCACAATCTCCATTATAATAAGATAAGATATATTATACATAATACAGGGTTGCTTTGAGATGGAGTAAATGGGCGCTTTGGTTACTGCCATTTTCTCGCTTATAATAATTGTTGTGATGTTAAATTCAACAGTTAAAAAGAAGTCAAGTCGAGGTAGGGAAAATGAGACAAGTGTATTTACAATAAGTACAAGAACGGCTAGCTTGCCGCTAAACGGTAACAGTACAACCCTTTTCACTCGGTTTCTCAGTATTTATAGTGAAAACCGGTTGTATATTCTCCACTTGTAGGAACGGGCCGTACAACAATAGTTTGATAAATCACTAATGGTATAATTAAGAATAACCTTTTAGCCTTAAGTACCAAAAGTACTAAACATATTATAAATATTATTTACCAAAATATTGTAAAATTAAAAGTTAAAATAAACAAATTTATACAATTTTTACAAAAATTAAAGAAAGAAGAAAATGAAAGAGGGAGTAAAATTCTGAAGAAAAGGATGACATTTCTCTGAATGTTTGAGATGAGGCTTTGAAGATTAGTATTATTAGCGTTAATCGGACTATTGTCCCCATCTTCATTGTTATTTATACAATTTTCGGCCGATATACCCTCAAAGGTTCAAAGTTTTCCGTGATGGCTCCCGAATACGATAAGAAAGTTCCCAAGTTCGAAAAGAAGGTTCCCGAGTCCGAGAAGGTTCCCGAATCCGACAAGAAATACCTGAAGAAGGCCGGAGGGTATATCAGCCGAAACGTTGTACAAATAACAATGAAGATGGGGGACAATAGTCCGATTAACACTAATAATACTAAAGGAATGACAGATAGAATTAAAAGGATATTAACATGACAGAAGTAGATGTGTAAAATCCAAAAGCAGACAACAACTGAACGTCAAAAAAATTGAAAAAAATGATAAAATATAAAACGAAAGACAGAAAAGGTTATTCAAATAAGGGCAGCCCCACAACATTCCCACTTTTCTGCAGTCAAGTATATATAAAATGTGACTTTCCCCATGTTGTAATGTTTTCCATTTTTCTTTCTGTCTTGGTGGTGTAATGTGGTGTAATAGTTAGCAAGCTAGTCTCACAGATCCATTATAACTTAATAGCGAGTTTGATCCTCACTGGATTCCCATACTTACGACCTTGTGTCACATCCAACCCGTGGCGAATGGTTGGTTAAATTGGGCGTCCATAGTTGTTCGATCCTCACTGGATTGCGAACGGGTTGGGTTAAATATCTATATGCCTTTTTTAAGATATCGGTTGCGGACATGCCGTCTTTTCCCCCAAATAAGACCTACCTGTAATAAAACTTGGATATTCCATGTCAAATCATCCAGGCCATGTCACCCAACCCCTTCAATTTTTTTCTGAAAATTTTATACAGGTGTGGACAGCTCTAGAACTTATTTTTACAGACAAAAATACATTACAAAAAGTCGCCATTTTTCGCGAACCCCACCAAATTTTGGAGAGCTAAAAATCACATAACTCCGTCAATTTTGGAATTGGAAGCTCAAATTTTGTTAGACACGTTAACATAGTCCACACCTGTACAAAATTCCAGAAAAAATGAAAATGGGTGGGTGACAATTTTTTTTCTGAATGATCTGACATGGAATCGCCCACATATCTATAGTGTGATTTTCATATAAGTCATCACCTAAAGCTAAAACCTAGTTGAGAGCGGAAAGAATTTTGGAATCCTGTAACTTGCAGAACAATAACATTCCAGAGGTGATGATCTGATATGATTTTTTAATTAATTGTCTTTAATGAGTTTTTGAATACAAGAACATGTTAATGAATTAATAATGAAAGATAGTTCTTCGTAATTTCTGTTTATTTAGAAATTTCGTAATTTTCTATTTTGTATTGTCGTTTATCGATATATAAAAAAATAGAGGCGGCTACCCAGCATCACCTGCGAAGGGGGTTCCAAATCCTGGAATATTGATTTTTTTACTTTGAGGTTTACAAATACTGGACATTTTTAAGTAGAATTTCAATGCTATTTCTACATTTATATTTAATTTTTCAATATCTTCGAATATGAATAAAATCTTCATGATTTTTTCACAAAAACAAGAACCAGTGATATCTAACGTGTATATATATTTACTTTGTCGGTAATTGTTTATTTTCGTAGTTTCATCCGGATATACCTGTGAGGATTAAAATTAAATTAAAATTAAAATAAAATTAAGAAACTTTATGAGCCTTCACACCCGAATTAGCCCCCGTGCATGTGCGGGAAAAGGACCCACTTCCGACCCCCAAGATAATCTCTTCAGCCATTTCAAACTTAGGCCTTTACTCGACAGACACTACTACTGACCAGGAAGAAATTTCCTTGACACGTGGTGGCCATGACCCGTGAATAAAGCCTAAATCTAAAAACTACCTTTTGTCTTTGTCTTCCTTTCTTTTCCTTGAATTCCTTTTTCGGGCGACCGCCAAATAAGAAGGGCTTAAAAGTAAACCGAGAACACGCACCAAGAATAACCACAGATACCTTTAAACCTAAAACATTAAACCACTTGCCACCACACATACATATACGCATACATACACACCAATTGCCTTATATATATTATATATATTATATATATATATATATATATATATATATATAGTACCAACCCCTGCGCATGAGCAGGATGTGACACAAGGCCAATTTCTTAAGCGAAGTTCAACAGTTTGAATTCAAAGTTTTCCTTCTCCTAGACCGGTTGCCTAACCAAGGTAAAAGATCCCAGTCTGCCCTATATTATCCATAGTGGAGGGAGAGGTAGATTCATACCTTTCCCAAGGGCATTAGGCTAAGTGAAATGCAATTGCCACATCCAGGATTTGCACTCGGGGCGACCAGTCTATTTCCCATGACTTTAACCATTACACCACGCGCTTTCTAATTGCTTTCTATATATTGTATAGATAAAGACATCCCCCGAAAATAAGCCCTTGTGTTATATTTCGGAGTGAAAATTAATATTGCGCGCGAACGCTTCACGTTATATAAACAATGAACAAGCCACCGTCTCATCATCATCATCATCATCATCATCATGTCGCGCTTGCAGCACGGATATCCATGCCAATCTCTCGCCAACCCTCCCTATCACTCATTGCACCTGGGAGGTCCTCTGCTGAGATATTAGCATCCTCGCATAGCTGGTCAATGTAGGTCCTTGCTGGAAGCCCCACACTTGCATGTCCATGTGTTGCTTCCACAGAGGACGTCGCTTATGAGCTCGTCCTTGCTTCTCCAGCAGTGTCCTGCATGCCTTATCCGTCTCACTCGGATAGTTTGAGAGATGGGAGGCAGGTAACCGTACAGCTGTCTCTTCGTGGGTGCTGCTTCCACGATTTTTTTCAAGACTGCACGTAGCATTCTTGGCAGCTTCCATCTAGCTTATTTTCAAGACGCTTCGTTAGGGTCCAAGTGGTGCAGCCATATAACAGCACCGATACAACCACAGCCTGGAAGAACTGTCGCTTCAGCTGTCAGGGAGATCAGACCTCCATATGACTGACAATTTGTTTGTGGCCGACCATGCCTTTTGCTATTTCGTGTGTTTAACATCTCTCTCTGTGGATGATTTTAATATTTGACCGTCTGAAGATTCCATAATATGCATGAAACTGTAGTACCAAAAATTAACACCATAATATTAATCACTGATTTTATTCTCTCTCTCTTCCCTCTCCCCTTCTCTCCCGCCCTCTCTCTCTCTCTCTCTCTCTCTCTCTCTCTCTATATATATAATATATATATATATATATTATATATATATATATGAAACGAGGCCATCTAGATTACATTTGATGTTCTTGTTTAACAGCATATCAACCTCAATGGGTCATTTAATGCCGACTACGTTTTTGAAATGAATTGGTGATAATGTTTAATTTTCTGAAGATTTTTTGTTTTTGACATATTTTTTGTGAATGGAACTTTTAGATTGATTCTTTTTAAACATATATTTTTTGTTTTCATTTTTTGGGAAGATTTTTAGATTTGTGTAGATGTGTGTCTCTTTATGTATCCGAGTAGTTTTCTGGTTTATTTGATAGAATATCTGTTTTAGATTTGTTGTTTGGTTAGTATTTTTTTTTGTATTTGTTCAGGTTGCTACATTCTGTTAAAATGTGTTTGATTGTGTAGGGTTTTGGCATGGTATGCAATATGGGGCCTGATTCTTTTTTGAGGAGGTATGAATGGGTAATGTATGAGTGTCCTATTCTTAGTCTGGATAATATTACTTCTTTTCTGGATATTTTGGTTTGATTTATTTTTGAGTTTCCTATTTGTGGCATTATTTTCATGTAGTTTGTTGTTTTGGAAGTTATTCCAATAAATTTTGCCATTTTTGTTTTGTGTATATGTTTTATGTTTCTTTTTAAGTCTGTAAAAAGGTATTTTAAAGTGTGTATTCAAGTGGATTGTTTTTAGCTGTTTTGCTGCTGAGCTGCTATTTCAGATTACAGTACTGTTAAAACCAGCGAGGTTACTTAGAAGTGTTCTGGGCACCCTATTTTTCAGGAACACGGTAGCAGTTCAGACGAAATTCGAACAGTAGTCGCTGCGCAACCCATAACCGGAGGCACGTACTTAAAACCTGTTTATAAGCATATCCATCAATTCGCATATTCTCGCCTCTAGAGACGTGAAACACGTATGCGAGAACAAACTGAGCCGACGTTGTACAGAACTCATTTAGGCGGAAAGAAACCCTTTTGAACAAATAGACATAACTACCTTTAGAAAATATCCCTCCCATTGAACGCCTCCCGAAATGCGTTAGCCCGAGCATAACCAGGAAACCCCTTTTCCCACAGAGACTTTGCAAACTCCCTATTGCAGTGAACAGTGATAATGCTCAGCGCGATCAGCGCAAAGGACACTTCCGGTAAAAGGATCTATGAACTAAAAATGAAGAGAGAAAATCTCAAAGAGAGCGTTCATTCGAAAAGGATTTATTATATATATATATATATATATATAATATATATATATATATATATATATATATATATTTGTAAAGATTAAAGAGTAAAGTAAAGTGATGAAAAAAACAGATACAGAAGATCACGACTTTACCTGATGCTGTGAGTATCATGAAAGCGTTATAATTTCGTATTCTCGCTGGAAGTCTCGTGTGTAACGAGAATGAAAGCATGAAAGGAAAAGAAATGATAGATTGCTCCCAAGATCAAATTAACAGCTTCTGGATTAGTATACGCTGGGCTTGCGAAATGTAAAGAGAAAAAAAGAGAATAGCCTAAGTGGTCTATCGATATAAAAAAAATCGAAAATTGAAGGAACGGAAAAGATATTGGTTGGTTGGTTGGTTGGTTTTGTGGCTTGTTGAAACTTGTTGGATTATTACGCAAAAGTAATGTCGGTAATATGACCTATTGTCGATATCATCTGGACAGTTGAGTTTCTGTGTTCATAATCCGTTAAACAAACAAACCTTTGAAATAACATCTATCTATCTATCTATCTATTGATGGGCCGGGTTAGCTCAGTCGGTAGAGCGTTCGGCTAGAAACAAGGTTCTTAGTTCGATACCGGTCCTCGCCAACTCAGCGTATGAGTAGCACAGGGATCTGTGCGGTAAAGTAAGGAGCTGATGGTAGGTTTGGCGCTCCACCTCAGATGCTAAAATAATCTCCTTGGTCTAGCGCAAGTGAACAGGGGATAGATTCCCTCGCTGATTGGCTGATATTGACTTTAGGCCGCCTCGACAACTTACTTATCTATCTATCTATCTATACATACATATATAAAGGGCAGGTGTGTGTATCTGTATGTCCGGGGGAAACTTCGAAAATAAAACAATTAACGACAAAGTAAATATATATACACACTAAATATCACCAGGGCTTGGTTTTTGAGCAAAAATAACAGAGATTTGATTTATATTTGTGAATTTAAATGATAACAGCATTTTTTTTCATTTAATATTTTAGATAGTAGACATTAACATTTATTTTCAGTGTAGCTGGATCAATGCAAGGTCTTTTTTTTACATAGGGATTTAAATGGCATCCCACGAGGATTCAACTCACAATTCAGTAATAATGGATCTGCGCGATTAACTTAAAAAAATCCCCCTCTACCCAGGCGACGCCGGGTAGCTGCTGCTAGTACATATATTAAAGGACAGTTGTGTATATATGTATGTCCGGAGGAAACTTCGAAAATATAACCAATTAACGACAAAGTAAAATATATATACACATTAAATATCACCAGGATTTGGTTTTTGAGCAAAAATAATAGAGATTTGATTTATATTCGTGAAGATAATTAAAAAATATAATTTAAACGATAACAGCATGGATTTTTTTTTTTTTTTGATATTTTAGATAGTAGGCATTAACATTTCTTTTCAGAGTAGCTGGATCAATGCAAGTCTGCTTTTTTTTTACATAGGAGTTTATATGGGTCATCCCACTAGGATTCAACTCACGATTCATAATAATGGATCTGTGGACTAACTTTAAAAAATTCCCCTCTACTCAGGCAACGCCGGGTACCCGCTGATTTACGGGTAGAGTAGGCCTCTTTCATACACATTTTCATTAATGCGTGTGGGTGTATATATTTTGGGTTAGTCGGTAAGAGTTTAAAGAACCATTACCATATTTACACACACAAGGAAACTTCTTTTTCAATTAATTTTTCGCTTTAACAGCAAATCTTATTTAGCATTTTCTTTTTTTCAAAATACTCAACCCATCCACGCAGAGACAATCTGTCAGGCCGCTGCCCGTTTCTTCCTGACAAGAATTCCCAGATATAATTGAATTTTTAAAAAAAAGAGAGAAATCAAGCAAGCAAGAAAGAAAAGAAAGAAAGAAGGAAAGAAAACTGCGAAAGGGCTAAACGTGTTCTGAATACGCTGCCATCTTTTTTCTCATTATGGTTTCTGCGCATGCGTGCACGAACTGACCTTACCGGTCATTTTTAACGAAAATTCTGCGGCTAAGGAAAAAAAATTAATACACTCGCTGCATCACTGATGCTTATTTTTCACGTCTAAAAATATCGATGCAAATCAGTAACTCTATCCTGTGTTGGATTTGAAATTGAATTTTCAACATTTTTACCGTAGAGTCATGACATCTTGTCTATAACTTATTTTCGCGATTTTTCATATAGTACCTAAATTAATGACAATGGAATCGACTGCTTTCCTATTAATAACTCTGGTCAACACATGTTTGGTGACAAGAAACAGAACACATTTTTAACTAATGTGATTGTCATGACTTGTTTATAACTTATTTTGTGATTTTTCATATAGTACCTAAATAATGACAATGGAATCGTCTGCTTTTTTCTATAAATAACTCTGGTCAACACGATTTTTGGTGACAAGAAACAAAACACATTTCTTAGCTAATTGATAGCGTTGATTTCGAAAAGAACTTTTGTTTTTCATGGTTAGTTAACGTTTGTGCTCTACTGAAATTGGTCATTTTTGGGAAAAGTGATCCATTAACAGTCTTCGCTGATCGAAAAAATCTCGTTGATAAAGGTTGTAGAAAACCATCAATTTTCAGTTAGGCCGGACAATTTAATGTCAGTCACCTGAAATAAAACGATTTCTATTACAAAAAATATTTTGAGTCAAAAGTTTTAAAATCGAAGTATTTATTTACTTCGCATCCCACGTATGCGGGTTTGTGATACAAGCGTATTTTTTAATGTGGACCACCTACGATTCGAGGCTCATGATATGGAGGTGCAAAAATACGTCGATCCCATGGCATTCCACCCTCAAGGGGCGCCTCAGGCACTGGGCAATAAACACAGAGAAACCTCCGAAAGTGGGTGAATATATATGCAAAAAATTCAACAAAAGTGGTTCATAACAAAATAAAGACTTTATTGTCTGAGCAGATTTAACATAAAACACAGATACAAAGCAGTTGCTAAACCACTTCTTATAATACGTTAGTAGGCCTCAGAGAAACCTCCGAACGTGGGTGAATATATATGCAAAAAATTCAACTAAGGGGCAGGTGTGCCTTGGGATAGCCCCTGGGATCTATGCTGTTAATTACTTACGAAGCCGCCGGACCCCGACCGAAATCAAGTACCGGATTTTTCCACTTAATCGCCAAAATTCAAAATTAACTAATAAACTTTATCATTAATTCACTTTAGTAAACCTAATAATGAAGGTGGCATCAAAAATATTAAACTCTAAAATCTTATACAAATCAAATTGGATATCATTAAAAATTACAGTATCCCTCACAAATAAGAACTCCCTTTACACGTAGCGTAGTCACTGCACCATAAAAGGATTAAGGCGTTTAGTAGTAGGACTGGTGAGCTTGTGGGTCACACACAAACACCAACATTCACATAAAACAGTGCGTTCTAATGTTGTATACCCTTCGTTACTTCTTTACTTACTTCTATTATTCTTCTTCTGTCGTCTTTCTATCTTACGTCTTCTTCTAGGTCTCTTCTAACATCACTTCTTCGTCTGACTTCTCGTGTCTGGTCTTTCATTGGGGATTTCTCTTTATCAGAAGCCCCGTGTCATTGGTAGTTTTTAGATAATAACACAAGACTTCGATTTACTTTGATCATATTTTATTCCGAAATCTCCACCAGTCTATCTGCACAGATCGAGTCGGAGCGTGTATAACACGACTCACCACCGTCGTGGTTTCTCGCCGACTGACTAAAATCTATTTCTAATCTAAACCGGAAGAGGGTCTCCTCCACCGATTCTCACGGTATCACCAGAAAGGATCAGGATGAGGTCAAGCCTTGTCACTCATCCTTCAAGGCCGTGGGATGCAACTTATAACAGCCATTTGATTTCTACACTACTGTAAATAATTATTAGGAATATAATAATTATGTAACACTAACAAAAATCAACATACAAAAGAATAGTGAGTCGCAGATGGCAAAAGAGATTGTTTATTTCTTGCTCGCCTCGTGGTTTCTTTTCACAGAGAGGAAGAGTAAGATCAAACTTTTCTATCATAAATCACATTCGTTACCACTATGCGCGCTGCTCACGGTCAGCCAAAACAAATGCCCAGAGGACCAAAAAAAATAACGTCCGTCTTCTAGAGAGACCCTAGCGAAAAAAGTCAGAGTTCTCTTTTCTTCCGTTTGTAGCCCCGGGTTGGGAAGGATATAACTATTTTTGCTCTTCTGCAGAAAATTTGGGACTTCCGTTTATTTTATCTAGTTCAGGAGTCATTGACTGGTCTCTAGCTGACATACATTGAGTGCTTAGAATCTAAAACTTTATTTTCTTTTATTCTTTTTTCTTTCTTCTCTGATACTGTTTTCTTTTCAATCAAAATTCTCCATAGACCGTTTTAATTTACGCTACAAACATAGCTAAGGAGAGAGAAAAATGGATTAATGCACTTTTCAAGGGCATCAGCACGAAAGTAAACGAGGACAACTTCTTCCGTTTGAACCCGGTTGCTTATCCCATTTCTTGGTCGATAACCGTGTAGTAAGTGACTTATAACTGAGAGTTTATATAAGCCTCGTTCTTGGAGTCAACTTTTAAATGAATTATACGTGGTGTGTCGAAAACTATCGAGATTTTTTTTTTACTTTTTTGACAGACCTTGTATTCTTAAAGAAATAAGTTCCATTCATTCATTTTTTTTTTCAGAAATACAAAGTGTGTCAAAAAAGTACCTAGTTTAAAGCTGTATTTACCAATATAGAAATGAAAAATGAATGGAACGTTATATTTTTTTCAGAATGCAAAGTGTTTCAAAAAGTACAATAATCTCGATACTTTTTTGACACACCTTGTATTCTGGAAAAAATAACGTTACGTTCATTATTTTTTTCAGATTACAACGTGTGTCAAAAAAGTATCGAGATTGAAGCTGTATTTACCAAGATAGAAATGAACAATGAATGGAACGTTAATTTTTTCTCAGAATACAAGGTGTGTCATAAAAGTACAAAAAATCACGATACTTTTTACCACACCTTGTATATCTTTTATTTTTATTGAAAGATGAACTATTGTCAATCTTTATTATTAATATTCTTTTGACTTCTATTTTCTTCTATTTTTTCTTTCTTTTCTTTTTATTTGCATTTATTTGCTCGTGTCATCATTCTACAATAGCAGAGAAGAGAAACGGATTGAAATAAGTTTTCAGCCAATCAAATGAAGCACAAGGAATGTCGGATTACCTCTTTTTTCTTCAAATTATTGGTGCAACATAGACACTAGAAACCGGAGCTAGAATTCAAACATAGATCTTCGTTTAGCTCAGTCAGTAGAGCGTTAGGATAGGAATCATAAGGTTCCTGGTTCAGGCGTATGAGTAGCACATGGATCTGTGAGGAGCTGATGATAGGAGTGGCGTTTCACCTCAGACGTTAAAATAATCTCCTTTGTCTAGCGCTAGTGAAAAAGAGGATAGAATCCCTCGCTGTATGACTCATACCGACCGACATTAGATTATTCAAACTATTGTCCTCATCTTTATTGTTATCTGTACAACATTTCGGCCAATGTGCCTCTGGCCTTCTTCGGATATTTCTTATCGGACTCGAGCCTTCTCGAACTCGGGAACCCTCTTATCGTAATCGGAGACTTCACGGAAATCTGAATCCAACCCTTTATTCAATCCACGGAAGTATACTGTTCTCATTCCGCTAATCATGAATGGGTGCAAGCGTTAAATTGTGTTACTTATTATTCTATGTTACTGCTGCCCCTGACCAGGATTGAACCTGCAGCCTAGAGATAACTGTCACTTAGAATTGTCTTAAATCAACGCCTATATCCACTACGCCATGTGTCTAATTCAGAGAAATCTTCGAAATAGTTTTTCACCGTCTTCGCGCCTCTACAAACTTGAATTACATTGGAAATAATTATATAAAGATGAAAAACACGAATAAATTGATAGATAACGCTGTAAATTTATGGATTGAAATTTTAGATAATTCCATAAATTATCAAACACATTCATAAAAAGATTTTTAAAAAGATACAGATGAAGTGACGAAAAGGTAAACCGTAGAAAAAATGCCTTCGGATTTTTAAAAAAAAAGAAAAAGAAAAGCAAATTGAATAATTGAATATTTTTTGTGGGCTTTTTTGGGCTTTTTTTTTTTAAAAAGAGTTAATTTCGGAAAAAACGAAGATGATATCAATCCAAAGATTAAAATATCTTTGGAATAATATCGAACGCTTTAAATGGAAACGAACAGATAAAAAAAATGGGTTTTTTTATGAAGATCGGAAAAAAAGCCTTTAGATTAAAACAATAAAAAAAACGAGTCCGACATTTTTTTTTTCAAAGATATTCATGTCAGATTTTCAAAAGTGTTCATCTTCTCGCGTGATCTCATATCTGTCGATAGTTGTTACCTGCAGCGAGATTATAATTGTTGTTATTATTGCACGTTTATTTATTCTTATTTGTTTGGGTTTGTTTTGTTTTTGTTTTTTTGTTGTTTTTTCTTTCTTCTTTCTTAGACACCGCAATAAAATTGGCAAACAGAGAGTGTGGTATGTGATAGGAGAAGGAGAGAGTGTGTGTGTGTGTATTGAGAGAGAAGTGTGTGCGTGTGTGTGTGAGAGAGAGAGAACAGACAGACAGACAGACAGAGTGAGAGATGACAAAAAATTACTATAGTGAAGTTATGATTTGAGCTAAACACCAATTCTCGAAGCGACAGACTGCGTTCTCCTTTATTCATCTCTTTTTGAAGATTTCTTTTCAGGAAAAGATTTTCCTTGGATTAAGCACAAATAGAATTTCATATTAGATAATAAAAGACACATTAACATACACACATACACACATACACACACAAAACGCACATACATACATACATACATACATATATGGTGTGGCGCGTGGTCTAATGGTTAGAGTCGTAGGAAATGGACTCGTCGACACGAGTTCAATTCCTGGACGAAGCTGTTTCTATTTCACATGGCGCTAAATACCCCTGGGAAAGGCATGAATCCAATTCTCCCTCCGGCTCTATGTAAATAGCAGGACACACTGAGCTCTTTAGCCATGGCTATGTAATCAGTATATAAGGAAAAATATTAATTCAAACCTATTAAACTCCGCTGAAGAAATTGGCCTTGTTCACATCCTGGTCGTGCGTAGGGGTTAATATATATATTATATATATATATTATATATATATATTATATTATAATATATTTTGTTTCGTGCATTGATCCCCATAAAGATTTCTCCGTTTTTTTTTTTGGGGGGGGGGTTTTTTTATTTTTTTGTTTGTTTTTGTTTTGTTTTATTTTGCAAGAAAGTGTATTTTACATTTTTTGGAAAGATAATTCAATGACGGAACATATGTAAAAAAAAAATCGATACTCCGAAAAAAGAATATTCATTGATTAGTTTGGTTTTTTTTTGTTTTTTTTTGTTTTTTTGTTTTGTTTTTATTTTTATTTTTTCTAATCGTTAGCTTATTTTCTAAAGAGTGTTATATTAAAATTTGCAGTTGTCTACTTTTTTTGTGATTTTTTTAAATTTATAAAATGTAATATAAATACTCCAATTCATTGGAAGGCAAACCGTATTTATCTATTAAAGAAATATTATATAAACATATGTAGCTAAAAATAATGATATTCCATTTATTGGTGTTTATAAAAAAAAACAATATTAAAATAATGTTTTGAATTAAAAATTGGCGTTCTTTTTATGAGAGGTTTGTAGGGGACATAATATTCTATTCACTCTTGAACAATATATATATGTGTTAAATATATTACAAGGGAAAATAGTTGTAAAACATATACAACATATTTTTTTGAATTAACAATAAGTATCTAAAATTTGATGGTACCGTGATTAGCTATTGAAATGACACTTATGAATATTGACACGAGTTGACAGCAACAATATATAT
Organism: Doryteuthis pealeii; assembly: GCA_023376005.1. NCBI lineage: Eukaryota > Metazoa > Mollusca > Cephalopoda > Myopsida > Loliginidae > Doryteuthis > Doryteuthis pealeii. The sequence goes on from CM042164.1 coordinate 60,879,474, forward strand.
ATATATATATATATATATATATATATATATATATATATATATATATATATATGGCACACTGGTGCACCACTCTTTCTATTATCAGCTTATTGAAAAAAGCATAGGCGGTTGTTTCACATGCCTTTCCAATATAACAAATCCATGTGAGGGTAGTCCAATAGTTCACATCTTTAACTGAACTGTTAAGCCCCACGCGTCAAGACAATTGATAGAGTTCATATATATATATATATATATATATATATATATGTATATATATATACTTATGTTATACTTATAAATTTATGCATATATGTATTTATGTATATGCATATATGCATTTTATGTGTATGTTTATGTATATATGTTTATATATATTTATATATATGCATATATATTTATATATATATATATGATATTACATTTATACGTATATATATATGTTTATATTCTGTGGCATCCATATATACACAATGTGCATATATGTATATCTATGTATTTATATGTTTATATTTATACTTAAATGCATATATATATATTATATATTTACATGTTTATATATTTACCCATATATATATATATTTTTATATACATATTATATTTTATATTTATATATACATATATTTTTATATTATATGTACATATATATTTTTATATTTATATATACATATATTTTTATATTATACTTGAATGCATATATATATATATTTATATTAATATGTTAATATACCCATATATATATATTGTATACATGGCTGGACGCTTGTTTTCAGCATCTGCATGAAAAAACTCCGTCAATAACACTATAGGAGTTGTAGGAATGCTTCTCAGTCCTCGAGCACTAAAATCACTTAACAGCATAGAAAAAAATCCAACCGAGAATTCTGAATACTACGTTTATGCAACCCCTGCATAAACTTTGGTCATGTTACAGCCTTACAAATCTCAGCGACGAAACAGACATAGAAACATTTTACAATGGGCTATCCCCCTAAGCAGAAACCCCCCAAACATAACGTTCTAATATAGGGGGAGACATGAATGCACAGATAGAATAAAATGAAAAATAGATTTCAGGCTTACACAACACCCCAAACAGGGAACGGCGATCTCTAGTTAGTTCTCCCTTGAGAAAGGCTGTTTGTCTAAACACCAAATTCCAAAAATGGGAAGGGCAAACTATGGACATACCATTCCCAAATAACTCAAAAGCACAACTAGACTACATCCTAATAACAAAAAAATGGATAAATAGTGCAATGAACTGCAAGCATATTCCTCCTTTGTAGAGTATCCGGACACAGAATAGTCACAGCAAAATTACGACTAAGCTACCGGTAGAAACAAATCAAACAGTAAATCTGTACAATACGACTTGGTCGACACTTGCAACAGCGATATATGCAATCGCTGTCGCAGTAAGAAATAAATTCGATACCTCCAGGAGACATCTGAGAGATTCCACTCACGAGGAATACGAAAACTTAGTCAGTGCTCACCTAGAAGCAGCGGCCGAGTACGTACCAACCAAACTAAGAGCGAACACTCTGTTCCCTGTGAGACAGAAGCAGTTAAAGAAAGAGAAACGATATTAAAAAAAGCAGCAAATGTAAACAAAAATCTTATTAGTTGCACCCACATAAAAAAATATTTCTAAAACAAAACTATAGGAAAATTTTCACAGAATGATAACTTCATCATAAGATATTCATTTATTATAAAAGATATAATGCGTAAATCTTTTATATGTGAATTTATCTTTTATTAACAATAGCATTTTTAATGATAAGTTCATTGAATTTTTTAATTGATAAAAGACATATGAAAATAATACAAAAAGTAATGTTAGTTGTCTTTACCAAAATATTATTCACATTTAATTGACAGTATTCATTAGGTTCATAGGTAACTCTTTAATATGCGAAATGCTAAAAGTATATACAAAACATACACTTATTACTTCACATAAAGAAATTTCAGATTGGGTTTAGTTTATAAGTATGGAATTTCAAAAATTTTGACACCTTATTTAAAAACAATTAAAATCTTAAAATTGTCATTTTAAAGGTTTTTGGGGAAGGTTGTTTTCTTTTGTTTTTTCTCTTTACAAACAATCAAAAGAATCTAAAAAAAATTCATCTGAAGATTTGTTTACATTTGCAAACAACATTGAAACTTTTTAACATTTTGTGTAAATTTACATCATTTTTGACAAAGAAACTTACACAATTTATAGAATAAAATGCAGATAAATTTTTTGATTCATTAAAGCCAGTTTAGGTAGTGAATGAGAAAAAACAAAAAGAAACAACTTCCCCCAAAAAACCTTTAAAAATTGACAATTTTAAGATTTAATTGTTTTAAATTAAGTTGTCAAAATTTTTTTGAAAATTCCTATAACTTATAAACTAAACCCAAATCTGAATTTCTTATGTGAGTAATAAGTATGTTTTGTAATACTTTTACATTTCCATATTAAGAGTTACCTATAACCTAATGAATACTGGTTCAATTAAATGTGAATAATTATTTTGGTAAGACACTAAACCATTACTTTGTATTATTTTCATATTCTTTTATCAATTAAAAAAATTACAATAACTTATCATTACAATGCTAATTGTTATAAAGTATAAATTCACATATAAAAGATTTACCAATATATCTTTTATATAATGAATTATCTTATGGATGAAGTTATCATTCTGTGAAAATTTCCTGAGTAGTTTTGTTGAGGAAATATTTTTTTTATGTGGGTGCAACTATAAGATTTTTGTTTACGTTTGGCTGCTTTTTTTAATATCGTTTCTCTTTTTCTTTAACTGCTTTACTTGTCTCACAGGGAACAGAGTGTTCGGCTCTTAGTTTGGTTGGTTACGTACTCGGCCCGCTGCTTCTAGGTGGAGCACTGACTAAGTTTTCGTATTCCTCGTTTTGGAGTTGGATCTCTCAGATGTCTCCTGGAGGATTATTCGAATTTATTTCTTACTTGCGACAGCGATGCATATATCGTGTGTTGGCAAGATGTCACCAGTTGTATTGTACAGATTTACTGGTTTGATTTGTTTCTACGTAGGGCTTAGTCGTAATTTTGCTGTGACTATTCTGTGGTCCGAGGAACTCCTACCCAAAGGAGGAATATGCTTTGGCAGTTCATTGCACATTTATCCATTTTTTGTTTATTAGGATGTAGTCTAGTTGTGCTTGGTTATTTGGGAATGTGTATGTCCATAGTTTGCCCTCCATTTTTTGGGGAATTTGGTGTTTAGACAAACAAGCCTATTCTCAAGGGAGAACTAAACTAGGAGATCGCCGTCCGTTGGGGGTTGTGTAAGCTGAATCTATTGTTTTCATTTATTCTATCTGTGGCATTCATGTCTCCTCCTTATGATTAGAACGTTATGTTTGGGGGGTTTCTGCTTAGGGGGGATAGCCCATTGAAATGTTCTTGTCTTGTTTTCCGTCGCTAGATTTGTTAAGGCTGTAACATGACCACAGTATGCAGGGTTGCCATTAAACGTTTAGTATTCGAATTTCTCGTTGGGATTTTTTTCTATGCTGTTTAAGTGATTTAGTGCTCGAGGACTGAGAAGCATTCCTACAACTCCTATAGTGTTATTGACGGAGTTGTTTCCATGCAAGATGCTGAAACAAGCGTCCAGCCATTGTATACATATATATATATGGGTTATATATAACATATTAATATAATATATATATATATGCATTTCAAGTATAAATATAAAAATATATGTATATATAAATATAAAATATAATGTACATATAAATTATAAAAAAACTGTATATATAAATATAAAATATATATGTATAATAAATTATAAATATATGTATATTATGGGTATATATAAACAGAAATATATATATATATATATGCATTTAAGTATAAATAAAACATATAAATACATTAGATATACATATATATGAATATGTGTATATATGATGCACAGAAAATATACATATATATATACGTATAAATATGTAATATCATATATATATATATAAATATTAGCATATATATAAATATAATAAACATATATACATAAACCTACACATATAATGCATATATCATATACAAAATACATATATGATAATTAAAGTATAACATAAGTATATATATATCATATATATATATATATATATATATTATATATATTGAACTCTATCAATTGATCTGACGCGTGGGCTTTAACAGTTCAGGTTAAAAGAGTCGTGTGAACTATTGGACTACCCTCACATGGGATTTGTTATATTTGGAAAGGCATTGGTGAACAACCGCCATGCTTTTTCGATAAAGCTGATAATAGAAGAGTGGTGCACCATGTGCCATATATATATATATAATATATATATATATATATATATATATATATATATATAATATATTGTTGGCTGTCAACTCGTGTCAATATTCATAAGTTGTCATTTCAATACTAATCACGGTACCATCAAATTTTAGATCTTATTGTTAATTCAAAAAATATGTTGTATATGTTACAACTATTTCCCTTGTAATATATTTACACATATATATATTGTTCAAGAGTGAATAGAAGATATTATGTCCCCTACAACCTCTCATAAAAAAGAACGCCAATTTTTAATTCAAACATTTATTTTTAATATTGTTTTTTATAAACACCAATAAATGGCAATATCATTATTTTTAGCTACATATGTTTATATAAATATTTTCTTTAATAGATAAATACGGTTTGCCTCCAATGAATTGGGTATTTATATTACATTTTATAATTTTAAAAAAAATCACAAAAAAAAGTAGACAACTGCAAATTTTAATATAAACACTCTTTAGAAAATAAGCACGATTAGAAAAAAATAAAATAAAAAAACAAAACAAAAAAACAAAAAAAACAAAACAAAAAAAACCAAACTAATCAATGATATTCTTTTCGGAGTATCGATTTTTTTACATATGTTTCCGTCATTGAATTATCTTTCCAAAATGTAAAATACACTTTCTTGCAAATAAAAAAACAAAAACAAAAAACAAAACAAAAAAAAAAAAACACCCCCCCCCAAAAAAAAAAACGGAGAAATCTTTATGGGGTCAATGCACAAAACAAAAAACTATATATAATATATATATATATAATTATATATATATATATATATATATATAATTAACCCCCGCACGACCAGGATGTACACAAGGCCAATTTTCTTTCAGCGGAGGTTTAATAGGTTTGAATAATTATTTTTCCTTATATACTGTACATAGCCATGGCTAAGAGCTCAGTGTGTCCTGCTATTTAACGAGAGCCGGAGGGGAATTGCGATTCATGCCTTTCCCATGGATTTAGCGCCATGTGAAATAGAAACAGCTTCGTCCAGGAATTGAACTCGTGTCGACGAGTCCATTTCCTACGACTCTAACCATTATAGACCAGGCGCCACACATATTATGTATGTATGTATGTATGTATGTGCGTTTGTGTGGTGTATGTGCTGTATGTGTGTATGTTAATGTGTCTTTTATTATCTAATATGAATTCTATTTGTGCTTAATCCAGGAAAATCTTTTCCTGAAAAGAAATCTTCAAAAAAGAGATGAATAAAGAGAACGCAGTCTGTCGCTTCGAGAATTGGTGCTTTTTAGCTCAAATCATAACTTACTATTAGTAATTTTTTGTCATCTCTCACTCTGTCTGCTGTCTGCTGTCTCTCTCTCTCACACACACACGGGCACACACTCTCTCTCAATATCACACACACACACTCTCTCCTTCTCCCTATCACATACACACTCTCTGTTTGCCATTTATTGCGTGTCTAAGAAAGAAAGAAAGAAAAAACAACAAAAAACAAAAACAAAACAAACCCAAACAAATAGAATAAATAAACGTGCAATAATAACAACAATTATAATCTCGCTGCAGGTAAAACTATCGACAGATATGAGATCACGCTGAGAAGATGAAAACACTTTTGAATTCTGACATGATATCTTTTGAAAAAAAAAATGTCGGACTCGTTTTTATTGTTTTTTAATCTAAAGGCTTTTTTTCCCGATCTTCATTTTAAAAAAACCATTTTTTTTATCTGTTCGTTTTTCCATTAAGCGTTCGATATTATTCAAAGATATTTTAATCTTTGGATTGATTCATCTTCGTTTTTCGAAATTAAACTCTTTAAAAAAAAAAAGCCACAAAAAAAGCCACCAAAAATATTCAATTATTCAATTTGCTTTTTCTTTCTTTTTTTTTAAAAATCCGACGGCATTTTTTCCTACGGTTTACCTTTTCGTCACTTCATCTGTATCTTTTAAAAATCTTTTTATGAATGTGTTTGATAATTTATTGAATTATCTAAAATTTCAATCCATAATTTACAAGCGTTATCTATCAATTTATTCGTGTTTTCATCTTTATATAATTATTTCCAATGGTAATCAAGTTTGTAAGGCTGCCGGAAGACGGTTGTAAAACTATTTCGAAAGATTTCTTCTGAATTAGACACATGGCGTAGTGGATAAGCGTTTGATTTTAAGACAATTCTAAGTTGACAGTTAATCTCTAGGCTGCAGTTTCATCCTGGTTCGGGGCAGCAGTAACATAGACAATAATAAGTAACACAATTTAACGCTTGCACCCATTCATGAAGCGGTAATGAAACAGTGTATACCCGTGGATTGAATAAAGGGTTGGATTCAGATTTCCGTGAAGTCTTCCCGATTTACGATAAGCAGGTTCCCAGTTCGAGAAGGCTCGAGTCCGATAAGAAATATCCGAAGAAGGCCCAGAGGGCACATTTGCCGAATGTTGTACAGAATAACAATTAAAGATGAGGACAAGTTGAATAATTCTATTCGGTCGGTATGAAGTCATACAGGCGAGGGATTCTATCCTCTTTCACTTAGCGCTAGACCAAAGGAGATTATTTTAACGTCTGAGTGAAACGCCACTCCTATCATCAGCCTCCCACAGATCCATGTGCTACTCATACGCTGAAACCAGGAACCTTATGATTTTCCTATCCTAAACGCTCTAAACTGACTGAGCTAAACCGAAGATCTATGTTTGAATTCTAGCTCGGTTTCTAGTGTCTTGTTGCACAATAATTTGAAGAAAAAAAGAGGTAATCCGACATTCCTTGTGCTTCATTTGATTGGCTGAAAACTTATTTCAATCCGTTTCTCTTCTCTGCTATTGTAGAATGATGACACAGGCAAATAAATGCAATAAAAAGAAAAGAAAAAAAAATAGAAGAAAATAGAAGTCAAGAAATATTAATAATAAAGATTGACAATAGTCATCTTTCAATAAAAAATAAAAGTATACCAAGGTGTGTCAAAAAGTATCGTGATTTTTGTACTTTTATTGACACCACCTTGTATTCTGAGAAAAAATTAACGTTCCATTCATTGTTCATTTCTATCTTGGTAAATACAGCTTCAAATCTCGATACTTTTTTGACACACGTATGTAATCTGAAAAAAATAATGAACGTAACGTTATTTTTTCCAGAATACAAGGCTGTGTCAAAAAAGTATCGAGATATTGTACTTTTTGAAACACTTTGCATTCTGAAAAAAATATAACGTTCCATTCATTTTTCATTTCTATATTGGTAAATACAGCTTTAAACTAGGTACTTTTTTGACACACTTTGTATTCTGAAAAAAAAAATGAATGAAATGGAACCTTATTTCTTTAAGAATACAAGGGTCTGTCAAAAAGTAAAAAAAAATCTCGATAGTTTTCGACACACCACGTAATAATTCATTTTAAAAGTTGACTCCAAGAACGAGGCTTATATTAAACTCTCAGTTATAAGTCACTTACTACAACGTTATCGACCAAGAAATGGGATAAGCAAACCGGGTTCAAACGGAAGAAGTTGTCCTCGTTTACTTTCGTGCTGATGCCCTTGAAAAGTGCATTAATCCATTTTTTCTCTCTCCTTAGCTATGTTTGTAGCGTAATTAAAACGCGGTCTATGGAGAATTTTGATTGAAAAGAAAACAGTATCAGAGAAGAAAGAAAAAAAGAATAAAAGAAAATAAAGTTTAGATTCTAAGCACTCAATGTATGTCAGCTAGAGACCAGTCAATGACTCCTGAACTAGATAAAATAAACGGAAGTCCCAAATTTTCTGCAGAAGAGCAAAAATAGTTATATCCCTTCCCCAACCCCGGGGCTACAAACGCAAGAAAAGAGAAACTCTGACTTTTTTCGCTAGGGCTTTCTCTTAGAAGACGGACGTTATTTTTTTTGGTCCCTCTGGGCATGTTTGGCTGACCGTGAGCAGCGCGCATAGTGGTAACGAATTGATTTATGATAGAAAAGTTTGATCTTACTCTTCCTCTCTGTGAAAAGAAAACCACGAGGCGAGCAAGAAATAAACAAATCTCTTTTTTGCCATCTGCGACTCACTATTCTTTTGTATGTTGATTGTTAGTGTTACATAATTATATATTCCTAATAATTATTTACAGTAGTGTAGAAATCAAAATGGCTGTTATAAGTTGCATCCACGGCCTTGAAGGATGAGTGACAAGGCTTGACCTCATCCTGATCCTTTCTGGTGGATACCGTGAGAATCGGTGGAGGAGACCCTCTTCCGGTTTAGATTAGAATAGGGATTTTAGTCAGTCGGCGAGAAACCACGACGGTGGTGAGTCGTGTTATACACGCTCCGACTCGATCTGTGCAGATAGACTGGTGGAGATTTCGGAATAAAATATGATCAAAGTAAATCGCAAGTCTTGTGTTATTATCTAAAAACTACCAATGACACGGGGCTTCTGATAAAGAGAAAATCCCCAAGAAAGACCAGACACGAGAAGTCCAGACGAAGAAGTGATGTTAGAAGAGACCTAGAAGAAGACGTAAGATAGAAAAGACGACAGGAAGAAGAAATATAGAAGTAAGTAAAGAAGTAACTAAGGGTATTACACATTAGAACGCACTGTTTATGTGATATGTTTAGGTGTTTGTGTGTGACCCACAAGCTCACCAGTCCTACTACTAAACGCCTTAATCCTTTTATGTGCATGACTACGCTACGTGTAAAGGGAGTTCTTATTTGTGGGGATACTGTAATTTTTAATGATATCCAATTTGAATTTGTATAAGATTTTAGAGTTTAATATTTTTGATGCCACCTTCATTATTTAGGTTTATATAAAGTGAATTAATGATTAAAGTTTATTAGTTAATTTGAATTTTGGCGATTAAGTGGAAAAATCCGGTACTGATTTCGGTCGGGGTCCGGCGGCTTCGTAAGTAATTAACAGCATAGATCCCAGGGCTATCCCCAAGGCAACACCTGCCCCTTAGTTGAATTTTTTGCATATATATTCACCCACGTTCGGAGGTTTCTCTGAGGCCTACTAACGTATTATAAGAAGTGGTTTAGCAACTGCTTTGTATCTGTGTTTTATGTTAAATCTGCTCAGACAATAAAGTCTTTATTTTGTTATGAACCACTTTTGTTGAATTTTTTGGCATATATATTCACCCACTTTCGGAGGTTTCTCTGTGTTTATTGCCCAGTGCCTGAGGCGCCCCTTGAGGGTGGAATGCCCATGGGATCGACGTATTTTTTGCACCTACCATATCATGAGCCTCGAATCGTAGGTGGTCCCACATTAAAATACCTTGTATCACAAACCCGCATACGTGGATGCGAAGTAAATAAATACTTCGATTTTAAACTTTTGACTCAAAAATATTTTTTGTAATAGAAATCGTTTATTCAGGTGACTGACATTAATTGTCCGGCCTAACTGAAAATTGATGGTTTTCTAACAACCTTTATCAACGAGATTTTTTCGATCAGCGAAGACTGTTAATGGATCACTTCCCAAAAATGACCAATTTCAGTAGAGCACAAACGTTAACTAACCATGAAAAACAAAATTCTTTTCGAAATCAACGCTATCAAAATTAGCTAAGAAATGTGTTTTGTTCTTGTCACCAAAAATCGTGTTGACCAGAGTTATTTATAGAAAAAAGCAGACGATTCCATTGTCATTATTAGGTACTATATGAAAAATCACAAAAAATAAGTTATAAACAAGTCATGACAATCACATTAGTTAAAAAATGTGTTCTGTTTCTTGTCACCAAACATCGTGTTGACCAGAGTTATTAATAGGAAAAGCAGTCGATTCCATGTCATTATTTAGGTACTATATGAAAAATCGCGAAAATAAGTTATAGACAAGATGTCATGACTCTACGGTAAAAATGTTTTGAAAATTCAATTTCAAATCCAACACAGGAATAGAGTTACTGATTTGCATCGATATTTTTAGACGTGGAAAATAAGCATCAGTGATGCAGCGAGTGTATTAATTTTTTTTCCTTAGCCGCAGAATTTCGTTAAAAATGACCGGTAAGGTCAGTTCGTGCACGCATGCGCAGAACCATAATGAGAAAAAAGATGCAGCGTATTCAGAACACGTTTAGCCCTTTCGCAGTTTCTTTCCTTCTTTCTTTCTTTCTTTCTTGCTTGCTTGATTTCTCTCTTTTTTTTTTAAAAATTCAATTATATCTGGGAATTCTTGTCAGGAAGAAACGGGCAGCGGCCTGACAGATTGTCTCTGCGTGGATGGGTTGAGTATTTTGAAAAAAAGAAATGCTAAAATAAGATTTGCTGTTAAAGCGAAAACTTAATTGAAAAAGAAAGTTTCCTTGTGTGTGTAAATATGGTAATGGTTCTTTAAACTCTTACCGACTAACCCCAAATATATACACCCACACGCATTAATGAAAAATGTGTATGAAAGAGGCCTACTCTACCCGTAAAATCAGCGGGTACCCGGCGTTGCCTGAGTAGAGGGGAATTTTTTAAAGTTAGTCCCACAGATCCATTATTACTGAATCGTGAGTTGAATCCTAGTGGGATGACCCATATAAACTCCTATGTAAAAAAAAAGCAGACCTTGCATTGATCCAGCTACTCTGAAAAGAAATGTTAATGCCTACTATCTAAAATATCAAAAAAAAAAAAAATCCATGCTGTTATCGTTTAAATTATATTTTTTAATTATCTTCACGAATATAAATCAAATCTCTATTATTTTTGCTCAAAAACCAAATCCTGGTGATATTTAATGTGTATATATATTTACTTTGTCGTTAATTGTTATATTTTCGAAGTTTCCTCCGGACATACATATATACACAACTGTCCTTTATATATGTACTAGCAGCAGCTACCCGGCGTCGCCTGGGTAGAGGGGGATTTTTTTAAGTTAATCGCGCAGATCCATTATTACTGAATTGTGAGTTGAATCCTCGTGGGATGCCCCATTTAAATCCCTATGTAAAAAAAAGACCTTGCATTGATCCAGCTACACTGAAAATAAATGTTAATGTCTACTATCTAAAATATTAAATGAAAAAAAATGCTGTTATCATTTAAATTCACAAATATAAATCAAATCTCTGTTATTTTTGCTCAAAAACAAGCCCTGGTGATATTTAGTGTGTATATATATTACTTTGTCGTTAATTGTTTTATTTTCGAAGTTTCCCCCGACATACAGATACACACACCTGCCCTTTATATATGTATGTATAGATAGATAGATAGATAAGTAAGTTGTCGAGGCGGCCTAAAGTCAATATCAGCCAATCAGCGAGGGGAATCTATCCCTGTTCACTTGCGCTAGACCAAGGAGATTATTTTAGCATCTGAGGTGGAGCGCCAAACCTACCATCAGCTCCTTACTTTACCGCACAGATCCCTGTGCTACTCATACGCTGAGTTGGCGAGGACCGGTATCGAACTAAGAACCTTGTTTCTAGCCGAACGCTCTACCGACTGAGCTAACCCGGCCCATCAATAGATAGATAGATAGATAGATGTTATTTCAAAGGTTTGTTTGTTTAACGGATTATGAACACAGAAACTCAACTGTCCAGATGATATCGACAATAGGTCATATTACCGACATTACTTTTGCGTAATAATCCAACAAGTTTCAACAAGCCACAAAACCAACCAACCAACCAACCAATATCTTTTCCGTTCCTTCAATTTTCGATTTTTTTTATATCGATAGACCACTTAGGCTATTCTCTTTTTTTCTCTTTTACATTCGCAAGCCAGCGTATACTAATCCAGAAGCTGTTAATTTGATCTTGGGAGCAATCTATCATTTCTTTTCCTTTCATGCTTTCATTCTCGTTACACACGAGACTTTCCAGCGAGAATACGAAATTATAACGCTTTCATTATACTCACAGCATCAGGTAAAGTCGTGATCTTCTGTATCTGTTTTTTTCATCACTTTACTTTACTCTTTAATCTTTACAAATATATATATATATATATATATATATAATATATATATATATATATATATATATATATAAATCCTTTTCGAATGAACGCTCTCTTTTGAGATTTTCTCTCTTCCATTTTTTAGTTCATAGATCCTTTTACCGGAAGTGTCCTTTGCGCATGATCGCGCTGAGCATTATCACTGTTCACTGCAATAGGGAGTTTGCAAAGTCTCTGTGGGAAAAGGGGTTTCCTGGTTATGCTCGGGCTAACGCATTTCGGGAGCGTTCAATGGGAGGATTATTTTCTAAAGGTAGTTATGTCTATTTGTTCAAAAGGGTTTCTTTCCGCCTAAATGAGTTCTGTACACGTCGGCTCAGTTTGTTCTCGCATACGTGTTTCACGTCTCTAGAGGCGAGAATATGCGAATTGATGGATATGCTTATAAACAGGTTTTAAGTACGTGCCTCCGGTTATGGGTTGCGCAGCGACTACTGTTCGAATTTCGTCTGAACTGCTACCGTGTTTCCCTGAAAATAGGGTGCCCAGAACACTTCTAAGTAACCTCGCTGGTTTTAACAGTACTGTAATCTGAAATAGCAGACTCAGCAGCAAAAACAGCTAAAAAACAATCCACTTGATACACACTTTAAAATACCTTTTACAGACTTAAAAAGAACCATAAACATATACACAAAACAAAAATGGCAAAATTATTGGAATAACTTCCAAAACAACAAACTACATGAAATAATGCCACAAATAGGAAAACTTCAAATAAATCAAACCAAAATATCCAGAAAAGAAGTAATATTATCCAGACTAAGAATAGGACACTCATACATTACCCATTCATACCTCCTCAAAAAAGAATCAGCCCCATATTGCATACCATGCCAAAAACCCTACACAATCAAACACATTTTAACAGAATGTAGCAACCTGAAACAAATACAAAAAAAAATACTACCAAACAACAAATCTAAAACAGATATTCTATCAAATAAACCCAGAAAAACTACTCGGATACATAAAAGAGACACACATCTACAACAAAATCTAAAAATCTTCCCCAAAAAATGAAAACACAAAAATATATGTTAAAAAGAATCATCTAAAAGTTCCATTCACAAAAAATATGTCAAAAACAAAAAATCTTCAGAAAATTAAACATTATCACCAATTCATTTCAAAAACGTAGTCGGCATTAAATGACCCATTGAGGTTGATATGCTGTTAAACAAGAACAAAATCAAATGTAATCTAGATGGCCTCGTTTCATTATATATATATATATATATATATATATATATATATATATATAGAGAGAGAGAGAGAGAGAGAGAGAGAGAGAGGGCGGGAGAGAAGGGGAGAGGGAAGAGAGAGAGATAAAAATCAGTGATTAAATATTATGGTGTTAATTTTTGGTAACTACAGTTTCATGCATATTATGGAATCTTCAGACGGTCAAATATTAAAATCATCCACAGAGAGAGATGTTAACACACGAATAGCAAAGGCATGGTCGGCCACAAACAAATTGTCAGTCATATGGAGGTCTGATCTCCCTGACAAGCTGAAGCGACAGTTCTTCCAGGCTGTGGTTGTATCGGTGCTGTTATATGGCTGCACCACTTGGACCCTAACGAAGCGTCTTGAAAATAAGCTAGATGGAAGCTGCACAAGAATGCTACGTGCAGTCTTGAAAAAATCGTGGAAGCAGCACCCCACGAAGAGACAGCTGTACGGTTACCTGCCTCCCATCTCTCAAACTATCCGAGTGAGACGGATAAGGCATGCAGGACACTGCTGGAGAAGCAAGGACGAGCTCATAAGCGACGTCCTCCTGTGGAAGCCAACACATGGACATGCAAGTGTGGGGCTTCCAGCAAGGACCTACATTGACCAGCTATGCGAGGATGCTATATGCTCAGCAGAGGACCTCCCAGGTGCAATGAGTGATAGGGAGGGTTGGCGAGAGATTGGCATGGATATCCGTGCTGCAAGCGCGACATGATGATGATGATGATGATGATGATGAGAACGGTGGCTTGTTCATTGTTTATATAACGTGAAGCGTTCGCGCGCAATATTAATTTTCACTCCGAAATATAACACAAGGGCTTATTTTCGGGGGATGTCTTATCTATACATATATAGAAGGCAATTAGAAAGCGCGTGGTGTAATGGTTAAAGTCATGGGAAATAGACTGGTCGCCCCGAGTGCAAATCCTGGATGTGGCAATTGCATTTCACTTAGCGCTAATGCCCTTGGGAAAGGTATGAATCCTACTCTCCCTCCAGCTATGGATAAATAGTAGGGCAGACTGGGATCTTTAACCTTGGTTAGGCAACCGGTCTAGGAGAAGGAAAACTTTGAATTCAAACCTGTTGAACTTCGCTTAAGAAATTGGCCTTGTGTCACATCCTGCTCATGCGCAGGGGTTGGTACATATATATATATATATATATATATATATATATATATATATATATATATATATAAGGCAATTGGTGTGTATGTATGCGTATATGTATGTGTGGTGGCAAGTGGTTTAATGTTTTAGGTTTAAAGGTATCTGTGGTTATTCTTGGTGCGTGTTCTCGGGGTTTACTTTTAAGCCCTTCTTATTTGGCGGTCGCACCGAAAAAGGAATTCAAGGAAAGAAAAGGAAGAACAAAGACAAAAGGTAGTTTTTAGATTTAGGCTTTATTCACGGGTCATGGCCACCACGTGTCAAGGAAATTTCTTCCTGGTCAGTAGTAGTGTCTTGTCCGAGTAAAGGCCTAAGTTTGAATGGCTGAGAGATTATCTTGGGGGTCGGAAGTGGGTCCTTTTCCCCGCACATGCACGGAGGGCTATTCGGGTGTGAAGGCTCATAAAAGTTTCTTAATTTTAATTTTAATTTTAAATTTAATTTTAATCCTCACAGGTATATCCGGATGAAACTACGAAAATAAAACAATTACCGACAAAGTAAATATATATACACGTTAGATATCACTGGTTCTTGTTTTTTGTGAAAAAATCATGAAGATTTTATTCATATTCGAAGATATTGAAAAATTAAAATATATGTAGAAATAGCATTGAAATTCTACTTAAAAATGTCCAGTATTTGTAAACCTCAAAAGTAAAAAAATCAATATTCCAGGGATTTGGAACCCCCCTTACGCAGGTGATGCTGGGTAGCCGCCTCTATTTTTTTATATATCGATAAACGACAATACAAAATAGAAAATTACGAAATTTCTAAATAAACAGAAATTACGAAGAACTATCTTCATTATTAATTCATTAACATGTTCTTGTATTCAAAAACTCATTAAAGACAATTAATTAAAAAAATCATATCATCATCATCCTCTGGAATGTTATTGTTCTGCAAGTTACAGGATTCCAAAATTCTTTCCGCTCTCAACTAGGTTTTAGCTTAAGGTGATGACTTATATGAAAATCACACTATAGATATGTGGGCGATTCCATGTCAGATCATTCAGAAAAAAAATTGTCACCCACCCATTTCAATTTTTCTGGAATTTTGTACAGGTGTGGACTATGTTAACGTGTCTAACAAAATTTGAGCTTCCAATTCCAAAAATTGACGGAGTTATGTTGATTTTTAGCTCTCCAAATTTGGTGGGGTTCGCGAAAAATGGCGACTTTTTGTAATGTATTTTTGTCTGTAAAATAAGTTCTAGAGCTGTCCACACCTGTATAAAATTTCAGAAAAATTGAAGGGGTTGGGTGACATGGCCTGGATGATTTGACATGGAATTATCCAAGTTTTATTTTACAGGTAGGTCTTATTTTCGGGGGAAAGACGGCATGTCCGCACCGATATCTTAAAAAAAGGCATATAGATATTTACCCAACCCGTTCGCAATCCAGTGAGGATCGAAAACACTATGGGACGCCCAATTTACCCAACCACTTCGCCACGGGTAGGATGTGACACAAGGTCGTAAGTATGGGGAATCCAGTGAGGATCAAACTCGCTATTAAGTTATAATGGATCTGTGAGACTAGCTTGCTAACTATTACACCACATTACACCACCAAGACAGAAAGAAAAATGGAAAACATTATCAACATGGAAAGTCACATTTTATATATACTTGACTGCAGAAAAGTGGGAATGTGTGGGCTGCCCTTATTTGAATAACCTTTTCTGTCTTTCGTTTATAAATTTTATCATTTTTTTCAATTTTTTGACGTTCAAGTTGTTGTCTGCTTTTGGATTTTACACATCTACTTCTGTCATGTTAATATCCTTTTTAATTCTATCTGTCATCCTTTTAGTATTATTAGTGTTAATCGGACTATTGTCCCCATCTTCATTGTTATTTGTACAACGTTTCGGCTGATATACCCTCCGGCCTTCTTCAGGTATTTCTTGTCGGACTCGGGAACCTTCTCGGACTCGGGAACCTTCTTTTCGAACTTGGGAACTTTCTTATCGTATTCGGGAGCCATCACGGAACTTTGAACCTTTGAGGGTATATCGGCCGAAATTGTATAAATAACAATGAAGATGGGGACAATAGTCCGATTAACGCTAATAATACTAATCTTCAAGCCTCATCTCAAACATTCAGAGAAATGTCATCCTTTTCTTCAGAATTTACTCCCTCTTTCATTTTCTTCTTTCTTTATTTTTGTAAAATTGTATTAATTTGTTTATTTAACTTTTAATTTTACATATTTTGGTAAATAATATTTATAATAGTGTTTAGTACTTTTGGTACTTAAAGGCTAAAAGGGTTATTCTTAATTATACATTAGTGATTTATCAAACTTATTGTTGTACCGGCCGTTCCTACAGTGGAGAATATACACCGGTTTTCACTATAAATACTGAGAAACCGAGTGAAAAGGTTGTACTGTTACCGTTTAGCGGCAAGCTAGCCGTTCTTGTACCTTATTGTAAATACACTTGTCTCATTTTACCCTACCTCGACTTGACTTCTTTTTACTGTTGAATTAACATCACAACACTTATATAAGCGAGAAAATGGCAGTAACCAAGCGCCATTTACTCCATCTCAAAGCAACCCTGATATTATATATATATATCTTATCTTATTATAATGGAGATTGTGGGTTTGTCTGTCTGTAACCGAAACTATATTACTATACAAGTCACAATTCCCTTTGTTATTTACATCACATTTACCATGATTTTATTTTTATTTAAACCTCAGTTATTAATAAAATTGTTTTAAATTACTTATACTGTTGACCATATTTACATACTAATAACATGCAATTGTATTTATATATACAACAAAATAGCAGTTTACAGTATGAATGGGAAGGCTAATTTGCATATTGATCTTAAAAATTTGATTTTAATAAATATATGCTTAATATTATTGTTTCTTATTGTTTGCTTTCATCTTAATGAATATGAGCAAAAATCTCTTCAATAAAATCTTAAAAGAAATCCCCTTAACAAGAAGAAATAACTAATATTATTCTTTACTTCCTATTTTAACTAAACAGTTAAATTAGGAAAATTTAGCAATGAAAGACGGGAGTAACGTAAAAATGATGAACAGTTAGTTTCAAAGTTGTTCTATTTTTCAATCATACCCCCTCTGTTCCAAATCTTTTTATTTACATTCTTATTCAGATTCATTAGCCTTTCTAATTTAATATGATATTTTATTGTATTAAAACTTAAATATTTTGCACCCGGAGGGTGCATATATTTGCTAGTATATATATATATATATATATATATATATATATATATATATAATATTATATATATATAAACGCTCGAACATAGGCAAAACTATATATTCATTAATAACGAAATACCTTCTCTTTTTATTTGCGTTTTTCATGTTTTTATATTCACATACCGCCAGATTTATTTCCATTTTTCTAATGTATATATATATATATTATGGGTGGTAAGAGGTTTTGTGTTTTCAGATTTAAAGGTAACTGGATATTCTCGGTGAGTGTTCTTTGGGTTTTAGTTTTAACCCCATCTCATTTGGGGGTCGCGCTGAAAAAGGAAGGAATTCAAGGAATGAAAAAGGAAAGCTCATTTAAGGCCTAAACTCGAAAGGCCGAGATATTCTCTCGGGCGTCGGTAGTCAGTCCTTTTTCTCGCACATGCGTGGAGGGTTCTTCCGGTGAAGGCTTATGGGAGTTTGCTGGGTTTTTAAAAAAAATTGATTTTAGTTTTATTTTAATCCCCACAAAATAAAGAAAGGACGGCTAAATTTGAAAAGAAAATTACTAAAAACTTAAAAAAAAAAAAGAAAAAAAAAGAAGGAAGATAGAAATATTGGGGAGAAGATTTAAAGGGAAGAAATACAGAAAAGAAAGGAAAGAAAGAAAAGTGAAGAAAAAATAACAATAGAAATAAAGATAAAAAAAAACAAAAAGGAAAAGCTAAAAAGTAAAAACAAAAATCCAAATAAATAAATAAAGTAAAAGAATGAACGAAATAA
Source organism: Doryteuthis pealeii (assembly GCA_023376005.1). Taxonomy (NCBI): domain Eukaryota; kingdom Metazoa; phylum Mollusca; class Cephalopoda; order Myopsida; family Loliginidae; genus Doryteuthis; species Doryteuthis pealeii. The sequence goes on from CM042164.1 coordinate 60,898,200, forward strand.
ATAAATAAATAAATATGAAAGAAAAAAAAACAAAAAAACAAAAACAAAAGAGGAAGTTGGGGATAAAAAGGGAATAAAAGGAATATAAGGAACAAATTAAAAAAGAAAAAAATATACCTAAGAAAAAAAAATATAAGAAAAACGATAAAACAAGAGGAAAATGTGGTGTAAATGGCGGTTACAAAATGGCTGTTCCTCGTTTTATCCATAATAAAAAATACCGCACCCCCCCATATTTTGAGCAATCAAAGGAAAAAACAATAGCTAGGCTGAATAGTCATATTAAAATGCAAAGATCTTTTTGCACGAAAACAGCCATGTTCCAATCCCTTCAAGACTTAAGAAGAATACGAGAATAAAAAAAGAACAGGATTGCATTTCATTCAGGTTTATATCCGTCCAAGGAAGCGCGTGGTGTAATGGTTAAAGTCATGGGAAATGGACTCGTCGACCCGAGTTCAAATCCTGGATGTGGTAATTGCATTTTCACTTAGCGCTAATACCCTTGGGAAAGGTATCAATCCTACTCTCCCTTCAGCTATGGATAAATGGTAGGGCAGACCGGGCTCTTTAACCTTGGTTAGGCAACTGGTCTAGGAGAAGGAAAACTCTGCATTCAAACCTGTTGAACTACGCTTAAGAAATTGACTTTGTGTCACATTCTGCTCATGCGGAGGGGTTGGTAAATATATATATATATATATATATATATATATATAAAAGGCAATTGGTGTGTATGTATGCATGTGTGGTGGCAAGTGGTTTAATGTTTTAGGTTTAAAGGTATCTGTGGTTATTTTTGGTGCGTGTTCTCGGGGTTTACTTTTAACCCCATCTTATTTGGCCGTCGCACCGAAAAAGGAATTCAAGAAAAGAAAAGGAAGAACAAAGACAAAAGGTAGTTTTTAGATTTAGGCTTTATTCACGGGTCATGGCCACCACGCGTCAGGGAAATTTCTTCCTGGTCAGTAAAGGCCTAAGTTTGAATAGGCGAGAGATTATCTTATCACATCCTGCTCGTGCGGAGGGGTTGGTAAATATATATATCCGTCCATTTTTTTCAAATCATGCAACACGTCTTGTTCAATCCAACACACCAATTACACCACACGCGCTTCAACAATATTACATGATAGAATGACATAAATTGATTGCTTAGACGGCAAAGGCCCCTCCAGGCCTGATCCAGACTGCTTCGGCCTCTGGAGCGGCTAAGTAAAATTAACAGCGTTGATCCCAGGGGGCTATACCCCCCGCCCAAGAAATACCTGCCCCTTGATATAAAGGAACAGGGCTGGGTTTATTGCCCAGTGCCTGAAACGCCTGCCTTGAAGGGAAGTGCCGACGCATTTTTTGTGCCTACCACCCATGAGCTTCGACTTGTGGTCGGGTCACATAAAAATGTCCTTGTGTCACGCTCTCATAAGTGGGATGAGAGGCAAATGCCCTGATATAAATTGAAAAACAACAACAGGAAAAAGAGAACAAATAAATTAGAGAAAAGAAAAGGGGAAATAAAATAAAACAACAACAACAAAACCCTGTTGGTTGTCTGCTGTAGGGATCAGTAGGTTGGTCACGCCTAATCCCTAGCACCTATATGATTGCCCCAATCCTATTGCTCTTATGGCAACCCCAAACCCTTTTATCATGTATGTGCTTGAAGGCGGTAGCTGAGGGTCTTAGTGTCCTGGGTATGACGTTAAACTGAATTTAAAGGTAAGATCCCAATTCTGGATTCTGGGGAGTGTGTAGTACCCATTCATCGTCATTACTCCTAGGTCCATTTTGACCCGGAATGGCAGTAACTGTTAGGGTCCCATCTATGGGTTAAATAGAAAAAATGAATTAAGAAAATGTTTAAAAATGAGTTTAGAAAAACGTTTTTGAATACCCATAAAGAATTAATACAACAATGTCTACGGCATAAAATAAACCAATAAAGGTTGATATGCCGTAAAATCCAACCAAACAAAACAGCTAAGCAGCTCAGTAAAAAAAAAGTTTCCCTTATTCATTGAATGACCCTCGTATTAATAGTTACTTAAAGTTATAATTGCTTCTTACTTATTATTACTAAATAGCCATAGTTACTTAACCATATAATAACTTGTTAAAAATGACTTCGGTATAACTCAACAAGGGTTGTAAAAGCAAGTAACCACCCAGCCAACCAAACATCCATTTAGCCAACCAACCTTTCCCTGATCGCTCGGTACTATATAGGCTATTATTTTTACTTTAAGTAGTAGGAAAGGAATGGACTGCTATTGTCAGATTATCGATCATATTGAAATCTGATCTCTCTGATAGGATAAAGCGAGAATTCTTTCAAGCAATTCACCAACTCCTCCGTTTTACTGCCTCCTGGTCTTCGAAGAAAGGGATGGCATGGCGCTTCTTTACTGATGTCATTAAGTTTATTTAATAAACACCGTGAAACTGTACAAGGAAAAACAAATAATATTCATTAAAAAGAGCAAATACATTTCAAGAAATAGAAAATCCTCAAAGAAATAGAAAATCCTCAAAGAAATGTGAAAGCGCTTACCGTGTCGCCTGTCCCGACCAGTGGTATAAACTCAAAAGGGGTTCGTATAAATCTTCCCCTTGCCACTTTTCCGGTTAGGGATTCGTAGCCCGCAGAAACTAATGGTCGGCACAAAATGGGATTAATAAAACCCATTAAACTACTCTAAAATGGATACTGTGGTTGTAGTTAATTTTATAAACAAAAAATAACTATATAAAAACAAGAATTAATTTTTGAGATGAGGTTTGATGATTAGTATAATCTGCATTATTTGGACTATTGTTCTCATCTTCATTGTTATCTGCACAAAAAAAAGAAAAAAGAAAAAGAAAAACAACAACAACAAAAAAAGAGTAGGTAAAAAAAATCATACATAAGTGAATAGGTAGATATTCTATCCAAAACAAGATATTAGGTTTATAAGTTCCCAACATTCACAATGGATTGTCCGATTGGACACATAGCCTAGTGGATAAAGGAGTTAGGTTAAGACAGTTCTAAGTGACATTTATCTCTAGACTGCCGGTTCAATCTTGGTCAGGGGAAGCAGTAACAAAGAATAATAATAATTAACACAGCTTAACGCCTTTGCCTCAGCTATGGCTAGCGGAATGAGAACAGGATACCCCCGTGGGCTGAATAACAGGTTAGTTTCAAAGTTCACTGATGGCTCCCGATTACGACAAGAAGATTCCCGAGTTCAAAAAGAAGGTTCCCGAGAAGGTTCCAGAATCCGACAAGAAATACCTGAAGAAGGCCGGAGGACACATTTGCTGAAACGTTGTACAGATAACGAAGAAGATAAGGACAATAGTCCGAATAATGCTGATGATACTAAGATATAATTAACTGGTCGGTTTAGCAGCAGTTACACTTCGCACGAATATATATATATATATATATATATATATATATATATATATATATATATATATATATATATTATGTGCGTGTTGTGTGTGTGTGTGTGTGTTGTGTGTTGTGTGTGTGTGTATTATTATTATTATTATTATTATTATTATTATAATGGAGATTCAGTGTCTGTCGGTAGCCGAAACTACGTTACTGCTTATGTCACCATACCCCCAGGAATTGCGTAAGTTTAGGAATGAGTATTTAATTTATAATAAATTTATTTAAGTATGAGTATATGATTTATATATAGAATAAATATTATCTATTAATGGTGTCTCTATGAAAATCTGAGTTAGATTTGCCTCGATACAGCCCATGTTATTAGTACATTTAAAATCCTGCAATGTGTCTTCACAACCTTTTTAAGAACTGCCTCCTCTTTGGTTTCCCAACCACATCTCTTGCACCCACACCTCTATAACAAATACACATCTTTTTCTTAGTACGAGGTTTTCTGTAAATTTCAAAGGTCAGCTTTTGGCCGCTTCCTGTCTGTTAAAACACCTACACCTGCGCAAAGGTTGTAGGAGGTTTGTGGTGGTCGGGATATTACATGACAAGTGGTACCAGCGTTGAATTGGGGTGTAATCTAATGCCGTATTTCCTACCGTTGGGTGGTTATTATCTTCGTCAGTCGACGGCGATTCCTTTCTTATTATTCACTGTGGGTGGTCAGTGCTAGTAACTTATAAGCAGCTTATGAATTATGTACATACCTGTAGTAAGAATATTTGAATAAAGTTCGTTAGAGTCAGAATAACGGGATTTCAGTGGAAAGTTACTATGACCGATGATTGGCAACAGGTGACATTCTGGCTTGACCTTCCGGTAGGGCGCCATTACAAGCGTAAGAATAAGTTTTAGTTTAGTTTCAAATGGACCAGAGATTTCAGAGCGAATAGACGCGAGGTCGTTCGCTCTGAGGGTCGATCTCCCCCAATAGCGACTGAAGATGGGCTGGGTTGTTGGAATACAGTTTCAGAAGAAAACAACAAGTCTTGTTAAGTTAAGTGAAACAAGAGATGACAGCCCAGAAAAGAAGAAGAATCAACACCCAGCAGAAAGCCAACTGGATCAGCCCGAGAAATGGGACTGAAGAAAAGGTCGGTTGAGTTAGAAGAAATAGAAGAGT
>CM042164.1:60910279-60911356 GCA_023376005.1 Doryteuthis pealeii
TATTACATTAAAACGTAAATACTTGCGGCCGGTGTATATATTTGCCAGTTTAAGAAATGTGCTTATACCCAAAACAATACAAAAGTTAAACTGAACGCTCTGGAAATAGAAATATAATATGATTAAAACTCCACCCTTTTCTACAGCAAAGTAATTAGAATTTCCGGGGAGAATATTTTCCCAGTTAATTAAAAACATTTGGGAAAAATCTGCAACACTTGGCAAATTTGTCCGATTTAAAAAAAAAGAACGTCATGTTTCTCAAACTGATAGGCGTGCAAAAAAAATTATGTCATCAATTACGCCATCAGCGTCGTCTCCGATGGCTGGGCCATGTCCGCCCGATGGATGATGGACGAATCCCGAAGGACATCCTCTATGCAGAGGTTTCGTCTGGTAGGAGACAGATTGGTCACCCCCAGCTGTGTTTCAAGGATGTCTGCAAGAATGATCTTAGGTTATTTGGTATTAACCCTCCCAGCTGGAAAAATTTGGTTCAGGACCACCCTTGGTAGCGGCAGGTTCTCCGTAGCGGACTGTTCATGTCTGAAGCTACCCTGGTGCAACACCATAAAGCCAGGAGGCCCAGAAGAAAGAGGCGGCAACAAAACAGCTTTCACATGCGACATCTGTGGCCGAGAATGTTTTTCGAACATTGGATTTCACAGTCACTGGGGGCGCTGTAACTTCAGGGTCACACAAACTATATAGTCTCCCGAGACTTAAATGCCAATGGACATCATTTAAATGAGATCCTCATAAATTCTTCAACGCTTTGTTTGCTCAACAGTCAAACTATTCAAAAAGGTGGGAATGTCAGTCTAATCAGCATGAAGTTATTTCTTCTAAATCATTGATACATATCAAGTTAATGAAAATTATTTCTACCATTTGTAAATAATTAATGGAAAATATAACATAGAATATTTCTACCAATATATTGATACACATTGAGTTAATGAAAATTGCTTCAACCAATTTGGTCTATACAAATTAATGAAAATATAACAAAACGATTTCTTAACCAATAATAATGATACTCATTTATTATATATAGATGTGTGTTGTCTGTCCTGT
>CM042164.1:60911456-60946456 GCA_023376005.1 Doryteuthis pealeii
GAGGAGAGAGTTGTGTGTGTGTGGTGTGTGTGTTTGTGTGGTGAGGAGAGAGGAGAGTAGAGAGAGAGAAGAGAGAGAGAGAGAGGAGAGAGAGATACTGTAAGATAAATAATGTGCGTTTGAATAAATAAGCACATCTACATTATATTATATATAAAATATATATATATAGTATATATATATATAAGGTATACAGAAATTTTGTTACCTTTTGACCACACCTTTTATTCCGAAAAAAGATTACGTCCAGTATATTCTCTTCATTAATTTGGTAAAATACAAGCTAAATTTCGAATACTTTTTTTGAACACTGATCACCTTTCATTCTGAATAGAATTAAATGTTCCATCATTTTCATGTTCTATCTGTAAAATCAGGCCTCGTAACATTTTGACACAGACACAGTATATATATATAGAGGATATAATAATATATATAATATATATAATATACGATCATACCTTGAATTACGATTTTATCGTTCCGCCCTAATCGTCAATTTCCTCGGTATTCAAATCAATTTTTCCCCATGAATAAGCTGAAGATGATAACCCATTCCAGCCCCGTCCGTTTTTAATGAGAAAAATAACACTGTAGTATAAAAACATAATTGTATAGAAATGTAATGAATTATGTGTTGGTAATCTGTTTCATAAATACCACTTTCTTTGGCGTATGTAAATTGGAAACCTGTTTATTTTTAGTGGATAGTAACCCTGAAGTATCTGACAGCTCGCTCGTACCTGAAATTCCTAGCTCTACCAACAAGCCATAAATTCAACCGACTGACAGCTCGTAAGTTAGAAAAAGTTAGTAGGAATATCGGACGGAATATATGGAGGGTAAGCGGGAGAAAAAAGAGAAAGTAAAGAAACCAGAGAAAGAAGAGAGAGAGAGGAGAAGAAGAGAGAGAGAGAGAGAGAGAGAGAGAGAGAGAGAGAGGGGGATAAAAAAGTTGAAAATTTTTAAGGCTAAATTTTCTCAGTCTTTTTGTAATAGCTTATCTATGAGACTAGCTCATATAAAGTGTCCGGTCCGTAAATAAATTTAAATACTAGCCAAAATGACGGTTTTAAAGTTTTTCTTTCTTTGAAAGTATATAATATATATATAGCAAGTAAAGTCGTCGGGGCCTAAGTCGTATCAGCCCAAACAGCGAGGGTCTACATCCCCTTTCACTAGCTAGGCCAAGGAGATTGTTTTTGTATCTGAGTGGAGAGTCACACCTAACACACCTCCTTAACGTTTACCGCACAGATCCTGTCCTAACCCATAACGCTGATTGGCGAGGCAGGTAATCAGAAACCTGTACGCTTGTGGTTCCTAGATCGGACACTCTACTGATGTTATATAAATAATATATATATTAATATATATATATATAACACCATTGTTATATAAATATATATATATTTATATAAATGGGTGTTCGGGATAATTTGACATACTTAATTGTTAATGTTCTCCGTAGGTGGAGTATGACGCACTATAGCCGTCATTTAATAGGATTATTATGTAGTGCTCTGTTGAGATAGACACAATCCGCCGTGCCGTACTACAAAACCGATTAATCGAACAGAATAAGGTAGTTTTTGAGACCGCTGCCCAGGGATAAGCATAATATCCGCTTGCTCACCAGGTTCCGGACCAGGATGAGGCTGTGATCGACGCTAATGGTGGTTATTTGAGTGAAACTTGTTGACAGTGTGTAATTTCCGCGCCTGTTGAAATTATTTACAATCCATTAGATTTTGTAGTTACCAAGCACCTTTTGTCTATTTCCTTATGAATAGTGTCAAAATTCATCCGAAACCCTGTATATATATATATATATATATAGTAGATATTAAATATATTGTCACTGACAAGCTAAAGCGACAATTCTTCAACAGGCTGTAGTTATATCAGTAATTGCTGTAATGGCTGCAGCACTTGGACCTAAGAAGCACCTTGAAGAATAAGCTAGAGGGTTGAGTGCACAAGAATGCTGCGTGCAGTCTTGAACAATCGGTAGAAACGCACCTCACATAGGAAGCAGCTTGTATGGCCACCTGGCCCCCATCTGACAAACCATCCCAGTAAAAGACGGAGTAAGGCAGTGCAGGACACTGCCGTGAGAAGCAAGGGACACTAATTAAGCGACGTTCTCCTGTTAGAAACCAACTCATGGGCAGCTAAGTGGGCGCCCAGTAAGTGAACTACATTGACCAACTATGTGAAGGTCTGGTTGCTGCACAGAAGAGCTCACAGGGGCAATGAATGATAGGGAAGGTTGGGAGAGGATTGTCATGGATACCGTGCTACTTGCGGACATGATGATGGATAATGATGATAATACTAAATGGTAGTGAAAAGTGTAATAATGACAGAGGGAAAATGCGTATCTGATGAACACCCAAGAACTGGTTCTCATATTTTAATCAAAAGATGAGGCAACTGTAAACATTAAACAAATAAATTTACAAAAAAAAAGAAGAAAGAACGAACGAAATAAAGAAATAGGTAATGTCGTTTTCGGTACCTTTTGCGAAATAAATCTCTCGGCCATTTTTATAAATGCGGCAAAGATAAAGGACAAGGGCGTATTATGTACGTTTTGATCGATAAGGGAGAATTGGTTTACGATTCATGAACATTGCTTGACGTAAGTTACGAACGAGTCGTTTCATGAAAGCCAACGTTTGTAGGAAAAAACTGGCCGAGAGATTTATTTCGCAAAGGTACCGAAAAAGACATTACCTATTTCTTTATTTCGTTCGTTCATTTCTTCTTTTTTTGTAAATTTTATTTGTTTATGTTTAGCAGTTGCCTCATCTTTGATTAAAATATGAGAACAGTTTTTGGTGTCATCAGTACGCATTTTCCCTTCTGTCATTATTACACTCTAACTACCATTAGTATATATCATCATCATCATCATCATCATCATGTCCCGCAAGTAGCACGGATATCCATGACAATCTCTCGCCAACCTTCCCTATCATTCATTGCCCCTGTGAGCTCTTCTGTGCAGCAACCAGCACCCTCACATAGTTGGTCAATGTAGTTCCTTACTGGGCGGCCCACATTAGCATGCCCATGAGTTGGTTTCTACAGGAGAACGTCGCTTATTAGCTCGTCCTTGCTTCTCAGGCAGTGTCCTGCATGCCTACTCCGTCTTACTGGGATGGTTTGTGAGATGGGGGCAGGTGGCCATACAGCTGCTTCCTTGTGAGGTGCAGTTTCTACGACTTGTTCAAGACTGCACGCAGCATTCTTGTGCAGCTCCCTCTAGCTTATTCTCAAGGTGCTTCGTTAGGGTCCAAGTGGTGCAGCCATACAGCAATACTGATATAACTACAGCCTGGAAGAATTGTCGCTTTAGCTTGTCAGTGACAATATATATATATATATATATATATATATATATATATATACAGGGTGTTCGGGATGAATTTGACACTTTCATAAGGAAATAGAAAAAGTGCTTGGTAACTACAAAATCTAATGGATTGTAAATAAATTCAACAGGCGCGGAAATTACACTACTGTCAACAAGTTTCACTCAAAATAACCACCATTAGCGTCGATCACAGCCTCAATCCTGGTCCGGAACCTGGAGCAAGCGGATATTACTGTTTCCCTGGGAAGGGTCTCAAAAACTACCTTAATTCTGTCGATTAACTCGGTTTTTGTAGTACTGGCACGGCGATTGGTGTCTATCTCAACAGAGCCACATACATAATAATCCATAATTAAATGACGCGTAATGTGCGTCAATACCTCCAACCTACGGAGAAATATAACCAAATATAAGTATGTCAAATTTATCCCGAACACCCTATATATATATATATATATATATATACTAATGGTAGTTTATATATATATATATATATATATATATATATATATAACAATCAGTAGAGTGTCCGTCTAGGAACCACAAGGTTACAGGTCTGATACCTGCCCTCGCCAACTCAGCGTATGAGTAGTACAGGGATCTGTGCGGTAAAGTAAGGAGGTGATGTTAGGTGTGACTCTCCACCTCAGATACAAAAACAATCTCCTTGGCCTAGCGCTAGTGAAAAGGGGATGATAGACTCCCTCGCTGATTGGCTGATACCGACATTAGGCCACCCGACGACTTTACTTTTATATATATATATATATACTTTCAAAGAAAGAAAAACTTTAAAAACCGTCATTTGGCTATTATAAATTTATTTCGACCGGAACTTAATATGAGCTTAGTCTCATCAGATAGCTAATTACATAAAGACTGAGAAAATTTTAGCCTAAAAACTTTTCAACTTTTTATCCCCCCCTCTCTCTCTCTCTCTCTCTCTCTCTCTCTCTCTCTCTCTCTCTCTCTCTCTCTCTCTCTCTCTCTCTGTTTCTTTCACTTTCTCTTTTTCTCGACATTACCTCCATATATTCCGTTCCGATATTCCTTTATCTTAACTTTTTCTAACTTACGAGCTGTCAGTCGGTTGAATTTTTGGCTTGTGTTGAGAGCTAGAATTTCAGGTACGAGCGAGCTTCAGATACGTTCAGGGTAATAATCCACTAAAAATAAACAGGTTTCCAAATTTAATACGCCAAAGAAAAGTGGTATTTATGAACAGATTACAACACATAATTCATTACATTCTATACAATTATGTTTTTATACAATACAGTGTTATTTTTCTCATTAAAAAACGGGACGGGGCTGGAATGGGTTAATGGCATTTCAGCTTATTTCAATGGGGAAAATTGATTTGATATACGAGGAAATTGAGTTACGGGCGGAACGAATAAAACTCGTAAGTCAAGGTATGATCGTATATATATATATATATATATATATATATATATATATATATATATATATACAATGTGTGTCAAAAAATGTACCGAGGCTGAATATATTTACCAAGATAGAAATGAACAATGAATGGAACATTAATTCTATTCAGAATGCAAGGTGTGTCAAAAAAGTATCGAAATTGAAGCTGTATTTACCAAAATATAAATGAAGAATATATGGAACGTTAATTTTTTTCGGAATAAAAGGTGTGTCAAAAGGTACAAAATTTCTTGGTATACCTTATATATATATATATATATATATATATATATATATATATATAATGTAGATGTGCATTATTTATTTCAAACGCACATTATTTATCTTTACAGTATTCTCTCTCTCTCTCTCTCTCTCTCTCTCTCTCTCTCTCTCTCTCTCTCTCACACACACACACACACACACACACACACACACTCTCTCTCTCTCTCTCTCTCTCTCTCTCTCTCTCTCTCTTTCTATATATATATATATATATATATATATATATATATATATATTCTTTTCTCATTCCTTTTTCTGATAATCCTTTATCCTTATCTCAACTCCATTCTTCCAATCTTGTCTTTGATTCTTCGATCATGGTTAGCCATTAATTTTGTAGAATGGCTTTGGAAAACGTGTCGTTTCTCTTCTTCAGATTACGTTTCGGCTATCTTAATTGAAAATTCTTCAAACGAACAACCAATGAAAATTGACTTTGAAGACTACATTCTTGACCGAAAAGGAAAACAATGATTTTTTTTTTCTTTTCTTTCATTTCTTTTTTCCCTTCATTTCTTCTTCTTTGTTGAAGACTAGAAGCGGCTACCCAGCGTCGTCTGAGTAAAATCAATAAAAACAAAAACAAAACAAAAATGGTGTAGTTGCTAGCAAGCTAGTCTTGCAGATCAGCTACAACTAAATAGTGAGTTTAATCCTCGCTGGATGCCCCATAAAACTCCCCACGTAAAAAGATTTAACGTTAATCCGCCCAGAAAAAATAAATATGATTGTTTTGGGCTTCCATATTGATTTGTTTAACTCTGAGATTCACGGACATTTTTAAAGTAGAATTTTCAATGCTATTTTAACTTTAAAATCTTCGTGAATATAAATCAAATCTTTATAATTTTTGCACATACAGTAATAGTGAATGCATATATATATATATATAGGGTCATCCACAGACACGTGTTTCGACTTATCAAGTATTTTAAGTGTGGCTAGACATTTTGTAAGGTACCTACAGACGGAATTGAACTCCGGTCGGTTGGGTGTCAGTCCGGCACCTTAACCATTAGGCTGTCTTCACTTACAGAATTTGAAGGGGATTTTTTAACTGTTTTAATACACACATCGCTTTGTGTGTAAAGGCCGTCACAGAGTGCTCCATTCCTCCTTATAGAGAAGAGCGTTGCGTTTACGCTTGAGTTGGCGGCCGTCAGCGAGATCCCCCCCCAGAGTGCTCAACCCTAGGGGATGGGGAGCATACATAGGGTCATCCACATCCATATATATATATATATATATATATATATATATATAATATATTTCATATTTGTCTAATGAAAAAACAAAATATCTGGATTTTTACACCTCTGAAGGCTTTTATCTACAACACTACGGATTTATCAACACCACAAGTGATTTTAAACTTTACATCTTTCTTCAATTATGCTGTGGACTTGTAAATTACTTTTTTTAATTACTGGAATATATCATGAACAATTTTGATACTCATTATACACTTTTATATAATTTTACATCAAACTCTTTTGAGTTTTATTATGAACTATAATTATTTCTGATTTTTTAAAATAAAATTTATTTTTTTAAATTCCAGCATTGAATAATACCGTTTTCTTTGTACCCTTTCTTCTAACGGTTGTTCATCCCGTCTTTCTCTCATATGTTACTCTTGATGATGACCGATCTATTAAAGCGGTCGAAACAGATTTCTGTCAGCAATTATAAACATCATTTTTTTTTTCAAAATGTTAAATTCACATATATATATATATATATATATTATATATATAATATATATATATATACTTTGTTGTTAACTGTCTAATTTTGTCATTTCCTTCGGACATACATGCATACATATAGCAATAATATAATCTTTACAGATCACTGCCGTCCCTCACAATCCTACAAACCCACCACCAGAACCTTTCCTCTCGCGAGCCCTCAAATGACTCATCAATCCTGCTGCAGATCCACAAAGTTTAATGCAAATATGACATAGGAAAGACGTCCTTCCCAATGGATCGGATGGATCAGATGATAAAATTTGATGCTTATGCACCACCATATGTCTCTTAAGACCAGAAGCTGACTTACAGACTTTGTTACAGATTGCACAAGACACATTGTTTGTTCCTAGGGTATGCATGAATTGTCCCTGATTAGATTTCCTATGATTGACATATCCAGCCTTAGAAAGCAGAATCCGACCACATGTTTGATATTTCCGACCCTCCGTGTTCTCACCAATATGACAGGTGTATCCCTTTAGAAGTTGACGCTTGAGGCTTTCATGCTCAATTCTTTCACTCACAAAAGTGCTACAGCCATCATCCACATAAATTCTCCAGTCAGTACATACATAAATATTTACAAAGTTAAAAATAAAAATTCACTCTGATGAAGGTCGTAAAAAAATCTCTCTCTGTACGGAATATTTTTACATTTTTCCTATTATTATTATTATCATTATTTCAATTTCATCTGATTATTTTAATAATAATAATAATAATAATAGCGTAATCCGTATACATTTTGATAAACGGACCGAAACACATGTGTAAGTGATATCGATTAAAGTGATATCGATTAAATTCATTTTTATCCATCTACATTTCTTTTCTTTACTCATTTTTCCTCATACACACAACTACCCTTTATATATGTATAGATGTTCTTTTTTCCTTTCCTTTCTTTCTTTTTAACTTTTTATTTGTATTCTTACTCTTTCTTCTTTTTATCAAGATCTTGAATTGTCTTTCTTTTCTCAGACGACCTATGTAAGTATGATAGAGTCTCTTAACTCTTTGCCACTTTAAACCGTTCACTGCGACCTACCGTAAACCGATATCAGTGGCTCTCATAATAATTGAGTAGAAGGACTCAGATTACAATAATGATAAAATAAGTAAAGATGGCGATGTGGCCTTTTGTGAGTATCAGCCAGACGTCGAAGAAGTCTTTCCCCTTTTCGTAAGCGCTAGACCAGGGACATTGAAGTTTTTTGTTGTTTTCTTTTTTTTTTTTCTTTTTTTTTTCTGCACAGATCAGATTACCCAACCTGTGTTAGTCATGCGCTGAGTTAGCGGGGAGTGGTATCGAATCCAGAACCTTGCGATTCCGATGCGATGCTCCAGGATTTTGAATAGAATGTGTTCTGGGGGGAATATATAGTGAACTTTGAAATATTCCATTATAAAAAATACCAAGAAATGTTGGTACAGCTGTAGGGGAAATTTTATTGGCAAAGGAAAGAAAAAATACAAGAAAAAAGCTTTAAAGATATAAGAAATATAATTTTGATTTTTTCCCACTGTTGTCCTCATTTTTATCGATATACATAAAGCACAACGTTTCGGTCGTTGTAGACTCCGACTTCTTCAGGTGTACCGTTTCTGTCCGACCATATCGATGATTCAACCTGGGTAATCATTAAAAATAGTTTTTTCTGTTGAACAAATTTCAAATTTGAATAATTTACGAAGATCTCGTTCAAATAATGACCTCAATGTTTTATACGCCCATCAATCCGGGAAGCGTCACGAGAAGCATCACGTTAATTTAGAAAAACATTGTTTATTGGCGTTCCTTGAAAATTTGAAGCTTAAAATCCAATGGTACCTCTTATTCACCAATTTTTTTTTTAATTCCAAAGAAATTTAATCTTGTCTTTTCAATTCATATTGTGTTCATTTCTATACTTGGTCTACTCAAAAGGTCATTATGTTTCATCTATACATATATAAAGGGCAGTTGTATAAATATGTATGTCCGGAGGAAACTTTGAAAATAAAACAATTAACCACAAAGTATATATATATATATATATATATATATATATATATATATATATATATATATATATATATATGCACACACACATTAAATATTACCAGGGCTTGGTTTTTGAACAAAAATAATAAAGATTTGATTTATATTTGTGAAAAGGATTAAAAATTAAATTTAAATGATAACAGAATGGAATATTTTTTTGCATTTAATATTTGGAATAGTAGACATTAACGTTTATTTTCAGGGTGGCTGGATCAATGCAAGTTTGTTTTTTTTACATGGGGATTTTAACGGGGCGTCCGATGAGGATACAACTCAAGATTCAGTAATAATGGATCAGCGGGACTAACTTTTTTTTAAATCCCCCCTCTACCATGGCGATACCGGGTGGCCGCTTCTAGTACATATATAAAGGGCAGTTATGTGTATATGTATGTCCGGAGGAAACTTCGAAAATAAAACAATTAACGACAAAGTAAATATATATATATATATACGTTAAATATCACCAGGGCTTGGTTTTTGAGCAAAAATAATAGAGATTTGATTTATATTTGTGAAGATAATTAAAAAATAAAATTTAAATGATAACAGCATGGATTTTTTCTTCATTTAATATTTTAGATAGTAGACATTAACATTTCTTTTTAGAGTAGCTGGATCAATGCAAGATCTTTTTTTTTTTACGTGGAGATTTAAATGGCGCATCCCACGAGGATTCAACTCATGATTCAGTAATAATGAATCTGCGGGACTAACTTTTTAAAAGTCCCCCTCTACCCAGGCGACGCCGGGTAGCCACTGCTATAATTCATAAGCAGCTTATAAATTATGAACGTACCTATAGTTATAATAAAGTTCGTTAGATTTAAAATCATTTTAGTAGTAATATAGTTTCGCTTACAGACAGACAATCACACAATCTTTATTATAATAAGATGAGTATCAATATATTGGTAGAAATCGTTTTGTTATATTTTTCATTAATTTGTATAGACAAATTGGTTGAAGTAATTTTCATTAACTCAATGTGTATCAATATATTGGTAGAAATTATTTCTATGTTATATTTTCCATTAATATGTATTTACAAATTGGTAGAAATAATTTTCATTAACTTGATATGTATCAATGATTTAGAAGAAATAATTTCATGCTGATTAGACTGACATTCCCACCTTTTTGAATAGTTTGACTGTTGAGCAAACAAAGCGTTGAAGAATGTATCCATTGGCATTTAAGTCTCGGAAGACTATATAGTTCGTGTGACCCTGAAGTTACAGCGCTCCCAGTGACTGTGAAATCCAATGTTCGAAAATCATACTCGACCACAGATGTCGCATGTGAAGGTTGTTTTGTTGCCGCCTCTTTCTTCTGGGCCTCCTGGATTCATGGTGTTGCACCAGGGTGGCTTCAGACATGAACAGTCCGCTACGGAGAACCTGCCGCAACCGAGCGTGGTCCTGAGCCAAATTTTCCCAGCTGGGAGGGTTAATACCAAATTACCTGAGATCATTCTTGCAGACATCCTTAAAACGCAGCTGGGAGTGACCAATCTGTCTCCTACCAGATGAAGACTCTGCATAGAGGATGTCCTTCGGGATTCGTCCATCATCCATCCGGCGGACATGGCCCAGTCATCGGAGACGACGCTGATGGCGTAATTGATGACATAATTTTTTTTGCACGCCTATCAGTTTGAGAAGCATGACGTTAATTTTTTTTTTTTAAATCGGACAAATTTGCCAAGTGTTGCAGATTTTTCCCAAATGTTATTAATTAACTGGGAAAATATTCTCCCCGGAAATTCTAATTACTTTGCTGTAGAAAAGGGTGGAGTTTTAATCATATTATATTTCTATTTTCAGAGCGTTCAGTTTAACTTTTGTTATTGTTTTGGGTATAAGCACATTTCTTAAACTGGCAAATATATACACCCACCGGCCGCAAGTATTTACGTTTTAATGTAATAAAATAATTTATTAAATTAGAAAGGCAAATGAAACTAAATAAGAATGCAGATAAAAAGGGTTTGAAACAGAGAGGGGTATGATCGAAAAATAGAACAATTGAAACTTACTCTTCCATCACTCCTGTCTTTCATTGCTAAATTTTCTAATTTAATTATTTAGTTAAAATAGGAAGTAAAGAATAAATTTACAGTTATTTCTTCTTGTTAATGGATTTCTTTAAAGATTTATCTCCAAGATTTTTGCTCATATTCATTAAGATAAAGCCAAACAATAATACTAAGCACATATTTATTGAAATTAGATTTTAATATTAATATGCAAATTAGCCTTTCCGTTCACACTGTAAACCACTATTGTGTTGTATATATAAATAAAATTGCATGTTATTAGTATGTAAATATGGTCAACAGTATTACTAACGTGAAACAATATTATTATTAATTTAGGTTTAAATAAAAATAAAATCATGGAGAATGTTAGGGAATTGTGACTTAAATAGTAGTATAGATTCGGTTACAGACAGATAAACACACAATTATAATTTAGAGATATACCGCTATTTTTAGAACTGTTTCATATTCCAATTTGGCTTTATTAAATATAGTAGAGTAATCCCAAAAGTAAGAACTCCCAAGTGCTGGGGACGCAGGGAAATAGTTCGTACAGCTATTGGAAACATTGTTGTGTTTGTTGTGCATGCGCACAGATAGATAGATAGATAGATAGATAGATGAGAACAGACTAAGAAACAATGAGATATATTAATACAAGCAATGACACACACACACACACATATATATATATATATATATAGAGAGAGAGACAGAGACAGAGACAGAGAATGATAGATTGATAGATAGATAGAAACAATGAGATGGATAGATAGATGGAAAGAAACAATTAGATAGATAAATAGATAGATAGATATCAATGTGTATGGTTGGCACTATTATACTTGAAGAAGCGGTTGTAAATCCAGCATACAGTGTTATTAGAAGAGTGCTCAATATCTGTGATAGAGCGTTAATAGATAAATAAATAAATAAATGAATAAATAAATAAAAGTTTTAGCTTATACTTATTATCATTGGAACAATTTTGCTACCATTGGTTTCTTGCCTGATGACTGTGCAGAAACCAATGGTGTCAAAATTGTTCCAATGATAATATATAAGCTAAAACTTTTATTTATTTATTTATTTATCTAGATATATATTTATTTAAGAAATGGATATAAAGTAACCTACTCGAGCTTCATCATCTGAATCGTCAGGGTTACATCCGCTGAATTAATGACGATTCAGATGAGGAAACTCGAGTAGGTTACTTTATATCCATTTCTTGAATAAATTTTGCTCTACATTGTATTGAGCACTTTGTATTTGTTTTTTTCACGGTCTTAACCCCTGGATACTGTGCGCTCCCAACGATCGTACCCGTACCCACCGGTAAGCCACTACTCATACATAAATACATATCTAGATATATATATATAGATATTTGTATATGTATAAGTATTAACTTACCGGTGGGTATAAGAACGATCGTTGGAAGCGCACAATATCCAGAGGTTAAGGTTGAGAAAAAACAAATACAAAGTGCTCAATACAATGTAGAGCAAAAATTTATTTTAACAATGGAAAGGAGTAACCTACTTGAGTTTCATCGATTGATTCTTCAGGGTTACTTTAAATTAATCGAGTTTACGATTAATCTTAGGTGTTATAAACATGCCCGTTGGAATGGGAAACACCTAAGATTAATCGTAAACTCGATTAATTTAAAGTAACCCTGAAGAATCAATCGATGAAACTTGAGTAGGTTACTCCTTTCCATTCTTAAAATATATAGAGAGATAGATAGATCTAGATAGATAGATAGATAGATAGATAATGGATTTCCTGTGAGAGCCTAAGGTTTCACCTGCTTGTATGTCTGCACACTAATGCATGTGTCCATTTAGTGAGAGGGACATACAATGCCACCACAAAAGACAACCCGGTTAAGTCTTTTTCCTTTGAGACGCTTAACCTTTAATGATAATCCCTTCATTTTTCTACCATTTTGTTGTTGGGATTAGAGTTAATCTGACCTCAAAGGACACCGTCTTATCTCAAAACATTCTAGTCTATTTATCTATCTATTTCTCTGTTTCTACTTTCTTAGGAATGTAAAGATGATATATTTATGTATATATATATATGTATATCTGTATTATATATATAATACATTTCTAGATATATCTATATTAGATATATTTCTACACATATACAAGGTGTGTCATAAAAGAATCGAGATTGAAGCTGTATCTATAGGTAGAAATGAACAATGAATGGAACTTTTGTTCAGAATACAAGGTGTGTCAAAAAGTACAAAAAATCTCGATATTTTTTGACAGACCTTGTATATATATATATATATATATATATATATATATATATATATCTGTGTGTGTGGTGTGCGTTTGATTGTATAGGTCTGTGCGTACATATTGTTGGAGTTATTTTGATATTATATGTGCTCTAATTCCCCACCTCTATTTATAGACTAGCCAAGGTCACGTGATTGACTCTTGTAACCAATCACTAGCAATACTACTGGCCTGATAGAATACTTAACCCCGCCCCCACATTGGTCATAATTAAAACTGGACTCTGTGAGGATGGACAGACATAGGATTGCCGGATCTTTACCAATACTCTCGAAGGACTTATACGATTACCAATAACTGAGAACACTTTAGTAACCAAAAGGATTCACATTCTCGAATGACTTTATACCAATAACTGAGAACACTTCACTAACCAAAATGATTCACATTATCAATGGACTCTTTATCAAGGACCCAATTCCACCAGACAAGTGATTCTGCTATAAGGCCAAGGAATGGCCCTTAAAAACGTAACACATATAACTGAGAAAAAAAAGAGGTAGTATGGAAAATTAGATTCGTTTTATATTTGTTAGAAATTTTCTTACTAATATAGCATTTCTGAGGAAAATAATTTCATAACTCTTAATATTACGGTATTAAGCCTTTATATATATATATATATATATATATATATATATATAAGTAAAGAAATAACAAAAGACTTAGAGATTTTGCTTTATAGTCTATTTCAGGGAGCTTATAATGCAAAAACTCTAAGTCTTTTGTTATTTCTTTACTTATAAATTTTCTCTGTGACTCTAACAATAAGAGCACACATTGATCTCTCAAACTGCGACAGATTGTTTAAAATAACTCCTATGTCGTAAGGAAGATTTCTTCTCTGGACTTTTGGATTATGTATATATATATATATATATATATATATATATATATATATATATATATATATGTCGTACCAAATCCTTGTAAATGATCAACGGTGGTCGAAAATACATGTACTCGGTATGCAACATTATAGACTTCGGTCAGTTTTTAGACTACCTTCTCCCAAAATTGTGACATCTCAATCGCCAACTAAAAAATACCAATAAAAATTGAACTCCAAATGCTTGTTGGGCACTTTTGATAAAATAGGGCTTGATGAGAATCTGCTGCCTAAATACACACGCACACACAAACACAAACACACGCACACGCACACACACACACACACATATATATATATATATATATATATATATATTTGCCACATCAACACCAACACATGGGAGTATTGTGCAAAAGACCGTGCGACCTTGCGCCTCCTCGTCAAACAAGGAACGAGAAGGAGTGAAAAAGACAGGTAAGAAACCGCCGCAGAAAAGAGAGCCAGAAGGAAGGAGAAACAACAGCCACTCCAGCAAGCATCACTATTTGTTTCTAGTCACTGCACCAGATATTGCCATTCAAAAATTGGTCTGTTCAGCCACTCAATAAAAAATTGCACACTACGCCATCGTCTTTAGTAGACGGACGGATGCCAACACAGATATATATATATATATATATATATATATATATTGAAATTTTTCAATTTCTTCGATTTTCCTTGCATTTGAAATATCTTCACCTGGCGATTGCATCGCATGAAACCAATATGGTCGTGAATGTTCCTTTGTCACCTAATAAATAGATATGTAAAACCTTTATGTATTTATCTTATATATACATATATATATATATATATATATATATATATATATATATTATGTCTCTGTGTGTGTGTGTGTGTGTGTGTGTGTGTGTGTACAGGTAGATTGAAAGTAACTCTCTATTTTAAATTATAACTTTTTTTATATGAATTTACATTGTTCTCAATTCTTTAATGTATGTTCATTAATATAAGTCTATTAAATCTGTGTTGTTGGTGTTGGTGCTCCTTCACATTTTGCTATTATTGCTCGTGCATAGTCAAATCACAATTTTCCTAGAGATGGATGGGTAGACGTGGAACGCATGAGTGGCTGACCAGAAATCCTGATTTAACACCCTGCAAGTTTTTTTTCTTTGGGGGGGGGGTGGCTGGAGAAGAAAGTCAACTCTATGAAACCAATAACTTTGGAAGAACTTCAGGGGCGAATACGAGAATTTATGTCTGCTATTCCACAAGAGTTCCGGGAAGATCAGCTGATGCGATTCCTGAGCAGCTTGAGAGGCTGGAGTCGAATGCTGCTGTTCATATAGAATTTTAGATAAAACTCCATATCATGCGTGTTCTTCTCATGTTCATTTTTGTAAAAATGTCGATGCAGAAATGAATTATAAGATTTTACAATCACCCTATATATATGCCCCCCTATTGAATATATACATATATATATATATATATATGTGTGTGTTGTGTGTGTGTGTGTGTGTGTGTGTGTTTGTGTGTTCATCAACATCCATCTATGTCATAATGTTCTTAATCATATTCTTGTGAGTTTCAAAAAATGTTCCTTCCTCGCCCTTCACTCTGCTTCCAAAATCTATCTCTCTCCTCTCTCTCTCTCTCTCTCTCTCTCTCTCTCTCTCTCTCTCTCCGCCTCCTCCCCCACTCCGCATTTCTTCTCACAATTTAAAAAAAAGTTCCTTCCTCATCCTTCACTCTGCTTTTCAAACTCTCTCTCTCTCTCTCTCTCTCTCTCTCTCTCTCTCTCTCTTCGAATCCGACTCCTCCCACTCCGCTCTTCTTCTCGCACTCATTCCTCCCGGCTGTGTGGTGCAGAGTTAATCTCTGACATTTCAAGAAACAGTGGCAGCAGTCGCTGCAAAAACGGTTGAGATTGAAAAATATTCCCGTTTTTCTCCAAGAAAGAAAAAGTGAAGGCAGGCACGATCGGATATTTTCGCCCAAAATCCCGCACCCCCACCCCCCCCCCGCACCCACCTATTCGGAATTTAACGCAGGAAATGACAAAAGGTCATGTCTTTCTTTTCCCGCCAGCGAATTGATAATCACGTGACCTTTTTTTTCTTTCTTTTCTTTCTTTCTTTCTCTCCTCTGATTTCCGTTCGCATCTACCAAATGATTCGCTCATACGAACAAAGTCTTAGAAGCGACTCAAAATATTCCGCTAAATTCCTAATTTCGACTTATAAATAAATACGCTCTACAAGGTTACCGATTTCTTTTTTTGTTTTTCCAGGTTAAATATTCTTCTAAAATCCTCACTGGTTAATTGTATTAAATCTCTTCCACTGAATGATTTAACATAAGTCGCTGACTTCCGCGTCGAGCAATGTCACCGGGTGCTTCTATCTGTCGGAAATACGAGACTCTGATGAAAGTTTCGTAGAATTTAAAACAGAAAACAACTCTGAGATATCAAGGTTCTTACTTGTTACCCTTCTATTTCTTCTAACTCAACCGACCTTTTCTTCAGTCCCATTTCTCGGGCTGATCCAGTTGGCTTTCTGCTGGGTGTTGATTCTTCTTCTTTTCTGGGCTGTCATCTCTTGTTTCACTTAACTTAACAAGACTTGTTGTTTTCTTCTGAAACTGTATTCCAACAACCCAGCCCATCTTCAGTCGCTATTGGGGGAGATCGACCCTCAGAGCGAACGACCTCTGGTCCACTCGCTCTGAAATCTCTGGTCCATTTGAAACTAAACTAAAACTTATTCTTACGCTTGTAATGGCGCCCTACCGGAAGGTCAAGCCAGAATGTCACCTGTTGCCAATCATCGGTCATAGTAACTTTCCACTGAAATCCCGTTATTCTGACTCTAACGAACTTTATTCAAATATTCTTACTACAGGTATGTACATAATTCATAAGCTGCTTATAAATTACTAGCACTGACCACCCACAGTAAATAATAAGAAAGGAATCGCCGTCGACTGACGAAGATAATAACCACCCAACGGTAGGAAATACGGCATTAGATTACACCCCAATTCAACGCTGGTACCACTTGTCATGTAATATCCCGACCACCACAAACCTCCTACCACCTTTGCGCAGGTGTAGGTGTTTTAACAGACAGGAAGCGGCCAAAAGCTGACCTTTGAAATTTACAGAAAATCTCGTACTAAGAAAAAGATGTGTATTTGTTATAGAGGTGTGGGTGCAAGAGATGTGGTTGGGAAACCAAAGAGGAGGCAGTTCTGAAAACGTTTGTGAAGACACATTGCAGGATTTTAAATGTACTAATAACATGGGCTGTTTTGAGGCAAATCTAACTCAGATTTTCATAGAGACATCATTAATAGATAATATTTATTCTATATATAAATCATATACTCATAATTAAATAAATTTATTATAAATTAATTACTCATTCCTAAACTTACGCAATTCCTGAGGGTATGGTGACATAAGCAGTAACGTAGTTTCGGTTACCGACAGACACTGAATCTCCATAATAATAATAATAATAATAATACACACACACACACATACATACACACACACATATATATATATATATATATATATATATATATATATATATATATATATATATATATATATTATAATATATATATATATATATATATATATATATATATATATTCGTGCGAAGTGTAACTGCCGCTAAACCGACCAGTTAATTATATCATCTGCATTATTCGGACTATTGTCCTTATCTTCTTTGTTATCTGTACAACGTTTCAGCCAATGTGCCCTCCGGCCTTCTTCAGGTATTTCTTGTCAGATTCGGAAACCTTCTCGGGCTCGGGAACCTTCTTGTCGTAATCGGGAGCCATCAGTGAACTTTGAAACTAACCTGTTATTTAGGGGGTATCCTGAAAACTGTCACTTAGAACTGTCTTAACCTAACTCCTTTATCCACTAGGCCATGTATCCAATTGGACAATCCAGTGTGAATTTTGGGAACTTATAAACCTTTTGGATAGAATATCTACCTATTCACTTATGTATGATTTTTTTTTACCTAGACTCTTTTTTTTTGTTATTGTTGTTTTTCTTTTTCTTTTTTCTTTTTTCTTTTTTTTGTGCAGATAACAATGAAGATGAGAACAATAGTCCAAATAATGCAGATGATACTAATCATCAAACCTCATCTCAAAAATTCATAGAAATAATTCTATCTTGTTTTTATATAGTTATTTTTTGTTTATAAAATTAACTACAACCACAGTATTCATTTTAGAGTAGTTTAATGGGTTTTATTAATCTCATTTTGTGCCGACCATTAGTTTCTGCGGACTACGAATCCCTAACCGGAAAAGTGGTAAGGGGAAGATTTATACGAACCCCTTTTGAGTTTATACCACTGGTCGGGACAGGCGAAACGGTAAGCGCTCTCACAATTCTTTGAGGATTTTCTATTTCTTTGAGGATTTTCTATTTCTTGAAATGTATTTGCTCTTTTTATTGAATGTTATTTGTTTTTCCTTCTACAGTTTCACGGTGTTTATTAAATAAACTTAATGACATCAGTAAAGAAGCACCATGTCATTCCTTTCTTCAAAGACCAGTAGGCAGTAAAACGGTGAATAGCTTGGAAGAATTCTCGCTTTATCCTATCAGAGAGATCAGATTTCTATATGATCGATAATCTGACAATAGCAGTCCATTCCTTTCCTACTAGTTAACGTAAAAATAATAGCCAATATAGTACCGAGCGATCAGGGAAAGGTTGGTTGGCTAGATGGATGTTTCGTTGGCTGGATTGTTACTTGCTTTTACAACCCTTGTTGAGTTATACCGAAGTCATTTTTAACAAGTTATTATATGGTTAAGTAACTATGGCTATTTAGTAATAATAATTAGGAAGCAATTATAACTCTGAGTAACTATTAATACGAGGGTTATTCAATGAATAAGGGAAACGTTTTATTGACTGAGATGGTTAGCTGTTTTGTTTGGTTAGATTTTATGGCATGTCAACCCTTATTGGTTTACTTTATGCCGTAGACATTGTTGTATTAATTCTTTATGGGTATTCAAAAACGTTTTTCTAAACTCATTTTTAAACATTTTCTTAATTCATTTTTTCTATTTAACCCATAGATGTGACCCTAACAGGTACTGCCATTCCGGGTCAAAATGGACTTAGGAGTAATGACGATGAACGGATACTACACACTCCCCAGAATCCAGAATTGGGATCTCACCTTTAAATTCAGTTTAACATCATACCCAGGACACTAAGACTCTCAGCCACTGCCTTCAAGCACATACATGATAAAAGGGCTTGGGGTTGCCATAAGAGCAATAGGGTTGGGGCAATCATATAGGTGCTAGGGTTTAGCGTGACCAGCCTACCGATCCCTACAACAGACAACCATCAGGGTTTTTTGTTGTTTTATTTTATTTCCCCCTTTATTTTCTCTAATTTATTTGTTCTCTTTTTCCTATAGTTTTTTTTCTCAATTTATGTCAGGGCATTTGCCTCTCATCCCACTTATGAGAGCGTGACACAAGGACATTTTTATGTGGGCCCACCCACAAGCCGAAGCTTATGGGTGGTAGACACAAAAAATGCGTCGGCACTTCCCTTCAATGCAGGCGTCTCAGTCACTGGGCAATAAACCCAGCCCTGTCCCTTTACATCAAGAGGCAGGTATTTCTTGGGGGGGGAAGACCCCTGGGATCAACGCTGTTAATTTTACTTAGCCGCTCCAGAGGCCGAAGCAGTCTGGAACAGGCCTCCAGGGACCTTTGCCGTCTAAGCAATCAATTTATGTCAGTCTATCATGTAATATTGTTGAAGCGCGTGTGGTGTAATTGTTGTGTTGGATTGAACAAGACGTGTTGCATGATTTGAAAAAAAAATGGACGGATATATATATTTACCAACCCCTCCGCACGAGCAGGATGTGATAAGATAATCTCTCGCCTATTCAAACTTAGGCCTTTACTGACCAGGAAGGAATTTCCCTGACACGTGGTGGCCATGACCCGTGAATAAAGCCTAAATCTAAAAACTACCTTTTGTCTTTGTTCTTCCTTTTCTTTTCTTGAATTCCTTTTTCGGTGCGACTGCCAAATAAGATGGGGTTAAAAGTAAACCCCGAGAACACGCACCAAAAGTAACCACAGATACCTTTAAACCTAAAACATTAAACCACATGCCACCACACATACATACATGCATACATACATACACACCAATTGCCTTTTATATATATATATATATATATATATATATATATATTTACCAACCCCTCCGCATGAGCAGGATGTGACACAAGGTCAATTTCTTAAGCGGAGTTCAACAGGTTTGAATGCAGAGTTTTCCTTCTCCTAGACCAGTTACCTAACCAAGGTTAAAGATCCCAGACTGCCCTACAATCTATCCATAGCTGGAGGGAGAGTAGGATTGATACCTTTCCCAAGGGTATTAGCGCTAAGCGAAATGTAATTACCACATCCAGGATTTGAACTCGGGGCGACGAGTCCATTTCCCATGACTTTAACCATTACACCACGCACTTCCATGGACGGATATAAACCTGAATGAAATGCAATCCTGTTCTTTTTTTATTCTCGTATTCTTCTTAAGTCTTGAAGGGATTGGAACATGGCTGTTTTCGTGCAAAAAGATCTTTGCATTTTAATATGACTATTCAGCCTAGCTATTGTTTTTTCCTTTGATTGCTCAAAATATGGGGGGGAGGGCGGTATTTTTTATCATGGATAAAACGAGTAACAGCCATTTTGTAACCGCCATTTACACCACATTTTCCTCTTGTTTTATCGTTTTTCTTATATTTTTTTCTTTCTTAGGTATATTTTTTTCTTTTTTAATTTGTTCCTTATATTCCTTTTATTCCCTTTTCATCCCTAACTTCCTGTTTTGTTTTTGTTTTTTTCTTTCATATTTATTTATTTATTTATTTATTTCGTTCATTCTTTTACTTTATTTATTTATTTAGATTTTCGTTTTTACTTTTTAGCTTTTCCTTTTAGTTTTTTTTAATCTTTATTTCTATTGATATTTTTTTTCCTCACTTTTCTTTCTTTCCTTTCTTTTCTGTATTTCTTCCCTTTAAATCTTCTCCCCTATATTTCTATCTTCCTTCTTCTTTTTCTTTTTTTAAAGTTTTTAGTATTTTTCTTTTCAAATTTAGCCGTCCTTTCTTTATTTTGTGGGGATTAAAATAAAAATAAAATAAAATTTAAAAGAAACAACAGCAAACTCCCATAAGCCTTCACCGGAAGAACCCTCCACGCATGTGCAAGAAAAAGGACTGACTACCGACGCCCGAGAGAATATCTCGGCCTTTCGTGTTAAGCCTTAACTAAGCTTTCTTTTTCATTCCTTGAATTCCTTCCTTTTCAGTGCGACCACCAAATGAGATGGGGTTAAAACAAAAAAACCAAAGAACACTCACCGATAATATCCAGCTACCTGTAAAACACAAAACCTCTTACCACCCCTCTCTTACTTTCTTACTTTCCATGTTGATAATGTTTTCCATTTTTCTTTCTTTCTTTGCTGGTGGTGTAATGTGATGTAATGGTTAGCAAGCTAGTCTCACAGATCCATTATGACTGAATAGCGAGTTTGATCCTCACGGGATTCTCCATACTTACGACCTTGTGTCACATTCTACCCGTGGCGAAGTGGTTGGGTAAATTGGCCTCCCATAATGTTTTCGAACGGGTTGGGGAAATACTTACATGCCTTTTCTTAAGACATTGGTGCGGAGATGCCGTCTTTCCCCGAAAATAAGACCTACCTGCAAAATAAAACTTGGATAATTCCATGTCAAATCATCCAGGCCATGTCACTCACCCACTTCAATTTTTCTGAAATTTTATACAGGTGTGGACAGCTCTAAAACTTATTTTACAGATAAAAATACATGACAAAATGTCGCCATTTTTCGCGAAACCCACCAAATTTGGAGAGCCAAAAATCGACATAACTCCGTCAATTTTTGGAATTGGAAGCTCAATTTTTGGGGATTTTCTAACGTTAACATAGTCCAAACCTGTACAAAATTCCAGAAAAATTGAAGTGGGTGGGTGACAATTTTACTTTTTTTTGTCTGAATGATCTGACATGGAATCGCCCATATATCTTTAGTGTGATTTTCATATAAGTCCTCACCTTAAGCTAAACCCTAGTTGAGAGCGGAAAGAATTTTGGAATCCTGTAACTTGCAGAACAATAAAATTCCAGAGGATGATGATGATGATATGATTTATTTAATGAATTGTCTTTTATGAGTTTTTGAATACAAAAACATGTTAATGAATTAATAATGAAGATAATTTTTCGAAATTTCTGTTTATTTAGAAATTTCGTAATTTTCTATTTTGTATTGTCGTTTATCGATATAAAAAAAACTAGAGGCGGCTACCCAGCATCGCCTGCGTAAGGGGGGTTCCAAAAATCTGGAATAATATTTTTTTTTACTTTTAAGGTTTACAAATACTGAACTGAGTAGAATTTCAATGCTATTTCTACATATATCTTAATTTTTCAGTATCTTCGAATATGAATAAAATCTTCATATTTTTTTCACAAAAAACAAGAACCGGTGATATCTAACGTGTATATATTTACTTTGTCGGTAATTGTTTTATTTTCGTAGTTTCATCCGGATGTACCTGTGAGGATTAAAATTAAATTTATATTTAAATTTGAAATTAAGAAACTCCTATGAGCCTTCACACCCGAATAGCCCTCCGTGCATATGCGGGGAAAAGGGCCCACTTCCGATCCCCAAGATAATCTCTCAGCCATTCAAACTTAGGCCTTTACTCGGACAAGACACTACTACTGACCAGGAAGAAATTTCCCTGACACGTGGTGGCCATGACCCGTGAATAAAGCCTAAATCTAAAAACTACCTTTTGTCTTTGTTCTTCCTTTTCTTTCCTTGAATTCTTTTTTCGGTGCGACCACCAAATAAGAAGGGCTTAAAAGTAAACCCCGAGAACACGCACCAAGAATAACCACAGATACCTTTAAACCTAAAACATTAAGCCACTTGCCACCACACATACATATACGCATACATACACACCAATTGCCTTAAGGGGCCGGGTTAGCTCAGTCGGTAGAGCGTTCGGCTAGAAACCACAAGGTTCCTAGTTCGATACCGGTCCTCGCCAACTCAGCGTATGAGTAGCACAGGGATCTGTGCGGTAAAGTAAGGAGCTGATGGTAGGTGTGACGCTCCACCTCAGATGCTAAAAAACAATCTCCTTGGTCTAGCGTTATTGAAAAGAGGATAGACTCCCTCGCTGACTGGCTGATACCGATACTTTAGGCCGCCCCGTCGACTTTACTTATATATATATATTTGCCAACCCCTCCGCATGAGCAGGATGTGACACAAGGTCAATTTCTTAAGCAGAGTTCAACAGGTTTGAAATCAGAGTTTTCCTTCTCCTAGACCAGTTGCCTAACCAAGGTTAAAGATCCCAGTCTGGCCTACTATTTATCCATAGCTGGAGGGAGAGTAGGATTCATACTTTTCCCAAATGTATTAGCGCTAAGTGAAATGCAATTACCACATCCAGGATTTGAACTCGGGTCGACGAGTCCATTTCCCATGGCTTTAACCATTACACCACGCGCTTCCTAATTGCCTTCTATATATGTATAGATAAGATATCCCCCCGAAAATAAGCCCTTGTGTTATATTTCGGAGTGAAAATTAATATTGCGCGCGAACGCTTCACGTTATATAAACAATGAACAAGCCACTGTTCTCATCATCATCCTCATCATCATCATGTCGCGCTTGCAGCACGGATATCCATGACAATCTCTCGCCAACCCTCCCTATCACTCATTGCACCTGGGAGGTCTTCTGCTGAGCATATAGCATCCTCGCATAGCTGGTCAATGTAGGTCCTTGCTGGGCGCCCCACACTTGCATGTCCATGTGTTGGCTTCCACAGGAGGACGTCGCTTATGAGCTCGTCCTTGCTTCTCCAGCAGTGTCCTGCGTGTCTTGTCCGTCTCACTCGGATAGTTTGTAAGATGGGGGGCAGGTGACCGTACAGTTGTCTCTTCGTGGGGTGCTGCTTCCACGATTTGTTCAAGACTGCACGTAGCATTCTTGTGCAACTTCCATCTAGCTTATTTTCAAGACGCTTCGTTAGGATCCAAGTGGTGCAGCCATATAGCAGCACCGATACAACCACAGCCTAGAAGAACTGTCGCTTCAGCTTGTCAGGGAGATCAGACCTCCATATGACTGACAATTTGTTTGTGGCCGACCATGCCTTTGCTATTCGTGTGTTAACATCTCTCTCTGTGGATGATTTTAATATTTGACCGTCTGAAGATTC
Source organism: Doryteuthis pealeii (assembly GCA_023376005.1). Classification (NCBI taxonomy): domain Eukaryota; kingdom Metazoa; phylum Mollusca; class Cephalopoda; order Myopsida; family Loliginidae; genus Doryteuthis; species Doryteuthis pealeii. The sequence goes on from CM042164.1 coordinate 60,935,928, forward strand.
CATAATATGCATGAAACTGTAGTTACCAAAAATTAACACCATAATACTTAATCACTGATTTATCTCTCTCTCTCTCTCTCTCTCTCTCTCTCTCTCTCTCTCTCCCCCCCCTTCTCTCCCGCCCTCTCTCTCTCTCTCTCTCTCTCTCTCTCTCTTTATATATATATATATATATATATATATATATATATATATATGAAACGAGGCCATCTAGATTACATTTGATTTTGTTCTTGTTTAACGGCATATCAACCTCAATGGGTCATTTAATGCCGACTACGTTTTTGAAATGAATTGGTGAAAATGTTTAATTTTCTGAAGATTTTTTGTTTTTGACATATTTTTTGTGAATGGAACTTTTAGATGATTCTTTTTAACATATATTTTAGTGTTTTCATTTTTTGGGAAGATTTTTAGATTTTGTTGTAGATGTGTGCCTCTTTTATGTATCCGAGTAGTTTTTCTGGGTTTATTTGATAGAATATCTGTTTTAGATTTGTTGTTTGGTAGTATTTTTTTCGTATTTGTTTTAGGTTGCTACATTCTGTTAAATGTGTTTGATTGTGTAGGGTTTTTTGGCATGGTATGCAATATGGGGCTGCTTCTTTTTTGAGGAGGTATGAATGGGTAATGTATCAGTGTCCTGTTCTTAGTCTGGATAATATTACTTCTTCTTTTCTGGATATTTTGGTTTGATTTATTTGAAGTTTTCCTATTTGTGGCATTATTTCATGTAGTTTGTTGTTTTGGAAGTTATTCCAATAATTTTGCCATTTTTGTTTTGTGTATATGTTTATGGTTCTTTTTAAGTCTGTAAAAGGTATTTTAAAGTGTGTATCAAGTGGATTGTTTTTAGCTGTTTTTGCTGCTGAGTCTGCTATTTCAGATTACAGTACTGTTAAAACCAGCGAGGTTACTTAGAAGAGTTCTGGGCACCCTATTTTCAGGGAAACACGGTAGCAGTTTAGACGAAATTCGAACAGTATTCGTCGCTGCGCAACCCATAACCGGAGGCACGTACTTAAAACCTGTTTATAAGCATATCCATCAATTCGCATATTCTCGCCTCTAGAGACGTGAAACACGTATGCGAGAACAAACTGAGCCGACGTGTACAGAACTCATTTAAGCGGAAAGAAACCCTTTTGAACAAATAGACATAACTACCTTTAGAAAATATCCTCCCATTGAACGCCCCCCGAAATGCGTTAGCCCGAGCATAACCAGGAAACCCCTTTTCCCACAGAGACTTTGCAAACTCCCTATTGCAGTGAACAGTGATAATGCTCAGCGCGATCATGCGCAAAGGACACTTCCGGTAAAAGGATCTATGAACTAAAAAATGGAAGAGAGAAATCTCAAAGAGAGCGTTCATTCGAAAAGGATTTATATATATATATATATATATATATATATATATATATATATATATATATTTGTAAAGATTAAAGAGTAAAGTAAAGTGATAAAAAAAACACATACAGAAGATCACGACTTTACCTGATGCTGTGAGTATCATGAAAGCGTTATAATTTCGTATTCTCGCTGGAAGTCTCGTGTGTAACGAGAATGAAAGCATGAAAGGAAAAGAAATGATAGATTGCTCCTAAGATCAAATTAACAGCTTCTGGATTAGTATACGCTGGGCTTGCGAAATGTAAAGAGAAAAAAAGAGAATAGCCTAAGTGGTCTATCGATATAAAAAAAAATCGAAAATTGAAGGAACGGAAAAGATATTGGTTGGTTGGTTGGTTGGTTGGTTTTGCGGCTTGTTGAAACTTGTTGGATTATTACGCAAAAGTAATGTCGGTAATATGACCTATTGTCGATATCATCTGGACAGTTGAGTTTCTGTGTTCATAATCCGTTAAACAAACAAACCTTTAAAATAACATCTATCTATCTATCTATCTATCTATTGATGTGCCGGGTTAGCTCAGTCGGTAGAGCGTTCGGCTAGAAACAAGGTTCTTAGTTCGATACCGGTCCTCGCCAACTCAGCGTATGAGTAGCACAGGGATCTGTGCGGTAAAGTAAGGAGCTGATGGTAGGTGTGGCGCTCCACCTCAGATGCTAAAACAATCTTCTTGGTCTAGCGAGAGGGAAAGGGGGATAGACTCCCTCGCTGATTGGCTGATATTGACTTTAGGCCGCCCCGACGACTTACTTATTTATCTATCTATCTATACATACATATATAAAGGACAGGTCTGTGTATCTGTATGTCCGGAGGAAACGTCAAAAATAAAACAATTAACGACAAAGTAAATATATATACACACTAAATATCACCAGGGCTTGGTTTTTGAGCAAAAATAACAGAGATTTGATTTATATTTGTGAATTTAAATGATAACAGCATTTTTTTTTTCATTTAATATTTTAGATAGTAGACATTAACATTTATTTTCAGTGTATCTGGATCAATGCAAGGTCTTTTTTTTACATAGGGATTTAAATGGGGCATCCCACGAGGATTCAACTCACAATTCTGTAATAATGGATCTGCGTGACTAACTTCAAAAAATCCCCCTCTACCCAGGCGACGCCGGGTAGCCGCTGCTAGTACATATATAAAGGACAGTTGTGTGTATATGTATGTCCGGAGGAAACTTCGAAAATAAAACAATTAACGACAAAGTAAATATATATACACATTAAATATCACCAGGATTTGGTTTTTGAGCAAAAATAATAGAGATTTGATTTATATTCGTGAAGATAATTAAAAAATATAATTTAAACGATAACAGCATAGATTTTTTTTTCATTTGATATTTTAGATAGTAGACATTAACATTTCTTTTCAGAGTAGCTGGATCAATGCAAGGTCTTCTTTTTTTTACATAGGAGTTTATATGGGTCATCCCACGAGGATTCAACTCACGATTCAGTAATAATGGATCTGTGGGACTAACTTTAAAAAATTCCCCTCTACTCAGGCGACGCCGGGTACCCGCTGATTTTACGGGTAGAGTAGGCCTCTTTCATACACATTTTTCATTAATGCGTGTGGGTGTATATATTTGGGGTTAGTCGGTAAGTGTTTAAAGAACCATTACCATATTTACACACACAAGGAAACTTTCTTTTTCAATTAAGTTTTCGCTTTAACAGCAAATCTTATTTTAGCATTTCTTTTTTTTCAAAATACTCAACCCATCCACGCAGAGACAATCTGTCAGGCCGCTGCCCGTTTCTTCCTGACAAGAATTCCCAGATATAATTGAATTTTTAAAAAAAAGAGAGAAATCAAGCAAGCAAGAAAGAAAGAAAGAAAGAAGGAAAGAAAACTGCGAAAGGGCTAAACGTGTTCTGAATACGCTGCCATCTTTTTTCTCATTATGGTTCTGCGCATGCGTGCACGAACTGACCTTACCGGTCATTTTTAACGAAAATTCTGCGGCTAAGGAAAAAAAAATTAATACACTCGCTGCATCACTGATGCTTATTTTCACGTCTAAAAATATCGATGCAAATCAGTAACTCTATTCCTGTGTTGGATTTGAAATTGAATTTTCAACATTTTTACCGTAGAGTCATGACATCTTGTCTATAACTTATTTTCGCGATTTTTCATATAGTACCTAAATAATGACAATGGAATCGACTGCTTTTCCTATTAATAACTCTGGTCAACACGATGTTTGGTGACAAGAAACAGAACACATTTTTTAACTAATGTGATTGTCATGACTTGTTTATAACTTATTTTTGTGATTTTTCATATAGTACCTAAATAATGACAATGGAATCGTCTGCTTTTTCTATAAATAACTCTGGTCAACACGATTTTTGGTGACAAGAAACAAAACACATTTCTTAGCTAATTTGATAGCGTTGATTTCGAAAAGAACTTTTGTTTTTCATGGTTAGTTAACGTTTGTGCTCTACTGAAATTGGTCATTTTTGGGAAAAGTGATCCATTAACAGTCTTCGCTGATCGAAAAAATCTCGTTGATAAAGGTTGTAGAAAACCATCAATTTTCAGTTAGGCCGGACAATTAATGTCAGTCACCTGAAATAAACGATTTCTATTACAAAAAATATTTTTGAGTCAAAAGTTTTAAAATCGAAGTATTTATTTACTTCGCATCCCACGTATGCGGGTTTGTGATACAAGGTATTTTTAATGTGGGACCACCTACGATTCGAGGCTCATGATATGGTAGGTGCAAAAAATACGTCGATCCCATGGGCATTCCACCCTCAAGGGGGCGCCTCAGGCACTGGGCAATAAACACAGAGAAACCTCCGAAAGTGGGTGAATATATATGCAAAAAAATTCAACAAAAGTGGTTCATAACAAAATAAAGACTTTATTGTCTGAGCAGATTTAACATAAAACACAGATACAAAGCAGTTGCTAAACCACTTCTTATAATACGTTAGTAGGCCTCAGAGAAACCTCCGAACGTGGGTGAATATATATGCAAAAAATTCAACTAAGGGGCAGGTGTTGCCTTGGGGATAGCCCCTGGGATCTATGCTGTTAATTACTTACGAAGCCGCCGGACCCCGACCGAAATCAAGTACCGGATTTTTCCACTTAATCGCCAAAATTCAAATTAACTAATAAACTTTATCATTAATTCACTTTAGTAAACCTAATAATGAAGGTGGCATCAAAAATATTAAACTCTAAAATCTTATACAAATCAAATTGGATATCATTAAAAATTACAGTATCCCTCACAAATAAGAACTCCCTTTACACGTAGCGTAGTCACTGCACCATAAAAGGATTAAGGCGTTTAGTAGTAGGACTGGTGAGCTTGTGGGTCACACACAAACACCAACATTCACATAAACAGTGCGTTCTAATGTTGTATACCCTTCGTTACTTCTTTACTTACTTCTATTATTCTTCTTCTGTCGTCTTTTCTATCTTACGTCTTCTTCTAGGTCTCTTCTAACATCACTTCTTCGTCTGGACTTCTCGTGTCTGGTCTTTCATTGGGGATTTCTCTTTATCAGAAGCCCCGTGTCATTGGTAGTTTTTAGATAATAACACAAGACTTCGATTTACTTTGATCATATTTTATTCCGAAATCTCCACCAGTCTATCTGCACAGATCGAGTCGGAGCGTGTATAACACGACTCACCACCGTCGTGGTTTCTCGCCGACTGACTAAAATCTATTTCTAATCTAAACCGGAAGAGGGTCTCCTCCACCGATTCTCACGGTATCCACCAGAAAGGATCAGGATGAGGTCAAGCCTTGTCACTCATCCTTCAAGGCCGTGGGATGCAACTTATAACAGCCATTTTGATTTCTACACTACTGTAAATAATTATTAGGAATATAATAATTATGTAACACTAACAAAAATCAACATACAAAAGAATAGTGAGTCGCAGATGGCAAAAAGAGATTGTTTATTTCTTGCTCGCCTCGTGGTTTCTTTTCACAGAGAGGAAGAGTAAGATCAAACTTTTCTATCATAAATCACATTCGTTACCACTATGCGCGCTGCTCACGGTCAGCCAAAACAAATGCCCAGAGGGACCAAAAAAAATAACGTCCGTCTTCTAGAGAGACCCTAGCGAAAAAAGTCAGAGTTCTCTTTTCTTCCGTTTGTAGCCCCGGGGTTGGGGAAGGGATATAACTATTTTTGCTCTTCTGCAGAAAATTTGGGACTTCCGTTTATTTTATCTAGTTCAGGAGTCATTGACTGGTCTCTAGCTGACATACATTGAGTGCTTAGAATCTAAAACTTTATTTTCTTTTTATTCTTTTTTCTTTCTTTCTCTGATACTGTTTTCTTTTCAATCAAAATTCTCCATAGACCGTTTTAATTACGCTACAAACATAGCTAAGGAGAGAGAAAAATGGATTAATGCACTTTTCAAGGGCATCAGCACGAAAGTAAACGAGGACAACTTCTTCCGTTTGAACCCGGTTGCTTATCCCATTTCTTGGGTCGATAACCGTTGTAGTAAGTGACTTATAACTGAGAGTTTATATAAGCCTCGTTCTTGGAGTCAACTTTTAAATGAATTATACGTGGTGTGTCGAAAACTATCGAGATTTTTTTTTTACTTTTTTGACAGACCTTGTATTCTTAAAGAAATAAGGTTCCATTCATTCATTTTTTTTTTCAGAATACAAAGTGTGTCAAAAAAGTACCTAGTTTAAAGCTGTATTTACCAATATAGAAATGAAAAATGAATGGAACGTTATATTTTTTTTCAGAATGCAAAGTGTTTCAAAAAGTACAATAATCTCGATACTTTTTTGACACACCTTGTATTCTGGAAAAAATAACGTTACGTTCATTATTTTTTTCAGATTACAACGTGTGTCAAAAAAGTATCGAGATTGAAGCTGTATTTACCAAGATAGAAATGAACAATGAATGGAACGTTAATTTTTTCTCAGAATACAAGGTGTGTCATAAAAGTACAAAAAATCACGATACTTTTTGACACACCTTGTATATCTTTTATTTTTATTGAAAGATGAACTATTGTCAATCTTTATTATTAATATTTCTTTTGACTTCTATTTTCTTCTATTTTTTCTTTTCTTTTCTTTTTATTTGCATTTATTTGCTCGTGTCATCATTCTACAATAGCAGAGAAGAGAAACGGATTGAAATAAGTTTTCAGCCAATCAAATGAAGCACAAGGAATGTCGGATTACCTCTTTTTTTCTTCAAATTATTGGTGCAACATAGACACTAGAAACCGGAGCTAGAATTCAAACATAGATCTTCGGTTTAGCTCAGTCAGTAGAGCGTTAGGATAGGAATCATAAGGTTCCTGGTTCAGCGTATGAGTAGCACATGGATCTGTGAGGAGCTGATGATAGGAGTGGCGTTTCACCTCAGACGTTAAAATAATCTCCTTTGTCTAGCGCTAGTGAAAAGAGGATAGAATCCCTCGCTGTATGACTCATACCGACCGACATTAGATTATTCAAACTATTGTCCTCATCTTTATTGTTATCTGTACAACATTTCGGCCAATGTGCCCTCTGGCCTTCTTCGGATATTTCTTATCGGACTCGAGCCTTCTCGAACTCGGGAACCCTCTTATCGTAATCGGGAGACTTCACGGAAATCTGAATCCAACCCTTTATTCAATCCACGGAAGTATACTGTTCTCATTCCGCTAATCATGAATGGGTGCAAGCGTTAAATTGTGTTACTTATTATTCTATGTTACTGCTGCCCCTGACCAGGATTGAACCTGCAGCCTAGAGATAACTGTCACTTAGAATTGTCTTAAATCAACGCCTATATCCACTACGCCATGTGTCTAATTCAGAGAAATCTTCGAAATAGTTTTCACCGTCTTCGCGCCTCTACAAACTTGAATTACATTGGAAATAATTATATAAAGATGAAAAACACGAATAAATTGATAGATAACGCTGTAAATTATGGATTGAAATTTTAGATAATTCCATAAATTATCAAACACATTCATAAAAAGATTTTTAAAAGATACAGATGAAGTGACGAAAAGGTAAACCGTAGGAAAAATGCCGTTCGGATTTTAAAAAAAAAAGAAAAAGAAAAGCAAATTGAATAATTGAATATTTTTGTGGCTTTTTTTGTGGCTTTTTTTTTTTAAAGAGTTAATTTCGGAAAAACGAAGATGATATCAATCCAAAGATTAAAATATCTTTGGAATAATATCGAACGCTTAAATGGAAAACGAACAGATAAAAAAAATGGGTTTTTTTATGAAGATCGGGAAAAAAAAGCCTTTAGATTAAAACAATAAAAAACGAGTCCGACATTTTTTTTTTCAAAGATATCATGTCAGATTTCAAAAGTGTTCATCTTCTCGCGTGATCTCATATCTGTCGATAGTTGTTACCTGCAGCGAGATTATAATTGTTGTTATTATTGCACGTTTATTTATTCTATTTGTTTTGGGTTTGTTTTGTTTTTGTTTTTTTGTTGTTTTTTCTTTCTTTCTTTCTTAGACACGCAATAAAATTGGCAAACAGAGAGTGTGTATGTGATAGGGAGAAGGAGAGAGTGTGTGTGTGTGATATTGAGAGAGAGTGTGTGCGTGTGTGTGTGAGAGAGAGAGACAGACAGACAGACAGACAGAGTGAGAGATGACAAAAAATTACTATAGTGAAGTTATGATTTGAGCTAAACACCAATTCTCGAAGCGACAGACTGCGTTCTCCTTTATTCATCTCTTTTGAAGATTTCTTTTCAGGAAAAGATTTTCCTTGGATTAAGCACAAATAGAATTTCATATTAGATAATAAAAGACACATTAACATACACACATACACACATACACACACAAACGCACATACATACATACATACATACATATATGTGTGGCGCGTGGTCTAATGGTTAGAGTCGTAGGAAATGGACTCGTCGACACGAGTTCAATTCCTGGACGAAGCTGTTTCTATTTCACATGGCGCTAATACCCCTGGGAAAGGCATGAATCCAATTCTCCCTCCGGCTCTATGTAAATAGCAGGACACACTGAGCTCTTTAGCCATGGCTATGTAATCAGTATATAAGGAAAAATATTAATTCAAACCTATTAAACTCCGCTGAAGAAATTGGCCTTGTGTCACATCCTGGTCGTGCGTAGGGGTTATATATATATATATATATATATATATATATATATATATATATATATATATATAGTTTTGTTTCGTGCATTGATCCCCATAAAGATTTCTCCGTTTTTTTTTTGGGGGGGGGGTTTTTTTTTTTTTTTTGTTTTTTGTTTTTGTTTTTATTTGCAAGAAAGTGTATTTTACATTTTTGGAAAGATAATTCAATGACGGAACATATGTAAAAAAAAAATCGATACTCCGAAAAAAGAATATTCATTGATTAGTTTGGTTTTTTTTTGTTTTGTTTTGTTTTGTTTTTTGTTTTGTTTTTTATTTTATTTTTTTCTAAATCGTTAGCTTATTTTCTAAAGAGTGTTATATTAAAATTTGCAGTTGTCTACTTTTTTTGTGATTTTTTTTAAATTTATAAAATGTAATATAAATACTCCAATTCATTGGAAGGCAAAACCGTATTTATCTATTAAAGAAAATATTATATAAACATATGTAGCTAAAAATAATGATATTCCATTTATTGGTGTTTATAAAAAAAAACAATATTAAAAATAATGTTTGAATTAAAAATTGGCGTTCTTTTTTATGAGAGGTTGTAGGGGACATAATATTCTATTCACTCTTGAACAATATATATATGTGTAAATATATTACAAGGGAAAATAGTTGTAAAACATATACAACATATTTTTTGAATTAACAATAAGTATCTAAAATTTGATGGTACCGTGATTAGCTATTGAAATGACACTTATGAATATTGACACGAGTTGACAGCCAACAATATATATATATATATATATATATATATATATATATATATATATATATATATATATATATGGCACACTGGTGCACCACTCTTCTATTATCAGCTTATCTGAAAAAGCATAGGCGGTTGTTCACATGCCTTTCCAATATAACAAATCCCATGTGAGGGTAGTCCAATAGTTCACATCTTTAACTGAACTGTTAAGCCCCACGCGTCAAGATCAATTGATAGAGTTCATATATATATATATATATATATATATATATATATATATATATATACTTATGTTATACTTATAAATTTATGCATATATGTATTTATGTATATGCATATATGCATTTATATGTGTAGGTTTTATGTATATATGTTTATATATATTTATATATATGCATATATATTTATATATATATATATGATATTACATATTTATACGTATATATATATGTATATATTTCTGTGCATCCATATATACACATATGTGCATATATATGTATATCTATGTATTTATATGTTTATATTTATACTTAAATGCATATATATATATATATATTTACATGTTTATATATACCCATATATACATATATTTTTATATTTATATATACATATATATTTTATATTTATATATACATATATTTTTATATTTATATGTACATATATATTTTATATTTATATATACATATATTTTTATATTTATACTTAAATGCATATATATATATATATTTATATTAATATGTTTATATATACCCATATATATATATGTATACAATGGCTGGACGCTTGTTTCAGCATCTGCATGGAAAAACTCCGTCAATAACACTATAGGAGTTGTAGGAATGCTTCTCAGTCCTCGAGCACTAAAATCACTTAACAGCATAGAAAAAAATCCAACCGAGAATTCTGAATACTACGTTTAATGGCAACCCCTGCATAACTGTGGTCATGTTACAGCCTTACAAATCTCAGCGACGAAACAGACATAGAAACATTTTACAATGGGCTATCCCCCCTAAGCAGAAACCCCCCAAACATAACGTTCTAATCATAGGGGGAGACATGAATGCACAGATAGAATAAAATGAAAACAATAGATTCAGCTTACACAACACCCCAAACAGGAACGGCGATCTCCTAGTTTAGTTCTCCCTTGAGAATAGGCTTGTTTGTCTAAACACCAAATTCCAAAAATGGAA
>CM042164.1:60951456-60956456 GCA_023376005.1 Doryteuthis pealeii
TCCATATATTCTCCCTCGAGCTATGGGTAAAATAGTAGGGCAGACTGCGCTCTTTAATCTTGGGTAGGTAACCAGTCTAGGAGAGGTATAACTCTGAATTCAAAATTCCTGAGGTCAGTCGTTGATTAAGTTTGTGGCATTCCTTGATGCACCAATTCTTTCCTATCGACTGTGCCAAAAAGTGCGGAATTGCCCTACACAAGCCTTCACCACTATAAAACAAATCACTGTGTTGGTAGTTCACCGAATGAACACTCATGCGTCGAAAATCGACGAGAGAAGCCATTATATATATATATATATATATATATATATATATATATATATATATAATATATATATATATACAAGATGTGTCAAAGAAATATCCAGATTTTTTGTACTTTTTGATACATCTTTTATTCAGAAAAAATTAACGTTCCATTCATTCTTCATTTTTACCTTGGTAAATACAGCTTCAAACTGGCACTTTTATGACACGCCTTGTATTCTGAAAAAAAAATGTTTCATTCATTGTTCATTTCTATCTTGGTAAATACAGCTTCAAACTCGGTACCTTTCATTACTAAGAATAACAACGGATACAGAGATAAAGACCAAAGAAGTCCAGAAAAACAGAAAGAACCAATCCAGCTACCTGGATAGACAAGCCGATCCAGGATCGAGGCAGTTAAGTACAATATGAAAAGAAGTAAAGGGATATAGAACACGGACAGTCGCTACTCTTAGATGTTTATTACTAAGAACAACAACGGACACAGAGATGAAGCAGACACAAGAGGTCCCAAGAAAGCAGAACAGAGAGAACCAGTCCAGCTACCCAGATAGAGAATATACGAACCAATCCAACATAAAAGTAGATAATTACAATATGATAAGAAGTAAAGGGCTCTACGATACGGATGTAGCGATTGTCTGCCTCTGTTATCTTCCCTTGCTGTAGCTTTCTGCCGATAGGGGGCCTGAGTATTTAGTCAGCAAGCCGGGAATTTTGAGTCCTCTTTCTCCGGGACAGTCAAACACTACACATGGGTTAGACGCTTGTGTCTCTACATTTAAGTCGGGGCCTTCGCCCCCCATCCAGCTAGCAGTAAGTGACATTCTTTCAGGAACTCTCTATCACTTCTGTAGGACGAAGTCCTACTTAGTTTATACACGTTTGTATACTTGTTAACTACGTATTCTTGTCTTCTCCGTTGCTCTCGGAATAAAATCTGTTATTGTTGTATAAGTTTGTTGGAATATTTCATGTACACATATGTACTCATGTTGGGCGGTCACTCTAAACCTTGCAACTTTATTATAATAACTTTAAATCTTACACAGACATTCGCTACTCTTATATAAAACCGGCTCTTTATCACCGTAGTAAATGGAATCCTTAGTAACAATTATAACTAACTATTCTTAACACAAGTAAGTTATGGTTATGTGGTATCATGTATCTCTATCTAAGAATTTTTTCAAACATATCTAACCTATAGATGGGACACTAACTGGTACTACCACTACGGATTCGAAGCTAGTGTAGCAATTGTCTAGTGTAGCGATTGTCTGCACCTGTTTGGATTGATGTGGAGTCTAGAAGAGTTATCTTTCCTTGCTGCAGGTTTCTACCGATAGGGGGCCAGAGTATTTAGGCAGTAAGTCGGGAATTTGTATTCTCTTTCCTCTGGACCCGCAAACACTTCACATGCTGTAGAAGCTTTGCCCCCCATCCAGCTATAACTTCTTTGTCGGAATATTTCTTGTACTTATATGTACCCACGTTGGAAGCTCACTCTAAGCCTTCTAACTTATTACAATAACTTTAAATCTTACACAGAAATTGGCTACTCTTATATATTCCTGTTTAGGAAGTTGATGGAAAAAATTACATCGAAAATGGCGGGAAATCTTCTTTTTGGTCAACTGATAAAATAATAGAATTTGAAGTTTTTTTTTCTTTAATAGTCCTAATGCATGTTGCTATTTCTGGACTTTATCAACTACCCTGAACTTTTTTCTTCCTTTTTCCCCCCACACCCCTCGGGCTTGTTTATTATTCGTTTATCAGTTTTCCACTGTCTGCAAAAAAAAAAAAAAAAAAAAAAAAAAGAAAAAAAAAAAACGCGCCTAAAATAATCACTTTTCTGTCCATTGTCTTCTAACTTTCTCTCAAGCAGTCGACATTTTTACTTCGCGATTTAAAATGTCTGCACGAACAGATATGTTATTTTCAGAAAAAAATTGCGGGGACGTTAGAAATATTGGTTGGACTTGTTCATTATGAGAATTTGTAGGAATAGTAAAATACCGATTTATATTATTTGTATTATTCGGACTATTGTCCTCGTCTTCATTGTTATCTGTACAACGTTTCGGCTGGTGTGCCCTCCGACCTTCTTCAGGCATTTCTTGTCGGACTCGGGAACTTCCTCAGACTCGAGAATTTTCTTTTTGAACTCGGGAACCTTCTTGTCGTAATCGGAAATCTTCCGGTCGTAATCGGGAACCTTCTTGTCGTAATCGGGAGCCATCACGAAACTTTGAACATATAACAATGAAGATGAGGACAATAGTCCGAGTAATACAAATAATACTAATTATCAAGCCTCATCTCAAAAAATCAGAGAAATACCGATTTGATTGGATTTTACGGTATGTCAACCCTTATTGAGTCATTTTATGCCGAAGACATTTTGTCTTATTCATTCTTGTATAATACTATGTCGGGGTACGTTCTCAATCTATAGAGCACCTGGTCACGGCACTAATATAACACTTATGGGCGGGGTACAGGGTTCTCAATGTATGTATGTTATAGATGTATGAGAACGATGCTCCGGCACAGTATTACAGTCGTCGAAACTGCCCGTTCCAACCTCCCGTTCTTATGTTGTCTGTTGATTTACAGGAAGGCTGAAAAAGAGCTGGTTTCGTTCCTTTTACCAACTCGGCTGAAATAAGATTAAATAACCAAAAGCTGTCAACGGATCAACAAAACAATTGAACACAACGCCTTTTTTATGCTTATGTACAAAATATATACATTTATTTTACAAAGGAGCGAGGTGATTACTTGTCAGCTGATTGGCGATCTACAGCTAGTTTTTGGCTAAGTTATCAATTCTGTACCGAGTGGCAAGGTATCAGAGTGTATCGGTAAAGTTGTATCAAGGGCCCAGAGCCATGGCAAGCTCTCTTCTCCGGTCTTCGTTCTGTCCCGGTCTCTCTCCTTCTCTGTCTCTATCTTCTGTCTGACGGTCTGTTATTTATGGGATCCAGACCTCCCCACCTCCAACACATGTCTCTGATTGGCCAGCCACTCGATAACATTGCCTACGTGTCTAAATGGCCTTGTGCCAGCCTAGCTTGTATCTTTCCATTTGGAGTCAATGCCAACCATTGTTTTATTTATCTAAGTTTTTGAAATTGTTGACGTACTTTTCAAAAACTGGAATCTTATTTATTAAATTATCATTTTATTTTGTGAACATTTTAAATTCCGATTATATATATTAAATTCCATGATTTAAAGAATTTATGCCTACGTGATGATTTTTCGTTTAGATAAATATATACCTCCAATATAAACATTATTATTATTATTATTATTATTATTATTATTATTATTATTATTATTATTACTTTTAATTTTAACAAACCACCATAATTAATAATTAGGGTAGTTTTAATTAATTGGTAATTAATTAATAGATTGCCAATCAACCCATAACATAATAGTGTTACACTTGTTGAGTATACAATTTTTTTTTAAACTCAATTTTTAAACACATCTTTAATACTCATATTTTTAATCTATTTAACACATAGATGGGACCTTAACAGGTGGACCTGACAGTAATGGCGATAAAAGGGTACTCCACATTTCCCCAGAATTGAAACTTCACTACTAGATGTAGTTTAACATCATACCCAGGGGGAGATACTGATAGATACATGTCCTGCATCACTGACGCATAAAAATCTAAAACGACGCAGTAAAATTGTATCCATGTGTCCCACTATTTTTCTTGACCCACCATTTCCAACTTACTGTAAATACATTTCAATATTTTCTTGGAAATGAATTACAAGCTATGGAGTACAAAGTAGGGGTTAGACGGCTTTAGTTGTTCATAGATCATTTTAAAAAACTCTATAATTTATCATGAAACTTTAGTTGGGACCCATTCAAATTTCCCGGGGACTCATTCAAATCAAATACATGCGTTCCAGGACGCAGTAAATTAAAAAGCTATCATCATCATGGTACCCAGGATACTAAAACCCTTGTCTCTCGCACCGATTATATACACTCGACTAAAGGAGTATATAACACTGGGAGCTTTTGCTAAAATGTAATTATAATATGAAGAAAGATGTTATATACTGAGTAGTCTGATACCACCAGCAGTGGTTTACTTTTCTTCATGCCGCTTGCAAGTATTGTATTTTGTTAATGTTATAAAGATTCCATTTCATTTCCAACCTCCATTTTGGTTATTTCTCATTTAGTAACTAAATTTTAAATTAGATTAGAATTTTTTTTTTAATTTTAAATTATTAGTGAAATAGATCACTAATTATGACTGAGCCTATTCTAGTAGTGACCACCCCAAGCGGATTTAACAGGTTTGAATTCAGAGAGTTCTTTCTCCTAGACTGGTTGCCTAACCAAGGTTAAAGAGCCCAGTTTGCCCTACTATTTAACCAAAGCTAGACTGATGTGTCGATGTGTAAGTGTCCACAGGAGAACATCACTTATAAGTTTGCAATTGCTTCTCTGAGTATAGGTGCATCAGATGTTATATACTGAGTAGTCTGATACCACCAGCAGTAGTTTACCTTTCTTCATACCGCTGGCAAGTATTGTATTTTGTTAATGTTATTAAGATTCCATTTAATTTCCAACTTCCATTTTGGCTATTCCTCATTTAGTAACCTTTGCTAGGTTACAACAAAAGACCAGCTAAAGATTACCGTTACAGTTTGACAGACACAAGGCATTTTTGCTA
>CM042164.1:60958956-60966456 GCA_023376005.1 Doryteuthis pealeii
GACTTCCTGCATATTAATCTTGGTTTAATTCTCCCTCACTCATATATTATAATCCTAACCCTATTGCTCTTATGGCAAACCCCAATCTGTTTTACCATCTATGTGCTAGAAGGCGATGGCTGAGGATTTATTTATTTATCAAAAATAAACAAGAAAATCCATTACTACTGATTAGAAAAGAAGGTCACGCTGACGATGTTCCTGGATATGAAATGACTCATCTTTATTAATTTGTAATTAGTTATTCCTATTACCAACTACTTAGGCAATATTCATCATATTTAGTAAATAACCCTCATTTATTATAGTACTACTAGCAGGACCTGTGTTACATAATCTATGGATAGATTATTGTCAACCCCCTGTATTTCTGAAGGGATGGCCCCTTTTCATATCACGGGCGGGACTTTCCATGGAATATTACAGAAAGCCCGCGTGAAGTCACGTGGGACCTGGTTGGCTCTCAGTTTCAGCTTGGACGTCAGGCAGATTAGATCTTTCTGCCTTAGCTGAAGCTCACTGCACACGCACGTTTTGTTAGTTACATGAAATGTTTAGTTAAGTAAATAAAAGCTTACATAAATAATATGGTTTTGTGGTTGATGAATGTCTTGGCAACAAGACTGATCTAGAAGAAGAAATGAATTAAGCGCGACCGACCACCAAGACGAAGTCCAGACGCCAAAAGATGAACGTAAGATGCCAAAGATGAGCAGAATAATAATAGAAGTAAGAAAGGAAAAAGTGTATGCAACACCTGTTGATATAGTACAGTATGAAAATTTAATAATTACAACGTTTGATATGTTTACTTAAGACCTACTGCTGAATAGCGATTTATCGTTCGTTGGTTTCCATATGGACTATATAGTGTGACAAGATGGTGATGATGGATAGGAATAATTGTAACCATATAACAGTGCAAATTATTTGTAATGAATGGGAAGGAATGTCTGATACCATATAACTGTGCAAATACATGATTATTATATACAAATAAAAAAAATAAGATTTTTAGAAAATAATGTAACTAGCAGAACCTGTGGATATACCACCGTAAAATAATTTAATTATTACAACGTTTGATATGTTTACTTAAGAGCTATTGTGAAATACTTCAATATGTAAAAAAATATAATAATCTTGATTTAACTCTCCCTCTCTCAAACTTCTTTCTTTTTTTCTTTTTTTTTCTTTTTTGCATCTAATGGTGAAGTTCCGAATTCTTGAACTCTGGGAAGAGTGGGTAATCCTTTCATTACTCCCAGGTCCACTCTGGCATGAAATGAGAGTACTTGTTAGACTCTCATCTTTGGGTTAAATACAAAAATGAGTTTAAAAAATTGTTTAAAAAATTGAGTTTAAATAAAGGAAATTGAATACCCATCAAGAATGAATAAAACAAAAACATCTTCGGCATAAAATAACCCAATAGGGGTTGCATACTTTGAATTTATAATAAAAATGAATCGCTTGAACATTTTTTAAGATGGTGGATATATCACGTTTACTTTCCGGCCTAAAAAAGACAGTCGGATACAAAATCAGGAAAAATCAAAGCCGGAACGTCTTCTGTTTTGATATCATTTTCTTTGCCTTGGGACGGTGACGTTTAATGGGTCCGTTGTGGAATGTTCCATAGAAGGGATCCGATCCTGCTAATCTCTGGATTTTACTTTGTGGACGCTTTAAGATCTTTCGCGTTGGCTTTAACTGACTAACAGGTACGCCGTGCCCGTTGGGGTCTGTGTTAGCACGTTTTTGTCGGCTGTGTTGATCATTGAATTTCATCTCCGTCGGCAATTGGCAGGATCAAGGTGACTGGTCGAGGTGAATGGAAAGATGGATAGAACAAAAGAAAATGGCTGCCAGTTATATTCGCATGATAGATAGATAGATTGATAGATATGAAGTGACTGAGATAGATAGATGGTGAAGAAACCGATATATATATATATATATATATATATATATATATATATATATAGAGAGAGAGAGAGAGAGAGAGAGAGAGAGAGAAAGAAAGAAAGAGGGAGATAGATATGAAGTGACTGAGATAGGTAGATATAGACAGACAGAGAGAGACAGAGACAGAGAGAGACAGAGAGATAATAAAGAGAATGAGATAGATATTAACATCTATTTCTATCTTGGTAAATAGAGCTTTAAACTTGGTACTTTTTTTACATACCTTGTATTCTGAAAAAAAATAATGAATGGAACTTTATTTTTTTCAAAATACAAGGTGTGTCAAAAAGTACAAAAAATCTCGATACCTTTTTGGCACACCTTGTGTATGTATATATATATATATATATATATGTGTGTGTGTGATTGTGTGTGTGTGTGAGAGAGAGAGAGAGAGAGAGAGAATTTCCCTGAAGATCCTTCTCAGTGTAACTAGGGTAGTTAACTTCCATAGTACACAATAGTAGTAGACAGAATAGTATTATTCCGGCGTAACATGAAATGTGTAACAATTACAGACTCACTCGTCTTTTAAAAAAACATTTCAACAGCAAATACACTGCGTGCACCGGTCCAAAACATGATCGTAACAGATTGTATCTGAAAAAAATGTTAATATATTAGCTACATTGAGCTACCATAACTACCTGCCTATTGTCAATTGCACCATACATCGGCTGGTCATATCCGTCCCTAGCACATATATGATTGTCCCAACCCGATTGCCCTTATGGCAAACCCAACCCGTTTTATCATATATGTGCTAGAAAGCAGTGACTGAGGGTCTTAGTGTCCTGGGTATGATGTTAAACCGCATCTAGTAGTGAAATTCCAATCCCGGAACTCTAGGGAATGTGGAGTACTGCTTTATCGCCATTAATTCCAGATCCACTCTAACTCAGTGAGGTAGTACCTGTTAGGGTCCTATCTATTGGATAAATAGATTTTTTAAAATTATTATTAAAAATGTGTTTAAAAAAGATTGAATACCCAACAAGAATGAATAAAACAAAATGTCTTCAGTATAAAATAACCCAGCAATGGTTGACATACCGTAAAAACCAAATCAACCAACCAACTAACTTGCTCCACACAGGTGATAATTCAAAATGTGGGCGATATTTCTGCTCTTTTTATATATAAATATGGTCCAAGCTATGACATTACGTGTGCTGCACGATGCAATTGGGAGCATAGGAAAGGCATGGGTCGCTATAAATAAATTGTCGGTCATATGGAAATCCAATCTCACAGACAAGTTAAAGAGACACTTCTTCCAGGCTGTTGTCGTATCAGTGCTGCTGTATGGCTGCACCACCTGGACCCTAACGAAGCGACTAGAGAATAAACTAGATGGGAGCTGCACAAGAATGCTGCGGGTGATCCTGAACAAGACGTGGAAACAGCACCCCACGAGAAATTATCTGTACGGCCACCTGCCACATATCACCCAAACCATCCGAGTAAGACGGACAAGACATGCGGGACACTGCTGGAGAAGCAAGGAGGAACTCATAAGCGACGTCCTCTTGTGGAAGCCAGCACATGGGCACGCCAGTGTGAGCCGACCAGCAAAGATGTACATTGATCAGCTCTGTGCGGATACAGGATGCTGCACAGAGGACCTTCCGAGAATGATGAGCGATAGGGACGGATGGAGTGAGATCGTCATGGATATCCGTGCCAACAGATATGATGAGGATGATATGAGCAGGTATGTGTGTGTGTGTGTATATATGAATATACAGATGCAGAATTAAGATGATTATATAACTAAGTAGATAGGTAGGTATCAAATCAAGATAAGCCACATATGGGTACATGTATATGTGTATGTATGTTTACGTATGTATATATATATATATATGTATATATTTATATGTGGGGTATGTGTATATGGGTGTAGGTATGTATAAGTATGGTAATAGATAAGGGTTTGCCTGTGTTGGTCAAGGTCAAGGGAGTTCATAAGAGTTGTAAAAAAATTCTATTGAGAAAAAGAAAGAAAATGGGTAGATAATGATTGTGATATTCTCTTTTGAGGAGCCGAGCGTGTCGGTTAAATTTTAGGACGCTAGCCGAGCAGTTGAGATCAGTTGGACCTTGAGGACCGGTTGAATACAAATCAAAAACTAGCAGCTCCTGATTTGACAGAGAAGTGGAGGGTTCCCCTTTGACAGAGAAGTGGAGGGTTCCCCTCCCTTTGACTGAGTAAGAAAGAAGAGGAAAATGAATGTGAGTCTTATAACTCTCTTGTCCATTTTGGAATGTGAACCCTAAGCTGTCTTTGTCTTGTTTGTGATACTATTTCTCTCTTATTTGTTTGTTAATTGTTCACTTTTGGCGGGTTTGCCTTCACTGGGTGCCGTCCGAAGGACACAACTATAGGGTTCCAGTGTAGCAGAGCAGACGACGGCCAATATGACGATGTAGGAATAGCTGTATTCAGACTATGAGGAATTATAAACAGGTACACAAATAAAAGTAACAAGAGAAGAGCACATGTACCTTTAACCAATTTTATTAACATATAAAACACAACTAAACACAACAATATAACGAGTACTTAAAGGCAGTGCTTACAGTTATTTATCTTCCTTGCTGAGGGGGTGCTCAGGTGGTGTATTCGGCTGTGCTCCCTCACTGGGGGGTTTCTTCAGTTTGGGTTGACTGAGTCTGGGTTTACTAAGCCCGATTCTACGAGGCTTACTCCTCGGGGCCGAAACCAGTTAAGAGAAAGTTCTTACCACCTGACAAAGGACGTTACTCTCCATACTTCCTGTCCCCTGGAAATTGGAGATTTCTAGCCTCAACAACGAGATGTACAGCAAAATGTGCAGTGAACGCCCCGGTGCCCGTCATATTCTTAAAAGCTATGTTCATAAGTGATCGTATCTGGAAAGAATGATAACGCATTTGCTAGATTGAGCTACCATTACCACTTTCTTAAGCCCTGTCGGCTGTGGCTTTAGAATACACCGACTGCACTCTGCAAAGGGGTATAGGAATCCTCCAATAGGGCCACCTGTTGGCTGTGGGTGACGACCCGTGATGCTTAAGGATGGAATCACTTAGGCCCTTACTTAGGATAGACGGCGGTCTGATCAATCGGTAAGGCACGTCAAGCCCTAGCATCTATATGATTGCCCCAACCCTATTGCCCTTATGGCAAGCCCCAACCCCCTTTTATCATATGGGTGCTAGAAGGCGGTGGCTGAGAGTTTTCATGTCCTGGGAATGACATTAAACTCTATCTGATGGTAAGGTTCCAGTTCTGGAGGTCTGGGGAATGTGGAACACCCCCTCATAACCATTGCATCCTGGTCCACTCTGACCCGGAGTGGTGTACCTGATAGGGTCCCACCTATGGGTTAAATAGTAAAACATGTTTATAAACAAAACTGATTATCCATTAAGAATGAATTTATTTCAAAACTTTATCGGCATTAAATCACCCACTGAGGTTGATATGCCGTAAAACAAAACAACCAGCCAACCAACCAACCACTTTCTTACAATCACTTCCACCACACAGGTGACAGTTTAAAATCTGGGAAATATTTCATTTGCACCCTGTATATATATATATATATATATATATATATTATATATATATATATATATATATAAATACATTCGACGTGAATTATTTAATATATAGCTACACATTCGCCTGTTGGGTATCAAAGATTTTGTTTCAATTTTACATGACATATAACATACTGTTACTGGCTCTGATATTCTTGATAGCAAAAACCATCATAACTTCGTGTTTTCCAATAAAGGAAAGAATCCACCTGAGGCAGTCTGTACAAAGATCGCAAACTCTCGTGAGAATTTCGCACTTCCAATTCTATTACGAGATATCCGCTCGGGTTCGTATCTGCAAAACATTAATATCTTGTGTAGATTAAAATATTATAGATGTAACGAGCAGAGTTGATGCTCAGTAACAAAGATAAGAAACTAAATGTTTTAATGAAGACATACTTATATATATATATATATATATATATATATATATATATATATATATATATATATATATATATATATCTTCTTATTATAATGGAGATTGTGTGTTTTTCTGTCTGTAACCGAAACTATATTACTACTCAAGTCACAATTCCCTTAATTATTTACGTCAAATTCTCCATGATTTCATTCTTTTAAACCTTCAGTTATTAATAAAAATTGTTTTATTATTAATACTGTTGACCATATCTACATACTATTGATATTTAAAATTTTATTTTAATAAATATGTGCTTGGTATTATTGATTTCTAATTGTTTGGTTTTATCTTAAGAAATATAAACAAAAATCTCGTGGATAAATCTTAAAAGAAATTTATTTACAAGAAGAAATAACTGTAATATTATCCTTTGCTTCCTATTTTAACTAAATAGTTAAATTAGGAAAATTTACCAATGAAAGAGGGGAGTAATGGAAAATGATGGAATAGTTAGTTTCAAAGTTGTTCTATTTTTTTATTATACCCCCTCTGTTGCAGATCTTTTTATCTGCATTCTTAGTCAGTTTCATTAGCCTTTCTAATTTAATATGATATTTTATTATATCAAAACTTAAATACTTGCACCCGGAGGGTGCATATATATATATATATACCAAACTTGTTGGTAAACTCTTGCGGTAATAAAAAACCCGGCAAATAGTTTGCTTGTAAAAATATACTACCAAACATCACCGGGAAAAAAATTGCAAAAAAAAGAAAAGACCAAGATAGTCGTACCAACCGAAAATAATCGGTTGATACTATAATAGTTGGGCAAAAGAAAAAAAAAACAATATATATATATATATATATATATATATATATATATATATATATATATATATATATATTGATGTGAGGTATACAAAACTTGGTAGTAAGGGATGATTCTATATGTGATTTCTAAGATACACTGTATTATTATTGTATGATCCAGTATGTACAAATACAATGAATCTTTAAATCACTACAGAGAGCTCAATGTATAATAATATTTTTAGATTATATACAGAGCAATATTTATCTTTAAAAGGAAGAAAAAACTCAACACCGTTATTCCATAATAAATTTCGACCAGATTTATAATATCTAAGTTGATTTAACAAAGCTCCCCAAATCAAGTCTCATCAGATGGATAATCATCAATAATTTGAATTGCATAACAGGTCGAAATGAATTTATTATGGAATAACGGTGTTAAGTTTTTCCTTCCTTTCAAAGACATATATATATATATATATATATATATATATATATATATATATATATATATATATATATATATATATATATATAAAGAAAAAATATTCTAAAAATATAACAAATACAGGATGTTATGATTAGGGGAAACAATTTTATGTGTCAATACTTAAGCATTTCGGTATATTGTACCATCTTCAGGACACTGTTAAGTAATGTTTATGTGAGGGACAAAATGAAAGATGTTAAGTGTATAGTGAATCTGATGTTATTAACCGTTAATTTTTATATGCGCGTTTGTTTACGAAAGCCAATGA
>CM042164.1:60968956-60973956 GCA_023376005.1 Doryteuthis pealeii
TTAAAATCGAGCTGAAAATATTATATTTATTTTATATATGAACTCGCGAAAATCTGTTTCAATGTTAAAATTCTTCTTGAAATGATTCAAATAATATTTCAGCGTTTGGATTTTAAATTTCAAAAATTGATTTCTTTTGCAAGTCACGTTTTCACATATACGTTTTGATTTTTCTTTTTTTTTTTTTTAGCTTACTTTTTCTTTTTAGAAACTTATATTTATATTCAATGTATTAACATATACGTTATCTTACTTATGCTGTTATTATCTATTACTTTTCTTTTTCTTCTTTTTTTTTTTGGCTTTTTGTTTTATTTTATAAAATGATACAAACCTAGTTGGTTGGTTGGTTGGTTGGTGGTTGGTTGGTTGGTTGGTTGGTTTTAACGTTTGTCATCTATTGTTGGGTTATTTTATGTCGGTATCGCCTGAATTTTTGCAATTATACCGTTACATTCCTATTTAAATATATTATCATCATCATCATCATCATTATCATCATCCTGTCGCGCTGGCAGCGTGGATATCTATGACAATCTCCCGCCATCATTCCCTATCATTCGTTGCCCTCGGAAGGTCCTCTGTACAGCATCCAGTATCCGCGCAAAGCTGGGAGCCTTTGCTGAACGACCCACTCTAGCGCGCCATCTAGTGCTTCATATACGCTTATGTTGATAAGTAAAGTAAGAGTAAGTAAATATGGTGGAGTGGTTTACTGTCGGTATCTGTCGGTTGCGAGGGAGGACCTCCCGAGGGGTAATGAATGATAGGGAAGGTTGGCGAGAGATTATCATGAATATCCGTGCTACTAGAACGACATGATGATGATGATGATGATGATGCTATTTCTCTGAATTTTTTAGATGAGGCTTGATAATTAATATTATTTTGATTATTCGAACTATTCTCCTCATCTTTATTGTCCAATTAGACGCATAGCGTAGTGGATAAAGTCATTGGGTTAAGACAGTTCTAAGTGACAGTTATCTCTTGGCTGCAGGTTCAATCATGGCCAAGGGCAATAGTAACATAGAATAATAATTAACACAACTTAACACCTGTACCCCAGCTATGGTTAGCAGAATGAGAACAGGATACCCCCGTGGATTGAATAAAGGGTTGGTTTTCCGTGATGGCTCCCGAGTTCGAAAAGAAGGTTCGAGTTCGAAAAGAAGGTTCCAGAGTTCGAAAAGAAGGTTCCCGATTTCGAGAAGGCTCCCGACAGGAAATACCTGAAGAAGACCGGGGGGCACATTGGCCGAAACGTTGTACATATAACAATAAAGATTAGGACAATAGTCCGAATAATCCAAATAATATTGATAATTATAATGATGATGATGATGATGATGATGATGATATATATATATATATATTATGTGTGTGTGTGTGTGTGTGTGTGTGCGCGCGTGTGAATAATCTCTTGTCTATATTTTGGAAGATTGATACGTATTGTTGTAAATCTGGGACAATATTTAATAGATTATCACGTCTTTAAACAAGACAGAAAAAAAGAAGATTTAAAGAAAGAGTTAAATAAAAAAAAAAGAAATAATGTTATCCCGAGCAAATCAAGACAAATCCCGTAAGGTTTTTATAAAAACATGCGCCAGAAACCGGAAAGCCGATCTGAGGCGAAATAACAGGAAGAAAAACGAAAAACGAAAGAAAGAAAGAGACAGGCTTCGGGGGAATTGAAAATATAGAACGGGGGATATATTGATAAGGAGTACGGGAAAAGGGGGGTCGGAACAAGTGTGTGGGTTGGGGTGAATCGGTTTTGGGGTGAACGACTGGGATTCCCTTACTGTTCGGAATTCCTAAGCAGAACAAATAAATCCGTTGTCTTCTAAGTCCGTACGTAGAAAAATACAACAACAAGAAAATAAAAGAAGAAAGAATAAGAGAAGAAAGGAGCGTATCTTGTAGATTTTCATTGTTTTCTGACAAGCGGAAGGAGGAACGAACAGAAGGCAACATTGGAAGGGAAACTTAAAAAAAAAAAAGGGGAACAATAAAAACAAGTAAATGAAGCGAAACGAAACGGGAAGAAAAGGAAAGAAAAGAAAAGCAAAAACATTTGGAGGGGGGGATGAAGATGAAATGAAATTAGAAGTGGGATTTTTAGCGGTGGATAAAAACGGTAAGCTCCTTATTTTGTCAGATCTGTAAGCTATGAAACGTGAATAGATTCTAAATACGAATCAATTGCTCAATAAAGGATATATATATATATATATATATATATATATATATATATATATATATATATATATCTGTGTGTGTGATATATATATATATATATATATATATATATATATATATATATATATATATAAATATGTATATATGTGTTTGAATATATATGTATACATATATATATATATATATATATATATATATGTGTGTGTGTGTGTGTGTGTGTGTGTGTGTGTGTGTGTGTGTGTGTATTTAATATATATATATATATATATATATATATTATATATATACACTAAGTATGTATATAAGTGTTTGAATATATAGACATACATATATATATGTATATATATACATAAATTATTTCTCGGAATTTTTTAGATGAGGCTTGATGATTAGTATCATTTGTGTTATTCGGACTATTTATTGTTATCTGTACAACGTTTCGGCCGATAGCTAACCATAGCTTAACGCCTCTACCCCAGCTATGGTTAGCGGAATGAGACCAGGATACCCCCGTGGGCTGAATAACGGGTTAGGTTCTAAGTTCCGTGATGACTCTCGATTACAAGAAGGTTCCCGAATTCGAAAAGAAGCTTCCCAAGTCCGAGAAGGTTCCCGAGTCCGACAAGAAATACTTGAAGAAGTCCGGAGGGCACATCGGCCGAAATGTTGTACATATAACAATGAAGATGAGACCAATAGTCCGAATAATACAAATAATACTAATTATCAAGCCTCATCTAAAAAATTCAGAGAAATAGTGTAGATAACAATAAAGATGAGGACAATAGTCCGAATAATCCAAATAATACCAATTAAAAAGTTCAGAGAAATAACATTTATATACATATGTATGTATATACACACACATACACACATGCACAAATATTATAATAATACACTGGATAATATCAAATTTAAATATAGATAATTTATCATAGTCAAATGACGGTTTGTTAAGTTTTTCTTTCTTTGAAAGTTATATATTGCTCTGTATAAAATTAATTTATTGGTTATTATACATTGTGCTCTCTTAGGGATTTATAAAAATCCTGTATGAATCTATACGTTTTCACCAAACATGAGCATACAGTATGGATCTACAGTGAGATTTTGATGATCCCAAATAGAATCACCCCTTACCGGTCAATTGGATTATTTTACACACACACACACACACACACACACACACACACACACACATATATATATATATATATATATATATATATAATATAATAAATATTTAAAGGTTTTACATATCTATTTATTGATGACAAAGGAATAGTCACAACCATTTGGTTTCATGCGTGCGCAATTGCAAACAATCTTCAGGTGACGTTGTTTCAAATGGTTGTGACTGTTCCTTTGTCACCAAATAAATAGATATGTAAAACCTTTATATATTTATTTTATAATATTATATAACAGCTCTATTTTATATTGAGCACTCTTCCAATAATACTGCATTTTGACACACCGTTCCAGCAAAAGCTGAAACAGTGACAATCCCACACTATAGTATATATATATATATATATATATATATATATATATATATATATAAATTCCGACTCTATAAAAAAAAACTCCCGGTTTTATAGCTTGTAATTACACAATATAAACTTTTGCCTGAAGAAAAAAAATATTAAAAAAAGAAAAGACCAAATCATACGCACCCTCTGAAAATAATCAGATTGTACTACAAAAATGGCCAAAAGAAAAAAATACTGTACGAGTTGTATAAGTTAAATATACTAAAGTGTTCAATACAAAAAGTACAGCAAATAAATAATAATAAAGTAAGCCTAATGAGTCAGAGAATATCTACCTAGGTTTCTCCTAACAGGTCTTCAGGATAATTCTGACTGTCTGGCTTTGGTGCAAAATTCATTTTATTCCCAAGTAAAATGAATTTTGCACCAAACTCTGGCAGTCATAAATATCTTTCGTTTGAAGTTCCGTGAAGGCTCCCGATTTCGACATGAAGGTTCCCGAGTCCGAAAAGAAAGTTCTCGAGTCCGACAAGAAATACCTGAAGAAGGCCGGACGGCACATCGGCCGAAACGTTGGGTAGATAACAATAAAGATGAGGAAAGTCCGAATAATCCAAATAATACTAATTATCAAGCCTCATCTAAAATTCAGAGAAATAGTGTAGATAACAATAAAGATGAGGACAATAGTCCAATAATCCAAATAATACTAATTATCAAGCCTCATCTAAAAATTCAGAGAAATAGTGTAGATAACAATAAAGATGAGGACAATAGTCCAAATAATCCAAATAATACTAATTATCAAGCCTCGTCTCAAAAATTCAGAGAAATAGTGTAGATAACACTAAAGATGAGGACAATAGTCCGAATAATCCAAATAATTCTAATTATCAAGCCTCATCTAAAAAATTCAGAGAAATTGTGTAGATAACAATAAAGATGAGGACAATAGTCCGAATAATCCAAATAATACTAATTATCAAGCCTCATCTAAAAAATTCAGAGAAATAGGGTAGATAACAATAAAGATGACGACAATAGTCCGAATAATCCAAATAATACTAATTATCAAGCCTCATCTAAAAAATTCAGAGAAATAGGGTAGATAACAATAAAGATGAGGACAATAGTCCGAATAATGCAGATAATACTAATCATCAAGCCTCATCTAAAAAATTCAGAGAAATACCATGTTTTTTAATAATCTATTCATAAAGAGTGTGTACTGTATAACTTTACTGACTAAACTAGAGGCATAACCAGGACTGTGGAGTTGGAACACAAAACCTTTTACTCCAA
>CM042164.1:60981456-60993956 GCA_023376005.1 Doryteuthis pealeii
AAATAAAACAACGCTGAGAGACCGATCTCAGTGAGGGAATTACATTTTTTTAAATTTAAACAATGGTCATTCAATGGAATTATTTGTAAAAGGACAGAGGTCTGTCCGAAATATCAATATTAAACGTAAGATAGAATTCACCATTTGGAATTTCTATTATTTTTTATTTAATATGCTTGTAATATAACCAACAAGGATTTTCACCATCTATTACATATATCCTTAAAGAAGCATACGTGATCTCTTTAACAATATCATATATATATGTACATATATGTGTGTGTGTGTGGTGGGGCTGTATATATATATATATACATATATATATATAGAGAGAGAGAGAGAGTCATTCACAGACACGTGTTTTCGACTTACCAATCTCTTCAGTGTGGCTAGACATTTGTAAGTTACCTACAACTGGAATTGAAATCCGATCGGTTGGGTGCCAGTCCGACACCTCAACCATTAGGATGTCTTCACTTACAGAATGCGAAGGGGATTTTTAACTGTTTTCATACACACATCGCTTTGTGTGTAAAGGCCGTCATCGAGTGTTCATGTGTATATGAGTGAGTGTGTGTGAAGTTAGACAGAAGGTATGATAGTTGTATTTGTATTGCATATTATCTAGGCGTCTATACAACTCAATTACGTTCATATATACTAATACACTATTTTACATATTTCCATTTATGTTATAATAATGTATTCACTCTCATATATCCACGCCCTGTCGGCTGGGGCGTTAAAATGCACCGACTGACCTTGCAGAGGGTAAGACTCCCCCAATGGGGCCACCTGTTTGCCCGTGTGGCGACCGTTGATGCTTAAGGATAGAGCCCAGGTGGATTAGACAGTTCATGACCTGCAATACTCCACTTGCCCTATCTGGGCTAGACGGGCGGTTCGGAGAAGGCCCCCTCCGATCAATCCGCTGGTCACGTCAAGCCCTAGCACCTCATGATGATTCCCAACCCTATTGCCCTTATGGCAAGCCCAACCCCTTTTTATCATATGGTGCTAGAAGGCGGTGGCTGCGGGTCTACATGTCCTGGAATGACGTTAAACTCTATCTGATGGTGAGGTTCCAGTTTTGAGGTTTGGGGAATGTGGAGCACCCCCCATCACCATTGCTCCTGGTCCACTTCTGACCCGGATAGTGGAGTACCTGTTAGGTCCCATCTATGGGTTAAATAGAAAAATGTATTTATAAAAAAATTGAATTATCCATTAAGAATTGATTTATTTCAAAACTTATCTCGGCATTAAATGACCCACTGAGGTTGATATGCCGTAAAACAAAACAAACCAAACCATCTCATATATCCAAAGTAATGTGAATAATAAATATATGAATTACGTATCGAATAATAATAAATACTCGTATATGTATGCTCCCCGTAACCGGTAGAGCTCTTTAGGGCGGACTTTAATAGACAATCACCAGTCATAGACGCAATGATCATCTGTTTACAATTTTGTCTCCTGGTGATTTCGTAAATTATTAGCCAGATGTATGTATTTAAACAGATAAAACACCGCTCAATTAACGCATCTGGCTCGTAAGAGCTTACGGATCGGGCAGACGTAAAAGTCAGTCGGGGTTTCGCTCCTGGTCGGAGTAGTTACTGTGTACTAAGCGCAACACTGATGAGACATGAAAATACGTCAAAACACGGTTCTGTGGAAATATAATTATATATATATATATATAATATATATTATATATATTATAATATAATACATGAGGTGAGGTAAAAGGAAAAAGGGATACAAAAATAATGACTACAACAATAGTAAGAAGTAGGAGAAGTAACATATTATCGCTTCTGAACGCGAAGACATCCTCAGTCCACTTGTTCACTTCCCTTTACTGCACCTCATTACTGTCAGGTGTTTTACTCAAGTCTTCCTATCTAGCATATATATAATATTTATGGAGGCGGTGGTGCTAGTGGTTAGAGTCGTGAGAAATGGACTCGTTGATTCGGAGTTCATCCTAGACGAAGCTGTTGGCATTTCACATAGCGCTAATACCCTTGGGAAAGGTATGAATCCATATATTCTCCCTCCAGCTATGGGTTAAATAGTAGGGCGGACTGGGCCTTTCAAGCCTTGGTTGGTAACCCAGTCTGGAGAGGATAACCTAAATTCAAAATTCCTGAGTCCGGTCTTGATTGGGTTTGTGGCAACCCTTGATGCACCAATTCTTTTCCTATCGACCAAAAAAGTGTGGATTGTTCAACACAAGCCTTCACCACTATAGACAAACTCTGTGTGGGAGTTCATTTGTGTTTGAACCCTCATACGTCAAAAATCGACGGGAGAGTCCATTATAATATATATAATATTATATATATGTATATGTGTGTGTGTGTGTGTGTGTGTGTCTGTGTCTGTACGTGTGTGTATGTGTGTGTCTCTGTGTGTCTGTATGTGTGTGTGTGTATCTCTGAATATACATACAATATACATGAGTGTGTGGGGAAAGCATATTCGTGATTCTGTACACACACACACACACACATATATATATATATATATTATATGGGTACAAGAGATAACCTACTCGAGTTTCACCATAAGTATCTTCAGGGTTAAATCCACTGAATTAATCGAGGTACTGATTAATTGCAGTCGATCACATGTGTGTTCATTGTATTAGAGAGTTCGTTACTAAGGAACGCTTGTTTACGATTGAAATTTGCTCTACTTCGTATTGAGCACTTTGTATTTGATATATCACTGACTTACCCCTGAATTTTGCACCTCCCAACCATCATGCCCATATTCACTGGTAAGTCACTTTTTATCTTTATAAATAAATATATATATATCTATATATATGTATATTCCAATATATAAAACGTATTTTCATATCTACTTGCAACTCCTTTGAAATGTACTTTATATATAAAATACATTTTATGCATTATTGTATTTATCAATTCTCATAAATGTACACCCCCCACACACACACGCTCGTACACACGCACACACACACACACACACACGCCTACGTACATATTCCCCACCAACCTACCTATACACAAACACCAAAATACATACATACTTGTAAACTCAGACACATTTAAATATGTATACTTTATAGATATGCTTGTAATATTATAATATATGTGTGTGTGGGTGTAGCAGCGTGCCACATATATATATATATTATATATATTATATATATATTATATATAATATATATATATAACCAAAACCGAACTATGTACATGCTTATAAACGCAGACACACTTAGATACATAACTTTATAGATATACTTGCATATACTTCAATGTTTATATCCGTTGGTGTGTGCATATATATATATATATATATATATATATATATATATATATATAATATATATATATATACTATATATATATATATATATATAAGATATATTATATAAGTATATATATATATATATAATATATATATATATATATTATATATATATATTTATATATATATACAATATAAGTATATATAATATATATATATATAATATATATATATATATATATATATATATATATATATATATATATATATATATATATATATATATATATATATATATATATATATATATATATATATATATATATATATATATATATATATATATATATATATATATAGCGTATTATGAGTGAATGAATACCCAATTGAAATTCCATCGAAATGCACCAATCTCTCGTGCATTACAAACTCCATTCACCGAAAGATTTTTTTTCTCATTGAGCGTTCATAATGTTTCTAGAAAATCGTTACCTGAAATTAGGCATTCGATTTTTCCCCGTTATTTTCGCTTACCCTTAGCCAGGCCTTTTCTTTTTTTTTGCTTTTGCATTATCATTTTGTTTGTCATATTTTTTTATATATACATACATATATAAATAGAAATATGCCTATATATACACACATATATGTATATATGTATATATGTATATGTATATATACTTGTATATATGTATTAATATTATATATATATATATATAAATGTGTGCGTGTGTGCGTGTGTGTGTTTGTATATATAATATATATTATATATATATATAATGTGTGTGCGTATAATATATATTGTATATATATATATATATATATTATATATATTATAATATATATATATATATATATATATATATATATATATATATATATATATTATATATATTATATATAATAATATTATATATATATATATTATATATATATATATATATATATATAATATATATATATATATATATATATTATATATATATATATATATAATATTGAATTTATTCCGTTTATTTCGATCCAATCTTTTTTGTCGTTGTTTTTGTTATTAATATTTTTATTCTTTTATTTTTATTTATATATAATAAACGAATAAATTATATATATATTCTTTATTTTCTACTATAATTTTTGGGATATATATATTATATAATATATATATATATATATATATAATATATATATATATATATATATATATATATATATATATATATATATTAGAATTTTTCCATTTATTTCGATCCAGTATTTTTTTTATGTTTGTTTATTTTATACAATTTTTTTTTTGTAAATTAATCTATTTATTGCTTCGTTTTTTACTTCGTTTTTTTTTTTCTTCTTACATTTTTCTTACTGCTTTTTGTTCATCGACTGTTTTGTCTTTGTCGTTTCCTTACGATCTAAACATTCTCCAGAGGCGAATAAAATATTTGACTTAGGAAAAAGAAAAGAAAAGACGAACTTTCTTTTCATTGACTGAAGAAAAAGGAGAACGAAAATAGCATTTTTTATCTACGTTTCAAAAATTAAAAGCAAAAAAAAAAAAGTTCAAAAACATCGCAGAACGGAATTGGTAAACAAAATTTGCTGAAAAACGAAACGAGGGTAAAAACAAATCTTTTTTTCTAAATTCTACCATCGGAATTTCTCGATTTTTTTTCTTCATATGTTATGAATTAATTGTGAATATATATATATATATATATATATATATATATATATATATATATATAGAGAGAGAGAGAGAGAGAGAAAGAGAGAGAGAGAGAGAGAGAGAAGATTGAGATTGAGACAGAGGGAGTGTGAGCGAGAGAGATACTGAGAAAGTGATAGACTGAAAGACAGATTGATAGATGGAGAGATAGATAATTGTATATATATATATATATATATATATATAGATATAAGAGAGAGAGAGAGAGAGAGAGAGAGAAAGAGAGAGAGAGAGAGCGACATATTCACTTGCATAGATAGATAGATAGATAGATATAAGTAAACTGTGATAGATATGAACAAGATCGGTTTTATGGAAAGTTTAATCAAATTTTATCTAACGCCGAAGTCTTTTCAAGTATTCCTATCTACTACGAATGATTTTCACACGGTTATATAACTTATCTAATACTAATATTTTTAAAACTGATCCATATAGATTTGGCCGTAACAGGTAGTGCCACTCTGAATAAGAGTAGACCTGTGAGTAATGCCAACAAATGGGGTAACTCCAGATCTTTAACCCTGGAGACTTACAGCCGATTGCAGTTTAATGTTATACCCAAATCATTGGGTTGAGACATTAGATATGAAGAGATACCGGTAGATAGATAGATAGATAGATTCTAAGTATAAAAATGAGAAAAAAATATATTACAATAGAAAGAAAGACCAGCTTCATTTTGATGTATGATACATGTTCCTGTGTTGGTAATTATACATGTCTTAAACAAAATGGCATTACTTTTTGACTCACCTATGTGGAGAAGTAGGGATGTGATCCCACAAGGACCAGCTTCATTTTGATGTTGATGAATACATTACTTTTTGACTCACCTATGTGGATAGGGATGTGATCCTTCATTTTGTGTATGATACATGTTCCTGTGTTGGTAATTATACCTGTCCTAAATAAAAATGGCATTACTTTTTGACCCAGCCTCGTATTATTTCAGAAGTTATTTTCACAATCATGCAATTCGTACAGTATCTTGCGAAAGTTTGCAAACATCTAATGGTTTTATTATTGGAACGGCCGGTGTGGTTCTATCACTGAGTTAACCATATGCGTTTTCCGACTTGTTGTGTTGCATAATCTATGCGGTTGCATACGATTATTGCCAATCCCCTGTATTTCTGAAGGGATGGCCCTTTTCATATCACGGGGGGTGGACTTTCTATGGAATATTACAGAAAGCCCGCGAAATACGTGAAGTCACGTGGGACCTGGTTGGGTCCTCAGTTTCAGTTTGGACGTCAGGCAGAGAAGATGTACTGCCTTAACTGGAGCTCACTGCATAGGCGCGCTATGTTTAGTTACATGAAATGTTTAGTTAAGTAAATAAAAGCTTACGAAAATAACATGGTTTGTGGTTGATGAGTGTCTTGGTAACAAGACTGACCTAGAAGAAATGAATTAAGTGCGACCGACCACCAAGACGAAGTCCAGACGTTAGAAGAGACGTTAGAAGAGACCCTGGAAGAAGAACGTAAGATACTAAAGATGAACAGAAGAAAAATAGAAGAAAGAAAAGAAGAGTATACAACAGTTGCCTCACAGTTGCAAAACGAAAGTTGCAAATTAACATAAAGAATTTTCAAAATATGTTCTTCAAAATGTTGTCTTCATTTGAGAAAATAGATTTCAGTCTTTTAAAATATTATCCCTGTTACAGCTTAATATGGTAAAAAGCAGTATATCGGAGGTGTCGGCGATAATGGGGGGATATTTTCAATTTTAATTTTAGTTATAATATTTTATTTGTTTCATCTTAGTAAAAATGAATTTCTTTTTAAATATTGAAATTGCTAAATTTTCTAACGAATATCTGGGCCAAATGTTGCGAAAAGAAGGATTTTACTGCATGTTAATTGACGATTTTTGATGTTATATCCTCAAACAAGCGCGTGGTGTAATGGTTAAAGTCATGGGAAATGGACTGGTCGCCCCGAGTTCAAAATCCTGGATGTGGTAATTGCATTTCACTTAGCGCTAATATCCTTGGGAAAGATATGAATCCTACTCTCCTTCAAGTTATGGATAAATAGTAAGGCAGACTGGGCTCTTTAACCTTGGTTAGCAACTCTTAGGAGAAGGAAAACTCTGAATTCAAACCTGTTGAACTCCGCTTAAGAAATTGACCTAGTGTCACATCCTGCTCGTGCGGAGGTGGTTGGTAAATATATATATTTCCTCAAACAATGGCGCAAGTAAGAGATCTAGTTTTTGCTATCAATATTTATTATGGCAATATACAACTTTTGCTGTTTTTGAAAGAATTTGATTTTTTTTTAAGTGAAAAATCAATCTACCGTAATGTTCGAGCGTGAGTGCATGTGTGTGTATGTATATATACCCAACCCCTCCCCAGGGTAAACATTTCTTTTGTTTTCTTTTTAAATTCCATCGAAATTTCTTGATTTTTTTCCTTTTCTACGTTACGAATTAACGATACAAATGAGTTACAAAAATGTACGTGTGAAACTTGCGTAAAGATCAATATTATCTTTTTAAAAATTTTAAAAACTCCTGATGATTTAAAAAAAATAATTTTCAGCTTATGGAAATAATGATAATTATGAACGAAAAACAATGTTTACATTTTTGCACCGTTAAATCAATTAAAATTTAACGTAGCCAAAAACAAGTTATGACTACAGGCTTTTTTTTTATTCTATAAAAAATAAATTAATGGCCTGATTTTCATGAAAGTGTCCAGAATTGCTTACCCTTTGATGAAAATATGTCTGAAATAGTTTTTTCCTAAAATCTGTTAGGGGAATTTTTTACGGGGTCTACGCCCCCCCCCCCCATATTATTTTATGAAATATGAAAAAATAAACCGACAAAAAACGAGTTTTACTTTTTTCTATAAAGATAAGACTTGAATAGTTAAATCCAATTATTTGTCATAAGTTTCAATGCGAGAGCTTTTTAGTAAAAAAACCATGAATACAGATTTCTGCTAAAAAAATATCAATAAAGAAATCGGCCCTGTTTAAAAAAAAACGAACTGTTTTACTTATTTTTCAAGATAACGGTGATTTTTCCACAATCGGATAATCTGATCTTTTTTAACTGTTTTTCTTTGTAGCAACTCTTTATGTTCGTTATTTCTTTATTGTGAGATTTTAAAATAAAAGTTAAAAAATATTTACGTTTCTTCCTTTGTGATGGCCTAAACTGATCACATGACGTTTTGGGTGGTACCTAGTGTATATGTATAAGTGTATGTGCTCATCTAATGAATAAGAAAAAGGTGAGAGAGAGAGAGAGAGAGAGAGAAAGAAAATGGGAGAGGAGAGAGAGGGTGGGGGCGGGAGAGAAGAGAGATATATTTACCCTCTGTTACATGAATGAATACAAATACAGCCGACAAGATATAATGTTTCTAACAGCAAACTCTGCTGTACCTTAACCACAATCTTAAGACAGCTTACATTCTGGTTACACTTTCGTCATACTCTGCCTACTTTATCAATCTCACTCACTTCCCGAGGAATCAAAAAGATGTCAGTGTCCCAATCAAAAAGAGATGAGATGACACTCACCTGCTGATCGCTTTCATCTTTTCTTTTCTTTTCTTTTTCTTTTTTTTTTCACGCATGCGCACTGGCGCGAAGCACACCACGCTACCTGTCGCCATTTGCAACGAAGGGGTGTGCTGATGTCCTTCTGCCTACTGTGGTTGATAAGGATTGTTTTCAGTCGTACAAACATACACATACACATACACACACACACATACACATACACACATATACACAGACACACACATACATACACACATATATACATACACATACACAGACATACATACACATATACACATACACATATACACACACATATATACACACACATACACACCCATATACACACACGTATAAACACACCCATATACACACATATACGCACACATGCCCGCACAAATACGCATACACACGCGTGCGCGCACATACACACACATACATACACACATATATATACACACACATGCCTGCACACATCCTCATGCACGCACGCGCACACACATATACACACACATACATACACACACATATATACACACTTACATACACACATATATACACACGCATACACACACATACGTACACACCCACATAAACACACAGATATACACACGCACATACACACACATGTACACACGTATATACACACACACGTAACGCACATAATCTACACACACATATATGCAGGCACACACACATATACTCACGCACACATGCCCGCACAGATACGCATACACACACGCGCACACACATATACACACACACACACACATATACAGACACACATGCCCGCAAACATACGCATACACACACGTGTTCACACACACACGCGCAAACGTTTATATCGTATTCTAAAGATATATATTCATTTCGGCAGCCCACATTTCTGCGATACTTCTTCTTGTTCAGGTAACAGTCGGCCTTATAAATCTATCAACAGTGGAAATTTATACTAGAGTGTGTAGGCGCTTGCAGCGTAACGGTTATAGTCGTAGGAAGTGGACTCAGCTACTCGAGTTCAAATCCTGATTTTGGTTTGGTTTGGTTTGGTTTGGTTTGTTTTGCAGCATATCAACCTCAGTGGGTCATTTAATACCGATAAAGTTTTGAAATAAATTCATCCTTAATGGATACTCAATTTTTTTCATAAACACATTTTTCTATTTAACCCATAAATGGGACCCTAACAGGTACTACCACCCCGGGAAAAAAAATTATCTCAGAAAATAAGAAGTCTGCGAAACTCTTTTGCTTTTATGGTCGGTCAATCAATTTAAAATTGCTGACGAACGCAGGCGTCCGTAGACTTTTTTCCTCAAACTAACGAAAGCCGTGATGAAGATCTATTGAAATAGATCGAAACACTGCAGCGTATGCGTAATAAACATCGTTCGTTTATGAACTTGTGTTTGTTTGTTTTTTCAATTTGTTCACAATATCACATACATACATATAGGCACGTGCACATAGGCACACACACTTACACATTTGAAATTCAGATGGTAGAATTTTAAAAGAAAGAAAAAGTTTTACTTTGCTGAGTGGTTGGGAAAATACATACACACAACGCACATACACACATACATGCATGCGTGCGCACATACACACACATACGCACATTTTGTGACTCATTTGTGTTGTTAATTCGAAAGAAAAAAAATCTCGATGGAATTTAAAAAGAAAACAAAAAATATGTTTTACCCTGCGGAGGGGTTGGGTAAATACCTACACACATACACATACACATACACATTCATGCGCTCACTCACACACATACGCATATGCATATACGCACATGTACATACACACACATTTACGCACGCACACACACCCACACACGCACACACACACACACACACACGTGTATTTTTTTAACTCAACTTTGTCCTTAATTCGTAACGTAGAAAAGTACAAAATCTGAGGAATTTAAACAAAAAAAAATATTTTGCCCTGCGGAGGGGTTGGGTAAATATCTATACACATACACACACACACACACACACACACACACACATGCATTCACGCGCCAACATACACACATACATATATGTATTTACCAACCCCTCCGCACAAGCAGGATGCGACACAAGATCAATTTCTTAAGCGGAATTTAACAGGTTTGAATTCAGAATTTTCCTTCTCCTAGACTGGTTAAAGAGCCCAGTCTACCCTGCTATTTGCCCATAGCTGGAGGGAAATGTAGATTCATTCCTTTCCCAAGTGTATTAGCACCATGTGAAATGCAAACAGATTCGACGAGGAATTGAACTCGGGTCGACGAATCCATTTCCTACGACTCTAGCCATTTAGCTCATGCGCCTCCATAACATAACGGTTTCTTTTAGCAGTACACACATACATATACGCACGAACATACATATGCATACACACACACATGCACACACCCACAGATAGTTTTCCCCAAACACGAAGCGTGGCATTTCTGGAACCACTCTACACTTTCTTTTCGTGAAGCACGTGATCCCCATGGCTTTTTGTTACATAATTTCATGAGGAGCCTATGATTTATGTACGTACCTGTAGTTAGAATATTTTGAATAGGGTCCGTTAGATTCAGAATGGATTGTCTGCCCCTGTTTGGTCTGCAGGTTTCTGCCGCTAGGGAGCCAGGGTATTTAGTCAGCAAACCGCGAATTTTGAGTTCTCTTTTCTCCGGGATAGTCAAGCACGACAGATGTTTGTCTCTACCTGTATGTGGGGTTCTTTGCCCCTGAGCCTGCTATAAGTAAGTGACATTCCTTCAGGAAATCTTTATCATCTGTAGGACAAAGTCGTACTTTCTTTATACACGTTTACATATTTGTTAACTATGTATTCTTGTCTTGTATGTGTTTCTCTGTCGCTTACGGAATAAATATTGTTATTATTCTAAACTTTGTTGGAATGTTTTATGTACACTCATGTACCCACGCTGGAAGGTTATGCTAAACCTTCCAACTTTAATATAGGAACGTCAAATCTTACAACGGGATCCAGTGGAAAGTTACTCGCCGGTTATTGACGGGTAGTAACCTTTTTACTTGACCCCTTGAAAAACGCGCCATTACAGACGCGAGAGAATTAGTTTTAGTGCATTTTGGGGAACTATCGGGTTTGGTTGGTTGATTGTTTTGTTTTACGGCATATCAATGCTTTTCGGGTTATTTAATGCCGAACCAAGTATTTTCTTTTTATATCAGGTTGCATATAGTACCTGCTGTTGCTTAAATGGTCATTCATCTAAGTGTTGAACAGATTCATTGGTGCTTACCTTCAGGGATCTAGCGGAAGCCGGTGCTTTCAACGCGACTTGACCGTAAGCGAAATATCGGATGAATTACTCAACAGAATTTAGCCCAGTCCGCAGAGTGTCCGGCTTGGAACCACAAGGTTCCTGGTTCGATACCGGCCCTCGCCAACTCAGCGCCTGAGTAGCATAGGAACCTGTGCGATAAAGTAAGGAGCTGATGGTATTTGTGGTGCTCCACCTCAGATGCAAAAACAATCTCCCTGTTTAAGCGCTAGTGAAGGCTAGAAAAGGGGATAGACTCCCTTGCTGTCTGGTTAATACCGACTTTAGGCCACCCCGATGACTTTATTTACTTAGAGATATTGTAATAACTAACGGGACCTGTGGAATTTCCAAGAAACGAAACAAAAATCAAGAGAAGCTGTTTATGCCAGAAACGATGATTTGAAATTCCATTACATATAAATCCTACTGTTGTCTTTGCAATAAGTAAAAAGTAAAGTCGTCGGGGCGGCCTAAAGTCGGTATCAGCCAGTCACCGAGGGAGTCTATCCCCTTTTCAATACCGCTAGACCAAGGAGATTTGTTTTGGCGTCTGAGGTGGAGCGCCACACCTACCAGCAGTTCCTTACTTTACCGCACAGATCCCTGTGCTACTCATACGCTGAGTTGGCGATGACCGGTATCGAACTAGGAACCTTGTGGT
>CM042164.1:61003956-61041456 GCA_023376005.1 Doryteuthis pealeii
CACTGAGTGCCCTATCATTAAATATGTGTCTCTCAACTCACAGTATATATAACGACTACATTCATTCATCTTTTGAGCGATAGTTACCAATTTTGTCTCGCAGACATTCTGCCAGAGTAGTGACTAGGATCTCACCGAGTGCCCTATCATTAACCGAATTTAATGAAATTTTCAGTGTTGATATATTCATAAATAAAAGATATAATGCACCAGTTATTTTATTTACAAACATTTACATTTTTTCAGGTCAATGAACTTTGAACCACGTATGTTTGTGAATCTGTGTTACGCCTCAAAGTTACGTGGTTCAAAGTTAACTGACCTGAAAAAAAATGTAAGAGTTTTAAATAAAATAACTAATGCATTATATTGTTTATTCATTAATATATCAACACTGAAAATTTGATTCAATTCGGTTAATTCCTTGATTTTTTAGTATTTTTTCTTTCGGTGGGGTGACATACGATGCTGGAATTTAGGTCCGTTAAGTAGGATTTAACCAAATATATATATATATATATATATAATATATATATATATATATATATATATGAGGTTAAGTAAACAAACAAATGTGTTTATTTTTATATGGCTTTAAGCCGACAATTTTTGGAGGATATGTGCTTAATTGAAGTCATACCTAATTTTGAAAATTAATTAGTTAATAATTAATGAATTTTAGGCGGGCATATATGTTCAAATGTAAGGCTAAACGAATCGAGAAAATGTCAATCCCTGAATGTACATTTCGACCTATTAGGTCTCATCAGCAAGGTTATAGACATGGGAGACTGTTTTCGAGTCACGCTCGGGCAGTCTCCCATGTCTATAACCTTGCTGATGAGACCTAATAGGTCGAAATGTACATTCAGGGATTGACATTTTCTCGATTCGTTTAGCCTTACATTTGAACATATATGCCCGCCTAAAATTCATTGATTATTTACTAATTAATTTTCAAAATTAGGTACGACTTCAATTAAGCACATATCCTCCAAATATATATATATATATATATTATATATATATATATATATATAATCATGTATACACACAATTACATATATGTGTAAACACACATACATACACGCACACAATTATTATTTGAGTATACGATAATAAAAAAAAGCCCATTAACCTGAATAACTCTTGGAAACTACTTGAATATATCTCCGAATTACTGATGTGGATCAGACGGCTATCTTTTCTTTTCTTTCTTTTTTTCTTTTTTTTGTGGGGGGGTGGGGGTGGCGGTGGATGTTGGGAGAGGGGATAAGCTTATCAGATTCCCTCACGTGTCTTGGAATAAATTAAGCAATCACGAAGACAATAATGCCAGACTTAACATTTTTTTTAACACTTCCTTTTTTTTTTTTCGGTTTTATTTTTGGGGAAGGCAGGAGTCTTGTATATTACACGTCTGCAAAATTTCACTGTAACCCAGTACCGAAATTTCTATCGACTGTGAGCTCCTGGGTGCATAAAAAATAGATTTCCTTATTAAATAATAATAATAATAATAATAATAATAATAATAATAATAATAATAATAAAACGGGGTGAAAGAAAACTAATGCATGGAATACAACTGCCAAATCAGGAAACTATAAAATCACTTGATGAAAATGGAAGCTACAAATACTTAGGAATTTTAGAAGCGGACAATATCATGCAAGCAGAAATGAAAGGAAAAGTTTAAAAAAAAGAATATTTCAGGAGAACTAGAAAACTTCTAGAAACTAAACTTAACAGCAGAAATCTGATCAAAGGAATCAATACCTGGGCCGTCCCCATTATAAGATACTCAGGACCATTCTTAAAATGGACAAAAGAAGAACTCAGACAGATTGACCAAAGGACGAGAAAATTAATGACCATGCACAAGGCTCTCCACCCTAGAGATGATAGAGATAGATTATATATGTCAAGAAAGGAAGGGGGAAGAGGTGTTGCCAACATAGAGGAATGCGTAGAAACCACAATCCAACAACTTGAAGATTACACAAGAAAGAGCAAAGACAAACTACTTATGGCGGCCAACAATAGTAGAAGCGACAGATGGACAAACAGAAAAACAACAAAGACTAAAAAACAAAAATGGGAAGAAAAACAATTATATGGACGCTTCAAACGACAAATAGAGGAGGTTGCACATGAAAGACTTGGACTTGGTTAAGAAAGGGAAACCTCAAAAGAGAAACTGAATGACTTATAATTGCTGCACAAAATAATGCCATAAGGACGAACTATATCAAAGCGAAAATTGATAAGACCCAACAAAATAGTAAATATAGACTTTGCGGTAATAGAGATGAGACTGTAAGCCATATACTCTGCGAATGTAGCAAACTAGCACAACGAGAATGAAAAACTAGACATGACTGGGTTGGGAAGATGATCCACTGGGAGTTATGCAAAAAATTAAATTTTGACCATACAACAAAATGGTATATGCATAAACCAGAATCTGTTCTTGAGAACGAAACGCATAAAATTCTCTGGGACTTTGAAATAAAAAACGGATAACCTTATCCCAGCAAGAAGACCAGACCTAGTGTTGATAAACAAAAAAGAAAGAACTTGTCAACTGGTGGATTTTGCAGTGCCAGCAGATCACAGGGTGAAGCTAAAGTAAAATGAAAAAATGGACAAATATCTGGACCTTGCCAGAGAACTGAAAAAGTTATGGAATATGAAAGTGAAAGTGATGCCAATTGTAGTTGGTGCACTTGGAACGGTCCCAAAAGGATTGGAAAAGGGTTTAGAAAGTTTGGAAATCAGAGGAAGGATTGAAACCATTCAGAACACTGCACTGCTGCAATCTGCCAGAATACT
This sequence comes from Doryteuthis pealeii, assembly GCA_023376005.1. Taxonomy (NCBI): domain Eukaryota; kingdom Metazoa; phylum Mollusca; class Cephalopoda; order Myopsida; family Loliginidae; genus Doryteuthis; species Doryteuthis pealeii. Next base: position 61,006,792 of record CM042164.1, read on the forward strand.
CAGAAGAGTCCTGGAGACCTGAGGAGACTTGCTGTCACTCAGACTCCAGTGAAAGACCATCAGCTAATGCTGATGTGAAAACTCAAAAGGAGCAAATAATAATACAAAACACAGTAAATGTAGACTGTGTGGTGACAGAGATGAGACCATAAACCATGTAATAAGCGAATGTACCAAACTAGCACAACGGGAATACAAAGCTAGTCAAGATTGGGCTGGAAAGATGATCCACTGAAAATTATGCAAAAAATAATTTTGAATTATAATTATAAATTTTGACCATACAACAAAATGGTATACACATAAACCAGAATATGTTCTTGAGAATCAAACGCATAAAATTCTCTGGAACTTTGAGATAAAGATGGATTACCCAACCCCAGCCAGGGGACAAGACCTAGTACTGATTAACAAAAAAATGTCAACTGGTAGATTTGCAGTTCCATCAGATCACAGGGTAAAGATGAAAGAAAATGAAAAGATAAAGAAATACCTGGACCTTGCCAGAGAATTGAAAAAGCTGTTGAATATTTGGTGCCATTGGAACGATTCCCAAAGCACTGGAAAAGAATTTGGGTGAACTGGAAATCAGAGGAAGAATCGAGACCATCCAAACTACAACATTGTTGGGATCGGCTAGAATACTCAGAAGAGTCCTGGTGACCTGAGGAGACTTGCTGTCACTCATCCTCCAGTGAACCACCAGCTATGGCAGGTGTGAAAAAACAAAATAATAATAATAATAAAGTTTGGAAATTTTGGAAATCAGAGGAAGGATTGAAACCATTCAGAACACTGCACTGCTGCAATCTGCCAGAATACTCCAGAAGAGTCCTGGAGACTTGAGGCGACTTGCTGTCACTCAGACTCCAGTGAAAGACCGTCAGCTAATGCTGATGTGAAAACTCAAAAGGAGTAAATAATAATAATAATACCCAAGGGTTTGGAAAAGAGTCAGGAAGAATTGGAAACCCGAAGAAGAATCGAGACCATCCAAACAGCGAGAATACTCAGATGTGTCCGGGAAACCTGAGGAGACTTGCTGTCACTCAGCCTCCAGTGAACCACCTGCTTAGGTGGGTGTGAAAAAAAACCTTCACAATCACTGATACAGCGTTTTCTTTTTTGGTTCCCGAAGATTCGGTTGAAAGCAATCAATTCTTTATTCTTCTGGGTGTGGATTCATATTTTTCCTTCTTCTTTTTTTTACTTTTTTAAAATCTTTTTATTTATTTTCAGGTAAGCAAGAATTACAGTAATCAACTCACCTGTTTTTTTTTTTTGCTGACGTCTGTTAGGCTATTGTTGGTGCACACATGTGCAAATCCTCAAAACTGTCTCCCCAAAATCCACAATGATGAACCCCATGAGGCAAAAAAAAACTGGCAAATATTTTATCAGATTTGAATACATATTAGATTTCATTCATTCGTTTATTTCATTTTTTTTTTTCGTCCGCGTGAATTTTTTTTATTCGTTCAATATTTCATTCGTGTTTTTATTCATCTGAATAAAAATAGATATAATCGATTGATATCTATATTGAGCTGTTTACAATATTTTCATAGAGAGTTTGATATAAACCCCTGCTGCATTGGCTGAGGTAGTTGCGTCTTTCGATCCAGGATCTTCAGGATTTTCAAAGCACGGATAGTCCGCTTAAAAGATTGACGCTACCAAATCTTCTGATTTGATGTCGAACCAATCCGATAGATAGACAGCTAGATAGATAGATAGACATATAAATTGATAGATATGAGCAGACTGATATATATATATATATATATATATAGATATAGATATAGATATATATATATACATTCATACAAATGAACAAACGCACGCACACATACACACACACACACAATATATATATATATACATGTGCGGTATGAATGTATCTATCTATCTATATATATATATATATATATATATAGAGAGAGAGAGAGAGAGAGATAGATAGATAGATAGATAGATATACATACATTCATACAATTGAACATCAGCCAGGCAGCGAGGAAGTCTATCCCCTTTTCATAGCGCTAGAACAAGGAGATTTTTTTGGCGTCTGAGACGTAGCACCACACCTAACATCAGCTCCTCACTTTACCGCACATATTCTTGTGCTACTTATATGCTGAGTTGGCAAGGGTCGGTATCGAACCAGGAACCTTGTGGTTCCTAGTCGGACGCTCTACCGACTGAGCTATACCGGTCTTTATCTCCTGCGCGCTATTCTGCTTTAGTAGCGAAAAAGTCCTCATATAAAAAAAACCTGTTGTTGCCATCTTTAATCAGACAGGATAACAGCAACTGATTAAAATTGCAAATCATCGTCAAAATTAAAACGGAAAAATTTGGCTTTGGTATAAATTTTAATGAATTTAATTATTACTAAGGACACGATTTATGTTATTTTTTACACACATCGCAAGATTTTAAACACATCAATAATATGGGCTGTTCTGAGGCAAATCTATCGCATCTAGACCTTAATAGAGACAGTGTTAATAAATAAGATGCTAATTAAGATTAAATAAGTAAAGTAAAGTAAAGTCGACGGGGCGGCCTAAAGTCGGTATCAGCCAGTCAGCGAGGGAGTATATCCCCTTTTCAATAGCGCTAGACCAAGGAGATTGTTTTTAACATCAGAGGTGGAGCGCCACACCTACCGCCAGCTCCTTACTTTACCGCACAAATCCATGTGCTACTCATACGCTGAGTTGGCGAGGACCGGTATCGAAATAGGAACCTTGTGGTTTCTAGCCGAACGCTCTACCGACTGAGCTAAGCCCTTATTAAGATTAAATAGTAATTATCTAATAACCATTGAGAATATAACGTAAATAATTAAGGGAAGTGGGATGTTGGTGGTGACGTAGTTTTGGTTACAGACAGAAAGACACACAGTCTCCATTCTAAAAAGATATACTAAGAATAATCCAACTGAAAAATACCAATACATTGTCGGCTGGGGCTGCAGAATACATCTCTGCAGAGAAGTAAAAACCTCCTATGGGTGGCGATCTGTGATGCTTGCGGACAGAATCCTGGTGACTGAGCCGTCCATGACATGCAACATGGGCTAAGCTTAGGGTAGACAGGCGGTCGGAGAGGTCCTTTCCGGTCAATCAGCGGGTCACCAATATCACCAAACCTCAACCCTTTTTATCATATATGCGCTAGAAAGCGGTGCCAAAGGGTCTAAGTGTCCCATCCCGGGTATGATGTTAAGCTGCATCTAATTATGAAGTTCCAATTCTGGGCTCGGGGGAATGTGGAGTACCCCTTCATCGTCATTACTCCCAGGCCCACACTGACCGGGAGTGGTAGTACCATCTATGGGTTGAATAGAAAAAGTGAGTTTTAAAAAATTCTGTGTAAAACAATATTGAGTTTAAATTTTTTTTTAAATGAATACCCATCATGAATTAATAAAACAAAATGTCTTCGACATGAAATAATCCAACAAGTGTTGACATGCCGTAAAATCTAACCAACCACAACTAATTTTACAATTTGTCAAATAAAAAAAATCCTCGCTTTGTGCTAAAGTCGATTTTTTTTTAAGTTAAGGGTACCTCGCTTCCATTCGATACCCGAACGATAAATCGAACAAATCAGACAAACTGTTTGGGTAACTCATTATTATTTCTTTTTTCAATTAATTTATTTTTCTGGCTTTCTCCCCGCCCCACCCCCCATGTCATTTTGTTGAAGTCTTTCTCTATTTCTCGCTTGATTTCACCGGTATTCTCTCGACTTCTTTAACAACAACAACAACAACAACAACAACATCGCACGATAACACTCCTATTTTTGCCGCCAAAATACTTGAGCGGAACTGCTACCGGTTTTTCTTCCAATCAATTAAAATTGAAATCAGAATCGCGAATTCAGGCGTAAGAATATTGGATCAGTGGAAAAGCATGGCATTCACTTTCAGAGGAACTCACCTTCTTTAAATTTGTCAAAATAGACACACACACACACACACACACACGTGCGCGCGCACAGGCACTCTCACACACATATATGCACACACATATACACACACATAGACACACACACACACACACACACCAGTATTGTGCTGGTCTGGTGGGTTATCCAGCTCAGTGATGCTCCTTGTGGTATCATCACGTACGCTGTTACTTTCCTTGTTAATTAAGATTAAATAAGTAAAGTAAAGTAAAGTCGACGGGGCGGCCTAAAGTCGGTATCAGCCAGTCAGCGAGGGAGTCTATCCCCTTTTCAATAGTGCGTAGGCATAACAAGGGGATCTGTTTATCCTGGGCAACATCCAACTAGTATGTTTCTTTAAATTCGCCTTCTTTAAATTTGTCAAAATATACACACACACAAACACATACGCACGCACTCACACACATACACACACACACAGACAGACAAATAATAAAAAAGCCAACAAAAAACAACAAAAAACGAAAGCTTCTAAAAGTAACAAATTCTGCAGATTCTTTAGTTGTTGTATGGATTCCCGAAGATTTGTCGACCATTTTAAAGATCCATTTTAAACACAGCAGATAAAAATCTCATTCGACAATAAGGAAAAATTTAATTTAAAACGTAACGCGGGAAATAATTTTATTTCAACAAACTTAAACCACCGTACACGAACGCAACTTAAGGCAAAAATTGAAGAATAATTAAAGTTCCAATTACCGTCGAACTGGGAAGACAAGGCAACAAACGATTGTAACTTAAATACAAACCCGAATAGTCACAAAGTCTACTGCAGAATGACAGGATATATGTAGGACTCCACAATGTCATTCAAATCAAGCAGTCAAGCAGCCAATCAGAACTCAAGGAATGGAATGACCCAAATCACCCAAATTCATGAATGGGTCATTCTTGATTTCTATATATACCAACTGTCTTGGACACTGCTTAAGTTGTACTTAGTTAGCTCCTGTTATTCAAACCGATAGTAGACTTACTGACTTCAATTAGTGGAGCTGCGTGAGAATGTTTCTTCGGGGTGGGGGTCCAGTGACTTCGGCCCTGGATTCTACAAGCTAACATCGTTGATCCCAGGGGGCATCCCCCAAGGCAACACGTGCCCCATCGATTTAAAGGGGCAGGGCTGGGTTTATTGCCCAGTGCTTGAGGCGCTCACTTAAGGGGGAATGCCGACAGGATCAACCCATATATATATATATATTATCAAATGTATGCACCCTCCGGGTGCAAGTATTTAATGTATATTTAATGTAATGAAATATTATATTAAATTATATTAAATTAGAAACGCTAATGAAACTAAATAAAAATGCAGATGAAAAGATTTGAAACAGAGGGGGGTATAATCGAAAAATAGAACAACTGAAACTTACTCTTCCATTACTCCCTTCTTTCATTGATAAATTTTCTTAATTTAACTATTTAGTTATATTAGAAGTAAAGAATAAAATTATGGACTTAAATTTATAGACGTTTCGTGGCCGCGTGGATTCAATTGGCCAATCAACAGGTTTGAATACGTGGTTGGTTAACTATTTAATGGCCTTCGGTGAAAGGCGTTCAGTTGCTCGTATTTGACACCGACGAACGGATCAACAACACAAGGATTCTGCTTAATACTGAGGAACACAAGGATTCCACTCAAAACGGATCAAACTTAATGCCACAAGGAATTTCCACTGTAAATGGGCCATCCTTTAGGCTTCAAGCAAGAGCGGAAATCCTTGGTAAATAATCCTTTGGTTGTTCCTTGGTGCTCCTCAGTATTGCAAGTCCTTCGTCAATGATTGCAAATGGACGTCTCTCAGTATCAGTGATTAAGTAATCAACCAGCCACGCATTAGGGCTGTTGATTGACTAAGATTTAAACCACGTGACCTCGCTTAGTCTATAAATTTAAGTGGTGTATTGTAGCACACCTTATATATAAAAATATTCCCTGCAGCCTAAAAATGGTCCCAAGAATCTTAACAGTCCAGTCTTTTATGCTACCATTCGCAACGCCAAATTTGTCCGTCGCAGAGAATTTCATCATTTCGCACGCCGGAATGTTCTAACACTAAAACTTGAAGTTTAACAAGCTCTTACGATGCGCCCCCTTCATCGGTATGACATCGATGTCGCTTGCCTCTCAGAGGTTCGATTATCGGATAGCGGATGCCGCACCATCAAGATCCCACGGGCTGATGTATCCTATGATCGGGAGATATCTATTATTGTTTATGTAACAGATATATATATATATATATATATATATATATATATATATATAGAGAGAGAGAGAGAGAGAGAGAGAGAGATATAGAGAGAGATAGAGAGATAGAGAGAGATATAGATAGATAGAGAGAGATATAGATAGAGAGATAGATAGATAGAGAGAGAGAGAGAGAAAGATAGATAGAGAGATAGAGAGAAAGATAGAGAGAGAGAGATATATAGATAGATAGATAGATAGATAGAGAGATAGAGAGAGAGAGAGAGATATATATATATAGATAGATAGAGAGATAGAGAGAGATACATAGAGATATAGAGAGATAGAGAGATAGAGAGAGATACATATATATATATATATATATATATATATATATATATATATATATATATAGATAGATAGAGAGATAGCGAACCTACTGACAACTTTGGAAGTCATGGTGCAGCGTTTACTTTCGAGATACGGTGAATTCATTGGGTGGAGCCGGCTCAACCCACCTAGTGTGAATGCTGCAGTAGTAAACAGTAGTAGACCGCAACGCCACCTAGTTGCCTAATGGGCAACCTTGGCAAGTAAGGGGAATAATGCCAACAGGGTTTAAAAAACAATACAGGGTGTTTCAACGACGATAATTGATGTACAGGTTTGGTTTGGTTTGGTTTGGTTTTACGGCATATCAACCTCAGTGGGTCATTTAATGCCGATAAAGTTTTGAAATAAATCAATTCTTAATGGATAATACAATTTTTTTATAAATACATTTTTCTATTTAACCCATAGATGGGACCCTAACAGGTACTACCACTCCGGGTCAGAGTGGACCAGGGAGCAATGCTAATGAAGGGGTGCTCCATATTCCCCAAACCTCCAAAACTGGAACCTCACCATCAGATAGAGTTTAACGTCATTCCCAGGACATGAAGACCCCCAGCCACCGCCTTCTAGCACCCATATGATAAAAAGGATTGGGGCTTGTCATAAGATTAATAGGGTTGGGGCAATTATATAGGTGCTAGGGCTTGACGTGACCAGCCGATTGATCGGAGGGGGTTGATGTACAGGGATGTTTCTAGAGTCTGAAGGATACTTCAAATCTAATATATACACCCCGAATTTAGAATACGGGGGCGCGCTCTACTACATGTCAATTTTCATAAAGTAGTTGTTGAATTATTTCGGGATATAAGGTGTGCTGTAGGCTACAATTTAGATTTATGGACTCATTGTGGCCGCGTGTATTCAAGCTAGCCAATCAACATGCTCGAATATGTGGTTAGTTAACTATTTAATAACCGATCTTGAAAGCTGTTCATTTGCACTTATTCGACACGGACGAACGGATCTGCAACCAAACGTTCTTCTTAACACAAGGATTATTCGCTTAGGAACAACCAAGGGGTCTTCATTAAGGAAAAACCAGGGATTATTCACTAAGGCACAACCAAGGGTTCTGCCTAACACTAAGGAACACAAGGATTCTACCTAACACTAAGGAACACAGGGGATCTCCACTGTAAAGTGCTTTCACCTGCAACCTAAAAATGGTCACAAAAATCGTAACACTGCAGAGGGGTAATACCCCCTCCAAAGGGGCATCCAGTGAAAAGGAAAGCAAAGATTAGTCTGTCAGTAAGCGTTAGACTCGATTTTTTGACTTCCTCAACAATAACTTTTTTTAACTTAAAATTTATTTTTCCCTCAACAGTAATGTTCATATAAAATATATGAAACCTACTCTACTTAATATCAATTTTCATCAAGTAGTATTGATAGAAACATATATGTGCTATTTTTCTTACTTTCAAGGTTATTTTTGGTGTGTTTTCATTTAATCTTTTCAGGTATCAAATAAATCTTGAAAGTGTTCTACTGTTTTCGTATTTTGTTCGGTTAAATGAAATTTTGTGTGTGTAATTCGTGTTTCCAGGGGCCTTCTATGTCCATATATTTTTTGTTTCTTATGGGTCTTATGGTGGCTTGGTATATAACGTTTTGAGACAATTTCCATTTAGGGGACATGCGTGTATTATTTAGCAATTACAAAATGGTCTTTTTGTTGTTTGCTGTGTATTATAGATTTTTGTATTGTGCCTTTTTATTATTTGCATCATGTTTTCTTTGCAGCTGTGGCTAAGTTATAGTGTATTCCTACTGAATATTTTATGTAGTTTGTTTTATGTAGAAAAGTGTTTGTCTATCAATTTAATAAATATTTTTTCTACATTAGTTTTTACATTTCATATATGTATAAATAAATGCTACACACACACACACACACACACACACACACACACACATTTCACCTAGTGCAATGGAGTGAGCCGTTGCGGCGTTTGTTCTTTTTTTGAATCTAGGAACGCCACCTTCGTCAACAATTTTAAATAGATTTTTTCTCTCTCACATTTGAAGATCAACTATTAAAAAAGCAGAGGCTCGCAGACTTCTTATCTTCAATAATAATCTAGTTTTCCTCAAACTAACGAAAGCCCTGATGAAGATCTATCGAAACAGATCGAAACACTGCAACATAGGCGAAATAAACATCATTCGTTTATAAACTTGTGTTTTTTTTTCAATTTTTTACAATATTACATACTGTCGGATTCACTTCCACTTTTTCTTCGCGCGCACACACACACACACACACACACACACACACACACATATATATATAGGGTGCGGCATAAATACCTCCTACATTTTAAACTGTCACCTGTGTGGTGCAAGTGAACTTTGGCAAGTAGTAATGGTAGCTCCATCTAGCTAATGTATTAACATTTAAGAAATCTTTTTTGTAACGATCCAGAACCCCGATCAGGCTTCCTCATCCCCAATCGGATGATTCACGGGTAATGCGTGCCGGCCCAGCTGAGTGTCTCCCAAAAAGACTACAAAAGCTAATACAAGTTTTCAGCTGGGATCGAACACTGATGATGGAAAGACTAGAGAACCCTCCACTGCATTAATCAATATGAATCTGAATAAACGTAGGCAATATCATAGCTTTTTTTTTTATTGCAGGCTGATATAATTATCAAACGACGAAGAATATATATATATATATATATATCTTGTCTCATCAGCAAGGTTATAGACCTAATAGGTCGAAATGTACATTCAGGGATTGACATTTTCTCAATTTTTTTAGCCTTACATTTGAACATATATGCCCGCCTAAATTCATTAATTATTAACTAATTAATTTTCAAAATTAGGTATGACTTCAATTAAGCACACATCCTCCAAAAATTGTCGGCTTAAAGCCATATAGAAATAAACACATTTGTTTGTTTACTTAACCTCATATATATATATATATATATATATATATATATATATATATATATATATATATATATATATATATATATATCTTCTTTAGAAGAGATTTTATATCGAATATTAAGAATTAATATTAAGAATAAATGACAGGTTAACAAACAAGACATAGTTACCTTCTTTTTTCTTTACACTTGCATTTTGATAGCCTTCAAACCAACCACCAAAACCAATATAAACACAATGCTTCAAGCAAATTATGAAACACTTATATATATATATATATATATATATATATAGAGAGAGAGAGAGAGAGAGAGAGAGAGAGAGAGAGAGAGGGGGGGGAATGGGGGTGAAAAAATGCTTCAGAGAGAGCAAAAGATAAAAAGAATAGAGCATACTTAAGTCTTGATCGATTTAAATGATTGGGATTTAGAAGCAATTTGAGATTTCAACCTGTCAGAATGGGAAAAGGCAAGATGGCTGCAATTGTAGGGAAAGGGAGGTAACTACGAGACGGCCAACCAGACCGTCTTTGATTCACAAGTTTACTATTTCAATCTAGAAACACTCTGGCTTTTTTTTTCTTTTTGCTTTTTTTGGCTTTTTCTTTTTCTTTTTTTTCTCTCTTTCTAAGAACATCTAAAAGGTTGACTTTGCATCAAGCTCACGTCTTTTGATTGAGGCATCTTGAAACATGAAAGAGAGAGGGAGAGGGAGAAAAGAGAGAGAGCGAAAGATATATATAGAGAGAGAGTGAAAGTGAGCGAGAAAGAGAGAGAGAGAGAGAGAGAGAGAGCGGGAGAGAGAGAGTAAGAATGAAAGAGAGAAAGAGCGAAAGAGAACTAGAGATAGATAGAATAGATAGATAGATAGAGAGAGAGAGAGAGTGAAAGACAGAAAGAGAGAAAATGTGAGAGAGCGAGAGTGAGCGAAAGAGAGCGAGTGAGAAAGAAAGAGAGTGAACGAGAGAGAGAACAAGAGATACAGAGAGAGAGAGGGGAGAGAGAGAGTGAGCGCGAAAGAGTGAGCGAGAAAGAGAGAGAGAGAGAGCAAAAGAGCGAGAGTGCGCGTGTGAGAGAGAGAGAGAGAGAGAGAGAGAGAGAGTGAGCGAGCGAGAGAGAAAGAGAGAAAGATCGAGACCGAACGAGAGAGAGAGAGAGAGAGAGAGAGAGAGAGGGAGGGTGACGAGAAAGAAAGAAAGTAAGCGAGAGAGAGAAAGAGCAAGAGAAAGAAAGAAAGAGAGAGAGAGAGCGAGTAAAAGAAAGAGCGAGAGTTGGCGAGAGAGATACAATGAAAGAAAGAGAGAGAGAGAGAGAGAGAGAGAGAGAGAAATAGATAAATGAATAAATAATAAATAATAAATAAATAAATGAATAAATAAGAAAGATTTTAAAACATTCTTTTAGCTTAATCCGTGACAAATAGAATTTTCATTTTCCCGCCTAAATGGAAAAGCATGGCGCGAACTCCAGAAAAATCGTGTTTCATGACTTTAGTCTTGATGCGCAATTGTTGTGTTGAGCGCATTTATCGAATTTGACGGCTTTCAAACGGAAATGTTTATTTTTATGTTTTGTTGTTAACTTTCCAGCATTAACAAAACACTGAGAATTTGTTATGACTGAAGTTTGAAATAATTTCTTTCTTCTTCTTCTTCTTCTTCTTCTTATTATTATTATTATTATTATTATTATTATTATTATAGTATGCAGTATTCTTCTGGGTATTCTGGCCGATCTCAACAATGCTGTTGTCTGGATGGTCTCGATTCTTCTTCTGATTTTCAATTCATCTTGTCTAGCTCAGTCGGTAGGGCGTTCAGCTAGAAACCGCAAGGTTCCTAGTTCGATACCGACCCTCGCCAACTCAGCGTATGAGTAGCACGGGGATCTGTGTGATAAAGTAAGGAGCTGGTGGTAGGTGTGGCGCTCCACCTCAGACGCAAAAACAATCTCCTTGGTCTAGCGCAAGTGAAAAAGGGATAGACTCCCTCGCTGATTGGCTGATACCGACTTTAGGCCACACCGACGACTTTACTTATTATTATCATTCTTATCATTATTATTTTCACACCTGACGCATCTGATGGTTCACTGGAGGCTGAGTGACAATAAGTCTCCTCAGGTATATGGAGTCTTCTCATTATTCTAGCCGATCTTAACAGTGCTGTAGTTTGGATGGCCCCGATTCTTTCTCTGATTTCCAGTTCACCCAGACTCTTTTCCAAACCCTTGCGGACCGTTCGCAGGGTACCAATTATTATTGGTACGACCTTTATCTTCATGTTCCAGTTTTCTCAGTTCTCTGGCAAGGTCCAAGTATTTGTCTATTTTTTGCTTTCTTTCTCTTTCATGCGGATCGCCGTGTGAAAGTGAATGAAAGCGAAAAGATAGACAATATTATTATTATTATTTACTCCTTTTGAGTTTTCACATCAGTGTTAGCTGATGGTCTTTCTCTGGAGTCTGAGTGACAGCAAGTCTCCTCAGGTCCCCAGGACTCTTCTGAGTATTCTGGCAGATTGCAGCAGTGCAGTGTTCTGAATGGTTTCAATCCTTCCTCTGATATCCAAACTTTCCAAACCTTTTTCTAATCCTTTTGGGACTGTTCCAAGTGCACCAACTACAATTGGTATCACCTTCACTTTCATATTCCATAACTTTTTCAGTTCTCTGGCAAGGTCCAGATATTTGTCAATTTTTTCATTTTCCTTTAACTTCACCCTGTGATCCGCTGGCACTGCAAAATCCACCAGTTGACAAGTTCTTTCTTTTTTGTTAATCAACACTAGGTCTGGTCTTCTTGTTGGGATAAGGTGATCCGTTTTAATTTCAAAGTCCCAGAGAATTTTGTGCGTTTCGTTCTCAAGAACAGATTCTGGTTTATGCATATACCATTTTGTTGTGTGGTCAAAATTTAATTTCTTGCATAATTCCCAGTGGATCACCTTCCCAACCCAGTCGTGTCTAGTTTTGTATTCTCGTTGTGCTAGTTTGCTACATTCGCAGAGTATATGGTTAACAGTCTCATCTCTATTACCGCAAAGTCTACATTTACTATTTTGTTGGGTCTTATCAATTTTCGCTTTGATGTAGTTTGTCCTATCAATTTTATTATTATTATTATTATTATTATTATTATTGTTGTTGTTGTTGTTGTTTAGGTTTTCACTTTTCTTCTGATTTTCAATTCATCTTGTCTAGCTCAGTCGGTAGAGTGTTCAGCTAGAAACCGCAAGGTTTCTAGTTCGATACCGACCCTCGCCAACTCAGCGTATTAGTAGCACAGGGATCTGTGTGATAAAGTAAGGAGATGGTGGTAGGTGTGGCGCTCCACCTCAGACGCAAAAACAATCTCCTTGGTCTAGCGCTAGTGAAAAGGGGATAGACTCCCTCGCTGATTGGCTAATACCGACTTTAGGCCACCCCGACGACTTTACTTATTATTATTATTATTATTATTATTATTATTTTCACACCTGGCGCAGCTGGTGGTTCACTGGAGGCTGAGTGACAACAAGTCTCCTCAGGTATACAGGAGTCTTCTCAGTATTCTAGCCGATCTTAACAGTGCTGTAGTTTGGATGGCCCCGATTCTTCCTCTGATTTCCAGTTCACCCAGACTCTTTTCCAGACCCTTGTGGACCGTTCCCAGGGTACCAATTATTATTGGTACGACCTTTATCTTCATGTTCCAGTTTTCTCAGTTCTCTGGCAAGGTCCAAGTTTTTGTCTATCTTTTCGTTTTCTTTCCCTTTCACACGGATCGCCGTGTAAAAGTGAATGAAAGCGAAAAGATAGACAATATTATTATTATTATTATTATTATTATTATTATGTCAGGTGAAATGTTTCCATTCTTTCTTTTTAAACAAACAGTAGCAGTAGGAATAAGTAGGAGGAGGGGCTCATAAGTTTATAAGAATGTTATGGGGAATGGAAACATCTCACCAGTCCCACACCTGATGATGGCACTAAGTAGTGCAGAAAGTACTCGTGTTAGAATATTTGGTGGATTCATACACCAATTACACCCTGATATTAAAAAGATGGCCAGACAATTATGAAGGATGTAAAAAAAAACTCGTCAGACAAGAAGTGCCCGTTGAGTTCAACAATATATATATATATATATATATATATATATATATAATATATATATATATATAAGGATGACTTACCGGTAAAAAATATTGGGTTGGTATCAATATTTGGTTGGTACAAGTTTTACTTGGATAAGTCAGCATTATAACAAATATAAAGTGCTCAATACGTGAGTAGAGCGGATTTATTATTATAGTGTGTACAGAAACAACCTACTCGAGTTTCACCATAAGGATCTTCAGGATTAAATCCACTGAATTAATCAAGATATTGATTAATCACAGCAAACTGCAGGAGTTCATGTTGTAAATATGACCGTTGAAAACATTTTCGCAGTTAATGAACGCTGTTGCGTCATTTTAAAAAGTTGAATGACAGGCGTGCTGTTGGTGTGTCGTAACTGTGTTTGCTAATATGGAATTATTCAAAAAATATATATTTTAAATAAAAAGATTTTTCAAAAAATCACACACACCACACACACACACACACACACACATATATATATATATATATATATATATATATATTATATACTTATTTCAAGGAAAGTAAACCCAACAATTTGGTATATTTTAATCCGATTTCAAACATAGTAAACTAGTTTTATAATTATATTTTTATGACAAAAACAGAATGCTACCAATATCAAGCCATTAAAAATGCTATTTACTGCTCGTAGTCTTGCGGGAGTCCATCTTGGCTATAAGTTGTTTTAAAGTGAGATAGATAGATAGATAGATAGATAGACAGAGAGAGAGAGAGAGAGAGACGTCTTAACTATGTCGGAGTGGAAAAAAGAAGGGAGGAGAGCAATAAAGGAGAAGGTAGAGTAAGAGAAGAAGGGGAGGAGAGAGTATTCAACTTGTCAATATAGATTGAAATAAAAGAATTTTTTTAAAACTATTGATTTTATATAATTCTCCTCATTCCTCGTGTGACACGAACGAACAGTAGGTACAAGTGTATTCATATCTTATTATTATGAAGATTATGTGGCTGTCTGTAACCGAAACTATATGACTACTTAAACCACAATTCCCTTAGTTATTTACGTCACATTCTCCATGATTTCATTTTTATTTAAACCTTAATTATTAATAAAATTGTTTTACATTATTGATACTGTTGACCATACGTACATACAAATAACAGGCAATTCTATTTATGCATACAACAAAATAGCGGTTTAGAGTGTTAACAGGAAGGCTAATTTGCATATTGATATTTAAAATTTTATTTTAATAAATATGTGCTTAGTATTATTGATTTCTAATTGTTTGGTTTTATCTTAATAAATATGAGCAAAAATCTCGGAGATAAATCTTTTTAAAAATCCATTAACAAGAGGAAATAACTGTAAATCTATTCTTCACTTCCTAATTTAACTAAATAGTTAAGTTAGGAAAATTTACCAATGAAAGACGAGAGTGATGGAACATGATTGAAGAGTTAGTTTCAAAGTTGTTCTATTTTTCGATTAAACCTCTCTGTTTGAAATCATTTTATCTGTATTCTTATTTAGTTTCATTCGTCTTTCTAATTTAATACATTTCATTACATTAGAACTTAAATACTTGCACCCGGAGGGTGTATATTCTTACTAGTTCTTATAATATAAATTGCAACGTATGCATAAACAGAAAGCAACAAAAGCAGTATTGACAATGAAGGGATTGTAAGAATGGTTCAAAGTTATATGTAGAAAGATATACAAAACTCCGACGAAGGTTAACAGACAAAACATTTAATATAATACAGCACATGGATATGACGAGATACAAAGTACATAGGTAAAAAGATAGATACAAAGTACATAGGTAAAAGGGTGCATAAACAAGGAGTACATAATAAAGATAAAGAACATTCATGAATGGTACAAGATAACATATAAAAGTCACAGACATGAGACTAGGGATAGTCCATGCTGTGGGAAGAACTTACAGTAATGTAAGTGGGGCCAACGCCCCAACGAGACGGGGTGGACCTTAACTAACCCATGTGTCTCGTAGTATCAGCAACAGGAAAAGAGACAGAAGCCTTTTGAACCAGCCGCTTAATTACTATCTCCCCTAGCGGGCACCAGCAAACTAAACCGGACAGACAACTCTCCCAGGCGAATACGAAACCAACGCTACAGGATATTCCATACTTCCCAGCGATTCAGAATTGAAACCTCACCACTAGATGCAGTTCAGATGAGTTTCGAACTCATTTTTAAACACATTTTCAAAACTCATTTTTTAATCTTTTTAACTCATAATGGGATCTTAACAAGTACTACCACTTCGGATCAGAGTGGACCTGGCAGTAATGACAATTAAGAGATACTCCACACTTCCCAGAGTTCCATATTTGAGATCTCGCCACTAGATACAGTTTTAGATAAGTTTCGAACTCTCATTTTAAATACATTTTTAAAATTCATTTTTTCTATTTAACCCATAGAAGGGGTCCTAACATGTACTTACCCATTCCGGATCAGAGTGGACCTAGCAGTAATGAACAATTAGAGATACTCCACATATTGGCTTTCGCAGAGACTCCAGAATCGGAACCTCACCACTAGATGCAGTTTTAGCATCATAACAAGGAAACTAACTGTTTTACGTCCAAATCTTTCGTTCAAATAAATAGAATCTGGTTCAGGAATCTTTCTTTCTTTTGTTTGGATTTTACGGCGTGTCAACCCTTTTGGGTTATTTTATGCGAAGACATTTTGTGCCATTCATTCTGATAAGTATTGAAAAAAAAATTAACGTCAATTTTTAATACATTATTGTTAACTCATTTCTTTTTATTTAACCTATAGATTGGTCTCTACACGGTACTACCATTCCGTGTCAGAGTGGACTATGGTAGTATGGCAACGAAGGATACTCCACACTCCCCAGAGCTTCACAATTGGAACCTCACCACGAGGATGCAGGTTCATACAGGGTCATACACAGCATACTAACTGCTTTACGTACAACTCTTCGTCCTATTTTTGTTCTAAGAGTCGACAACATTCATTAAATCTTTTATGTTTTTTTTTTTCTAAGATTCAAACAAATAGAATCTGAGTCCAGTAATATTATTTCTTTCTCTTTTGGATTTTATGGTATGTCAAACCCTTTTTGGATTATTTTATGCTGAATAACGTTTTTGGTCTATTCATTATTGATTGAACATTCTTTTTTTAATTCAATTTTTTAAATACATTTTTTGTCTACTGATTTACTTCTATTTATAAACATAGATTGGTCTCTAACAGGTACTACCATTCCGGTCAGAGTCAACTTCGTAGTAATGGCAATGAAGGGTGTCGTCACACTTCCCAGAGCTTCATGAATTGGAATCTCACCACTATATGTAGTTTAGGTCATACGTAGGATACTACTCTGCTTTAATCGTCAAATCTTTCGTTTCTATTCTTTTTCTAGAGTGACAAACGATTCATTAAATCTGTTAGGTGTTTTTTCTTTTTTTTTCTTTTCTTTCTTTCTTTCTTTCTTTCTTTTTCTTTTCTTTTCTTTTTCTCTTTTTTTTTCTTTCTTTCTTTTTCCCTTCTTCTTTCTTTCTTTTCTTTCTTTTCTTCTTTCGTTTCTTTTCTTTCTTCTCTTTTTCTCTTTTTTCTTTCTTTCTTTTTTTTTTTCTTTTTCTTTCTTTTTTTCTTTCTTTCTTTTCTATTTTTTCTTTTCTTTCCCTCTTTTTTCCTTTTTCTTCTTTCTTTTCTTCTTTCTCTTTCTTTCTTTCTTTCTTTTCTTTCTTTCTTTCTTTTCTACTATCTTTTATACTTTCTATCTTTTTTCCTTTTCGTTTTTCCCTTTTTCTTTTCTTCTTATTGTTCTTTTCTTTTTCTTTTTTTCTCTTTCCTTTTCTTCGCTTTCGCTGTTCTTTTTTTCTTTCTTTTTCTTTCTTCTTTCTTTCTTTATCGTGTTTTTTCTTTTTTTTTTTTTTTCTTTTTTCTTCTCTTAGACTTTTTGTCTTTTTTCTTCTTTTCTTTCTCTTTTTTCTTCCTTTCTCTTTCTTTTTGTTTTTCTTCTTTCTTCTTTTTCTTTTTTTCTTTCTTCCTTTACTTTTCTTTTTCTCTTTTTTTCCTTTGCTTTCCTTTTTCCTTTTTTGTTCTTTGTTCTTTTTCTTTTGCTTTTTTTTATATTTCTTGGTTTTTGTNAGTTCAACATCGAAAAGGTAAAAGAACAAGAAACAACAATAATAAAAGGGCATACTGACAAGAGATGAAATAGAAGAAATAGAAGGACAAGTAGATGAGAGAGAGAGAGAGAGGGGATGATCAGAGCGGAGCAGAATAACCGACAGACAGTGTCAAAAGAAAAATTAAATAATAATCGACGGAAAATGAGAAGAATGAAAAAAAGAGAGAGAGAAAGCAGGAGAGAGAGACAGAGGCGTCGAACAAGGGGGAGAGAGAGAGGAGGTGGGGGAGAACAAAAATGATTACAATAATAGAAACAATGATGGAATATGAAAGAATTGAAAGTGCAGAATAAGAAGAAATCGAGAGAGAAGAGAGAGAGAGAAGAGCAGGACGTCGCTGTGCTGTGTGTGTGTGCTGACTGAGAGGAGGACAAGAGAGAGTGTGGTGGTGTGGTGTGGTGTGTGTGTGTGTGTAGTGAAAGGGCAGAGTGGAGGGAGCGGAAGAATTGCGTTGAAGCCGCAGAGAGAGTGGGTGTCTGTATGTAAAAGAG
This sequence comes from Doryteuthis pealeii, assembly GCA_023376005.1. NCBI lineage: Eukaryota > Metazoa > Mollusca > Cephalopoda > Myopsida > Loliginidae > Doryteuthis > Doryteuthis pealeii. The sequence continues at coordinate 61,025,070 of CM042164.1, forward strand.
AGAGAGAGAGAGAAGAGTATTGACTGAGAGGAGAGCATGTTCGAGTGGGTGGTGTGTTGGCAGTGCAAGAATGGAGAGAGGTGAGTTGTCGTTTTGTGAAGGAGGAGTCAGAAGTACGAGAGAGAGTAAGAGAGAGAGACGAGAGAAGCGAAACAACATACGTGTATAATAACCTGTTGGAATATTTGGAGAAAAACGTCGTGCCTCTACCATTTTACACCACTATAAATTATATAGGGACTTTGGCGAGGTCACGTGGTTTAAATCCCAAGCCAATCTAACAGCCTTAATGCCGTGCGCTGTTGACTACTTAATCATTGATACTGAGACGACCGCTCCGACTTGCCAGCATCATTGCACGCGAGACTGGCAATACTAGAAGGCAGCACCAAGGAACATACCAAAGCGATTCCATCTTACCAAGGATCCGACTGGACAATAGCGCTCATTAGCTTGCAGCCCAAAACCGGCATAAGGCGCCCATATAAATCGTACACAAACCATATAAAAATGCAGATCACAGGACACAATCCCAATAACTACAAATTACCTGACCTCATTTTCATAAATTAAGAAAAAATTTGTTATATTTCTTATTCAACCTTCTTTTTTCATATTCAATTCTTTTATCTTCCTATCTCTTTCCTTTCCAAGCATTCGTCTCGTGTTCAGGAAGAATACAGAACCAAGAATAGCAACGGCAATGAATGCAAGAACGTGAAGAAAAAGATTTTAAAATGATAACACCCGAAAAAAGAAGGAAAGAAAGGTAAGGTGGATAAAAGCTGAAAGAAGGAGATCGAAAACATAGCTCGAAGGAAGGACGATTTTGAACAGGAAAAATGAACAAACCGAAAGAAAGGAAAGACAGGAGAACAAAAGTGAAAGAGGAAGAATGAAGCAAGGTGATACAGGAAAGAGATTTGCAAATAAAAAAAACTGACAAAAGAAAGGAAAGAAGCAGAAAGTGGCCGGTAAAAGCCCGAAAGAAAGAACGGAGAAGGTGAAGAAAACGAGACTTTAAAAATAGACACAAACATGGAAAAAAGAAAAAGGAAAAAAGGTGTTGTAAAAGCGAAAGCAGGACCAGAGATGAAGCAAGGTGGAAAGGAGGGGATTTTAAAATTGCAAAAACTACAAAAGCGAAAGAAAAGCAAAGGAAGATAAGCGAACCAGAAAAGAAAAAAAAAGAGAGACACAAAAATCAATGCTTATGCAACACGAAAAAAATAAAAAAAAGAAAGAACAAAGAAAGCAAAAGTGCATTATCTAAGAAAGAGAAAAAATGGACTAAGACATGAAAAAAGGCCAACACAGAAAGAAATGAAAGAAGAAGAAAAGAAAGAAAGAAAGAAAGATACTGGATACTACGAGGGAAAGGCGACACCAACGGAAGAAAAGGAAAAAAGGAGAACCAAATTGGAACTTTATTTGCCAACTTAGAAAGAAATGAGGAGAAAGAAAGAAAGAAAGTAACAGAAGAGATAGGGAACCAGAAGACGAAAAGACAAAAAGGGAACAAAAATGATAACTTGCTTTTGCAATACGAAAGAAAAATGAACAGAAAAGACAAAGAGACAACAAGAAAGCAAAGAAATATCAAAGAATCGACGGAACAACAACCCACAAACGACAGGAAAACACAGACGAATCAAACAACGACACCAACGAGCCAACAACAGACATACGCACATTATTGCGCCACCATAGAAAAAAAGACACGGACAAAGACAACACCAGAAGCAAAACAAAAAATGTAACAACACAAAAGATAAAGAAAGACAACAGACAACAATCGAAAAAAAAACTCAGGCAACAAAACTGAAAATACTGGAGAAAAGCAAAGAAAGACCAAGGAAAAGACAAGAAATCTGACAAAAACCAGGAAAGGATAAGGAAGCTGAAAGAAAAGAAATTAGAAAAAATGGATGATGAATGAATAGAAACAAACAAACAAACAAACAAAAAAAGAAAGGGATGCAGAAAGAAAAGAAAGAAAAAATGAAAATGACAAAAAGAAAGAAAGAAAAAAGAAAGAAAGGAAAAATAGGAGAAAGACATTACGAACTAAAGAAAGAAAGAAAGATGATGGACAAATGAACGAAGGAAGGAGGATGGTTGAGTAAAGAAAGAAAGAAAGATGAACGAAAAGAAAAACAATTTAAAAAAAAGCAATGATGTGAAGGGAATAAAAATGAAGAAAGAAAGAAAGAAAGAAAGATATGGAACTGTAAAAGAAAAGAAGGAATTTTGTCATGTCTAAAAAGAACGTAAAAATCTTTTGAGATTCAAGTAGATGGAAATGACTTCAAAAGAGACGAATGGTAAACGCGGCCAAGCGTCGAAGACAAACCACTTATTAAACACTGACGTGGAAGAAGATAACATTTCTTTAGAAAGAAAAACTTTTTTTTTTATTTCTTTGTCGCTGCAACGCAAAGACATGTGTTTTATACTAAATCAATGTTATCAGCTTATTGCATGAACCTGATCACACATGATCATTTGCATGTGTGCCAGTATTATTATTTACTCCTTTTGAGTTTTCACATCAGTGTTAGCTGATGGCCTTTCACTGGAGTCTGAGTGACAGCAAGTCTCCTCAGGTCTCCAGGACTCTTCTGAGTATTCTGGCAGATTGCAGCAGTGCAGTGTTCTGAATGGTTTCAATTCTTTCTCTGATTTCCAAACTTTCCAAACCCTTTTCCAATCCTTTTGGGACCGTTCCAAGTGCACCAAATACAGTTGGTATAACTTTCACTTTCATATTCCATAACTTTTTCAGTTCTCTGGCAAGGTCCAGATATTTGTCCATTTTTTCATTTTCCCTTTAGCTTCACCCTGTGATTGCTGGAACTGCAAAATCCACCAGTTGACAAGTTCTTTCTTTTTGTTTATCAACACTAGGGGGTCTTCTTGCTGGATAAGTGATCCCGTTTTTATTTCAAAAGTCCCAGAGAATTTTATGCGTTTCGTTCTCAAGAACAGATTCTGGTTTATGCATATACCATTTTGTGTTGTATGGTCAAAATTACATTTTTTGCATAATTCCCAGTGGATCACCTTCCCAACCCAGTCGTGTCTAGTTTTGTATTCTCGTTGTGCTAGTTTGCTACATTCGCAGAGTATATGGTTTAGAGTCTCATCTCTATTACCACAAAGTCTACATTTATGTGCCAGTATTATTATTATTATTCACACCTGTCGTAGCTGGTGGTTCACTGGAGGCTGAGTGACAGCAAGTCTCCTCAGGTCTCCATGACTCTTCTGGGTATTCTAGCCGATCCGTAGTTTGGATGGTCTCGATTCTTCCTCTGATTTCCAGTTCACCCAAATTCGTTTCCAGAGCTTTGGGGATTGTTGTAAGGGCACCAATTATAATTGGTACGACCTGCACCTTCATGTTCCACAGCTTCCTCAGTTCTCTGGCAAGGTCCAAGTATTTGTCTATCTTTTCGCTTATTATTATTATTATTATTATTATTTAGAGTTTTTCACACTAGTGTTAGCTGATGGTCTTTCACTGGAGTCTGAGTGACAAAAAGTCTTCTCGGGTCTCCAGGACTCTTCTGAGTATTCTAGCCGATTGCAGCAATTCAGTAGGCTGAATGGTGTTAATTCTTCCTCTGATTTCCAGTTCCTCCAGTTTTTTCCCAAGCTTTTGGGACCGTACCAAGTGCACCAACTACAATTGGTATCACTTTGATCCTCATACCCCAGAGTTTTTTTCAATTCTCTAGCGAGGTATATGTATTTGTCTCTATTTTCGTTTTCTTTCATCCTATGATCTGCTGGAACTGCAAAGTCTACCAGTTGATACATACTTGCAGGATGTATGTTTTTTCAATCACAAGAGAACTCAAGTCTGTAAACAACAAGTGAGTAAATGTGAGTATATATATATATATATATATATATATATGTGTGTGTGTGTGTGTGTTGTGTGTGTGTGTGTGTGTGTGTGTGTGTGTGAGAGTGACAGAAAAATTAGTATACTGAAAAATGTAATTTCTAATAATTACAACAATGATAAAAAAAAGTCTAAATAAAAAGTCTGAGATTTTTAGGACATGTCCACATAAGAAAAAATTCTTCCTAAATGCATGGGTAAGCGAAACCCAACATCCAGCCTGAAAGATTTTCACAAAACTTTACCATCAGAAAACTTGAATATAAACAGACTTTTTCAAATGTGATTTTGGATATATTATTCAATAAAAGAATGGATTTTCGATAAGGGAAACTCACCATCCACCCTAAAAAAATTAAATTGAAAAATTTACAGGATTTAACATCAGAAAATTTGAAAAGACATACGTCTTTTAACATATGAAGTTGTTTAAAATAATTACAATTAAGAATAAATTTTCAAAGGATTAAAGGGAGATAACTTTATGAGCATTTTTTTTTAATTCATGAATTCAAAAATTCAAAAATATAATCGAAAACATAAAGAGCGTCCACAATAATCAACCGACGTAATTTGCGATCCAAAAACATAACAGCAAGAAATGTCTTCACATAAACACCAGAAGAATTATTAGCAACCTGATGATGGTGAAATAACCTGAAACCTGGGTAGTTGCTTATGAAAACCGTTTATATTTTAAAAAATTCAACAAATATATATTATATATATATATATATATATATATATATATATTCACGTGTTCAGTCTCTCTCCTCGTCTTATTTGAACAGATCTCCTCCCATCATCACCCCCTTCCAACACCTTTTATTCTCTTCATCATTGTCATCTTCATCCTTTATTCTATCTACATGAATACGTAATTGTTGACTGCCGAGTAATTTGCTGACCGTCTGTGTAATTTGAAACACGATGCTAAATCGACCAGACACTGGTCATTTACTTGGAACAAATCGCCCGAAATGGAATCAAGATTCTGAAAAGCTAATGGTCCTCGCGGGGTGGGGGGATGCGTGGGCTGATGCGTGGGGGCGTGGAAGATGGTGGGAGGGGGTTTGGTTTGTCTTTTGATCCACTTAAGTGACCTGCGATTAACTGGTCAATCCCGTGAGCCCTCAGTTCATTTGGAGATTCGGGTCCTTCCTCACGCGAAATGAATCGGCCGGTGATAATAATCGAATCGCTCATTGAGCTTTATTAAAGAAGAAGAAGAAGAAGAAGAAGAAGAAGAAGAAGAAGAAAGGAGGAGGAGGAGGAGGAGGAGGGAGGGGGAAACAAAGAAGAAGAAGAGGAAGAGGGAAACAAAGAGAAGAAGAAGGAGGGGAAACAAAGAAGAAGAAGAGGGGGAGGAGAGACGATAAAAACGGAAGATAGAGAGGAGAGAAGGAAATAGAGAGGGGGATAGAGTGAAAGAGGAAAAGAAGAGAGGGTGAAATGGAGAAACAGATTAAAGAGAGAAGAAGAAGGAGAGCAAAGAAGAAAGAGAAAGAGAGAGAGAGTGGGCGGTAAGTGATAGAGGAAAATGAAGGAAAAGAGAGAACACATGTGGAAAGAGAAGGAAAGAGAAGTTTAACAAGGAGAAAAACAGGAAATCAGAATGGGAGAGAAAGAGAGAGAAAGTGAAGGAGAAATATACAGAAGAACAGAGAGAAGAAGAAGAAGAAGAAGAAGAAGAAGAAATTTTCTCTGGTTCAGCGTTTTGCGATGTCCGATTCTCGAAGGGGTTTTCAACTTGTAGTGGACACTTATCACCAGATAAAATTTGGCTTTGTTCGTTCAGGGCTTGTAATAAAAAAGAGCACCACCCGCCACCCCAATCAATTGCTGACGTCAAAAATCAGTTGTCATAGTTACAAAAGAAGTACAGATATTCTTTGACCAACAACATATGCTACACAATGTTCCCGTGGCGTAGTAGGTAACATGCTGGACTGTGACATCATAGTAGTTCGAACTCCGATTACGCTATTACGTTCCCTTACGGACTAATACCCTTGGGAAATGTATTAACCACCTCCAACTATGGGTTAAATAGTACCACTGCTGTTTTCGACAAGGATGGCTTTGGCATTGAATAACCCGCTAAGGTTGAAATGCCATTAAACAATGAAACAAACAGCAAAACAACAGCCCTGTGGGCTAAAGCTGTAAAATACTCCAACTGCACCTCTGCAAAGGGGTAAGACCCCCCCCCACCTAAAAAAATGGGATGACCTGTTGTCTGTGGGTGGCGGCCCATGATGCTTAAGTATTGAATCCTAGTGGCTGAGCAGTCCATGAGACACTACTTTGGCATTTACTAGGCTAGACGGGCGGTCGGAAAGGCTCCCTTCGATTAATCAGCTGGTCACGTCAAGCCCTAGCACCTATATGATTGTCCCGACCTTATTGCCCTTATCGCAAGCCCTAACCCTTTTATCATATGGGAGCTAAAAGGCGGTGACTGAGGATGTTCATGTCCTGGGTTTGACGTTAAACTCTGATGGTGAGGTTCCGGTTCTGGAAGTCTTGGGAATGTGGAGCACCCCTTTATCACCATTGCTTCCAGGTCCACTCTAACTCGGAGTGGTAGTACCTGTTAGGGTTCCATCTATGGGTTGAATAGAAAATTTGTTTAAAAAATAAATTGAGTTCCAAACTATCACTACGAATCTTTCAAAACTTTGCCGGCATTAAATGACCCACCCGTGTTTGATAGGCCGTAAAACAATACAAACAAACACAGAAACTAATGGGTTATTTCCTAGTTGAGTAACATGATATTACAGGATGACCCAGAAAAAAACAGAACCCAAATTATGTATTTATTTTCCCATTAAACTAACCCTAACCCTAAACCCTAACCCTAACCCTAAACCCTAACCTTAACACCCCTAGTTGAGTAACATAATATTACAGGGTGACCCAGAAAAAACAGAACCCAAATTATTTCTTATTTTCCCATTAAACTAACCCTAACCCTAAACCCTAACCCTAACCCTAAACCCTAACCTTAACCCCCCTAGTTGAGTAACATAATATTACAGGGTGACCCAGAAAAAACAGAACCCAGATTATTTATTTTCCCATTAAACTAACCCTAAACCCTAACCCTAAACCCTAAACCCTAACCCTAACCGTAACCCCCCTAGTTGAGTAACATAATATTACATGGTGACCCAGAAAAAACAGAACCCATAAATTTTGTAATAAAACTGTTAATTTTAATTTTTAAGTCCAACAAGTTTCTTGAACTTGGTTAGGGTTAGGGTTAGGGTTAGGGTTGGGGTTTAGATTTAGTTTAATGGGAAAATAAATAAATAATTTGGGTTCTGTTTTTTTCTGCGTCACACTGTAATATCATGTTACTCAACTAGGAAATAACCAACTAATGATTCTGCAGGCTGTGACCTCTTCTGCAGGATCAGAAGTCCGTTGTAAAAGACGGATATCCGCTTTGTTGGCCTGTCATTATTTCCTGTAACTTTGAACGTTCCATTTAGGGCGCATTGTTTGTTTCTAAGCGGCTTACACATCGTAATAATAGGCTTTCGATTAAACTGTGAACACCCCGAGAGTGTCTTTGAGGGAATTTGTGTTGCAATCTGCCGGATGGCCCTGCCACTGGGTTGCCTGAGACCAGGCACGTCGAAATATTTCAGATAAACGAAAACAATGTCTACACTTCGTAAATACGCGGACATAAAAGAGTGCTGCCTGCCAATAAATGATTAAGGAAACCGTGAGATGCGCTCATTGTTGTTTGCATTTAACGTAGTACTAGTACCCTTGGGAAAGGTAAGAATTCAACTATTCTCCATCCAGCTATGGGTAAATAGTAGGGCAGACTGGGCTATGTAACCTTGCCTAGCTAACCAGTCAAAGAAGGAAAACTCTGAATTCAAACCTGTTAAACTCTGCTTAAGAAATTGACTTTGTGTCACATTCTGCTTGTGCAGAGAATAAGGACAATTTCCATCTAATTATATATATATATATATATATATATATATATATATATATATATATATATATATATATATATTAACAAGAAAAAGAGAAATTATCAACGGATAGATTTTACAGTTCCATCAGATCACAGGATGAAGATGAAGGAAAACAAAAAGATAGACAAATACTTGAACCTTGCGGGAGAATTGAAAAACTATGGAATATTATCCTGTTCCAAGGGCACCAATTACAATTTATTATTACTCCTTTTGAGTTTTCACATCAGTGTTAGCTGATGATCTTTCACTGGAGTCTGAGTGACAGCAAGTCTCCTCAGGTCTCCAGGACTCTTCTGAATATTCTGGCAGATTGCAGCAGTGCAGTGTTCTGAATGGTTTCAATCCTTCCTCTGATTTCCAAACTTTCCAAACCCTTTTCCAATCCTTTTGTGACCGTTCCAAGTGCACCAACTACAATTGGTATCACTTCACTTTCATATTCCATAACTTTTTCAGTTCTCTGGCAAGGTCCAGATATTTGTCCATTTTTTCATTTTCCTTTAGCTTTACCCTGTGATCTGCTGGCACTGCAAAATCCACCAGTTGACAAGTTCTTTCTTGTCAACTGGTGGGATTTGCAGTTTCAGCAGATCACAGGGTGAAGCTAAAGGAAAATGAAAAAATGGACAAATATCTGGACCTTGCCAGAGAACTGAAAAAGTTATGGAATATGAAAGTGAAGTGATACCAATTGTAGTTGGTGCACTTGGAACGGTCACAAAAGGATTGGAAAAGGGTTTGGAAAGTTTGGAAATCAGAGGAAGGATTGAAACCATTCAGAACACTGCACTGCTGCAATCTGCCAGAATACTCAGAAGAGTCCTGGAGACCTGAGGAGACTTGCTGTCACTCAGACTCCAGTGAAAGACCATCAGCTAACACTGATGTGAAAACTCAAAAGGAGTAAATAATAATAATCCGAATGCAGCAAACTAGCACAACGAGAATATAAAGCTAGGAATGACTGGGTTGGAAAGGTGATCCACTGAGGGTTTGCAAAGAAACTAAATTTTGGCCTTACAACAATATGGTATATGCATAAACCAGAATCTGTTCTTAAGAATGAAACGCATAAAATTCTTTGGGAATTTGAGATAAAGACGGATCACCTTACCCCAGTCAGAGGACCAGACGTAGTATTGATTAACTTGTCAACTGGTAGATTTTGCAATAGACTAGTCTGAAAAGACTATAAATAGTGTATATATTGTTTCCTGCGTTTATTCATTACTTTACGGTCGGACTACGATATAACTTTAAGGGCCGGGTTAGCTCTGTCTGTCTGTCTGTCTGTCTCTCTCTCTCTCTCTCTCTCTCTCTCTCTCTCTCTCTCTCACCCGTTATATACCCGATGTGTTATCCTGCTTTTATTCATTATTACCATCGGACTACAATATAAGAGTCCACATGCCATACAGTCAACCAACCTAAACTTGACTTTAAGACTTTTGATAGCATTTCTGGATTCCTTGGATAAAAATGCTTTTATAAACCATTTTTTAGGAGTAGGGAAGCTCTAAAACTCATTTTACAGACAAAAATAGGTTACAAAAATTCGCCATTTTTCGCGAACCTCCCCACCAAATTTGGAGAGCTAAAAATCGACATAACTCTGCCAATTTTTGGAATTGGAACCTAAAATTTTGGAGATTGTCTATCTTTAACATAATCCACACTGGGACATTTTTTTTAATTTGAAGTGGTTGTGTGGCATGGCATGGATAATTCAACATGGAATTACCCAATAAATAGTTTATATATTTTGAACCAAAATAGAATACATATAGTTGACTTCTAATATTGCCTCCTGCATTTATTCATTTCCATCGGACTACGATATAACAGTTCACATGCCATAAAAACCTACCAACCAGCCAGCCAACTTAAACCTCGTCGCGTTAGAGTGTTGAGGTGACGGAATGGAACATTAAAAGCTTCCAAATTCCGCGCTTCTCGTTCGTTCAATCATCTTTAAGCTGACAAAAGGAAATGATCCTCGGAACGTGTCAGAAATCCGAATATCGGATTAAAGTTTTAGTGCTTCGATTTTAATCGGATTTTTCCTTTCATTTGGAAAGCTTTTATTGTAACATAGCAAAATAAAATGGAACATCATTTTCAAATTTGCAATTGAAATATCAGTCGATACGGGCGGAAGTGATTTTTGTAATTATAGCAATACGGTGGGGAGGGGGTGAGGTCGCTTTCTTTCTTCTATTCTACGGAATAGGAATAGGGCAAATCATATTATATAAATAAATACATCATTTTCATCACGATCAACGATGTGTATTGGGTAGATAGATAGATAGATAGATAGATAGATACGGACATAGATAGATGAGGAGAGATAGATAGATAGATAGATAAATAGATATGAATAGATATGAACGGATGAATATATACATACATACTAACAGAGTGAGATAGATAGATAGATAGATAGATAGATGAATACATACATACGAACAGAGATAGATAGATAGATAGATAGATGAGGAGAGATAGATAGATAGATAGATAGATAGATAGATAGATATGCACGGATGAATATATACATACACACGAACAGAGTGAGATAGATAGATAGATAGATAGATAGATGAATACATACATACGAACAGAGACAGATAGATAGATAGATACGGACATATATATATAAGGAGAGATAGATAGATAGATAAATAGGTATGAATACATATGAACAGATGAATATATACATACATACAAACAGAGTGAGATAGATAGATAGATAGATAGATAGATAGATAGATAGATAGATACGAACAGAGATAGATAGATAGATAGATAGATAGATACGGACATAGATATATAAGAAGAGATAGATAGATAGATAGATAGATAGATAGATATGAACGGATGAATATATACATACATACAAAGTGAGATAGATAGATAGATAGATAGATAGATAGATAGATAGATACGAACAGAGATAGATAGATAGATAGAAAGATAGATAGATAGATAGATAGATATGAATAGATATGAACGGATGAATATATACATACATACGAACAGAGTGAGATAGATAGATAGATAGATGAATACATACATACGAACAGAGATTGATAGATAGATAGATAGATAGATAGATACGGACATAGATATATAAGGAGAGATAGATAGATAGATAAATAGATATGAATAGATATGAACGGATGAATATATACATACATACGAACAGAGTGAGATAGATAGATAGATAGATACATAGATAGATGAATACATACATACGGACAGAGATAGATAGATAGATAGATACGGACATAGATAGATAGATACGGACATAGATAGATAGATAGATAGATAGATAGATAGATAGATATGACCAGACGGAGATAGATAGATATGAACGGGCAATATAGTTACGGTTGTAGGAAATGGATTCATCGACCCGAGTTCAAATTCTGTACGGGGCTATTTGCATTTCAGATAGCGCTAATACCCTAGGGAAAGGTATGCATCCACTACTCTCCCTCTAGCTATGGGTAAATAATAAGGCAGATTGGGCTTTTTAACCTTGATTGGGTAACTATGAGAAGGAAATATATCTCTATTAATAATGGAGATTCGGTCTCAATTTGTCTGTAACCGAAACTACGTCACTGCTTACGTCACAATGCCCCAAATCGTGAATACATAGAATAAAGAACCAACAAGAAATAGTCAATTTTTTTCAGTAGTAAGAGGTTATAAAATTAAAAAATCCACGAGATGACAGGTTCTCTTTTTCTTGTTAATCAATAATAGGACTGGTCTCCTGGCCGCGATTAGGTGATCCGTTCTGTATCTCGAAGTCGCAGATTACACTACTTTATCAATATCAATATTATTTATAAAGGATATCAATATTTGTTTTTGTGATTTCCTGTTATAATTTTGACAGAGAAATCGTAAAAGGACGTGAAATTTGAAGAAAAAATGTGATTAAAGAAAAAGTAACTAAATTGTAGCAGCCATGTTTTGAATTCGAAATTCGTGACTTGAATTACAAACAGGGATTCCCAAATATGAAAGTGCCGAATAAAGAAAGAAGATTCTTTATTTCTCGTTTTTTAAGTGCAATTGTGTAAGTTTTGGCAGATAGTAACAATAGGACGTCATGGAGAGAAATAGAATACAGAGTAGACAGTATTGTTTTAATACTGACGAAAAGGGGCAAAGAAAAAAGAAGAAGAAAAAAAGAAAGAAGAAAAAAAGAAGAAGAAGAAGAAGAAAGAAAAGAAAGAAAACATTAAATGAATAGGAAATTCTTTGATATTTCAGTTTCTAGTTCAATCTTTTATTCATATATATGGAAATGAGAATTAAAAGCGAGTTTACAAGATCCGAGAAATTGGCTCAATATATATATATATATCGCTGTATTAACATCGCTATCCGATCTCCCTGAAGCTAAAGCGACAGTTCTTCCAGGCTGTGGTTTGTGTCGGTGCTGTTATATGGCTGCACCACCTGGACCCTAACAAAGCGTCTTGAGAATAAGCTAGATGGGAGCTGCACAAGAATGTTGCGTGCAGTCTTGAACAAGTCATGGAAGCAGCACCCCACAAGGAACAGCTGTACGGTCACCTGCCCCCCATTTCACAAACTATCCGAGTGAGCGGACAAGACATGCAGGATACTGCTGGAGAAGCAAGGATGAACTCGTGAGCGACGTTTCTCCTGTGGAAGCCATGGAACGTGTGGGGCGCCCAGCAAGGACCTACATTGACCAGCTATGTGAAGATGCTGGCTGTTCCGCAGAGGAGCTTCCAGGTGCAATGAATGATAGGGAAGGTGGCGAAAGATTGTCATGGATACCCGTGCTATATGCGCGACATGATGATCATGATGATATATATATATATGAAGTAGTCAAACAGTGTGTTTGAAAATGGCGAAGGCCGACAATTTGTGGGAGATTATGTGCTTTATTAAGTCATACCTAATTTTGTTAATTAATTATAACTAAATGAATTAGGCGTGCATACCGGTTTAATTGTAAAGCGTAAATAAAACATGACTTTTTCTCGATTTTTTTACGCTTTACATTTAAACCGGTATGCACGCCTAATTCATTTAGTTATAATTAATTAATTAACACAAGAAGAATTTTAGCTTATATCAATTTTAGCTCTCCAAATTAGAGGAAGGTTGCGAAAAATGGCGACTTTTTGTCATATATTTTTGTCTGTAAAATGTTTTCTAGAGCTTCCCTACTCCTAAAAATTGGTTTATAAAAGTATTTTTGCCCGAGGAATCCAAAAAATACTATTAAAAAGTATGAAAGTTAAAAACAAAGGGGGCCTCTCCGACCTTTCGTTTAATGGCATACGTGGAGTGTTGCATATCATGGACTGCTCATGGACCAGGATTCCGTCCTTAAGCATTACGGGTCGCCACCCACGGCTAACAAGTGGCCCCATTGCAGAGGTGCAGTCTGTGTATTCTAAAGCCCCAGTCGATAGGGCTACGTTTTAGTAGTAGTAGTAGTAGTAGTAGTGGTAGTTGGTATATTAGCGTTAAAAATAAAAGTGCCTGTTTTGTGAGTTGTTGATCAAATCTCTCGTTGTTATTATGTCTGGTTCAAAAAATTATACTGAAGATTATTTCCTGTTTCTGTTTTTTTATGCAAGATTTCGAGAATATCAGCAGGCCTCAAGCCAATGAAGAAATCTGCTCTGTGTGTGTGTGTGTGTGTGTGTGGTGTGTGAAAGGGAGAGAGAAGGGGGAGGGAGAGAGAGGGGGAGAGAGGAAGAGCGAAAGAGAGCAGTAAATCAGAAATTCTAGCAACATTCAATATGAATAAAACTGTATTAATTCAGATCTGTTACGTATTTTTCTGTCTATCCTTAAGCTTCAAGTAAGAGCACTCTTCAGCGAGATCCCTTGTGTTAAGCCGAGCGCGATCCTTAGTGAAGAATCCTTTGGTTGCTCCTTGGTGTCTCTTAGTGTTGGGTATGATCCTTTGGTTGTTCCTTGGTGTTTGCGTTCAGCAAAGTCTCTTGTTGCAAGACGTTTGTCAATGTCGAATTATATGCAAATGAACGGCAGTCCATATCGGTGATTAAATAGTTAACTAACCACGTATTCGAGCTGTTGATTGACTGTGGTTTAATCCGTGTCACTACGCCGAGTACAAGGTGCGTCATAAAAGTGCCGAGTTTGAAACTGTATTTACCAAGATAGAAATGAACAATGAATGGAACGTTAATTTTTTAAGAATACAGGGTGTGTCAAAAATACAAAAAATCTCGATACTTTTTGACACACCTTATATATATATATATATATATATATATATATATATAGGTACAAGTGATAACATACTCGAGTTTCACCATAAGGATCTTCAGGGTTAAATCCACTGAATTAATCAAGATATTGATTAATTGCAGTCGATTACACGTGTGTGTCTTTCGCGATAAACGGTTCGTTATGAGAAAGTATTCTATGAACGCTGGATTCAAATTCAAAGCATAAAATGCGGAAGTTGTGTTTTCGCAAGGTTTAAAATGTAAACATTCGTAGTAAACTGTTTTGTATTAATGTTTTTACTGGTTTACGACTGTCTATATTGTTGTAAGGGTTGTGGTGATTAAATTTTGCATCAACCAACCATTGCGACCATATTCACCGGTAAGTCACCTTTTCTATTATATATATATATATATATATATATATATATATATATATATATATATGAATAAAAAGGCCTTAAATACCATGGGTATCGTGGTTATGGACCATTTCCACTCGTGAGTATGCCCACTGTTAACAATAATTAAACATTGAGCTCTCTTACGGAACCTGAACTCTACAACAAACTACTGGTAGAGAATTAGGACCAGCCTAGAATCACCTTGTACCAAGAAACTTGGTACCACACCAAAGCATCTATATATATATAAAAGGAAGTTTGGTATGTACGTGTCGACGTATAATTCCAAAACAGGATGTCACTCAGATTTGAAATCTTGCATACACATTATTATCCTTCTAACTAAGACATACGCCAAATTTGGTTATTGGTTAAGGGATATAATTAATTAGACCAAAATCACCCAGTTTGCTGAACTGTTCGTATACCAGCTCCTGTTGATAATGAAATATTGTTCACTGTCTGGTGTTCCTTAATTCTTTTTAAAGTCCGGTCATGGACCGGGTACTTTTGCTAGTATATATATATATATATATATATATATATATATATGTGTGTGTGTGTGTGTGTGTGTAAATAAATGGAAATTAATCCGACAGAATGAATTTAACATTTTGAAAAAACAATTGGTAATTATTATCTGCTGACAGAATCTGTTTCGACGCCTTAGTAGAAGGGTCATCATCAACGAGCAAAAAATTTTACGAAAGAAAGAAGGGATAAAAAACCGTTGGAAGAGAATAGGGGGTACAAACACACGCTGGAATGCTTGAATTTTTTAAAATGCGCATACTGTTTCAAAAATAAAATAAATTTTATTTTTAAAAATCAGAAGCATTTTTAATTCAAAAATAAACTCAAAAAAGAGTTTGGTGTAAATATATAAAAAAGTGTAAGAGATTATCAAAAATGTTCAAAATATAATCCAGCTTAATAAGTTGTTTACATGTCCACAGCACAATTGAAAGATGTTAAGTTTCAAAAAGTTTGTGGTAGGTAAATTTTGTAGTGTTCGTAGAATAATCTTCGGAGGTGTAAAAAATCCGTATATTTTTTTTTTTTTTCGTAAAATTTTTTGCTCGTTGATGATGACCCTTCTACTGAGGCGTCGAAACAGATTCTGTCAGCAGATAATAATTACCAATTGTTTTTTCAAAATGTTTAAATTCATATATATATATATATATATATATATATATATATATATAGTATATATATATATGGTATGTTTTATATCTATCTATCTATCTATCTATCTATGTAAGAACTGGCAATAGTCATCCTTATTGTGTTAGATTAAACGCGCCTTGACGGTCATCCTGGTCGAACTTCTCATTATATACGCATTGCTTATGACACCAACATATGTTGGGAACAAAATCAATTAGGAATACAAGAAAGGCATTTTAAGAGACGTCAGGTATTATCCATTATTTGATACGCTGTTAGCATTTTGCTAACTAAATCGGCATCGTGGTAAATTCGGAGATAAAAAGAAGTTCTGTACAAGATGAATGAATCTTCGGCCAGAATGGATTCAGCTTACCTCTGAACTTACTGCCAGATCAGGGGCCGGGCAAAATTTGATTAAATCCTACTTAACGGATATAAATTCCGCCATCGTATGTCACCCTGCCGAAAGAAAAAAAAATACTAAAAATCAAGGAATTTAATAAAATTTTCAGTATTGCTATATTAATGAATAAGCAATATAATGTTTTATTTGAAAGCTCTTACATTTTTCAGGTCAGTTAACTTTGAACCACGTATCTTTGAGGCGTAACACAGATTCACAAACATACG
>CM042164.1:61043956-61048363 GCA_023376005.1 Doryteuthis pealeii
TCCCTCACTGTCCGGCTAATACTGACAATAGGCCAATCCGTCTACTTCACTTTTTACTTACTCTATTTGTCATATTACTTTTTCCTTCCACCACCACCACCACCCCCTCTCTCTCTCTCTCTCTCTGGTCTCTCTCTCTCTCGCTCTCTCTCTCTCTTCACCATCCACTTACCCAGCTATGTAAGTATTTAAGGTTTAAAGGTAATAAAATGTTATATTAGATTAGAAAGGCTAATGAAATTAAATAAGAATGCAGATAAAAAGATTTGAAACAGGCGGGGGTATAATCGAAAATTAGAACAACTGAAACTCCCGTCTTAGATTTTCCTAATTTTAACTATTTTTGTTAAAACAAGGAAGTAAAGAATAAATTAGTTATTTCTTCATGTTAATAAATTTCTTTTGAGATTTATCCCGAAATTTTTGCTCATATTCATCAAAATTAAAACCAAACAATTAGAAATCAATAAATCTAAGCACATATTTATTAAAATCAAATTTTTAATATCAATATGCAAATTGACCTTCCCATTCACACTGTAAACTGCTATTTTGTTGTTGTATTATAAATAAAATTGCATGTAATATATAGCTCCGCCTAACGGGTGGGGATTGCTATAATTAACGGCGTCGAACCAGGGGGCCATCCCCTCAGGCAACACCTGCCCTCGATTTAAAGGGGCAGGGCTGGTTTAATTCTAGCGCCTGGGGCGCCCCCTTGAGGGGAGTGCGACGGGAATGATGCAATTTTTTCACCCGCCCCCCATGCTTCGGTTGTGGGTGGTCCACGTTAATAGGGGCCTTGTGCCTAACCCCGTACACGTGGGAGTACGAGGTTAAATAAAAATGTGTAGATAGGAGCCAACAATATTAAATAATGTTAAAACAGTTTTTATAAATAATCGAGGTTTAAATAACATAACTAATCTTCAGTTGGAGAATGTGATGTAAACTAAAGGAATTGTGACGTGAGCAGTTAATATAGTTGCCAGTTACAGACAGACAAACACACAATCTCCTATTATTATATATATATATTATAATATAATATATAATATTAAAGGTTTTACATATCCTTATTTATTGATGACAAAGGAAAGGTCACAACCGCATTTGGTTTCATGCATGCGTAAGCGAAACAATCTTCAGTTGACGTTTGTTTCAAAATGCGAGGAAAATGAAATTAAAAAAATTAACGACATAGAATGTGTTATGATTGGATGAATGTTTATGCGTATACATAACCTTTTGCACTGTCCAGTAAACACACATCACATTCATGAACAACACCACATATATACGCATAACATTTCATCCAATCATTAGCACATTCTATGTCTGTTAAAGTTTTTTGTAATTTTCGATTTTCTCGCATTTGAAGAACAAGTCACGCTGAAGATTGGTTTGGCGCTTACGCATGCATGAACAAATCGTTGTGACGCTTTCCTTTGTCATCAATTAAATAGATATGTTAAAACCTTTATATATTTATTATATTAATAATAATATAGTATATATATAATGGAGATTCGTTGTGTTTGGTCTGTCTGTAACTTGCAACAACTAATATTACTTGCCTAGTCACAATTCCTTTGTTATTTACATGACATTTCTCCTCTGAGATTAGTTATTTTATTTAAACCTGCGATTATTTCATAAATGTTTAACATTATTAATATTGTTGGCCGCTATCTACATTTTTATTTACCTCGTAACCCACTTGTAGGGTTTAGGCACAAGGCCTATTAAACGTGGACCACCCACAAACCGAAGCTCATGGGGGGCGGGTGAAAATTGCATCGATCCGCGTCGGCAACTCCCCTCAAGGGGGCGCCCGCGCAGGCGCTGGAATAAACCCGCCCTGCCCTATTAAATCGAGGGGCAGGGTGTTGCCTGAGGGGAATGGCCCCCTGGGTTCGACGCCGTTTAATTATAGCAATCCCCACCCGTTAGGCGGACGCTCTATATACATGCAATTTTCTTATATATACATACAAAATAGCAGTTTACAGTGTGAATGGGAAGGTCATTTGCATTTGATATTAAAAATTTGATTTTAATAAATATGTGCTTAGTATTATTGATTTCTAATTGTTTTTTTGGTTTTTATTGATGAATAAAATGAGGCAAAATTTCGGGGAATAAATCTTCAAAGGAAATTTATAACATGAAGAAACTAACTAATTTTATTCTTTACTTCTTTTTTAAAAAGTTAAATTAGAAAAATCTAGACGGGAGTTTCAGTTGTTCTTAATTTTCGATTATACCCGCCGCCTTTTTCAAATCTTTTATCTGCATTTATTTAATTTCATTAGCCTTTTCTAATTATATAACATTTTTATTAGCATAAACCTTAAATACTTACATAGCTGGGTAGGTGGATGGTAGAGAGAAGAGAGAGAGGAGAGAGAGAGAGAGAGAGAGAGAGAGAGAGGAGGGTGGTGGTGGGTGGTGGTGGAGGAAAGTATATGCAACATAGGAGTAAGTAAAAAGTGAAGTAGAGGATTGGCCTTATTGCAGTATTAGCCGACGTGAAGGAGACTATCTCCTTTTTGGCTAGCGCTACACTAGGAGTTGTTTTTGCGTCCGAGTGGCGCACCACACCTAACAATTCAGCTCCCACTTTACTGCAGCAGATCCAAGCGCGTGCAACCCACACGCTTGGTTGGCGAGGGGTCGGGTATTGAAACCCAGAACCTTGTTGATTCTGAACCCGATACTCTACGATGAGCTACACCGGGGCCCTATAATCGTATTATTTATTATTTGATATTTCTTTTTTTGTGGGCACACTGGAAAGAGGAGTATGGCCAGTGAGTGGTAAGGGTCAGTCGCGTGCCGAAATAGTCCTGCCATGAAGCAAAAGAAGGTGTGTCCGGTGTGGGTGGAGCAAAACTAGTGTCCGTTCCACGTAGGAGAAGTCTTAAAAGCGCAATCTAATTCACACAAATTAACTTATTTCGACTGCTGACACCGCCATTTTCTTCACACCTCTTCCTTCTCCGAATTCTATTCGCAAAGAAGCTGACCTTTGACCATAACGCCGTTTCTTGCTGGAACTCATCCCAAAAGGCGCGCATTACCAACTTTCGCAGACTTTTTTCGAATGTGGGACGAAAAATCAATAATCTTTTAACTGTCCCTTTATAGCCAAATAACGCCAGTTTTTATGGCACACCACATGTGTGCATGTCTTTTGCTTTTTTATTTCGACAGCAAATGCCAAATTATGCACACTCTACCATACTGCAAGTGGTTCCCCCTTTATCCGCTGTTTCCCTTTCCGTGTTTTTCCAGTTATCCGCGTTTGAATTGCTTGGAATTCCCAGGTTGAAAATATTTTTCAGTCGAACTGCTCTAATGTAATGCCAATACATACAAATATTGTAATCCTCACACACTCTAACACACACACACATAGTTCACACACAGCAACACACACACACACACACCACACTTATTATATATATATTATATATATACTGCAATATAATCGCCACCCTCCGGGCTGCAAGCTATTTAAGTTTTTGATACAAATAACAATATCATATTTAACTTAGAAAGGCTATGAAACTGACCTAAGACATGCAGAATTAAAAAGATCTGCAACAGCGGGGGTATAATCGAAAAATAGAACAACTTTGAAACTAAACTATCCACCTCATTTATTATCCTCCCTCTTTCATTGGTACAATTTTATTATTCTATCTATAGTATCTAATAGAGAGTAATGATCATATTACATGTTATCTTCTTCCTTGTTAAATAATCTTTCTTTCTAAAGCATTTATCACCGGAGATTTTTTGTTTATCATTCTTCAAGATAAAACCAAACAATTAGACATCAAATCAATACCCAAGCACATATTTATTTAAATAAAATAAATTTTAAAATATCAATATGCAAATCATAGACACAATCATCCCTCGTTCAACACACTGTAAACCGCATTTTGTTGTTACTCTAAATACAATTGCATGTTATTAGTACGTAGACTAATGGTCAACAGTATTAATAAAGTAAAACAATTTTTATTATAACTTGAAGGTTTAAAAGAATGAAATCATGGAGAATGTGCGTAAATATTAAGGGAATTCGTGCTTGAAGTAGTAATATAGTTTCGGTACGAACAGAAAAACAGCACCAATCTCCATTATAAATGATATATATATATAAGTAAAAATATATAGAAAGATTTGATTTTTAGCTTTATAGCCTATTTAAGAAGCTAACGCAAATGTCTAGTGTTTCCGGAATCAATCATTACATATAATTTTGCTCTGTGATTCTGACAATAGGAGGCACATTGAGCTCTGCAAACAAAGACACTTAACAAAACTCTAGTTGTCCCGTAAGGAAGATTAATAATCCGGAATTTTGGAATTATATATATTATATCTATATAT
>CM042164.1:61048463-61053463 GCA_023376005.1 Doryteuthis pealeii
AAAGAGAGAAGATAACAATGAATAAGAAAGAAAGAAGAAAGAAAGAAAGAAAAAAGAACGAAAAGAAAGATAGGGAACTACAGAAGGAAAGAAAAAGAGAACAAATGAATTAATGCAATAAAAAAAGAAAGAAAGAAAGAAAGAGAAAAGAAAGAAAAGTAAAAGAGAAAAATGGACATGAATGAAGAAAGAAAAGAAAGAAAGAAAGAAAAAAGAAGAAAGAAAGATAGGGAACAGAAGGAAAAGAAAAAGAGAACAAGATGATTATGCATAAAAAAAAGAAGAAAGAAAGAAAAAAGAAAGAAAGAAAGAAAGAAAGAAAGAAAAGTAAAGAGAAAAATGGAAATGAAATGAAAAAAGAAGAAGAAAAAGAAAGAAAGAAAAAAGAGAAAAGAAAGAAAAGATAGGGAACCAGAAGGTAAAGAAAAAGAGAACATGATTAATGCAATAAAAAGGAAAAGAAAGAAAGAAAGAAAGAAAGAAGAAAGAAAGAAAGAAAGAAAGAAAGAAGGGGGAACCGAGAAGGAAAAGAAAAGAGAACAAATGAATTATGCAATAGATAAAAGAAAAAGAAAGAAGAAAGAAGAAGAAGAAAGGGAAACGCAGAAGGAAAGAAAAAGAGAACAAATGATTATGCAAAGAGAAGAAAGAAGAGAAAGAAGAAGAAAGGAGGGAACCAGAGGGGAAAGACAAATGTTATGCAATAGAAGAGAAGAAGAAAGAAAGAAAGAAAGAAAGAAAGAAAGAACGGACGCAAAAGGAAAAGAAAAAGAGGAACAAATATTATGCAATAGAAAAGAGAAGAAAGAAAGAAAGAAAGAAAAGAAAGAAGAAAGAAAGGGAACCAGAAGGAAAAGAAAAAAGAGAACAAATATTATGCAATAGAAAAAAGAAGAGAAGAAAAGAGAAAGAAAGAAAGAAAGAAAGGGAACCAGAAGGAAAGAAAAAGAGAACAAAATGATTATGCAAAGAAAGAAAAAAGAAGAAAGAAGAAAAGAAGAAGGAAAAGAAGAAAGAAAGGGGAACCAGAAGGAAATAGAAAAAGAGACAAATGATTATGCAATAGAAAATGAAAGAAAGAAAGAAAGAAATAAAAGGAAATCGACATGAAGAAAAAGAAAGAAAGAAGAAAGAAATGAAGGAGATAAGGAAGTGAAAGAAAAAGAAATTAGAAAAATGGATGATGAAATGAAAGAACAAACAACAACAAACAACAAAGAAGAAAGGGGATGCAGAAAGAAAAGAAAGAAAAAAAATGAAAAATGACAGAAAGAAAGAAAGAAAGAAAGAAAGAAGAAATTATGAAACTAAGGAAAAGAAGAAAGATGATGGACAAATTGAACGAATGAAGGAGGATGGTTGAGTAAAAGAAAGAAAGAAAGCATGAACGAAAAGAAACAATAAAAAACAAGCAAGGATGTGAAGGGAATAAAAAAAGAAGAAAGAAGAAAGAAAGAAAGAAAGAAGAAATTATGAACTAAAGAAAGAAAGAAAGATGATGGACATTGAACGAAGGAAGGAGGGTGTTGAGTAAAGAAAGAAAGAAAGATGAACAAAAAGAAAAACGATAAAAAAAGCAAATGATGTGAAGGGAATAAAATGAAGAAGAAAGAAAGAAAGAAAAATATGGAACTGTAAAAGAAAAGAAGGAATTTGTCATGTCTAAAAAGAACGTAAAAATCTTTTGAGATTCAAGTAGATGGAAAATGACTTCAAAGAATGACGAATGGTAAACAGGCGGCCAAGCGTCCGAAGACAAACCACTTATTAAACACTGACGTGGAAGAAGATAACATTTCTTTAGAAAGAAAAACTTTTTTTCTATTTCTTTGTCGCTGCAACGCAAAGACATGTGTTTTTATACTAAATCAATGTTATCAGCTTATTGCATGAACCTGATCACACATGATCATTTGCATGTGTGCCAGTATTATTATTTACTCCTTTTGAGTTTTCACATCAGCATTAGCTGATGGTCTTTCACTCGAGTCTGAGTGACAGCAAGTCTCCTCAGGTCTCCAGGACTCTTCTGAATATTCTGGCAGATTGCAGCAGTGCAGTGTTCTGAATGGTTTCAATTCTTCCTCTGATTTCCAAACTTTCCAAACCCTTTTCTAATCCTTTTGGGACCGTTCCAAGTGCACCAACTACAATTGGTATAACTTTCACTTTCATATTCCATAACTTTTTCAGTTCTCTGGCAAGGTCCAGATATTTGTCCATTTTTTAAATTTTCCTTTAGCTTTACTCTGTGATCTGCTGGAAGTGCAAAATTCACCAGTTGACAAGTTCTTTCTTTTTTGTTTATCACTAGGTCTGGTCTTCTTGCTGGATAAGGTGATCCGTTTTTATTTCAAAGTCCCAGAGAATTTTATGTGTTTTGTTCTCAAGAACAGATTCTGGTTTATGCATATACCATTTTGTTGTGTGGTCAAAATTAAATTTTTTGCATAATTCCCAGTGGATCACCTTCCCAACCCAGTCGTGTCTAGTTTTGTATTCTCGTTGTGCTAGTTTGCTACATTCGCAGAGTATATGGTTTTGAGTCTCATCTCTATTACCACAAAGTCTACATTTATGTGCCAGTATTATTATTATTATTCACACCTGTCGTAGCTGGTGGTGCACTGGAGGATGAGTGACAGCAAGTCTCCTCAGGTTTCCATGACTCTTCTGAGTATTCTAGTCGATCCCAACAGTACCGTAATTTGGATGGTCTCGATTCTTCCTCTGATTTCCAGTTCACCCAAATTCTTTTCCAGAGCTTTGGGGATTGTTGTAAGGGCACCAATCATAATTGGTACGACCTTCACCTTCATGTTCCACAGCTTCCTCAGTTCTCTGGCAAGGTCCAAGTATTTGTCTATCTTTTCGCTTATCATTATTATTATTATTATTATTATTATTATTATTATTATTATTTAGAGTTTTTCACACTAGTGTTAGCTGATGGCCTTAACTGGAGTTTGAGTGACAAGTCTTCTCGGGTCTCCAGTATTCTAGCCGATTGCAGCAATGCACTAGTCTGAATGGTCTCGATTCTTCGTCTGATTTCTAGATGCTCCAGTGTATTATTATTATTATTATTATTATTATTATTGTTGTTGTTGTTGTTGTTTAGGTTTTCACACCAGCTGTAGCTGGTGGTTCACTGGATGCTGAGTGACAGCAAGTCTCCTCATGTCTCTAGGACTCTTCTGAGTATTCTAGCCGACCCCAACAGTGCTGTAGTTTGGATTTCCAATTCACCCAAATTATTTTCTAGAGCTTTGGGGACCGTTCCAAGGGCACCAATTATAACTGGTACGACCTTCACATTATTATCATTTTCATTATGGTCTGTCACGAGAGTCTGAGTGACAACAAGTCTCCTCAGGTCTCCTGGACTCTTCTGAGTATTCTAGCCGATTGCAGCAATTCAGTAGGCTGAATGGTGTTAATTCTTCCTCTGATTTCCAGTTCCTCCAGTCTTTTTCCCAAGCTTTTGGGACCGTACCAAGTGCACCAACTACAATTGGTATCACTTTGATCCTCATACCCCAGAGTTTTTTTCAATTCTCTAGCGAGGTATATGTATTTGTCTATATTTTCGTTTTCTTTCATCCTATGATCTGCTGGAACTACAAAGTCTACCAGTTGATACATACTTGCAGGATGTATGTTTTTTCAATCACAAGAGAACTCAAGTCTGTAAACAACAGGTGAGTAAATGTGAGTTATATATATATATATATATATATGTTGTGTGTGTGTGTGTGTGTGTGTGTGTGTGTGTGTGTGTGTGTGTGTTTTGTGTGTGTGACAGAAAAATTTAGGATACTGAAAAATTTAATTTCGAATAATTACAACAATGATAAAAAAAAAGTCTAAATAAAAAGTCTGAGATTTTTAGGACATGTCCACATAAGAAAAAATTATTCCTAAATGCATGGATAAGCGAAACCCAACATCCACCCTGAAAGATGAAGTTACGGATTTTTACAAGATTTTACCATCAGAAAACTTGAATATAAACAGACTTTTTCAAATGTGATTTTGGATATATTATTCAATAAAAGAATGGATTTTCGATAAGGGAAACGCACCATCCACCCTAAAAAAATTAAATTGAAAAATTTACAGGATTTAACATCAGAAAATTTGAAAAGACATACGTCTTTTAACATATGAAGTTGATTAAAATAATTACAATTAAGAACAAATTTTCAAAGGATTAAAGGGAGATAACTTTATGAGCATTTTTTTAAAATTCATGAATTCAAAAATTCAAAAATATAATCGAAAACATAAAGTGCCTCCACAATAATCAACCGACGTAATTTGCGGTCCAAAAACATAACAGCAAGAAATGTCTTCACATAAACACCAGAAGATCTATTAGCAGCCTGACGATGGTGAAATAACCTGAAACCTGGGTAGTTGCTTATGAAAACCGTTTATATTTTTAAAAATTCAACAAATATATATATATATATATATATATATATATATATATTCACGTGTTCAATCTCTCTCCTTGTCTTATTTGAACAAGATATCATCCCATCATCACCCCCTTCCAACACCTTTTATTCTCTTCATCATTGTCATCTTCATCCTTTATTCTATCTACATGAATACGTAATTGTTGACTCTCGAGTAATTTGCTGACCGTCTGTGTAATTTGAAACACGATGCTAAATCGACCAGACACTGGTCATTTACTTGGAACAAATCGCCCGAAATGGAATCAAGATTCTGAAAAGCTAATGGTCCTCGTGGCGTGGGGGTGTGGGGCGTGAGGGGCGTGGAAGAGGGTGGGAGGGGTTTGGCTTGTCTTTTGATCCACTTAAGTGACCTGCGATTAACTGGTCAATCCGTGAGCCCTCAGTTCATTTGGAGATTCGGGTCCTTCCTCACACGAAATGAATCGGCCGGTGATAATAATCGAATCGCTCATTGAGCTTTATTAAAGAAGAAGAAGAAGAAGAAGAAGAAGAAGAAGAAGAAGAAGAAGAAGA
>CM042164.1:61058463-61078463 GCA_023376005.1 Doryteuthis pealeii
GAAAGCTTTTATTGTAACATAGCAAAATAAAATGGAACATCATTTTCAAATTTGCAATTGAAATATCAGTCGATACGGGCGGAAGTGATTTTTGTAATTATAACAATACGGCGGCGGGGCGGGGGGGGTGAGGTCGCTTTCTTTCTTCTATTCTACGGAATAGGAATAAGGCAAATCATATTATATAAATAAATACATCATTTTCATTACGATCAACGATGTGTATTGGGTAAATAGATAGATACGAATAGACTGAGATAGATAGATAGATAGATAGATAGATGAGGAGAGATAGATAGATAGATAAATAGATATGAATAGATATGAACGGATAAATATATACATACATACGAACAGAGTGAGATAGATAGATAGATAGATAGATAGATAGATGAATACATACATACGAACAGAGATAGATAGATAGATAGATAGATAGATGAATACATACATACGAACAGAGATAGATAGATAGATAGATAGATAGATGAGGAGAGATAGATAGATAGATAGATAGATAGATAGATATGCACGGATGAATATATACATACACACGAACAGAGTGAGATAGATAGATAGATAGATAGATAGATAGATAGATAGATAGATGAATACATACATACGAACAGAGACAGATAGATAGATAGATACGGACATATATATATAAGGAGAGATAGATAGATAGATAGATAGATAGATAGATATGAATAGATATGAACGGATGAATATATACATACATACGAACAGAGTGAGATAGATAGATAGATACATAGATAGATGAATACATACATACGAACAGAGATAGATAGATAGATAGATAGGTACGGACATAGATAGATAGATAGATAGATATGACCAGACAGAGAGGGAGAGATATATATGAACGGGCAATATAGTTACAGTTGTAGGAAATGGACTCATCGACCCGAGTTCAAATTCTGTACGGGGCTATTTGCATTTCAGATAGCGCTAATACCCAAGGGAAAGGTATGCATCCACCACTCTCCCTCCAGCTATGGGTAAATAATAAAGCAGATTGGGCTTTTTAACCTTGACTGGGTAATTATGAGAAGGAAATATATCTCTATTGATGATGGAGATTCGGTCTCAATTTGTCTGTAACCGAAACTACGTCACTGCTTACGTCACTATGCACCAAATCGTGAATACATAGAATAAAGAACCAACAAGAAATAGTCATTTTTTTTCAGTAGTAAGAGGTTATAAAATTCAAAAATCCACGAGATGACAGGTTCTCTTTTTCTTGTTAATCAATAATAGGACTGGTCTCCTGGCCGCGATTAGGTGATCCGTTCTGTATCTCGAAGTCGCAGATTACACTACTTTATCAATATCAATATTATTTATAAAGGATATCAATATTTGTTTTTGTGATTTCCTGTTATAATTTTGACAGAGAAATCGTAAAAGGACGTGAAATTTGAAGAAAAAAATGTGATTAAAGAAAAAGTAACTAAATTGTAGCAGCCATGTTGAATTCGAAATTCGTGACTTGAATTACAAACAGGGATTCCAAATATGAAAGTGCCGAATAAAGAAAGAAGATTCTTTATTTCTCGTTTTTTAAGTGCAATTGTGTAAGAATTTTGGCAGATAGTAACAATAGGACGTCATGGAGAGAAATAGAATACAGAGTAGACAGTATTGTTTTAATAGTGACGAAAAGGGGCAAAGAAAAAAGAAGAAGAAAAAAGAAGAAGAAAAAAAAAAAAAGAAAAAGAAAAGAAAGACAAACATTAAATTGAATAGGAAATTCTTTGATATTTCAGTTGCTAGCTCAATCTTTTATTCATATATATGGAAATGAGAATTAAAAGCGAGTTTACAAGATCCGAGAAATTGGCTCAATATATATATATATATCGCTGTATTAACATCGCTATCCGATCTCCCTGACAAGCTAAAGCGACAGTTCTTCCAGGCTGTGGTTGTGTCGGTGCTGTTATATGGCTGCACCACCTGGACCCTAACAAAGCGTCTTGAGAATAAGCTAGATGGGAGCTGCACAAGAATGTTGCGTGCAGTCTTGAACAAGTCATGGAAGCAGCACCCCACAAGGAAACAGCTGTACGGTCACCTGCCCCCCATTTCACAAACTATCCGAGTGAGACGGACAAGACATGCAGGATACTGCTGGAGAAGCAAGGATGAACTCGTGAGCGACGTTCTCCTGTGGAAGCCATGGACGTGTGGGGCGCGCAGCAAGGACCTACATTGACCAGCTATGTGAAGATGCTGGCTGCTGCGCAGAGGAGCTTCCAGGCGCAATGAATGATAGGGAAGGTTGGCGAAAGATTGTCATGGATACCCGTGCTATATGCGCGACATGATGATCATGATGATATATATATATATGAAGTAGTCAAACAGTGTGTTTGAAAATGGCGAAGGCCGACAATTTGTGGGAGATTATGTGCTTTATTAAAGTCATACCTAATTTTGTTAATTAATTATAACTAAATGAATTAAGCGTGCATACCGGTTTAATTGTAAAGCGTAAACAAAACATGACTTTTTCTCGATTTTTTTACGCTTTACATTTAAACCGGTATGCACGCCTAATTCATTTAGTTATAATTAATTAATTAACAAAATTAGGTATGACTTTAATTAAGCACATAATCTCCCATAATGAAATAAATATATAAAGGTATTACATATCTATTTATTTGATGACAAAGGAACAGTTACAACCGTTCGGTTTCATGCATGCGTAAGTGCAAACCAAACGGCTGTGACTGTTCCTTTGTCATCAAATAAATAGATATGTAAAACCTTTATATATTTATTTATTATATTATATAACAGCTTTATTTTTATATTGAGCACTCTTCCAATAATACTGCATTTTGACACACCGTTCCAGTAAAAGCTGAAACAGTGACAATCCCACACACTATATATATATATATATATATATATATATATATATATATATATATATATGGGTAATTCCATGTCAAATCATCCAATGCCATGATACCCAAACCCTTCAATTTTTTGAAATTTTCTGAAATTTTGTCCAAGTGTGGACTATGTTAAAGTTAGACATTCCCAAAAATTTGAGCTTCCAATTCCAAGAATTAGCGGAGTTATATCAATTTTAGCTCTCCAAATTAGAGGAAGTTTGCGAAAAATGGCGACTTTTTGTCATAAATTTTTGTCTGTAAAATGTGTTCTAGAGCTTCCCTACTCCTAAAAATTGATTTATAAAAGTATTTTTGCCCGAGGAATCCAAAAAATACTATTAAAAAGTATGAAAATTAAAAACAAAGGGGGCCTCTCCGACCTTCCGTTTAATGGCATACGTGGAGTGTTGCATATCATGGACTGCTCATGGACCAGGATTCCGTCCTTAAGCATTACGGGTCGCCACCCACGGCTAACAAGTGGCCCCATTGCAGAGGTGCAGTCTGTGTATTCTAAAGCCCCAGTCGATAGGGCTACGTTTTAGTAGTAGTAGTAGTAGTAGTAGTAGTAGTTGGTATATTAGCGTTAAAAATAAAAGTGCCTGTTTTGTGTGTTGTTGATCAAATCTCTCGTTGTTATTATGTCTGGTTCAAAAAATTATACTGAAGATTATTTCCTGTTTCTGTTTTTTATTGCAAGATTTCGAGAATATCAGCAGGCCTCAAGCCAATGAAGAAATCTGCTCTGTGTGTGTGTGTGTGTGTGTGTGAAAGGGAGAGAGAAGGGGGAGGGAGAGAGAGGGGGAGAGAGGAAGAGCGAAAGAGAGCAGTAAATCAGAATTCTAGCAACATTCAATATGAATAAAACTGTATTAATTCAGATCTGTTACGTATTTTTCTGTCTATCCTTAAGCTTCAAGTAAGAGCACTCTTCAGCGGAGATCCCTTGTGTTAAGCCGAGCGCGATCCTTAGTGAAGAATCCTTTGGTTGCTCCTTGGTGTCTCTTAGTGTTGGGTATGATCCTTTGGTTGTTCCTTGGTGTTGCGTTCAGCAAAGTCTCTTGTTGCAAGACCGTTTGTCAATGTCGAATTACATGCAAATGAAAGGCAGTCCATATCGGTGATTAAATAGTTAACTAACCACGTATTCGAGCTGTTGATAAACTGTGGTTTAATCCGTGTCACCACGCCGAATACAAGTTGCGTCATAAAAGTGCCGAGTTTGAAGCTGTATTTACCAAGATAGAAATGAACAATGAATGGAACATTAATTTTTTAAGAATACAAGGTCTGTCAAAAATACAAAAATTCTCGATACTTTTTGACACACCCTATTTATATAATATATATATATATATATATATATATATATATATATATATATTACAATATAGGTACAAGTGATAACCTACTCGAGTTTTCATCATAAGGATCTTCAGGGTTAAATCCACTGAATTAATCAAGATATTGATTAATTGCAGTCGATTACACGTGTGTGTCTTTCGCGATAAACGGTTCGTTATGAGAAAGTATTCTATGAACGCTGGATTCAAATTCAAAGCATAAAATGCGAAAGTTGTGTTTTCGCAAGGTTTCAAATGTAAACATTGGTAGTAAACTGTTTTGTATTAATGTTTTTACTGGTTTACGACTGTCTATATTGTTGTAAGGGTTGTGGTGATTAAATTTTGCATCAACCAACCATTGTAACCATATTCACCGGTAAGTCACCTTTTCTATTATATATATATATATATATATATATATATATATATATATTTGTGAATAAAAAGGCCTTAAATACCATGGGTATCGTGGTTATGGACCATTTCCACTCGTGAGTATGCCCACTGTTAACAATAATTAAACATTGAGCTCTCTTACGGAACCTGAACTCTACAACGAACTACTGGTAGAGAATTAGGACCAGCCTAGAATCACCTTGTACCAAGAAACTTGGTACCGCACCAAAGCATCTATATATATAAAAGGAAGTTTGGTATGTACGTGTCGACGTATAATTCCAAAACAGGATGTCACTCAGATTTGAAATCTTGCATACACATTATTATCCTTCTAACTAAGACATACGCCAAATTTGGTTATTGGTTAAGGGATATAATTAATTAATTAGACCAAAATCACCCAGTTTGCTGAACTGTTCGTATACCAGCTCCTGTTGATAATGAAATATTGTTCACTGTCTGGTGTTCCTAATTCTTTTTAAAGTCCGGTCATAGACCGGGTACTTTTGCTAGTATATATATATATATATATATATATATATATATATATATGTGTGTGTGTGTGTGTGTAAATAAATGGAAATTAATCCGACAGAATGAATTTAACATTTTGAAAAAACAATTGGTAATTATTATCTGCTGACAGAATCTGTTTCGACGCCTTAGTAGAAGGGTCATCATCAACGAGCAAAAAATTTTACGAAAGAAAGAAGGGATAAAAAACCGTTGGAAGAGAATAGGGGGTACAAACACACGCTGGAATGCTTGAATTTTTTAAAATGCGCATACTGTTTCAAAAATAAAATAAATTTTATTTTTAAAAAATCAGAAGCATTTTTAATTCAAAAATAAACTCAAAAAGAGTTTGGTGTAAATATATAAAAAAGTGTAAGAGATTATCAAAAATGTTCAAAATATAATCCAGCTTAATAAGTTGTTTACATGTCCACAGCACAATTGAAAGATGTTAAGTTTCAAAAAGTTTGTGGTGTAGGTAAATTTTTGTAGTGTTCGTAGAATAATCTTCGGAGGTGTAAAAATCCGTATATTTTTTTTTTTCTTTCGTAAAATTTTTTGCTCGTTGATGATGACCCTTCTACTGAGGCGTCGAAACAGATTCTGTCAGCAGATAATAATTACCAATTGTTTTTTTCAAAATGTTAAATTCATATATATATATATATATATATATATATATATATATATATATATATATCGGTATGTTTATTATCTATCTATCTATCTATCTATCTATGTAAGAACTGGCAGTAGTCATCCGTTATGTGTTAGATTAAACGCGCTTTTAACCGTCATCCTGGTCGAACTTCTCATTATACGCATTGCTTATGACACCAACATATGTTGGGAACAAAATCAAATTAGGAATACAAGAAAGGCATTTTAAGAGACGTCAGGTATTATCCATTATTTGATACGCTGTTCGCATTTTGCTAACTAAATCGGCATCGTGGTAAATTCGGAGATAGAAAGAAGTTCTGTACAAGATGAATGGATGTTCGGCCAGAATGGATTCAGCTTACCTCTGAACTTACTGCCAGATCAGGGGCCGGGCAAAATTTGATTAAATCCTACTTAACGGACATAAATTCCGCCATCGTATGTCACCCTGCCGAAAGAAAAAAAAAATACTAAAAATCAAGGAATTTAATAAAATTTTCAGTGTTGCTATATTACTGAATAAACAATATAATGTTTTATTTGAAAGCTCTTACATTTTTCATGTCAGTTAACTTTGAACCACGTATCTTTGAGGCGTAACACAGATTCACAAACATACGTGGTTAAAAGTTAACCGACCTGAAAAAATGTAAAGGTTTTTAAATAAAATAACTGGTGCATTATATCTTTTATTCATTAATTTTCTATGACGGCAAACATTACACTAGGCGCCTCCATAGTGAAGCGTCTTACAAGCAAAACAGATATTAATTATAACTAGACTCGACAACAGTGAATAAATAGCAGTCCAAAAATTACATAAACACACACACACACACACACACACACACACATATATATATATATATATTATATATATATATTATATTTGTATATGTATAAGTATTAACTTACCGGTGGGTATAAGAACGATCGTTGGAAGCGCACAATATCCAGAGGTTAAGGTTGAGAAAAAACAAATACAAAGTGCTCAATACAATGTAGAGCATAAATTTATTTAAGAATGGAAATGAGTAACCTACTCGAGTTTCATCGATAGATTCTTCAGGGTTACTTTTAAATTAATCGAGTTTACGATTAATCTTTGGTGTTAGAAACATGCCCGTTGGAATGGGACTTAAATTTAGTAGAGGAACCTCTACTAAATTTAAGTCCCATTCCAACGGGCATGTTTATAACACCAAAGATTAATCGTAAACTCGATTAATTTAAAAGTAACCCTGAAGAATATATTATATATATATATATATATATATATATATATATATATATATATATATATAGATAGATAGATCATTTTTTTCAATATTAGCCACAATATTTTCTGAACCAGAAGTCAGCGACGAACTAGTTGCTATATAAATCTTAAATTAATAAACAATTTGTCTAGATGAAATCGGTAAGTAAACTGTATTTCTTTGGTATTAATCCATTCGAATGCTTAAAAAAAACTAGTACATTTATTTGTTATAACCTTCACCACACACACACACACACACACACACACACCACATATATATAATATATATATATATATAATATATATATATATATATATATATAATCCAAAATTCGGGATTAAATCTTCCTTACGACATAGAAGTTTGTTTAAGTGTCTTTGTTTGCAGAGCTCAATGTGTCCTCCTATTGTCAGAATCACAGAGCAAAATTATATGTAATGATGATTGGGAACACTAGACATTTGGTCTAGGCTTTCTTAAATAGGCTATAAAGCTAAAAATCTAAATCTTTTCTTATATTTTTTACTTATATATATATATCTTATTATAATGGATTGTGTGTTTTTCTGTCTGTACCGAAAACTATATTACTACTCAAGTCCAAATTCCCCTTAATTATTTACGTCACATTCTCCATGATTTCATTCTTTTAACCTTCAGTTATAATAAAATTGTTTTACTTTAATTAATACTTGTTGACCATATCTACGTACTAATAACATGCAATTGTATTTAATAATACAAACAAAATAGCGGTTTACAGTTTGAACGAGAAGGCTAATTTGCATATTGATATTAAAATTTTTATTTTAATAAATATGTGCTTGGTATTATTGATTTCTAATTGTTTGGTTTATCTTAAGAATATAAACAAAATCTCGTGGATAAATCTTAAAAGAAAATTATTTACAAGAAGAATAATTGTAATATTATCATTTACTTCCTATTTTTTAATAAATAGTTAAATTAGGAAAATTTACCAATGAAAGAGGGGAGTAATGGAAAATGATGAATAGTTAGTTTCAAAGTTGTTCTATTTTTCGATTATACCCCCTCTGTTGCAGATCTTTTTATCTGCATTCTTAGTCAGTTTCATTAGCCTTTCTAATTTAATATGATATTTTTTTTATCAAAACTTAAATACTTGCACCCGGAGGGTGCATATATTTGCTAGTATATATATATAAATATATATATATATATGTGTGTGTGTGTGTGTGTGTGTGTGTGTGTGTGTGTGTGTGTTAGAGTGTGTGAGGGATACAATATGTATGTATGTGCATACATAAGAGCAGTTCGACTGAAAAATATTGTTCAACCTGGGAATTCCAAAGATATTCAAACGCGGATAACTGAAACCACGGAAAGGGAAACAGCGGATAAAGGGGAACCACTGCAGTATGGTAGAGTGTGCATAATTTGGCATGCTGTCAAATAAAAAGCAAAAGTACATTGCACACATGTGTTGCATAAAACTGGGTTTATTTGGCGTATAAAGGGACAGTTAAGATTATTGATTTTTCGTCCCACATTCGAAAAAGTCTGGGAAAGTTGGTAAGTGCGTCCCTCTGGGATGAGTTCCAGCAAGAAACGGCGTTATGGGTCAAAGGTCAGCTTCTTTGGGGAATAGAATTCGGAGAAGGAGAGGTGTGAAGGAAAATGGGGTGTCAGCAGTCGAAATTAAGTTAATTGTGTGAATAATTGCTTTTAGACTTTCTCCTACGTGGACGGACACTAGTTTGCTCCACCCACACCGACACACCTTCTTTTGCTCATGGCAGGACTATTTCTGGCACTCTACTGACCCTTACACTCACTTGGCTACTCCTCTTTCCAGTGTGCCCAAAAAAAATATCAAATGATAAATAATTACGAATATAGGGCCGGTTTAGCTCAGTCGGTAGAGTATCGGGTTCAGGAATCACAAGGTTCTGGGTTCAATACCCGGCCCCTCGCCAACTCAGCTTGGATCTGTGCAGTAAAGTGGGGTGCTGATCGTAGGTGTGGTGCGCCACCTCGGACGCAAAAACAATCTCCCTAGTGTAGCGCTAGCAAAAAGGAGATAGTCTCCCTCACTGTCCGGCTAATACTGACAATAGGCCAATCCGTCTACTTCACTTTTTACTTACTCCTATTTGTCATATTACTTTCCTTCCACCACCACCACCACCCCCCCTCTCTCTCTCTCTCTCTCTCTCTCTCTCTCTCTCTCTCTCTCTCTCTCTCTCTCTCTCTCCATCCCACCTACCCAGCTATGTAAGTATTTAAGGTTTAAGGTAATAAAATGTTAGATTAATTAGAAAGGCTAATGAAATTAAATAAGAATGCAGATAAAAAGATTTGAAACAGGCGGGGGTATAATCGAAAATTAGAACAACTGAAACTCCCGTCTAGATTTTCCTAATTTAACTATTTTGTTAAAAAGGAAGTAAAGAATAAAATTAGTTATTTCTTCATGTTAATAAATTTCTTTTGAGATTTATCCCCGAAATTTTTGCTCATATTCATCAAAATAAAACCAAACAATTAGAAATCAATAATACTAAGCACATATTTATTAAAATCAAATTTTTAATATCAATATGCAAATTGACCTTCCCATTCACACTGTAAACTGCTATTTTGTTGTATATATAAATAAAATTGCATGTAATATATAGCTCCGCCTAACGGGTGGGGATTGCTATAATTAACGGCGTCGAACCCAGGGGCCATCCCCCAGGCAACACCTGCCCCTCGATTTAAAGGGGCAGGGCTGGGTTTATTGCCTAGCGCCTGGGGCGCCCCCTTGAGGGGGAGTGCCGACGGGATCGATGCAATTTTTCACCCGCCCCCCATGAGCTTCGGTTTGTGGGTGGTCCCACGTTAATAGGGCCTTGTGCCTAACCCGTACATGTGGGGTACGAGGTAAATAAAATGTAGATAGGGCCAACAATATTAATAATGTTAAACAGTTTTATAAATAATCGAGGTTTAAATAAAATAACTAATCTCACATGGAGAATGTGACGTAAATAACTAAAGGAATTGTGACGTGAGCAGTAATATAGTTGCAGTTACAGACAGACAAACACACAATCTCCATTATATATATATATATATATATATATATATAATAAATATATAAAGGTTTTACATATCTATTTATTTGATGACAAAGGAACAGTCACAACCATTTGGTTTCATGCATTCGTAAGCGCAAACAATCTTCAGATGACATAGTTTCAAATGCGAGGAAAATCGAAAATTACAAAAAGTTTAACAGACATAGGATGTGTATGATTGGATGAAGTGTTATGCGTATGTATGTGGTGTTGTTATGAATGTGTATGTGTGTTTATGGACAGTGCAAATGTTATGTATACGGGACAGCGGGTCTCGCACACATTCACATTATTCTACGAGGGTGCAACGTCTGAACAATATCTCCCTCTCTCTCTCTCTCTATATATATATTATATATATATATATATAATATATATATGAGAAGTAAATACATACGCGGTGTGTTTTTTAGCCGACAATTTTTGGGAGAATATATGCTTAATTGAAGTCGTACCTAATTTTGAAAGTTAATTAATTAATAATTAATTAATTAGGTGGGCATATCTATCTAAATGTAAGGCTAAACAAATCGAGAAAAATCAATCTCTGTATGTACATTTAGGCCTATTAGGCCTCATCTGCAGAGCTATATATATATATACAGTGTTCCTATAAAATCCTGCATCATGTTAAAAATGTATCAATAAAGATGACGGTCATGTTGAAGAACAATAATTAAAAAGTACATCAACAATAAAAGTTCTAGAGTTGAACTTTTTATATGGTTTTTAGAAAAAGATTTTAGCTTTTATACAATATGAGTTATAAAATGTTAAATTTGAAAACTGTTTCAAGGCTTTGTGGACACCATGTATGTATAAAGTAAGTAAAGTCTACGGGGCGGCCTAAAGTCGGTATCAGCCAGTCAGCGAGAGAGTCTATCCCCTTTTCAATAGCGCTAGACCAAGGAGATTATTTTAGCATCTGAGGTGGAGCGCCGCACCTACCATCAGCTCCTTACTTTACCGCACAGATCCCTGTGCTACTCATATGCTGAGTTGGCGAGGGCCGGTATCGAACTAGGAACCTTGTGGTTACTAGCTATATACTTTAAATGACATTCGGTCGGTAGAGCGTCCGACTAGGAACCACAAAGTTCCGAGTTTGATGCCGGCCCTTGTCAACTCAGCGTATGAGTAGCACAGGGATCTGTGCAGCAAAGTGAGGAGCTTATGGTAGGTGTGGTGCTCCACCTCAGACACCAAAACAATAATTCTATTTAATAATAATCATGTTTGCACAAAGTTATATGGTTCCTTTTCATTTCCCCCTCCCTCATTTTTAACTCTCTATATATCTTTCTATCCTTCTATCTCTTTATAATCAATATTATATATACTAGTACAAAATAAAAAAACACCCTCCGGGTGATGTAAAAATAGATTTTTGAAACATATTGCCTGAGGGATGGGAGTAAAAAATTCAATGTCAGCGATTTTGTACCCTAAGTAAGTAAAATCATCAAATTCATTAAAGGATTAAAAAATAAAACAATTTGAAATGTAAACTTTAAATATGTATTAAAATAAAATAAACTATATATAGATATATAATACCAGTCATGTATTTATTAAAACTTGTTTTAAAAAACAATGAGGACTGTCTAATGCTGCATGTTCAAATTTTGAGTGTATTTATTCTATGTTATGACAATTTTGGGTAATGTGACGTAAGGAGTGACGTAAATTTTGCTACAGACAAAAACCGGAAGCGAATCTCCATTATTAATAGATATTTACCAACCCCTCCGACACGAGGTCAATTTCTTAAGCGGAATTTAACAGGTTTTAATTCAGAGTTTTCCTTCTCCTAGACTGGTTACCTAGCCATGGTTAAAGAGTCCAGTCTTCCCTGCTATTTACCCATGATGAGGGTGAATTGGATTCATACCTTTCCCAAGGGTATTAGCGACATGTGAAATGCAAACTGCTTCGTCGAGGAATTGAACTCGGGTCGTGTTGTCCATTTCCTACTACTTTAACCATTACACCATGCGTCTTCATATATTATATATACTAGCAAATATATGCACCCTCCGTAGGTGCAAGTATTTAAGTTTAATGTAATAAAATATTATATTAAATTAGAAAGGCTAATGAAACTAAATACCGATAAAAAGATTTGAAACAGAGCGAGTATAATAAAAAATAGAACAACTGAAACTTACTCTTCCATCACGCTTGTCTTTCATTGTTATTTTTTCTAATTTAAGTATTTTGTTAAAATAGGAAGTAAAGAATAAAATGACAGTTATTTTTTCTTGTTAATGGATTTCATTTAAGATTAATTGCAGAGATTTTTGATTATATTCATTAAAATAAAACCAAACAGTTAGAAATCAATAATACTAAGCACATATTTAATAAAATCACATTTTTAATATCAATATGCAAATTAGCCTTCCCGTTCACACTGTAATCCGCTATTTTGTTGTATATATAAATATAATTGCATGTTGTCTGTATGTAGACATGGTTAACAGTATTAATAATGTAAAACAATTTTATTAATAATTGAGGCTAAATAAAAATACAATCATGGAAAATGTGATGTCAATAACTAAGGGAATAGTGATATGAGTAGTAATATAGTTTCGGTTACAGACAGAAAAGCACACAATCTCCATTATAATAAGATATGTGTGTATGTGTGCGTGCGTGCATACGCGTGCGTCATATCTATTACTTTGTATTGGCATAATTTTCTGCTTGTATAAAATATGTGACCATCGATCCTCTCTCTCTATCTATCTATCTCTCTCTCCCTGCCTCATTCCCTCTATCTGTCTCTTTACTCCTTTCCCTTACCCTCTCTCTCTCTCTCTCTCTCTCTCTCTCTCTCTCTCTCTCCTTCTCTCTTCTCTTTACTCCTTTATCCCCCTTCCCCCCTCTCTCTCTCTCTCTCTCTCTCTTCTCTCTCTCTCTCTCTCTCTCTCTCTCTCTGTTATTTTTCTATCTGTTTCTATCCCCTTTTTTTAATCAATTCACAATCACGCAACCACATAGTTTATGTTCTATGAAGCTTGTTGATTGTTATATGTTCCTGAATTGATAATCGCCCTTTGTTCATTATCGCAGGGAAAGAAGAAGAAGAAGAAGAAGAAGAAGAAGAAAGAAGAAGAAGAAGAAGAAGAAGAAGAAGAAGAAGAAGAAGAAGAATATTATGGTATAAACAAGTAAAGAAAAGCAAAGGCAGAAACAAAAAAAAAATTTTTTTTTTTAGAAAAAATGAAGAAAGAAAGAAGAAAGAAAGAAAGAAAGAAATAGCAGAATTTGAATAAGAAGATGATGAAGAAAGATTAAATATTCTGGAGGAAAAGAAAAAAATTGAAAGAAAGAAAGAAAGAAGAAGAAAGAAAGAAGAAGAACAACAACAACAACAAGTATTGTGGTATAAACAAGTAAAGAAAAGAAAAGGCATAAACAAAAAAGAAAAAAGGTAAAAAATAAATAAATAAAGAAAGAAAGAAAGAAAGAAAGAGAAAGAAAGAAAGAAAGAAGTAGTAGAATTTGAATAAGGAGAAGATGATGAAGAAGAGAAAGATGAAATATTCTGGAGGAAAAGAAAAAAAAAAAATTGAAAAAAGAAGAAGAAGAGAAGAGAAGAAGAAGAAGAAGAAGAAGAAGAAGAAGAAGAAGAAGAAGAAGAAGAAGAAGAAGAAGAAAAAGAAGAAGAAGAAGAAGAAGAAGAAGAAGAAGAAGAAGAAGAAGAAGAAGAAGAAGAAGAAGAAGAAGCATTGAGCTCGACAGGGCGTGGTTGCTCCAGGCCACTACCCCTAGGGGAAAATGAGCAAAAAAAAATAAATCGATGGTTACTTTGGCAAAATTCCAAACTCTAAAGAATGAAAGAAAAAAAAGGGAGAAAAAAAACCTCTGCCTGTGCTGACCATTTGGCCTTTGACTTTATGTAGAAATAATAGAGATCTGCCCCTGTCATTTATTGGCAGGCCTTCTATATTGCATTATACCTTTTAAGAAAGAATTTCGTTTCTTTTGCCTGTTTAATAGTAACGATTTCATCTTTTGTGTAAACCGTGGTTACGGAAAGAAAGATGAAGTGTGATTTTCAGGGAAAAAAAGAGAAAGAAAAAAAAACAGTGAAAAGAAAAAAAAAGGTTCTTTTAAAAGATTGATGCAGAGTATACGTATACAATCGATCCATCGGCGACTGACCCCTGCCAAGTCCGAAAATGAGAGTAAAAGCTTTTTTTATTAGTTGTACTGTCTGGGCAAGTTAGGTAATTTTGGTACAAATGTCGGTCTAAGTATCACTGACGCACTTCCTCGTGGATGTCAGCAACTGTGGTGTGCTGTAATGGTTAACAAGCAATATATTTCGAAAATAAAAGGCTTAAATACCGGTCATATTAGCAGCTATAAATTCATTTCCCCCGATATATATATATATATATATATATATATATATATATATATATATGGTGATTGCCACTTCTTCACAGAATAAGGCCATTTCTACAAGTAGTTCGGATGTGAGCACGCCGAGTGTCCCCTGATTCAAGTTTGTTTCTTCCCTGTCACACATGAACCCCTTTCTAGGTTTCTACTCGCATGCGACCGTATGTGATCGAGAATCCCAACCCTCGACAGGTAGGCCCTGCCACATAGGTCAAACATGTGGTCAGTCCCAGATTTAAGAGATGTTTCCATGCCGTCCGTCATGTGCCGCTTATGCAGAGGCCACTTTAGGATGGGGTGCTCGAGCTGCCTTACCTCAATTCCATAATATATATATATATATATATATATATATATATATATAGTGTTGTTATGGGTCCAACGGGAGAAAATTAAATATTTTATAAAAAAAAAAAGAAGGTCCGCAAAATGAATTATGTTTTTAGAAAAAAAAATTTTTTTTTCAAAAGCAATTAAAACTTTTTTTTTAAGATGTTTTTTGTAAGATAAAAATAAAAATGTTTTTCTAAAAACATAATCCATTTTGCGGACCTTCTTTTTTATCTAATTGGCAACCTTCCGTCTATTAATGACGATGGCGTAGAGTCCACTTTTTTATCTACAGCTACGTGAGTGGCTGAACAGACCAATTTTTGAATGGCAGTCTCTGGTACAGTGATTGCAAACAAAAGGTGATGCTTTCTGAAGATGCTGGAGATGCTGTTGTCTCTCCTTCCTTTTGGCTCTCTTTTCTGCGGCGGCTTCCCTCCTCTCTCTTTCACTCCTTTTCGTTCCTTGTTTGACAAGGAGGCGCTAGGTCGTACAGTCTTCTGCATAAACCTCCCATGTGTTGATGTCAGTGTGGCATGTTTTCATGTCTCTCTTGCAGACATCTTTAAAGCGTATGGATGGTCTCCCTACCGGTCGGGTGCCCTCTACTAGTTCACCATATAGTAGGTCTTTGGGGATGCGGCCTTTGTCCATCATCCTGATATGGCCAAGCCTTCTTTTGTATAATATATATATATATATATATATATATATATATATATATATATATATATATATATATATATATATATATATCAGGTTCCATAAACTGCCAATCTTAAGGAAATGATGGTTTCCTTAGTATTTCCTTAAGATTATATATATATGGG
The DNA here is from genome assembly GCA_023376005.1 of Doryteuthis pealeii. Lineage (NCBI taxonomy): Eukaryota > Metazoa > Mollusca > Cephalopoda > Myopsida > Loliginidae > Doryteuthis > Doryteuthis pealeii. Next base: position 61,074,260 of record CM042164.1, read on the forward strand.
CAAATAGTAAGGCTAAGTAACCAGTCTAGGAGAAGGAAAACTCTTAATTTAAACCTGTTAAACTCCACTTAGTAAATTGACCTTGGGTCACATCCTGCTCGTGCGGAGGGGTTGGTATATATATATATATATATATATATATATACTTATCTCTCTCTCTCTCTCGCTATGCATAATAGCGAGTCATATTCACTTGTCATTATATAATTATCGAATATACATGCATTGTATATAATATAATAATAATAATATATATATATATATATATATATATATATATATATATATATATATATATATATATAGGAAAGATCGTAGTGCAAAAGGTTGCTCCTGTGACCAAGTAAACTCGGCCTGGTTTAAATATTCAAATTATTTTTCTTCTAGTCAAACTACTTGTTCTACATTTTACCTGACTGGTTTATATTCTGTATCTATAATGTCAATTTAATTTAAGATATTTGTCTTTTATCGATATAAGCTCAATACAGATTAGAATTAAGACTAAACGCCCTTTCTCTTCAGCAAACTCAAAGACCAAGAGCTGATTAGTATTTCGTTTCTTCTTTTTTTTTCTTTTTTTTTTCTTTGAATAAACGAAAAAAAGAAAGAAAGAAAGAAAGAAAGAAAGACATGCTCAATATTAAATTTAATTAGCAATTTTTCAGTTTCGTGACCTTTGAAATATGGCCGCGAGGCTGCAACGCGAGGACCAATCAGAAAGGCTGTTTGCGTTTACGTCACTGTTAAGAAGACTTCATGAGAAACAACTTCCGGTTTCGAAAAGATACCTGTCGGATATGGAAACAGATGGAAAAGTTGAAAGAAATTTGTGGAGTTTGAAAATATTTGGCTAATTCTTTTATTTCGTTTTCTTTCTTTTTTTTTTTTTTTTTTTTCTTTTTTCTTTTTTTACCAAATTTAACGATAGGCAAATAATAACGATAGAAAAAATATACATAAAATAAAAGTGATGATGATGATGATGATGATGATGATGGTTGGTTGGTTGGTTTGTTGGCTGGTTGGTTGGTCGGTTTTTACGACATGTCAACCCTTGTTGGGTTATTTTATGCCGAAGATGTTTCTATTTTATTCATTTTTGTTCGATATTGAAAAAATTTTTAAACTCATTTTTTAACTCGTTTTTTAATCTATTTAACCCTTAGATAGAACCCTAAAAGGTACCACCACTCCGGGCCAGAGTGGACCTGGAAGTAATGGCAATGAAAAGGTACCCCACACTCCCCCAGAGCTCCAGAATTTGAACCTCACCACTAGATGCAATTAAAATCATACCCAGGACACTTAGTCACCTCCTTCGAGCACACATATGATAAAAGGGTTGGGGTTTGCCATTAAAGCAATACGGTCGGAACAATCATATAGCTGCCAGAGCTTGATGGAAGTGTCCATTGATGGAAGAGGCCTCTCTCCCAAGCCTTTGGGGACCGTTCTAAGTGCACCAACTACAATTGGTATCACCGTCACCTTCATGTTCTACAGCTTTTTTAGCTCTCTGACAAAATCCAATAATGTGTTTATCTTTTCGCTTTCTTTTATTGTTACGATTTTTGTGGCCATTTTTAGGCTGCGGGTGATAGCACTTTACAGTGGAAATTCCTTGTGTTCCTTAATGTTAGATAGAATCCTTTGGTTGTTCCTTAGTGAAAATCCTTGGTTGTTCCTTAGTGAAGATTCTTTGTATTAAGCAGAGTCCTTGGTTACTGATCCGTTCGTCCGTGTCGAATACGTGCAAATGAACGGCTTTCAAGATCGGCGATTAAATAGTTAACTAACCACGTATTCGAGCGTGTTAATTGGCTGACTTTAATCCACGCGCCCACGCAAATTTGTGGTGAGCCACAGCACACCTTATAAGTAGATATATTGATATAGACGCTAGTTCTTCATAGGCGTAAGATGTGTTTTCGAAGCTCCGTAAAACGGATTTTTTAACGGATTCTTCTTCTTCTTCTTCTTCTTCTTCTTCTTCTTCTTCTTCTTCTTCTTCTTCTTCTTCTTCTTCTCATCTGAACTAAACTAATTCTTACTTGTCTAATCCGTCGACTAGAAGGTTAGTTCGTGTTATCATCATGCCAATCATAACCCAACGGTTATGGAAATTTCCCACCTCCGATTTTAAATCTGACGAATTTTATTCACATATTCTAACTACAGATACTCACATAATTTATAAGCTGCTTATAAATTATTTAACATTATTTTCTAGGACATACATCTGGTTTGTGCAAATACCATTTGTCAGTATGACAAAATTTTAGTCTCTTGCGCAATTACCAGTAATTCACCGTTCCTATCCAGTCATGCCTGGTTTTGTATCCATTTTATGCCAGTTTGCCACATTCATTATTATAAGATTAACTGTTTCATTCTGTCATCTCAACTTACACCACCCTATCGGCTTGGACAGTAGAATACACCGACTACAGAGAGCTAAAAAACCCCAATGGGGCTACCTGTTGACCGTGTGTAGAGGCCCATGATGCTTAAGGACGGAATTCTGGTGGCTTGCTAGTCCATGTCATGCAACACTCCACTTTGGTTCTTGCTTAAGCTTGACGGTTGATCAGAAAAAACCCTCCGGGCAATCGGCTGGTCCTGTCAAGCCCTAGCCCTGATGGTTCAACGTATTGCTGCTAAGTTTCTGACCGCCATCCTCGGCCAGTTGAAAAGGACTTAAAGTAAGTAAGTCCTGAGCTATAGGATCCTTTGGTAAGTGAATAAGTCCTGAGTTATGGAATCCTACGTAGTCAACCGTATCCTATGTGTCCCACAAAGCAGTTGTAAGTAGCTAAGATCAGAAGCAGCAGAGCACCGCCAGTGATTGGCCAAGAAGTTGGTCACATGGTTGTCGGCGAGTCTATAAGTCGAAGTGGGCATTTGACACACGCCTTATAACAAAAAAACGCCAACAATTGCTCTTATGGCAACTGAATAAAGGCTGTGCAACAAGTTGGGCCGCACTATGTGTCTCGAGGGCCGCGGATCGGTGACCTCTCGTATATAGCAATAACACAAACAATAATAATTATAAGAAATATTTCACCCTTTCATGTTGCAATGGTTAACAACCTAGTCTTGAATTTCAATTACAACTGAGTACTGAGTTTGATTATCACTAGGTACACTTTATTCATGGCCTTGTGCTTAGTTTTAAAGATCAAGTCACAATGAAGGGACCATCTCTCTCTCTCTCTCTCTCTCTCTCTCTCTCTCTCTCTCTCTCTCTCTGCCACCTTGGCACCGGATTTTTTTTATTCGGTTTGATTAATATGTTTGGTGAATAGACCGAATCTATTTTCAGGATGATTTCAAGAGAAACCCAAGCATCAGACACTTCTTTTATAGCAATAAAGAAGGTAATAAATCTCTTTCACTTTCTTTTCATCACTGGTTTCCTGTTTCGTTATCTATCTATCTATCTATCTATCTGTCTGTCTGTCTGTCTTTATATATACGAGGGTGTGTCAAAAAGTAATACCATTTTGTTTAGGACAGGTATAATTACTAACACGGGAACATGTATCATACATCAAAATGAAATTGGTCATCTGTAGATCACATCCCTACTTCTCCACATAGGTGAGTCAAAAGGTAATGCCATTTTGTTTAGGACAGGTATAATTACCAACACAGGAACATGTATCATACATCAATTTGAAGCTGGTCCTCTGTGAATCACATCCTTACTTCTCCATATAGGTAAGTCAAAACGTAATGCCATTTTAGGGCCGGGTTAGCTCAGTCGGTAGAGCGTTTGGCTAGAAACCACATGGTTCCTAGTTCGATTCCGGTCCTCGCCAACTAGGCGTATGAGTAGCACAGGGATATGTGCAGTAAAGTAAGGAACTGATGGTAGGTGTGGCGCACCACCTCAGATGCCAAAACAATCTCCTTGGTCTAGCGCTATTGAAAAGGGGATAGACTCCCTCACTGATTGGATGATACTGACTTTAGGCCACCCCGACAACTTACTTTTACTCATAATTACCAACATAGGAACATGTATCATACATTAATTTGAAGCTGGTCCTCTGTGGATCACATCTCTACTTCTCCACATAGGGAAGTCAAAAAGTAATACCATTTTGTTTAGAACAGGTATAATTACCAATATAGGAACATGTATCCTACATCAAAATGAAGCTGTTCCTCTGTGGGTCACATTCCTACTTCTCCA
>CM042164.1:61083463-61088463 GCA_023376005.1 Doryteuthis pealeii
CCATTGTATATTGTCAAATTGCTACAATTGAATTTTTATCCAAAACAATCCGACATTCCTCTGTAATTCTCCCGAAAATATTCAGCCCCAGCAATTCTCTGATGGAATTTCAACATCTTAAACAAATGCATTCCGAATCAATTCTTTCTTTGAAAATATTTTTCAAAATATTTCTTTCCCTTTTTTTTCCCACTCATATTTCATTTTTACTAAAAACTGATCCTTTTTTTCAAACCAAGGCCCCGTTATAATGTAACACTCATGCGCTGCGTTGACGAGAGCTGGTATCGAACCAGGAACCTGGAACTGTGTGGCTGTAAGGCGGGTGCTCTACTGACCGAGCTAATCCAGCCCTTCGCGGTAAGACGATGAATTTCGGCAATAATTGTATTTTTAGTGTCAGAGAAATTCAAAACCTGCACTTGCAAGAAAGAAAAAATGGGCTTCATTTTATAATCCTAATTCACGTCTATTGGGCATTGCCGGGCGGTAATTAGGTAACGTAATAAATGTTAATTTCCGAAAGTCTGAGAACAGTTTTTGCTATGCAGGGAGGCAAACTCATCAAATTATCGTAATTGGAGAGTCCATAATTTAAAATCTCTCCTCGCAGTGAAAATTGACGCAATTTTATATTCATGAATTTCAATGCAGATCTGTCGGGTGTTGTCAGGCGGTAATTTTACCTTTGGGCGTTTAAATTTCACTAAGATTAAGAATCAGAGTGATCTAAAGTTTAATATCATGTTATTTTGTTATTACATGTTGTATACACCGTCTTCAGGTATTGCTTGTCGGACTCGGGAGCCTTTTCGAACTCGGGAACCTTCTTGTCGTAAACGTCTAATTGGATATCTAAAACGTATAATAATCTTGATTCAACCCTCTCTCATTCTTTCTTAAAAAAGGGATTGTAAAATACTTACATTTATTAGTAGATAAAATTCTGGGGGAGGAGTTTAAAATATCTACATTAATTTGACGACAAAAATAAGACTCGGAAAATATCTTAGTTGGGCCAGAAATTCGCCTGATGCTGACTCGTTAAAACATAGTATAAATTAGGTCTGGACGCTGGGATGATATGAGATCAAAATTACTAAAATATATTCCGTAATTTACAATTTCAATATTACAAATAAAACAAACGTAACTTTTTTTTCAATTCACTTTAGTTTTATAATTGGGCGTAGTGGATACAGGCGTTGTGTTGATACAGTTCTAAGTGACAGTTATCTCTAGGCTGCAGGTTCAATTCTGGTCAAGGGTGACTGTAACATAGAATGATAAATACCACAGTTTAACCCTTGTACCCAGCTATGGTTGGTGGCGTGAGCGCAGGATAAGCCAGTGGATTGAATAAAGGGTTGTGTTCTATGTTCCGTGATGGCTCCCGATTACAACAAGAAGTTGTAACTAACAACTAACTCGGATGAACAATACACAATGTATACATTGACGAAGGCCGGAAGTCTCCAATGTATACCCACCCTGTCGGTGGAGCGTTAGAATGCACCGACTGCACCTCTGCAGAGGGGTAAGGCTCAATGGGGCCACCTGTTGGCCATGCCGTGATGCTTATGGATGGAAACCAGGTGGTTGAGCAGTCTGACTTGCAATACTCAACTTTGGCCCTTGGGCTAGACGGGCAGTCTGAGAGGTGCCCTCCGATCAATCGGCTGGTCAAGTCCAGCCTTAGCACCTATATGATTTTCCCAACCCTATAGCCCTTATGGCAAGCCCCAACCATATTTATCATATGGGTGCTAGAAGGCAGTGTCCTGGGAATTACGTTAAACTCTATCTGATGGTGAGGTTCCAGTTTCCAGTTCTGGAGGTCTGCGGAATGTAGAGCGCCCCTTCATCACCATTGCTCCCTGGTCCACTCTGACCCGGAGTGGTAGTACCTGTTAGGGTCCCATCTATGGGTTAAATAAAAAAAAATATGAGTTTATAAAAGAAATTGAGTATCCATTAAAAATGAATCTATTTCAAAACTTTATCGGCATTAAATGACCCACTGAGGTTGATATGCCGTAAAACAAAACCACCAACCAACCAAATCAATGTATACATTGTGTATTGTTCCTCCGATTAGACGTATCTACGTATTTTGAAGAGTATATCTGTGGACGTATACTCATCTTCTATGGTGTCCTCTGTAGTTACGATTAGTGTTATGTTATCTGCAGAGCTGGATTTGTCTATCTGTTGATTCTGCTATCTGTCAATTCTGGATCTGCTCTGTGTAGCTGGTTTCTTAGCTGGTTCTAAGCAGTATTTATTTCTGGGTGTCTGATCTTCTGGCTTGGGATTCTTCTTGGATTGATCTCGGGATGTCTTGCGTCGTTGCTTGTTTTTTTATTAACGAACACAAGACTTTGTTGGTCTTCTTAAAGTTCATTTTTTTATTTTATAAAGCCTAGATAAACTCAAAGGCAATTGAGAAATGCGATGTATACTTACGATTTCCCTCCGACAAAAATCGAAACCGGGAACTCAGCACGCATAGTCTCTGACTATGCGTGCTGATGAGACTTAATAAAGTTGAAACGGCTGCTGTACGATGTTCTACGTAGTGGGCAATATTTGCCGAGTTCGCTTGTCATGATTATTTTCATTAATTATCGAATTTTATACGATATACGCATTGTAACTGCCTTCAAGCAAAAAATATAATAATATATATATATATATATATATATATATATATATTGGCAACCTTCCGTCTATTTTAGACGATGGTGTAGTTTTTTTTTTGTTTTTTTTTTTTGTTTGTTTTTTCTCGCTTACAGCTACGTGAGTGGCTGAACAGACCGATCCTCGAATGGCAGTCTCTGGTGCAATGGCTGCAAACAAAAGGTGATGCTTCTGTAGGTGTTGGGGGTGCTGCTGTTTCTCCTTTCTTTTAGCTCTCTTTTCTGTGGCAGCTTTTTTCCTCTCTTCTTCACTTCTTTTTGTACCTTGTTTGGTGAGGAGGCGCCAGGTTGCACGGTCTTCTGCACAAGCCTCCCGTGTGTCTATGTCGATGCGGCACGTCTTCAGGTCTCTCTTGCAGACATCTTTGACGCGTAGGCGGGGTCTCCCTGCCGGTCGAGTGCCCTCCACTACGTAGTTTAATATATATATATATATATATATATGTGTGTGTGTGTGTGTGTGTGTGTGTGTGTGTGTGTGTGTGCGTGTGTGTGTGTGTGTGTATTGCAGTAGCAATTGTTATAGCAGTATTTGTGCTATTAGTAGAAATTGTAATTATAGTCGATGAATTATTAGTTACAGAAATAGCAGTACTAGTAGCAGTTATGGTTGTAACAGTAGCGTTAGTAGTGAGAACAATAGTGGTAGTAGTAGTAATAGTAGTAGTCATTAGTAGTAGCAATAGCTGCAGTGATAACAATAGGAATAATGGTAGCATTAGTAGTAATAGTTACAAGTGTAGATGCAACAGTTGTTATAGTAGTAGTAGCAGCTGTATAGTGACAATACCACAAGGAGGTGTAACGGCAATAGTAACTGTAGCAGCAGTTGCAGTAGTATCATTAATAGCAGTACGAGTATTAGTAGCATTAGTAGGAAGCAGTAATAGTTTTAATTATGCCTCTTTGTGTCGTAACCGACAGTCAATTTTACCGCCCACGCAGACTAATTTTGGTTAGAGGGTTGACAGTTTGGTTTGGTTTGGTTTACGGCATATCAACCTCTGTGGGTCATTTAATGCCGACAAAGTTTTGAAATAAATTCATTCTTAATGGATACTCATGTTTTACTATTTAAGCCACTGACAGCTTTATTATCTTTTGCCACACCCAAGAAATGGCAGAATTTGGTTGGTTAGTTGTTTGGGTTTTATGGCATGTCAACCCTTGTTGGGTCATTTTATGCCAAAGACATTTTTGTTTCATTCATTCTTGATGGGAACTCAATTTGTTTTAAACACATTTTTTCTATTTAACCCATAAATGGTACACTAACAGGTACTACCACTCTGGGTCAGAGTGGACGCGGGAGCAATGGTGATGAGGGGGGCTCTATATTCCCCAAACCTCCAAAATTGGAACTTCACCATCAGTTAGAGTTTAACGTCATTCCCTGGACAATAAGACCCTAAGCCACCACCTTCTAGCACACATATAATAAAAAGGGTTGGGGGCTTGCCATAAATGCTTGGGCAATCATATAGGTGTGCTAAGGCTTGATATGACCAGCCGATTGGTCGGAGGGGGCCTTCGACCACCCGTTTAGCCTAAGTAAGGGTCTGAGTGGAGTGTTGCATGTCATGTGGTAACAGGGTCAGACTCAATGTTTGGATAAGCTGATAACAGAAGAATGGTGCACCAGTATGTCACAGATTCTCTTCATGACACTCCTCAGAATGTGTGATTCTCTTAGACTAGAGAGCCGAGTCTACCCTCTTGCTGGGAAATAATCGATTGGTTCATGCCTTTCCAAAAAGCATTAGCGCAAAATGAAACACAAACAGTCTCGTCCAGTAATGCTGATGGCTTTTTGATTTAGTGCGTTCTGGAACGCATATATTTGGTTTGAATGAGTCCCCGGGAAATTTTATGGGTCCCAACTAAAGCAATCTAACTCCTAACTTGTAACCCATCCGTTTTTTAGAAACTATTTAAATGTATATACAGTTAGCTTGAAATGGTGAGGGGGAAAAAAAGAAAAACACTGGGACGCATGGATATAATTTTACTGCGTCCTTTTATATTTTGGGCGTAAGGGACGCAGGACGCATACCTATCCGCATATCTACTATATCGTCTATACTTTTTTTATATTTGAGGAGGAAGGAAGGAAGGAAGGAAGGAAGGAAGGAAGGAAGGAAATGAATAAAAGAAAGATCCAATAAATAAGACTAGAAAGAAAAAGAAAAATTGTCAAAAAAATAAATAAGGAGAGACCTAAAATGAAAAGACAACAAAATCTAAGAATGAAAGGAAGAAAAAGAAAAAAGAAAAAGAAAAAAAAAAAAACAGGATTTCTAA
>CM042164.1:61093463-61168463 GCA_023376005.1 Doryteuthis pealeii
AAGATTGCAGTGTCCGTAGTTAGTCAATCTGTAGTATTCCTTGAGAAAGATTGCAGTTCCGTAGATACTCTAGTTAGTCAATCTGTAGTATTCCTTGGTAGAAAGATTGCAGTGTCCGTAGATACTCCTAGTTAGTCAATCTGTAGTATTCCTTGGTAGAAAGATTGCAGTGTCCGTAGATACTCCTAGTTAGTCAATCTGTAGTATTCCTTGGTAGAAAGATTGCAGTCCGTAGATGTAGGTAGAAAGATAGTGTCCGTAGATACTCTGTTAGTCAATCTGTAGTATTCCTTGGTAGAAAGATTGCAGTGTCCGTAGATACTCCTTGTTAGTCAATCTGTAGTATTCCTTGGTAGAAAGATTGCAGTATTCGTAGATACTCCTTGTAGTCAATCTGTAGTATTCCTTGGTAGAAAGATTGCAGTGTCCGTAGATACTCCTGTCAGTCAATCTGTAGTATTCCTTGGTAGAAGATTGCAGTGTCCGTAGATACCCCTTGTAGTCAATCTGTAGTATTCCTTGGTAGATTTAGTAGATACTCCTTGTCAGTCAATCTGTAGTATTCCTTGTAGAAAGATTGCAGTGTCGTAGATACTCCTTGTCAGTCAATCTGTAGTATCCCTTGGTAGAAAGATTAGTGTCCGTAGATACTCCTTGTCAGTCAATCTGTAGTACTCCCTTGGTAGAAAGATTTCAGTGTCCGTAATACTCCTTGTCAGTCAGTGGTAGAAAGATTGCAGTGTCCGTAGATACCTGTCAGTCAATATGTAGTATTTCCTTGGTAGAAAGATTGCAGTATTCGTAGATACTCCTTGTCAGTCCAATCTGTAGTATTCCTGATTTGGCTTGGTCGGACAACAGATACTGCATAGCACGTGACATTTTTTTTTTTTTTGTGGAGTTAGCTCTTACCTCTTTGCAGGAGGTACAATAACCATATTCTTATCCCCACTCACATGCACTTAGGAAGTAATAGACTAATAGGCTGTAAAAAAATTTCCCACGGATTTCAGTTATGTTACATTCTAAACTAGAGTCACCAAACTACAGCCCGCGGGACTGATCCGACCCGCTAAGGCATTTTATCAGACCCGCCCGACGATACTTGAATTTGTTTGTTAAAACGCTCGGAACGCGAGACGTTCTGATACCATTTAAATTTAAATATCATGTTAAGCTTACTAAAACTTTATGGACTTGACTACTGTAGGTAGGTTACAAAATTTTGTGCATGTGAGCATTTCACTTGTTACTTATGTGATCCCGAATTTTCACTGGTTACGACTGCTTGAAAAACAAGTAATTTTCAAAGTGCTATTGTGAAGCAACGAATAGGTAAAAAGTTATGAGACAAACATTTTTGGAAAGGGCAAACCCTATATTTTCAATATATATAAGATTTTAATAAAATTACAATTGATCAGAATGTTTGATTTGAAGCGATGTGGCCCGCACTCGTTATTTTTAAATTATCCGGCCCACTGTGAAAAAAGTTTGGTGGCCCCTGTTCTAAACGAATCAGAAGGCGGCGCTGCAGGTGAAACAAGGGTCAAAAGCTGTCTTTCAAAATCTGTGGTTATTCCAATGACTCTTCTAACGAATTACCAGTTAATTTTGATATTCAAATATTACAATTCATTACAAAATGAATAGGCGACACTATTCATTATGTAACACACAAGGTGTCGTATGACAATCAGAGAAACCCTTTCTCGTGCCTCTTTTTGTCTTTGTCCTTTGAACATTATAGATGTTGTCTCTGACCCTGTCAGGGAGCAATATATTCACAAGACCATCTTACCTACACTTAACAAGTAAGCTTTTGGCTATTTTATATCCCTTCCACATACTGCTTCTTCATTGAACAATATTTTATTATAATAGAGATTATGAAGTTAAGTAAACAAACAAATGTGTTTTTTTTATATGGCTTTAAGCCAATAATTTTGGGAGGATATGTGCTTAATTGAAGTCATACCTAATTTTGAAAATTAATTAGTTAATAATTAATGAATTTAGGCGGGCATATATGTTCAAATGTAAGGCTAAACGAATCGAGAGTCCGTCTAATGTTGCATGTTCAAATTTTGAGTGTATTTATTCTGTTATGACGATTTTGGGTAATGTGACGTAAGCAGTGACGTGTTACAGACACATTTTGAGTGTATTTATTCTGTTATGACGATTTGGGGTAATGTGACGTAAGCAGTGACGTGTTACAGACAAAACCGGAAGCGAATCTCCATTATTGATAGAAGATAGATAGATAAACGATTAAATGTTTATCTTGTCTTTCTTTCCGTTGTGTTTCGATTTATTATATCATGGATATAGTAATGCTAATATTGGTCTTTGGAGAGAGGGGGCTGGACTAAATATATTCCCTTCCACCAAGTAGGCCCGTCGCTATTTATACCCCTTGCACATACTGCTTGTTAATTGAACAATGTGAATAATTCTGCGTGTGTATTCTTTTTATTGATTTATTTTTTTTTTTTTTGGCAATGCCACCTGCATGTATATTATGTATATAAAGGGTTAATTGTTTATCTTGCCTTTCTTTCCATTGTGTTTCCTGTTATTATATCATGGATGTACTAATGTTAATATAGGTCTTTGGAGAGCTGGGACTCATCTAAATATATTCCCTACCACCAAGTAGGCCTGATGCGTAATTTGTACCCCTCTCACATACTGCTTGTTAATTGAACATGTATAATTCTGCGTGTGTATTCTTTTTTCGTACCCCCCTGTATGGTATATTATATATATAAACGGTTTGGATAGAGATGCGTAGTGTAATGGTTATTCGTCGTAGGAAGTGATACGACGAGATGAGTTCAATCCTGGCGAGCTGATGGCATTTCCCTAGTACTAATACCCTTGGGAAAGGTATGAATCCAACTATTCTCCCTCCAGCTATGGGTAAATAATAGGGCAGATTGGGCTCTTTAACCTTGGTTAGGTAACCAGTCTAGGAGAAGGAAACTCGGCTAAGAATGTGAACTTGTGTTGCATCACTGCTCGTAACGGAGGGGTTTGCTAATATTTAATGATTTTCCGTTGTGTTTTGAGTTATTAATATCATGGGATATATTAATGTTTAAATAGGTCCTTGAGCGTGGGACTCCGACTAAATAATCTCACGTGCCACCGAATATTTTAATAAGGTGAATTATTAAATCCAAAGTGAATGTAGAATATTTTTTAACTGAGACATCGCCAATAATTTGAGTAAGCATGTGTATCCACAAGAAATAAGATAAAGAAAACAGTTTTTTAATGAAAAATGAATTAAATGTCCGACTCGCTAAATATTTTGTGAGGGACGATTGTAATACATTGGAAAATGGATTTTCGAAAATAGTAATTTGCTTGCAGAGGTTTAAATTTGTACTTAAAATTTCGTTTTGGAGAAAAATAAAATAGTTAGTTCACATTTTTAATATGCATTTCTAGTTATTGAATGCAATTTGTTGTCATGTTTTTGGTTTCCCATCTTTTCTTGTTGTTTTTGTTGTTTATTTAATTAAAAGCAAAAGCCGAAAAGGGAAGTTTCGAATGCTTTTCTGCCCTTTTCTAACTTGAATCAAATAATTACTTCATTCATTTAATGTCGGCCATTTTGGTGGAGGGGGGCGGGGTGAATAATTGTTATCATCCGCAAGGCGTCGACTGCAAAACCTCACCATCCCCACCGCACCACCCTGGCCACTTTGCATCGGATTTTTTTTTTATTTTGTTTAATATATTTGTGTTGAATAGACCGAATCTATTTTCAGGATGATTTCAAGAGAAAACCCAAGCATCAGACACTTCTTTTATAGCAATAAAGAAGATAATAAATGTCTTTCACTTTCTTTTCATCACTGGTTTCCTGTTTCGTTATCTATCTATCTATCTATCGATCTATCTTGTATTCTAATCTATCCTATCTTCATAGGCTCTTCATATCTATCTATATTTATCTACCTCAGTATTTTAATCTATCTATCTATCTATCCCATATTCATCATTGTTTTCTTTCTTGTTTCCTTGCTTGTTTTTCCCTTCCTCCCTCCTCCCTCTCTCTTCTCTCTTCTCTCTCTTCTTTCTCTCTCTCTCTCTCTCTCTCTCTCCCTCCCATCATTCATTCATTCGTTATTATTATTTTGTCCCGAGATTCTTCTTTCTTTTTTCTTTGTCTGTTTTGTCCCCTCATTCTTTCTTTGTTTCATTGTCGGCCCTTTTCTCTTTCTTTCTTCTTTCTTTCGTTGTCCTCCTAAACTGTCTATCTTTTCTTTCTTTCTTTCTCCTTCAATTCTTTATTATTTGTCCCCCCCCCCCCATTTTCTTTCTTTCTCCTCCAATTCATTTTTCTTCTTTCTTTTTACTTTCTTTCTGTTCCTCCCTTCTTTCTTCTTTGGTTGTGCCTCCATCGATGCTATCATCCATTCTTTCTTTCTTCTTTCTTTTTTCTTTCTTTCTTTCTTTCTTTTGTCCCTCCCATTTTTCTTTTTTTTCTTTCTTTCTTTCTTTACTCTTCCTATTCTTTCTTTCTTTCTTTCTTTCTTTCTTTCTTTGTCCTCCCATTTTTTCTTTCTTTTCTTTCTTCTTTCTTTACTCTCCTATTCTTTCTTTTTTCTTTCTTTCTTTCTTTCTTTGTCCTCCCATTTTTCTTTTTTTCTTTCTTTCTTTCTTTACTCTCCTATTCTTTCTTTCTTTCTTCTTTCTTTACTTGTCTCCCATTTTCTTTTTTTCTTTCTTTCTTTCTTTACTCTCCTATTCGTTCTTCTTCTTTCTTTCTTTCTTTCTTTGTCCTCCCATTTTTCTTTCTTTCTTTCTTTCTTTCTTTCTTCTTTCTTTACTCTCCTATTCTTCTTTCTTTCTTTCTTTGTCCTCCCATTTGTTCTTTCTTCTTTCTTTCTTTCTTTCTTTACTCTCCTACTTTCTTTCTTTCTTTCTTTCTTTCTTTCTTTTTCCTCCCATTTTCTTTTCTTTCTTTCTTTCTTTCTTTACTCTCCTATTCTTTCTTTCTTTCTTTCTTTCTTTCTTTCTTGTCCTCCCATTTTGCTTTTTTTTCTTTCTTCTTTCTTTACTCTCCTATTCTTTCTTTCTTTTCTTTCTTTCTTTCTTTGTCCTTCCATTTTTCTTTTTTTTTCTTTCTTTCTTTACTCTCCTATTCTTTCTTTCTTTCTTTCTTTTCTTTCTTTCTTTGTCCTCCCATTTTTCTTTTTTCTTCTTTCTTTCTTTACTCTCCTATTCTTTCTTTCTTTCTTTCTTTCTTTCTTTCTTTGTCCTCCCATTTTCTTTTTTTTCTCTCTTCTTTCTTTTACTCTTCCTATTTCTTTCTTTCGTTTCTTTCTTTCTTTTTTTGCCTCCATTTTTCTTTCTTTTCTTTCTTTCTTCTTTCTTGTCCTCCCATTTTTTCTTTTTTTCTTCTTTCTTTCTTTACTCTTCCCTATTCTTTCTTTCTTTCTTTCTTTCTTTCTTTGTCCTCCCAATTTTTTCTTCTTTCTTTCTTTCTTTCTTTACTCTCTATCTTTCTTTCTTTCTTTCTTTCTTCTTTCTTTGTCCTCCCATTTTTCTTTCTTCTTTCTTTCTTTTATCTCCTATTCTTTCTTTCTTTCTTTCTTTCTTTCTTTCTTTTCCCTCCCATTTTTCTTTTTTTCTTTCTTTCTTTGCTTTACGTCTCCTATCTTCTTCTTTTCTTTCTTCTTTCTTTGTCCTCCCATTTTCTTTTTTTTTTTCTTTTCTTTCTTTACTCTCCTATTCTTTCTTTCTTATCTTTCTTTCTCTTTCTTTGTCCTTCCATTTTTCTTTCTTTCTTTCTTTTCTTCTTTACTCTCCTATTCTTTTCTTTCTTTTCTTTCTTTCTTTCTTCTTTGTCCTCCCATTTTTCTTTCTTTTCTTTCTTTCTTTAACTCTCCTATTTTTCTTCTTTCTTTCTTTCTTTCTTTCTTTGTCCTCCCATTTTTCTTTTTTTCTTTCTTTCTTTCTTTAACTCTCTATTCTTCTTTCTTTCTTTCTTTCGTTCTTCTTTTTGTCCTCCCATTTTTCTTTTTTTCTCTCTTTCTTTCTTTGACTCTCCTATTCTTTCTTTCTTTCTTCTGTCTTTCTTTCTTTGTCCTCCCATTTTTTCTTTCTTCTTCTTTCTTTCTGTCTTTGTCCTCCCATTTTTCTTTCTTTCTTTCTTTCTTCTTTCTTTACTCTCTTTATTCTTTCTTTGTTCCTCCCCATTTTTCTTTCTTTCTTTATCCTCCCATTGTTTCATCTTTCTTTCTTTCTTTCTTTCTTTCTTTCTTTATCGTCCCATTCATTTCTTTTTCTTTCTTTCTTTCCCGTAACCAAGTAATTATTTATCTATTCTACCATAATTCCCGCTTTTTTATCTGTAAAAGAGGCGGAAATCGATTTTTCATGATATAAAACGTTATCAATTCATAACATATTTTATATTCATCTTGACTAGGAATGAAGCACAACTTGGGCTTTACCGATATTCACCCCCCCCACCCCCCAACCAAATATTTGCACACTTCCCTGAACATCTTTTGAGAGCATTATCATAACCAACAATTTAATGTTAAAACAAAGAAAACTTCTATAGATTTTATGACATACACTTTTAATTGAGAAAGAAAAGGAAAAGGAAGAAATAAATGAAAACTCCAAAAGAGGTATATATTATAATTATATATATATATATATATATATATTATATTATATATATATATATGTGTGTGTTGTGTGTGTGCGGTGTGTTTGGTGTCTGTGTGTGTGATAGAGGAGAGATAGATAGATAGATAGAGAGAGAGAGAGAGAGAGAGAGAGAGAGAGAGAGAGGAGAGAGAGGATTGAATAGACAAGCGAAGACTGATAGATAGATAGATAGATAGAAGATAGATATGAACTAGACTAAGCAGATAGATTAGATAGATAGATAGATAGATAGATAGATAGATATGAACAGATAAGCAATAGATATAGATAGATAGATAGATAGATAGATAGATAGATAGATAGATAGAATAGAATAAGCAGATTAATAAAAAGATTAGATAGATAAGATAGATAGATATGATAGATAGAGAATAGATTATTAGAATAGCAGATAGATAGATAGATAAATAGATAGATAGATATGAATAGAATAAGCAAGATAGATAGATAGATTAAATAGATAGATAGATATGATAGAAAAGCAGATAGATAGATAGATAAATAGATAGATAGATTATGAATAGAATAAGCATATAGATAGATAGATAAATAGATAGATAGATATGAATAGAAATAAGCAGATAGATAGATAGATATGAATAGAATAAGCAGATAGATAGATAGATAGATAGATAGATAGATAGATATGAATAGAATAAGCAGATAGATAGATAGATATGAACAGACTAATCAGATAGAACGAACGGATGAATACATACATACGAACAGTGAGATAGATAGATAGATATATAGATAGATAGATAGGTAGATAGATAGACATGAACAGACTGATAGATAGATATGAACGGGTGAATACATACATCTATAGATAGATAGATAGATAGATAGATACAGACATAGATAGATAGGGATAAATAGATAGATAACTAGATAGATGGATGGATATGAACAGACTGATAGATAGATAGATATGAACGAATGAATACATACATACAAACAGAGTGAGATAGATAGATATATAGATAGATACGGACATAGATAGATAGATAGATAGATAGATAGATAGATGTGAATTGATAAGGAGGTGTGGCTGTTTTAACTTTATGTAAAATGGAATCAGCCAGCTGAGTTCAAATTTCCAGCTGCGTCTGTTTATGTTTCACTTTGCACTCATACCCTTCGGGGAAAACTACCCCTCATTATGAGCAGGGCGGACAGGGGCGGTCTCGGGTTGGTTGTTAAATATATTTGGAGATCAAGCCTCTTTGGGCAAAGAAAATTGGGAAAAAGCTTTTGAACAAACTGATCTCTTATTTGTTTTGGTTTGGTTTCTGAAAATTGTTTTGTAAGGGACTATTTGAAATCAACCACGGTAATCACTTTCCCAACTGCAAAAGTCCACTGACAAAGTCTTTCAGCCTGCAACAATATTACAGCAGTCTTCGATCAATCCGCCAAAGTTTACTCGTTTCTTGTCCAACGCACGTCTGTGTTCTCGTTAGCAAGATCAAAACACAACTCTCCTCAGTGTGGTGTAAGGCAGGTCTTAAATAATAATTAAGATCCCACATCCGGGCTAATTACACCCAGCGCAGCCGATCGCAATGCAGAAATTTGCATACGCGCCAGCGAGAGTGAGAAGTCTGACTTCAAGCCACGACTCACGATCAGGAGGTTGCGAGTTCAGTCTCTGTAGTCACTCGTTACACTCACCCCTGATTTCCTCATTTTGCATGCCAGACACGTTCGTGCTCGCTTTGAGCTCCCACGTAAGTAATTTCTCTCGTTGCAGTTTCTTGTTTTATGGCATATCGACCTAAGTGGATTATTTAATACCAAAACCATCCTTGTAGAATAACAGTAGTGGTACCATTTTCTAATCTCTGGTAAAAAAAAATTTTAAAACATAAGAATTTTATTGACGTTAAGGTATTTGGTTTCCAGACTTCCCACCAGACAGAATTGACATGAAGTTTTTTTTTAAAGACTCTTTGTCTACTTTAAGCTGCTCACAGCGGCTCTTCCACCACACCCAAGCAAAGTACAAAAACTGATGGTTATTTCATTATTAATGAGCAGAAGGAGTCGGCTCAGGCGGTAAAGCATTGGCTTAGGAATCGCAAGGTTCCTGGATACCGTTCGCCGCCAATTCAGCGCATGCGTAGACAGGTTAGGTAATCTGATCTGTGCGGTAAAGAGGGGAGCTGACAGTAGTAAAAGGAATAGGCTCCCTCGCTGTCCGGTTCGATACCGGCCCTTGCCATCTCAGCGTATGAGTAGCACAGGGATCTGTGCGTAAAGTTAGGAGTGGTAGGTGTGGCACTCCACCTCAGACGCAAAATCAATCTCCTTGTTTTAGCGCTAGTGAAAAGGGAATAGACTCCCTCGCTGTCTGGCTGATACCGACTTTAGGCCACCCCGACGACTTATAAAAAAACACTCTACAAAAATTAATTTTTGAGTTTTAAGAAAATAACTTTTGAATTTTTAAATAACTTTTTTTTTCATTTTTTTTTTTTTTTTATTTTTTATGTGTTTTTCACGATTGGATCTTTCAAGAAATGTAAAAATTAGGGACTGGAAAAGTTTTTCTTCAAATGACCAAAGGTCAAAATCACCAGTACATTCTGAATTGATAAAATACTTTTTCTTTTTTTTTCAATTCTTTTTAATAGAATAAGCTATTCATTATAGAATTAAGTCATTAATGAATAATTTGTTGAAAATTTCATTAAAATCGGACAATTACCTGATTTTTTGGTAACAGTTTGAAAATTTTAAAAATTTTAAGATTTTTTTTTACCTCCCTTTGCGATTTTGATCATACCTATCTTAATCTTTAAAAAGCTTTAACAAATGTATAATTTGAATATTGCACTCTCTCTCTCTCTCTCTCTCTCTCTCTCTCTCTCTCTCTCTCTCTCTCTCTCTCTCTCTCTCTCTCTCTCTCTCTCTCTCCCACCCATAGCGCCGAATTAAATATTATTGTAAAACAAAGCAGTTTTCCCAGCGGAAAATTCTAATTATATCTAAAATAAATAAATAAATAAATAAAAATACTTCCTACACTTTCATTTTTATTCTTAATACTTTTTCTTTCCATGAAAGAGAGAGAGAGAGAGAGAGAGAGAGAGAGAATAAACAAGAATAAACTTTATTTCTAGTTGTACGAAAAACTTTTCTTCTTTTCGTCTTACCGAAATCCGATGTAGGTTTTGCAAGCAGCCGTGTATCATAAACAACATGGCTGCCGTTCACATGGAGACGAACTTTTAGCTAGTGTTGTAAACAATCCGATTTTACGTGTTATAGACAGAATGTCACAGTGATTTTTCGATACCTCGAAAAGGGTAAGAATTTAAGCTAACTTTTATCGATGCTTAGAAAACCTAAAATTATATATTTTTTATCGTTTAGGTATTTTTTATTCAGTAAAAAAAGAACAAAACAACTTTCTTTTAAAAAAAATCTATGCGCAGACCTTTTTGGGGATTTTATTTTCGTATAAACACCTGTTGCTAAGTTAAAATAAATGTCTATATTCAATATTTTTTTAATTATATTCGTTTTATAAGAAGAATTTAGGATAAATTCTTAGTGTACGTAAGTAGCAAAATTTAACTCTTTGTCTACCAAATTTCCTCGATACTTTTTTTACCTGTATTATAATTCCATTCAACTGGTTGTTCCCTAAATATCAAAGTTTGGTTCACAGACAAAACAAAAGATAGCAGAAGTGTTTACGTAGTGTTTGTTCAGTGTAAACAAGTGACACGTGTGAGAGCCGCTGCCTACGGTTTAAAGTAGTCAAAGAGTTAAATTATTAACTTTTTAAAAGGTTTATGGGATAGCAAGAGGTTTTGTGTTTTAGATTTAAACGGTAGCTTGTGATATTCTTGGTGCGTGTTTGCTTTTAACCTCATCTTATTTGGTGGTTGCGCTGAAAAGGAAAGAATTCAAGGAACGAAAGGAAGAGACCAAGACAAGGGGGGTTAACTTGCAAATCGGTCGGAAAATTAAAACATATTACAGGGTGACCCAGAAAAAACAGAACCCAAATTATCTATTTATTTTCCCATTAAACTAACCCTAACCCTAAGCCCCCTAGTTAAAATTAACAGTTTTATTACAAAATTTGTGGGTTCTGTTTTTTCTGGGTCATCCTAATTTTCCGACCGATTTGCAAGTTTAGCCAGAATGGTTAAAGTGGGGGTTCGTTTTTACACTTCAACTTTTTACTCGTAAATTCCTACCATAAAATGCCCAAGCCTAATTTTATGGTAGGAATTTACGAGTAAAAAGTTGAATAGTACCTTTTGTTGTTATTTCTTTTCTTTTTAGCTTTGGTACTCTAAAATAAAAACCTCAGATTTTAATCATCGTCGACGAAAAAACAAAATTACGAAAAAACAGGATCCAATTTATGCTAAATTGTAAAACGAGCCCCCACTTTAAAACAAAACATTCTCACAAAATAAAAACTTTTAGAATATACACATTGAAGTGAATATTAAAATAAATAAAATATATTTAGTATTGTAAAATAACGGGTGCAAGAAAAATAAAACATTTATTGCGAAAACATGGACATAAAATGAGGGTTCAGTTTATTTTATGGTAGGAATAAACGAGAAAACTGTTCTTCTTTACCGAAATTTCTCCCTGGCTACCAAGAGTAGTGTCTTGTTCAAGTTAATGTCTAAGTCAGAATGGCTGAGAGATTCTCTTGTGGATTGGAAGTGGGTCCTGTTCAAACACATTCTTGGAGGGTTTTTACAGTGAAGGCTCATTTTTAATTTTATTTTATTTTAATCCCCACAGGTCCCATTATTCCGTTTTAAACCAACACTTTTCAAATTGGTACAAATGCAGAATAGCGCGCAAGAGGTAATATCATTAGAATTGCATTTTACGTATAAATAGCATTGTCAGAAGAATGGAAAATGGATGCATCCCAAAAGATCTTTTGTACGGCGAATTAGTTAAAGGCTCCCGGTCGGTTGGTAGACCACGCCTACGATTTAAAGATGTCTGCAGGAGAGTTATGAGGATATGCCATATTGACACAAACACGTGGGAGGTGGATGCAAAAAATAGAGTGGCCTGGCGCCTCAACTTAAGCAAGGCATGGAGAGGGGGAGGCAGAGAGGAGAGTAACCTCAACAGAAAAGAGAGCCTAAAAGAGAGAGAAAAGCCAGCAGCCCCAGAAAGCATCACAGTTTGTGTGCATTCATTGCACCAGAGACTGTCACTCAAGAATTGGCCTGCAGAGTCACTTATGCAGATGCAGATAAAATTTTTATTTTCATTATTTTTTTTGTATTTTTTATTTTGGACACTACGCCATCGTCCTTAGTGAACGGAAAACATCCAATAACATTAGATTACGGAAACTCCCAAAGTAGCCTAACCCTAACCCTAATCCTATTGTCTCAAATGTTGATCTGGTGACCAAGGTAGAGCTGGCCGACAGGTTGGTTTTGCTACAAAAATATGCTTCCTTAAGCGACCCAATCCTGATTGGGTCTGATAAGTATGGAGTAATATTCTAGAAACAGGTAACAGTCCTTTTTGTGGTAGATGTTATAATAATGCACCTGAAAAAGGAGGGCAGCCTATTTATAGGTGTTGATTAACTACCTCAGCCCCTCGAACTTCCATCCCTTCATTCTCGGCCTAGCGTTTTCAGTACTCACATACCGTCAGGGACTTCCTCAACCCAACCAGCCGCTCCCTGGTAAGTCAGCAGTCCATCCACCGTTTTTTGGTTTTTTTCACAAAATGTAAGGCTTTTTATATGTAATCTAATTATTTATCTCTTGCGCACTATTCTGCATTAGTACCTTAAAAATGTTTACTTGATGCACCTCGTGTAAATAAATTGAATTTCCATTCACTCACAAATAAACTTGTTCTAAAGTTGGTGCAGTGGCAACAACGAGGGAGTCTATCCCCTTTTTGCTAGCTCTAGACCAGGGTGATTGTTTGTGCTGAGATGGGGCACCACACCTACAGTCAGCTTCCTACTACCACTCTGATCAGATTACTGAAGCTGTGCTACTCATACGCTGAGTTGGCAGGGGCCAGTATCAAACCTGAAACCTTGTGGTTCCTAGGCAGATGCTCTACTGACTAAGCTAAACTGCCCCTATTAATTAATTAATAAAAAACTAATTGAATATTAAATCACAAAATATAACTGATTTACTAATAGTTAATACATTTTACATGAAAAAAGAATCAGTAAACTTAGTTCTTTTTTCCATGTAAAATTCCTTTCTCTGCAGAGGGTTAAGACCCCCCACCCCACCAATGGGGACACCTGTTGGCCATGGGTGGTGACCCATGATGTTTAAGGATAGAATCTGGTTGCTGAGCAGTCCATGACATGCAACACTCTACTTTGGTCCTTACTTAGGCTAAACAGGTGGACAAAGGGCCCCCCTCCGATCACGTCATCAAGCCCTAGCATATGATTGCCCCAACCCTATTGTCCTTATAGCAAGTCCCCAACCCTTTTTATCTTATATGTGCTAGAAGGCAGGGGCTAGGGGTCTTATTGTTCTAGGAATGACGTTAAACTCTATCTGATGGTGAAGTTCACCTGGAGTGGTAGTACATGTTAGGGTCCCATCTATGGGTTATATAAAAAAATTGAGTATCCATTAAGAATGAATTTGTTTCATAACTTTGTCGGCATTAAATGACCCACTGAGGTTGATATGCCATAAAACAAAACAAACCAAACCTATATGATTGCCCCAACCTTATTGCCCTCATGGCAAGTCCCAACCCTTTTTATCATATATGTGCTAGAAGGCGGTGGCTGGGGGCCTTATTGTCCTGGGTATGATATTAAACTCTATCTGATGGTGAAACTCCAGTTCTGGAGGCCTGGGGAATGTGGACCACCCCTTTATCACCATTGCTCCCAGGTCCACTCTGACCCGGAATGGTAGTACCTGTTAGTGTACCATTTATGGGTTAAATAGAAAAAAATGTGTTTAAAACAAATTGAGTTCCCATTAAGAATGAATGAAACAAAAATGTATTTGGCATAAAATGACCCAACAAGGGTTGACATGCCATAAAACGCAAACAACTAACCAACCAAATTCTGCCATTTCTTGGGTGTGGCAAAAAAATAATAAAGTTGTCAGTGGCTAAATACTGGCCAAAGAAGTAAACATGACTTTGCAATGGAATGTCTGCTTTTAATCTAGATGCAGAATTTACTTACGTGTCAATAACATGTGGCCAAATGTTCTAACAAGGGAAAAGAACAGACAAGAGGAAGGTGGGACTGAAATTGGGGTTGGGGGGGGGCACGAGTTGAAGACTAGTTTTTTTGCATGTTTTATTTGGCCAACGAAGCCAGTGAAGAATATTTGAATTCTGAAAAGTTGAATATCTGTCAAGACGAAAAAAAAAAAAGTAAAAAAACATGCCAATCCTTCAGCAGTGAGTGCAAAATAAAAAGTATATATATATATATATATATATATATATCAAAAATCCTAATCTGGCTTAGTGGGGATTTGGGATGGTCAGACACTGCTGAGCTAAGTGATTCTCCTCTTAAAACCAAGACTTTATACAAAGTTTCACACTCAGCTTTATAGGTGAATGTGTATGTGTACATACATACTCATATATTGTTGTCATGGTTAGCAAGCTAGATTCACAGATCATTGTTAGTGAGTTCAATTCTCACTGGGTGCCCCATACTTTTGGCCTTGTGCCACATCTAAGCTTTGCTTAGTAAATAACTATTGGGCACCTCACGTGGTGTAATGGTTAGCAAGCCAGATTCACCGACTATTGTTAGTGAGTTCGCCTCTCACTGGATGCCCCATACTTCTGGCCTTGTGCCACATCTAAGCTTAGCTTAGTAAATAACCTATACTCAAACAGATTGGACACGTCATGTGGTGTAATGGTTAGCAAGCTAGATTCGCAGACCATTGTTAGTGAGTTTGATTCTCACTGGGCACCTCATACTTTTGGCCTTGTGCCACATCTAAGCTTTGCTTAGTAAATAACTATACTCAAACAGATTGGACATGTCATGTGGTGTAATGGTTAGCAAGCTAGATTCGCAGACCATTGTTAGTGAGTTTGATTCTCACTGGGCACTCCATACTTCTGGCCTTGTGCCACATCTAAGCTTAGCTTAGTAAATAACTATATTCACACAAAAATAAGTACATTTCCACCAAGTTTTTATTTTTCAAATTTTAAGTGAATGAAAATATTACAAGAATGTTGATGAATATGTAGATATTTGTTATGAAATGTGTATTTGTGCCTAAGTATACATAATAACAGTTGTTTTCTTGTGGGGTGTTGTTTCCACATTTTGTTTAGGATCGCACACAGCATTCTTTTGCAGTCCCATCTAGTTTATTCTCTAGTCGCTTTGTTAGGGTCCAGGTGGTGCAGCCGTACAGCAGCATCACCCAAACCATCCGAGCAAGACGAACAAGACATGCAGGACGCTGCTGGAGAAGCAAGGATGAACTCATAAGTGACATCCTCCAGTGGAAGCCAGCACATGGGCATGCCAATGTGGGCTGGCTAGCAAAGACATACATTGACAAGCTCTGTGCGGATACTGGATGTTGCGTAGAGGACCTCCCGAAAAGTCCCGATGAGTGATAGGACGGATGGAGAGAGATTGTCATGGATATCCATGCTAATAGCACAACCTGATGATGATGATGATACATAATAATATCCATTTTCATTGTACAATGTTCCACAAGAAATGATAAATAGAATTGGTGTATTTTTGGTTTAGAAGAAAATTAACTTTTTATTATGATTATGAAAAATAAAATTTGTGGGATGTACTAATTTTGGTGGTGATACTGTGTGTGTATATATATATATATATATATATATATATGGCAGCAAACTCGTGTTCAAGTATTGCCATTGCTTGATAAAAAAAATAAATAAATAAATAAAAAAAAATAATCAATAAATAAATAAAAGTTCAACAGTTCAAAGAATATAATGGTGAGCTTCAAAAATTTCAACAATGAGCTGCACGAAAGTGGCTCTTTAGTCCTGCCAAAGTCTTGCACATCTTCCCACATTTACAGGTAATTCCAGGGAGCACTGGGTATTTTATTAGTCCATCCCAGCGATGCACAGATTGGTGACTGATCAGGCCAGCCTTGCTCATACATAGCCTTCCACACTGGTCACATAGTAGACCGATTTGAAGCCCTTGGTTGTCTACTTTTTTATTCTTGCGAATATCTCATTTCAACTGCTCATACTCTATACGGTTGGTCTCACACTTTTTTGTGCCCACCTGGAGAAGAGCTTTACAGGATATACATATATATATATATATATATATATATATATATATATATATACACACACACATATCAGAGACACAAGAGCACAGGTACAACAAACATATATAGGTAATAAAAAAAAATCACCATCACAGCTGTCTGGAGACCACACACACACAAACAAATAAACAAACAAATTACTAAGACCTGCCTTACCAAATAAAAAAAGAATAGGCCAAATCTGGAATGATACTAAGACATGCTGTATACAGTTGGTCTCACACTTCAATGGTAAACATTTTCTTTCTAGTGAAGCAAGAACTCTATTCCTAAAGTCCTGAAGAAGGTCTAACAGACCGAAACGTTACAACATCAACATCACTACCTACAACAAACATCCATTTTCTACAACATACCGTGTTTGTCTACCTTTCTCCACATACTGGTGGATTAATTTCCTCACATTTCTCCCATATATATATATATATATATATATATATTATTATTATTATTATTATTATTATTCAATCGTATATTTGATTATACAATACATTTGATATATTCCGAGGAACCTCACATCAGTGAGGGGGGGCCAGTGTGCAGTTAAAACCGTTGAGAGGAAGGCCCCGAAATGGTGCACATTCTCTCCTGATGAATGGTGAGTTTCCGTTACTTTTCTAGTAACTTTCACTTATATATATATATATATATATATATATATATATATGATGTTGAAAGACCAGAGATTTCCAGTGATCCCAGGGATACAACATTGCATATATGTAATTTGTGAAATATATACAGGGATACAATCATCTTATAGATGTATTTTGTGAAATATATATACCCAAACCTATACACATCATAACCAATATCTACCTATTTATGAACATTCTTGTAATAATATTTCCATTCATTTTTAAACTTTGCGCTGTCTAAAAATAATTGTCAATATTTAGAAAAATTCAGTAAAAGCCTAAAAGGAATAATTGAACATTGGGGTTCATGTCAAAGATACTGAAGAATCTCTTTGGTAAAATGAAGAAGAAGAAGAAGAAAAAAAATCTGTTTCTTCTATAAGACTTAATGGATATGGCTGCTACCGATTTTCAATTTTCTATTGTAAAATCTTTATATTGATATTACTTAGTAACCAAACATTGAAAACCTCAATAAAAACTGTTTCTTCAAGGAACAATGGAATGTTTACGTGGATACAAGTTTTCAATTAACAGATGAATAAACTCAACTTTACTTGTTTTCATATATATATATATATATATATATATATATATAATATCTATCAGAATGGAAGAAAATATTATGTGAAAACCAAAATTTGAATAAATAAAAGCTCCACCAAATTTTATTTTTCATATATATATATATACACACACATATGATATATATATATATATACATATATATATACACACACACATATGATATATATATATATATATATATATATGTATACACACATGATATATATATATATATATATGTGCATACACATGATATATATATATATATATGTATACACACATGATATATATATATATATATATGTGCATACACATGATATATATATATATATATGTATACATACACATGATATATATATATATATATAATATATATATATGTATACATACACATGATGTATATATATTATATATATATATATATATATATATATATATATATATACAAGTTAGACTAGTATATATATATATATACACACACATATGATAATATATATATGTATACATACACATGATATATATATATGTATACATATACATATGTGTATATATATATATATATATTATATATATATATATATATATACAAGTTAGACTAGTATATATATATATACACACACGTATGATATATATATATATATATATATATATGTGTGTGTGCATACACATGATATATATATATATATATATGTATACATACTCATGATATATATATATATATATATATACACACACACAAGTTAGACTAGTAATATATATATATACACACACATATGATGCATATATGTATATATATACACATATTATGCATATATATAGATATATATATACATCCACATATATATATATATATACTCATGTATAATTTAAGTTTTCGCGTATGCTTCTAAATTATTTAGTTAAAATTTTGCCATTCATTTTTAACTATACACATATGTATATATATATATATATATATATATATATATATATATATACATGTATGTATATATATATATATATATATATATATATTATATATATACATGTATGTATATATATATATAATATATAAGTTAAGGTAACGTTGACATGAAGTCAACAATGGTTGGCTATTGATAGTTTCTCGCCTATGTAATTTTCAAACCAAGTGCACTTCGTTTGAAAATTGCTTAGATGAGAAAAACTTAGATGTATATATATATATCTTATTATAATGGAGATTGTGTGTTTTTCTGTCTGTAACCGAAACTATATTACTACTAAAGTCACAATTTCCTTAGTTATTGACATCACATTCTCCATCATATTAATTTTATTTAAATCTCAATTATTAATAAAATTGTTGTACATTATTAATACTGTTAACCATATCTACATATTAACAACATGCAATTATATTTATATATACAACAAAATAGCAGTTTACAGTGTGAACGGCAAGGCTAATTTGCATATTGATATTAAAAATGTGATTTTATTAAATATGTGCTTAGAATTATTGATTTTTAACTGTTTGTTTTTATTTTAATGAATATAAGCAAAAGTCTCTTCAATGAATCTTAAATGAAATCCATTAACAAGAAAAAATAACTGTCATTTTATTCTTTACTTCCTCTTTTAACTAAATACTTAAATTAGAAAAAATAGCAATGTAACATGGGAGTGATGGAAGAGTAAGTTTCAGTTGTTCTATTTTACAATTATAGCCCCCTCTGTTTCAAATCATTTTATCTGCATTCTTATTTAGTTTCATTAGCTTTTTTAATTTAATACAATATTTTATTACATTAAAACTTAGATACTTGCACCCGGAGGGTGCATATATTTGCTAGTATATATAATAAAGGTAGTATGTACATGGAGTCAATGACACCTGGTTACTGACAGTTTTTCGCCTATGCAATCTTCAGACCAAGTTTTATATATATGTATATATATAATTTATTATGAAATACTATACAAATAAAATGCATTTGTTACCATTGGTTTCAAAGCAACATATTGGCTGCTTATTCTCAAGAGAAAGCAACCTGTGAAAAAAAAAGTTTACAGGGCACTTTGTCTTGAGGATAAGGTATTAATATGCTACTTTGAAACTAATATTAAAAAAAACTTTTAATTGTCTAGTATCCCATGACAAATAAATACAGCACTTAAACCTGTAATCAAGCACTTTATTTTCCTTTTTCCAATACAAAATACTTTTCTCTATATATAATGCATGTTCTTGGAGATACAAGTATACCCGCGTCTGTGTTCATGCATATATATATATATATATATATATAATATATATACGTATGTAATAAATATACTGAATCAGAAATATTTTCAGAATGAATAGACAAATCCATGTGTCTAAACAGATAGAAGAGATGACGGTTATATAAGAACAGATAGACCTAGTTCTTATCTCTGTTTGGGAATGTGAACAGAAATAGAGATATGATCAGACTGGGTTAGATATTAATAGACTCGCATAAAAATAAAGATTGTTAAATAAATCTGAATTGATTTAGATTTAGACACACACATATATATATATATATATATAGCAATAGCTTAATCTTTACAGATCACTGCCATCCCTCACAATCCTATAACCCCACCAGCAGAACCTTTCCTCTCATGAGCCCTCAAACGACTTATCAAACCCGCTGCAGATCCACAAAGTTTGATGCAAATATGACAAAGGAAGGATGTCCTTCCCATTGTATCAGATGATAAAATGTTATGCTTATGCACCACTATATTATATATATATATATATATGCACATACACATATATATGATATATCTATATATATAGATATATACACACATGTATATATATATATATATATATATATATATAAAAAGTGATGCTGATAGCTTTTTGATTTAGTGCATCATGGAGCGCACATATTTGATTTGAATGAGTCCCCAGGGAAATTTATGGGTCCCAGCTAAAGCCATCTAACTCCTACCTTGTAACCTATCCTGTGTAATTCATTTCTAAAAAAACTTCTGAGCAAAGTGAAACATCCTGCTGTACCACAAACAATCTGTTTTTTTTTTTTCCAATGAGAAAAACTTTTGCCAAGATCAAAAGCATCACACGCAGAATAAAGATGGCTTGCATACAGTCCAAAGACACGCCTCATGTCATGAAGACTAAATATCCCCAAACTGTGATGCCTCCACATTTTTTCAGAGGGGGGATCAAGTTGAATTCGGATGCCTACGTAGAGTTGCTAAACACTGTAGTCAAGCCCCGGATAACAATGATAGCCAATGGTAGGCCAAATGTATTGCAGCAGGATTTGGCCCCCTGCCACACCTCTGGGAAAAGTCAAAAATGGTTTTCAGCGAATTTTTACAACTACACCAGTCCCAATGTTTGGCCTTCAAACTCCCCAGATCTTGATCCCATGGATTATTATGTATGTGATACTGTTGAGAAAGACACCAATCGCTGTGCCAGTACTACAAAAGCCCAGTTAATCGAGAGAATTGAGGTAGTTTTTGAAACCCTTGCCAGGGAAACTGTAACATCAGCTTGCTCCATGTTCTGAAGCAGGATTGAGGCTGTGATCAATGCTAATGGCGACTATTTTGAGTGAAACTTGTTGACAGTAGTATAATATCCGTGCCTGTTGAATTTCTTTACAATCCAATAAATTTTGTAGTTACCAAGCACTTTTTCTTTTCCTTATGAAACTTTCAAATTTCTCCTGAACACCCTGTATATTTATATATATATATATATATATATATATATATATATATATATAAATATGTGTTATGATCTTGTAAACGTTGTTTGTTTGGTCTTTTTAAAGCATTGGATTATTTCAACAAAAACAAGAAAAACAATCAGATTATTTATATATTCAACCGTTGCTCTGTTTCTGGTTGAATCTTTTCCGATATTTCGGGTAAACCTTCACCCTTTCTCAAAGTATGTATATACACATGATAATCATATATACAAAAAAAATCATTTGGCTTTAAATAGCCCGCAAGTGTTGATATGCCATTAAACAAAACCAACCAACCAATCATTTAGAATTTTTATTCATTTTTATTTTTTAGATAATAAAAATAAACACGTATCAATGAGAATCAAAGATATCATTTGAGATGGAACAAAGTTTTGATAGCACACCTGAATTAATCAAGAAAATCCGACAATTGCTTGTAAGTTTAGAACCTCACATCCGAGATGCTGGAACTTTCCAACAAGCTGAGGAAACTCTTCGACATTTGGAAGAATATGAAGACAACTTTCACAAGTAAATAATTTAAACATGTTTATTTATTTGTTATTATAGTCTAATTGTAGAATTTCTTTGAGTAAATAATTTAAGATGTTTATTTATTTATTTGATATTATAGTCTAATTTTAGAATTTTTTGAGTAAATAATTTTAAATGTTTATTTATTTATTTGATATTATAGTCTAATTTTAGAATTTCTTTGAGTAAATAATTCAAAATGTTTATTATTTATTTATTTGATATTATAATCTAATTTTAGGATTTTTTGAGTAAATAATTCTAAATGTGTATTAATTAATTTTAGTCTAAATTTAGAATTTTTCTAGTAAATCAAAATATTTATTTATTTATTTATTTGCTATTATAATCTATTAGGATTTTTTTTTAAATTTATATTTTTCAATTATTAAAAATTAAGTTGAATCTCAAAGAAAAAAGTTTTTTTTAAATTACCTTATTAATTTTTTTATTTACTTTATTTTTCTTTTTCAAATTTTACCCCACTGTACCAGTTTGTTTTTTGTTGCTTTTGAAACTATGAAATAAGATTCTTAAAAGCTGTTTACAGAAGTCATTTCTCCAAAGAATGTGACATTTTCAATCTCTAATTCTTTCTTCACCATCAGATTTACTTACAGAACAGATGAATACAAAATAATTGCATAAAGTTTTACATTTTCTAGTTGAATGGAGAAATAAGATGTTACGAAAATTGACTATAAGATTTTTTCTATCATTTTTTTTCTTTTTTTGTACAACATTCTAAACATTACAAGATAAAAGCGGACTATCTTTTCATGGAAATCTGGCTGGAACATTTCAAGACAAGACGGGAGATTAACTTCTCATCATTTTTTTATTTTTTCATTTTTTTTATTTATGATCTGGGGAAACAATTAAAGCTGTCTAACTCCTACCTTGTAACCTATCCTGTGTAATTAATTTCTAAGAAACTATTGAAATGTATTTATAATTAGCTTGAAATAGTGACGGAAGAAGAAAGAAAAACACTGGGACGCATGGATATGAATTTACTGCATCCTTTTAGATTTTTATACATCAGGGACGCATGACACGTACCTATCAGCATCTCTGTGTGTATATATATATATATATATATATATATATATATATATATGAGGAGTAACAGATTGGGTAAAATCTAACAAAATGTGATTAAAAATTGAGAAATAACGGATAAAACACAAACAACTTCAATTGATATTTCACATCGGTATGTTAACGAAGCTTTGTCAAAATCTATTTGTGACAAGAACTACAGTGTGTTTATATATTGAAAAGGTGGAGAGGCTGACAAAGCTTTGTTAAAAAACCGAGGCGAAATATGAATTGAATGAAGTTGTTTGTGTAAAAAGTATAATAATCTTGATTTAACTCTCTCTTACTCTTTTTCTTTCTTTCCTTCTTTTTATTTTGTTCAATTGAAACAGATTAGCATTATCACCCCCTCTTTCTATTTTCTCCTACTCTCTTTCTATCTTCTCCTACTCTCTTTCTTTATTTCTCCTACTCTCTTTCTTTATTTCTTATTATATTTTTTCTATGTAGCATGTCCTATTTCTTCCTTTCTTTCTTTATGATAAAAATGGAATGGTCCATTATTTAGCTGAGGTGATGACACTCATAAGAAATAAAAATTCTGCAGATAAGCAACACTAGATAATCAGGATTTACATTTTTGCATTTCATCTTGGACGATTTTGTTTTTAACTAGAGGATGTTGCAAGATGATAACAGTTGGAAAATTAAGGAACAAGCATAATATACAGATTAAAGAATAAAGAAATCATTATATCTCTGAATTTTTTTAGATGAGGCTTGATACTTTGTATTATTTGGATTATTCGGACTATTATCCTCATCTTCATTGTTGTATACAAAATGATTCCACAGATATGCCCCCTGGCCTTCTTCAGGTGTTTCTTGTCAGACTAGGTTCCCGAGTTTGAAGAGAAACACCTAAAGAAGGCCGGAGGGCACATCGGCCGAAACCTTGTGTATATAACAATGGAGATGAGGCCAATAGTCCAGATAATACAAAAAATACAAAAAATAAAGTAAGTCTTCGGTTGGCCTAATGTCAGTATCAGCCAGACAGCGAGGGAGTCTATCCCTTTTTCATTAGCACTAGACCAAGGAGATTATTTTAGCGTCTGATGTGGAGCACCACACTTACCATCAGCTCCTCACTTTACCACAAAGATCCCTATGCTACTCATACGCTGAGTTGGCAAGGGCCGGTATCGAACCAGGAACCTTGTGATTCCTAGCCAAACGCTAAAAAAATAACTATACATTATTTTTTTACTTCTTTAACTTTGAAATAATTCACTCGAACTAATTTGAGAAATTCATAAATCTTACGATCCCCTTCAAAGGCCACTAATGATCACATGACGTCCATTTTTCACTGAGTCTAGCTTTTTTCCACAGACCCAGAATAGATAGGCAAGCCATTGGAGTCGAACAGTATATTCCCCAATTGTACCGTGAATAAAAGTGATAAGAAAGATCCACGTCGTTAGTGACTAGATAATTGTTATGGACAGTGAAAAAAAGAAAAGAAAATTGAATAATAAGCTGAACTGAATAAAAAAACGAAAGAAAAAAAAAAACTCAAAGAAAAAGAAAAAATGAAAAACGCTTGAGAAAGTGAAAAAAAAAAACTAATCTTTCAGAAGAAAAAAAAAGAAAAAACGAGCAGAGGAAAAACAAAAAAATGGAACACCGATAACCGCCAGACTTACGAACACCTTTGCACGAGAGAGAAAAAAGCAACCGAAGTCAATAAGTGAAATCAATTAAAAGAAAGGAATTGTCTTTGTAATGTGTTTGTACTGTTTAAGATTTTTTCATTTGATAATTTCCTCCATTTTATTAGGGTTTTTTCTCCTCTTGAATTTCAGTGTGATAATGCTGCAATTCCGTAACTACTTCAAAAGTAGTAGGTTGGAGGCATTTATTTCCAAACGT
This sequence comes from Doryteuthis pealeii, assembly GCA_023376005.1. Lineage (NCBI taxonomy): Eukaryota > Metazoa > Mollusca > Cephalopoda > Myopsida > Loliginidae > Doryteuthis > Doryteuthis pealeii. Next base: position 61,117,938 of record CM042164.1, read on the forward strand.
TTCTACTAATAAGTACCGAAGAAAAAAGTAATCAACAAAATATAAAAACATGTGGTTTATTAGGTTAGTATTTTTTATGGATATATCAGAGCGATATTTGGGCTAGGATCTCCACTCAGATGCGTTCAGTGTTCCTTAGTATTACCGTGCCCCTTACAGCCAAATCTCAGAGCGTATTGAGTAGCATAGCTGCAGGGGCTCGTTTTCTATGAGTGCATCAAAGGTTGATAACTTAGCAATGTCTGTGAATAAGTGGGTGAATATGGTGCTCCACATTCAGACGGCTTAAAATAATCTCCTTGGTCTTAGTGCTAATTGATAAAAGTGGGATCACTCCCCTCCCTCGTCTTGGGATGTTGAATAGGTGACAATTTTAGGCCACACACCAGTCCTTCAAGACTTAACGGTTTTGATTTTTTTTTGTAGCTATTGTTAATTTAATCTTGCTAAACTCAATTGTTGGCTACTATTAGTGCTTCAAAACACTTTTAATTTAAACGAAAGGAAAGGCGGATGGTTATCCATCCTTTGGTGTCTATCTCCCAGCTATGGCGGGCTGATGTAGAACTCTACCAGCCTTCTTTAGAGTGTTTCTCTGTCACAGGAAACTGAGCTCGGGATATCTAATCTTAGTATAGCTTTACAAGCCACCTGGAAGATGAGGAGCCCAAATCTTAGGGGAGGCATTATCTGATGAGATAATCCATTTTACAAATACAACAATTGTAATATAGAATTGAAGTAAGATATAGGATGGCACAGCGAATTAAGCCCAAATAAAAATTAATACTAAGGAAATGAAGAGATCAAGCCTCCATCCCTAAGAAAAAATTTACAAATAGCATAGTGATATAATGAATTTCTTTAATCATTAAAATTAAATCTTGTAATAAAAATAGTATCTGCTTGTGTGCCCTTGAAAATTATTTTGCAAAAGCTTGTTATCCATCTTGATGGCAAAACAGTCTCCTTAGTTAAAACGAAAATCGTTCCCAAGAATTGAAATATAACCATGCCAAATAAAATGCTAATCCAGAAAATATCTAGAGTTATTTTGAATTTATCAATGCAAGCAACGAGGAATAATTTGTGTAATTTCTTATAGTGTTCTAGGATCAACCCAGTCCAGATGCTAAAAAGAACGTATGCGACCTCCATTACTCAATTACTTATTGTTCACATAAAGAAAAAGAAATAGGTAAAGTTAAAATATAAAAAGGAAGTAATAGGCTTATAGCATATAAGAGAAAAGAAATAATTTGAATAAGAAAATAAAGAGGAGAGTAGATCTAATAAGCTAGCAGATGATACAAATAAAATATAATAATAGAAAGGCATAAGGGTAGAGATTAGAAAAAGATGTAGAATTAGGGGAAAATGAGAGAGAGGAGAGGATAAATAGAAAATACTAGGTCAAAAATTATTATAGAGTAAAATAAGTAGAATTAGGAAGTGAAGGATTAATACGTATTCGTGCTAATGATAATTTACTCTCTGTATATCATTTTTTGAACAAAATAAAAAAAGAAGAGACAAGAAAGGAAAAAAGAGAGTATATAGATAAGAGTGTAAATCAAGAATTTATGGAAGATGAAGTATACTTTCTGTATCACTTAAAAGAAGAGAGGTAATAACTGAGGGAGGAGATTTGAAACAGGCACTTAAATACAAAAACCCTGGTGTGTAAAACGGGAATCCAGAGGGAAGATAACTCTTCCAGGCAAAGGGCAGACAACCCAACACATGTATTCTATTTATCATTATTTTAAATATAAAATAAATAATAATAATAGAAAATTATAAAATCTTTAAGCATACAAAGAATAACGGCCTTCACAGAGTAAAAAAAAAGAGTTAAAAATCAAACATTTTACTCTGATGAAGGCCGTTATCTTTGTATGCTCAAATATTTTATAATTTTCTATATTATTTTAAATTAAATAAAATATAATACATGTGTACATGAACAAAATCCTCCTGGTCGAAACACATGTTAGTAAATCTATTTTATCCATTCACATTTTTCTCTCCTTTATTTATTTTTCCTTTCAACAATCAATTCCATTTTCACTAACATATGTATATATATATAATTTTTTGATATGTGCACAATAAAATCAAATAAAAAAACAAATGTTAAGTTTCTTTTTATGTGTTTAGTGAGGTAGGATTTTCNATCCTTCTCTCTGGAACAATTGTTGGAACGGTAAAAGAAATGTGGTTTGTTTGGGGCCTAATTCTCAAAAAGCTATTTTCAAAAGTGGGGAGGGTAGGATAAAAAAAAAGTAAGCCCCCCCCTCTCCTATCTCTCTTACATTCACATTACATACATCACCATTATCACTATCATCATAATGAATACTTTATACGAAAAAACATGGAATTATATATAATTCCATGTTTTTCGTATAAAGTATTCAAATAAGAGCTTTCATATATAATGAATATATATATATATATATATATATATATATATAGGTATATGAAATGTTTGATTTTAGAAATTATTTTCCTATTCTGTGCTGAATAACAGGAAGATTAAAAATAGAAGAAAATATTTTTTTTTAAACTAACAGAATGTAGGTTCTAGTGTGCAGACATACATATACACACACCTATATATTTTGTATGCAAGCACTTTTCATATTTGCTACACTTCATTATATCATATACTAGCAGCGGCTACCCAGCGTCGCCTGGGTAAAGGGGGATATTTTTAAGTTCGATCCATTATTACTGAATCCTCGTGGAATGCCCCATTTAAATCCCTATGTAAAGAAAATACACCTTGCATTGATCCAGTTACTCTGAAAAGAAATGTTAATGACTCATGGGTGTCTTTATTGTTATACTAGCAGTGGCTACCGGCGTCGCCTGGGTAGAGGGGGATTTTTTAAAAGCTAGTCCCACAGATCCATTATTACTGAATCGTGAGTTGAATCCTCGCGGGATGCCCTATTTAAATCCCTATGTGAGGCGCATGGTCTAATGGTTAGAGTCATAGGAAATGGACTCGTCAATGCGAGTTCAATTCCTGGACGAAGCTGTTGGCATTTCACATAGCGCTAATACCCCTGGGAAAGGTATGAATCCTACTCTCCCTCCAGCTATGGATAAATAGCAGGGCAGACTGGACTCGTTTAACCTTGGTTAGGCAACCAGTCTAGGAGAAGGAAAACTCTGAATTCAAACCTGTTAAACTCCGCTTAAGAAATTGACCTTGTGTCACATCCTGCTCGTGCGGAGGGGTTGGTAAATATATATATTTAAATCCCTATGTAAAAAAAAATAGACCTTGCATTGATCCAGTTACTCTGAAAAGAAATGTTAATGTCTACTAACTAAAATATTAAATGAAAAAAAATACCATGCTGTTATCATTTAATTTTTATTTTTTAATTATCTTCATGAATATGAATCAAATCTCTATTATTTTTGCTTCAAAAACCAAGCCCTGGTGATATTTAATGTGTATGTATATTTACTTTGTTGTTAATTGTTTTATTTTCGAAGTTTCCTCCAGACATACATATACACACAACTATTCTTTATATATGTATAGATATATAATAATTTCATACAAGGATTGCTGTTTACACAGTAGCATTGCATCCAACAAAGCCTTCATCAGATGATGACTCTGGGTTTCAGACATGGTTTCAGGGCTGAAGCATCATTACTTCTATCCCAGAGCGCCCCAGAAGTATCTCACAATACCACCAGACTTTGTTGGTTTGTTGTCATACTGTGGGATTGCCATATCCAAGCTGATGCGGTTAGAGCTTTATCCTGGATCTTTTTGATGTATTTCCTCTTGTCGGGTGGAGAAAGTCCAAGTTTAGTCAAAAATGCAAATATATATAATATATTTAGCACTAAAAGTATTTTTAATCCCTAAAATTGGTTATTTCCTATGTCTAACATGATCAAAGGGGAACCATTCTTGACTGATAAATTATTTATTTAAATTCCCATTAAACTAGCCCTAAACCCTAACCCCTCTTCTTTTTTCCTATTAAATCAATAAATAAATAGATAAATAATTTATCAGTCAAGAGTGGTTCCCCTTTGATCATGTTAGACTTATAGGAAATAACCCTAAAATCTTTACTGTACACGAAGATGAAAAGCAATATCAATATTTTTTCATGTATAAAACAGGATGAAAACTCACAACTAAGAGTTTCACATTGTTTGTCAACCCACAGGTGAGCTAGTTTTTATCTCATCTGAGACGTGTTGAATACTGTTATATACTCATTGCGGGTATATAAACTAGAGAGACAATTCAGTGATAGAGAGAGTCTTCTGGTGATAGCGAGACAGACAGATAGAGACTTACTTGTTTGTTCTTTCATTCTTTCTTTCTACTTCGTCTAGTCGCCATATTTTCGTTTCCTTCTTCTTCTTTGGCTGGTCATTCTGTCGTCTAGATTCTAGCTGCTTACCAAGTTTGCTGTCTCTAACTAAGGGCTTCTTTTGGGGCTAGCTCTTTTAAAGTCATGCAAACAATCAACAAGACTTTGTGTTTCTCTGATCAAAGCTTTATTTCTGTATTGCCCATTTTCACTGCACAGCTGAGTTCAAACCTCAGTAGAACACGTCTGTTTAGGTTGCAACTGATTACCTGACTAGTCAAATCACGTGACGTGCGAGATTCCTGCTTTTTACCAATGGTCTGGTATCTTTCCAACGGAAACCTGCTTGCATTCTGATTTGAAGGCCAATGGCCCCTTATTCTACAGGTGTTTGTCAATAATCTATGCTACCACATAGATTATGCAACAATACTAGTTCACCGCCCTGACTGTACCTCTGAGGAGTAAGACTCCCCCAAATGGGTCCACTTGGTGGATGAGCTGTCCATGACATGCAACACTCTGCTTAGAAACTTACTTAGGCTAGATGGGCGGTCGGAAAGGCCCCCTCTGATCAATCGGCTGGTCACGTCAAGTCCTGGCACCTATATGATTGCTCCAACCCTATTGCCCTTATGGCAAGCCTCAACCCCTTTTTATCATATACGTGCTAGAAGGTGGTGGCTGAAGGTCTACATGTCCTGGGAATGACATTAAACTCTATCTGATGGTGAGGTTCCAGTTTTGAAGGTCTGGGGAATGTGGAGCACCCCTTCATCACCATTGCTCCCTGGTCCACTCTGACCCGGAGTGGTAGTACCTGTTAGGGTCCCATCTATGGATTAAATAGAAAAATGTATTTATAAAAAAATTGAGTATCCATTAAGAATGACCCACTGAGGTTGATATGCCATAAAACAAATACTAATTCACCTGAAGATCGACAACATGAAACTGTTTTTAATAGAATTATTTTAATTAGCTACTTTGTCTTTGTTGACAGTCTAACTTAATTCTAATTATGTTAAGGAGTCGGCATCCAAGGAATTCTAGGAGTCACAGGCAGCATCCAAGGAATACTAGGGGGTCGGAGTCAGATCTTATAACTTCTGACTTTGCAACCCTTGTATAAAGAATAAGAATGTTTATTCAACATTAATGTGGATACATGTTAATCTTATTATAATGGAGATTGGGGATCTGTCTGTCTGTAACCAAAACTATGTCACTGCTTATGTCACAATACCTTCAGGAATTGGATCAGTTTATCAATGAGTATATTAACTTATTAATTCATAGTCAAAATCATTAATACATAGAAGAGACCTTATTTATTAATGATGTCTCTATGAAAATCTAAGTTAGATTTGCCTCAAAACAGTCTATGTTATTAGTGCGTTTAAAATCCTGCAATGTGTCTTATATATCACTAAGAAATAAAGGTTTACATAATATATGGTGTGGTTAATTTGCATACTGGTTTTAACAAAACCAGGTTTAATAAATAATTACTTGGTATTATTGATCTTTAATATTATTGTTTTATTCTCCAGCTATTAAAATCAATTCTATGAATGATTTTATATAGAAACCACTTAAAATATAACTAAGATAGGAGTAATCTTTTTATATGCGTTCTTATTTAATTTTGCTAGTTTGTTTAATATACAAAGTGTGACACAAGTTAATATAGCAGTCAATATAAGTAAAAAGTAAGTAAAGTCATTGGGGTGGCCTAAAGTAGGTATCAGCCAGGAGTTTAGCGCTAGACAAAAGAGATTGTTTTTTTAGCATCTGATGCTGAGCGCCACACCTACCATCAGCTCTTCACTTTACCACACAGATCCCTGTGCTACTCACACGCCAAGTTGGCTAGTATCGAACCAGGAACCTTGAGGTTCCCAACCAAACACTCTACCAACTGAGCTAAACCAGTCCTATGCAGTCAATATAATAGAAAATAAATCTGAGTTTTACATGTTGCCATCACGCAGCATAAAAGGCATATGATAGCAAGATAGGTAGTAGCATTAAAATACTACAATCGCCATGCCAGAACTACAAAAGCCCAGTTAATCAACAGAATAAAGGTAGTTTTTGAGACCCTTCCCAGAGAAACTGTAACATCAGCTTGCTCCAGGTTCTGGAGCAGGATTGAGGCTGTGATCGCCGCTAATGGCGGTTATTTTGAGTGAAACTTCTTGACAGTAGTGTAATTTCCACCCTACTATTCTCCCTCCAGCTATGAGTAAATAGTAGAGCAGACTGGGCTCTTTAACCTTGGTTAGGCAACCAGTATAGGAGAAGAAAAACTCTGAATTCAAACCTGGTCACTACTAGAATAGTTGATTATTTCAATTATATATCAAATTCTCTCTATGTATCTTCATATATATATATATATATATATAATGATTCCTGATCCCAGGAAGACTTTATTAGAAGATGTTTTTTGTAGCAGTATCTATATGATATATATATATATATATATATATAGTAAATGGTTTATGAATATAAAGATGCTCACTAATAATGCAGGTGCTTTTATTAGTAGCATTTACCTTGTATTAAGCAAATATATATATAAGGAGAGAGAAGAAGAAACTAATAATAATTTTGATATGTCAATAGAAACCTATTATCTATGTGCATGCATGCATGCATGCATATATATATATATATATATATATATTTATATACACACACAATTTCTGACCCCAGCATCATCATCTGATGAAGGCTTTGTTAGCTGTACATCTGTCTTTTTATACCAGCATATATATAAAAGACTTTATGCTTCAAGTATGCATATATATATATATATATATATATATATATATATATATATATATATATATATATATATATAACTGATGAATGAACTGTGTATAAAGATATAGAATATAATAATGCAGGTGGTTTGTATTTACCTTGTCTATATAAGGAGAAAGAAAAAGAGAATGATAATTTTAATAAGTAGATATAAGCCTATTATCTATGTGCATATATATACAATATATATATATATATATATATATATATAATGCCTGATCCAAGAAGCATCATCTGATGAAGGCTTTGTTAGCAGTACAGGGTTTTTTTGGGGGTTTTTTTTTGTTGTAGAATATATATGAAATAGAATTTATACATCAAGTATGCAGATATATAAAGGAATTATGGTGTATTTCTATGAAGATACCAGTATATACTAACAATGCAGGTGTTTTTATTATTGCCATTTGCCTTGTATTAAGCAATTATATATAAGGAGTAATAAAAACAGACCAATAATATTTTTAATATGGAAATGTAAGCCTATTATCTATGCATACGCATATATATATGTATATATGTATATGATGCCTGACCCCAGAGTCATCATCTGATAATGGCTTTGTTAGCACAGGTGTTGTATTTTGTAGCAGAATATATATGAAACATGTCAAAATGACTTTATACCTAAAGAATGAATATAATATATATATATATATATATATATATATATATATATATAGATCCAGTGCATTTATGTTTGTTTGTTTATATGTAATACATATATATATATATATATATATATATATATATATATATATAGATCTTTATACATAAACTATATATATATATATAGAGAGAGAGAGAGAGACAGATCTTTATACATAAACTATATATATATATATATATATATATATATATATCCAGTGTGTTTATGTTTATGTATGTGATATATAGATAGATAGATAGATCTTTATACATTGGGTCGGGTTAGCTCAGTCGGTAGAGCGTTCGGCTAGAAACCACAAGGTTCCTAGTTCGATACCGATCCTCGCCAACTCAGCGTATGAGTAGCACAGGGATCTGTGTGGTAAAGTAAGGAGCTGACGGTAGGTGTGGTGCTCCACCTCAGACACTAAAATAATCTCCTTGGTCTAGCGCAAGTGAAAAGGGGATAGACTCCCTCGCTGATTGGCTGATACCGACTTTATGTTACTTTATATTATATATATATATATATATATATATATCCAGTGTGTTTATGTTTGTGTATGTAATATATATATATATATATATATATATATATATATAGTTTATGTATAAAGATCTAGTGTGTTTCTGTTTGTGCGTGTAATATAATATATGTATAAATGTATGTGCATATATATTTATGAGATAAATGGTGTATATATATAAAGATCCAGTGCATATATGTTTGTGCGTGTGTTATATATATATATATATATATATGGATACATGGTGTATATATAAATATCCAGTGCACTATGTTTGTTTGTGTATGTAATATATATATATATATATATATATTTAGGGGTGTAGATATAATGTAAACACCCTAGCATAAATGCAGCGTGTCTTTGCCTGAAGCTGAAACTTTCTTTTTTTTTTTTTTTTTTTTTTTTTTTTTTTTGCATCCACAAGACTTTAATAACAAATGCCTTTCCGTACCTTCAGCTTGATTTTGTTTTTTTTTTTTTGTTTTTTTTTCGTTTTCGTTTTAAACATTGGGAGGGAGCAGGAATCTTTTGAAAGCATTGAGGGGGGGGGGGTCTTCTTTTTTTTTCTGTCAAAATCTTCTCTGTTGTTTTGTTACTTTTCTTTCCTCTCTAACAAAGATTGTTTCTGCATTTTTCTAAAGGCTTGAAACCAGCAACGAGAGATGCTGATCATTTGAGAAGTTAGGAAATTAATTTTGCTATTTCTTTTTTTTTTCCTCGACTCTCTTTCCATTCAGATATGCATTAACAGCGTAGAGTATTTTTTTTTAAATAAAATAACAACAAAAAATAACATTAATGGGGTTGTTATTTGTCCCTGTTGACAAACCTGACAGTTATAAATTCCCCAACAGTTACCAACTATGACAGACACCTGAAGAAGGCCGGAGAGTAGAACAGCCTTATTAATAGAGACAAAAGTCACACACACACACACACACACACACACACACACATATATATATATATATATATATATATATATATACTTTCGTAGGTGGGATACCAGATAATTTGGTATTAGAATAATTCTAAGCTGGTCCTTTCTCCCAATGGTAAAATGTTAGAGAGTTTAGGTCCGATTTGAGAACTCAATGTTTAAAGTCTATAAACAGAGCAATATAATTAGTAAAGACAAAAGCTTAAAAATCGGGTATTATGTGGTTATGGTACCATTTCCACCCATAGGTATCTGAATATACCCATTTTCAGACTATTATAGACCATTTTCAATAAAGAATGCAGTCTGACAAAGCTCATGGGTACATTCAGATACCTATAGTGGAAAATAACCACATAATACCCAATTTTTAAGCTTTTGTCTTTACTTATATATATGATGCCTGGCTCCAGAGTCATCATCTGATAAAAGCTTTGTTAGCACAGGTGTTTTATTTTATTGCAGAATATATATGAAATATGTCAAAATGACTTTAAACATCAAGTATATATATATATATATATATATATATATATAAAGAAAATTTGAAAAAACAAGTGTTCCGAAAATAGGATGAATTTAATTATCGATGTTTAAACATTTTGGTTTCTTTAAACCTTCATCAGGATGTATCTTGGGGTGAAGAAAATGATGGATGTTTTTATATGTGACAGGAGATGAAAATCTTTTTAGTTATGTAACTGTATTTGATCAGCGTTATATTTCTTCACCCCAAGATACATCCTGATGAAGGTTCAATGAAACCGAAATGTTTAAACATCGATAATTAAATTCATCCCATTTTCGGAACACTTGTTTTCAAATTTTCTTTATATTGTCGGATTTATTTTCCATATTTACTCCCATATATATATATATATATATATAACTTTCAAAGAAAGAAAAACTTAAACCATCATCCCATTATATTTTATTTCAACCAGAAACTCACAAAAAATGACTCTAGCCTCATCAGACAGGTTTGACAAATAGTATACACTGGTATCTTCATAGAAATACAGGTATTTGTAAAACCTGTCTGATGAGGCTAGAGTCATTTTTTTTGTGAGTTTTTGGTCGAAATAAAATATAATGGGATGACGGTTTGTTAAGTTTTTCTTTCTTTGAAAGTTAAATATTGCTCTGTATATTATCTAATTTATTGATTATTATACATTGAGTTCTTTATAGGGATTTATAAAATTCCTTGTATGAGTATTTATGTTTGCACCTACAAGAGTCTACAGTATGGTTGTACAGTGAGATTTCAATGATCCCAAATAGAATCATCCCTTGCTTACCAGTCATTTGGATTACCTTACATTTATATATATATATATATATATATATATATATATATAGTATATTAAGAAAATTGAAAAAACACAGGTTTAAATAAGTTGAGTGGTAAGTTTATTGGCCGATGCTGCAGAGTTTCGATCTATTAATTAGAGGCATTCAGGGTATTTGTTGGTATATGGAAGATAATAAAGAATTTTATCACAGAATAACGAGAAAAGCAAGTGATAGTCCTTGTTTATCAGTCTGTTCAAAATTTGAAGTCTGAAGAAAGGACGCTGAAAAAAGTGGACAGTTTGAAATATGATGTCAAATATTCTTTTTTACGGTGTGAATATATATATATATATATATGTATATATTTTGGGAGATTATGTGCTTAATTAAAGTCATACCTAATTTGTTAATTATAATTAAATGAATTAGGCGTGCATATCGGTTTAGACGCAAAGCGTAAACAAATCGAGAAAAAGTCGATCTCTGTATGTACATTTCAGCCCATTAGGCCTCATCAGCAGAGCTATAGACAGGGTAGTGCTTTGTGCACGATTCAAACCCTACCTGTCAGGCTGACAGGCGGACATTCTAAACACTACACTGGCTGGCTTCCCCACATATCGGTTTAAAATAAACAAGAGATTCTGGGGAAGCCAGCTAGTGTAGTGGTTAGAATGTCAGCCTGACAGGTAGGGTTCGAATCACGCACAAAGCACTGCCCTGTCTATAGCTCTGCTGATGAGGCCTAATAGGCTGAAATGTACATACAGAGATCGACTTTTTCTCGATTTGTTTACACTTGTTTGAGTACAACACCAGAGATAATACCAAAGGGCCTTTTATCCAAGCTCCTCTGCCACAAGCAGGATGCGACACAAGGCCATATTTCAAGCAGAGTTTAACAGGTTTGAATTCAGAGTTTTCTTTCTCCTAGATTAGTTGCCATACCAAGATTAAAGAGCCCATTCTGCCCTACTATTTACCCATAGCTGGAGGGAGAGTAGTTGGATTCATATCTTTCCCAAGGGTATTAGCGTTATGTGAACTGTAACTTATTCCAAGAATTGAACTCGGGTCGACGAGTCCACTTCCTATGAGTCTAACCAGTACACTACGCACTTCCAACTGTTCAGATGTTACATAATTGATGGGTTACCTATCAGTTATGTACTGTAGTGTAGTCAAAATTAAAATAATGTTTTTATGGAAAAATACAGATCAAACTATCTTTTTGGTACAAATAATGTTCAATATATGTGAAATAATAATAGAAAAATTGTTGTCATAGATGCAGTGCACATCAGGATATTGATCTTACTATGAAAAAATCAGAAATCATCAATAACTTAAAATCAGTTGACTTTAACACAAATGATAGTATTTTTGGATTCCTTGGGCAAAAATGCTTTTATAAACCAATTTTTAGGAGTAAGGAAGCTCTAGAACTCATTTTACAGACAAAAATAGGTTACAAAAAGTCACTATTTTTGCACCCCCCTTCAAATTTGGAGAGCTAAAGATCCACATAACTCCGCCAATTTTTGTAATTGGAAGCTCAAATTTTGGGATCATCTAATGTTAACATTGTCCACACCTGGAAAAAATTTCAGAAAAATTGAAGGGGGTGGGTGACAGGGCCTGGATGATTTGACATGGAATTACCCACATACATTAAAAAAAAAACAAATCCCTAGGTAAGATAACATAAGAATTAAGGTGGTGTTAAATTTAGTAGCTAACATCCATTTCTTATAATGCGTCAGGTGACTTCAGAAGATCACCAAACACAGGACATTTACATATTTATATAAAACACATTCCAACAAATAGTTATAACAAAACAGACTTTATTATCGGAGCAAAGTCCAACATAACACAAAGACAAAAATCCTCGCTTGTTTCGTATTTAATATAACAAATTTACAAAACAGATTCAAACCATTTTGCGGACCTTATGATTTTTTATTTACGATATATGTACATTTAGTGTTTACCTTGATTAAATGTTTTATTGTCACTTTCTTGCCTATGTGATATCCCTATTTTTATGTAGATTTATGCTTTATCATTAATGTTAAGTAGTTTTTATAATAAGTAGAGAAAACTATATACTTGTATACTATACTATATACTATGAAAATACAAGTTGATTGACAGATTTTGTTGACCTCTTGACCTCTTCTCTTATTGGACAGAGCCAACATGAGAAACTTAGTTAGAAAGTCAGTTATGGCTGGGTGACTGGACATGACAGATGTAAGATGGCATCTCTCCTCCAAAGTGCCATTTCTCCATGTGTGTTTGTCTTGACTTGGGTTTGTGACACTAAGATAAAAAAGCTCTAAAGAAAAGCAACATTGTCTTGTGTTTGTTAATGAATAAAACAATGTCTTCAGCATAAAATAACCCAACAAGGGTTGACATGTCATAAAATTCAACCAATCAGCCACTAACCCAACCAACCAGCCCACCTGTTGCCATTCTTTTCAGGTCCACTCTGACCCGAAATGGTAGTACCTGTTAGGGTTCCATCTATGAGTTAAAAAGAAACAAATGAGTTTAAAAAATTGTGTTTAGAAAAAAAATTGAGGTTTTAAAAAAAATTTGAGACCTATCAAGAATGAATAAAACAAAAACATCTTTGGCATAAAATAACCCAAGGGTTGACTTGCCCTAAAATCCAACCAAGCAGCCATTAAACAGTGATGCTGATAGCTTTTGGATTTGGTGCATCCTGAGACACACATATTTGCTTTGAATGATTTATGTGTCCCACTAAAGTTTCTTAATAAATTGTAGGGTTTTTATTTATGACCTAGGGAAACAACTAAAGCTGTCTAACTCCTGCCTTGTAACCTATCTGCTGTAATTCATTTCTAAGAAACTATTGAAATGTATTTACAGCTAGCTTGAAATGGTAAAGGAATAAAAAAGAAAACACTGGGACGGATGGATACGATTTTACTGCATTCTTTTAGATTTTTATGCGTCAAGGATGCAGGATGTTACCTATCAGCATATATATATATATATATATATATATATATATAGGTACAAGTGATAACCTACTCGAGTTTAACTATAAGGATCTGCCCTACTATTTACCCATAGCTGGAGGGAGTATAGTTAGATGCATACCTTTCCCAAGGATATTAGCACTGTGAAATGCAAACAGCCTCATGCAGGATTTGAACTCAGGTTTCCAAATTCCATTTCCTATGATAATGATTACATCATATTAGAACATTGAAAATATAGTTATGATTACATTCAAACATTTGAGTAGGTTATCACTTGTACCTATATTGCAATAAATTGAGCACTTTTTGTTTGTTATATCGCTGTCTTACCTTTCTGAATTTTGCATCAACTAACCATTGTGACCATATTCACCGGTAAGTCACATTTATATATATATATATATATATATATATTTGGGAATAAAAGGCTTAAATACCATGGGTATTGTGGTTATGGACCATTTCCACTCGCGAGTATGCTCACAAGCTTCTTCAGACCACTGATATATTTTATATAAAATAAAATATATCAGTGGTCTGAAGAAGCTTGTGAGCATACTCGCGAGTGGAAATGGTCCATAACCACGATACCCATGGTATTTAAGGCCTTTTATTCCCAAATAACTTTGCTCTGTTTACAATGAGCTCTCATACGGAACCTGAACTCTACAACAAATACTGGTAGAGAATTAGGCCCCACCTAGAATCACCTTGTACCAAGAAACTTGGTACCGCACCAAAGTATATATATATATATATATATATATATATATATATATATATGCTGGTCTTACTGTTTTAAATCTAATATTTTAGATTTTATCTTGCTGTAAGTTTACTGTAAGAATGAATAAAACAAAAAACATCTTCAGCATAAAATAACCTGATATATCCGGGTTAAGGGATATATTCTGAAGTTGGTATTTGGTATATTATCGCAGTAGTAATTGGTATGTCGATTAGCAATCCATCTGTCGTGGTGTCGTCTAGCGAGTAAGTTTAGCTTGTAGGCATTAGGTATAGGACCAACACAGTGTCGACTATTTATACATGACACTGTCCAATCAGATTATTGTGAAGGGGTACCAACGTATTTACATATTCATTATATCATAACCCAACAAGGGTTGACATGCCATAAAATCCAACCAACCATTGGATTTTCCTGTTATCCACTTATTTCATACCTTCCACTCTGCATTGCATATTTCTCAGTGTTTGTGAAAAGCTATCCAAAGGCAACCATCGATAGGGTGGGTTAATGACAAAGACAGCAGCCAGTTTGACCATTGGCATACCAATGGTGCACAACATCCTAATTCAATTTTCTTTCATCAATCTCAGATTTCTGTGACAATAATTGTATTAAGGAATCCATTCCTTTCTTGTCTTTAAGTGATCAGAGAATTCCTCATGGCATCATTAATTTATCTGTTTGCTTCGTCTCCCATTGATGCAAACACTTCCAAGCTCGTTAAGGAACATCTAAAACTTGGCATAGCTAACATTTTCTAGTGTCTTTTTATAAAAGGTTTGGCTTTTTTTTTTCTTCTTAATCCTTACGTTGTATACATAATTTCTAGGAAGCTGATCCGCCCTGTCGGCTGGGGCGTTAGAATGCACTGACTGCATCTCTGCAGAGGGGTAATACTTCTTCAATGGGATCAACTGCTGGCGTGGGTGGCGACCCGTGATGTTTAAGGACAGAATCCTGGTGGATGAGCAGTCCATGACATGCAACACTCCACTTTAACCGTTACTTAGGCTAGACAGGCGGTCAGAGAGGCCCCTTCCAATCAATCGACTGGTCATGTCAAGCCCTAGCATTTATGTGATTATCCCAACCCTATTGCCCTTATGGCAAGCCCCAATCATTTTTATCATAAGCTAGAATGTAGTGGCTAAGGACCTTTATGTCCTGGGAATGACAAACTTTAACTGATGGTGGGTCCAATCTATAGGTTAAATAGAAAAATGTGTTTATAAAATAAAAATTGAGTATCCATTAAGAATTAATTTATTTCAAAACTTTATTGGCATTAAACAACCCAGTGAGGTTTATATGCCAAAATATAACAAACCAAACCAATTGTAAAAGATTTGGCTTTAAATAACCCACTGAGGTTTATATGCTGTATAACAAAACAAACCAAACCAAACGTAAAAGTATTTCTCTGAATTTCTGAGATGAGGCTTGATGACTTGTATTATTTGTATTATTCGAACTATTGTCCTCATCTTCATTGTTATCTTTACATATCAGTACAGATAACAATGAAGATGAGGACAATAATCCAAATTGTAAAAGGTTTGGCTTTTTTTTTTCTTCTTAATCTTTACATTGTATACATAAATTTCTAGGAAACTAATGCTAAAGTGTTTTGGTTTTACTTAAACCATCAACAGGGCACTCAACTTGGTTAATAATCATAAATCACATGAAAAGAAATTTGTGAAAAACAAGCAAAAACTTGTGAGTCTTTGTTTATGGTATTAAAAGATTCCTCTCGTCACTTGAAATGTAAGAAAAATGTAAAAACAAAACCCCATGCAATGTTAGTGTTCCCATTCAAATTGTTCAGAAATCCCAGAAATCATTTGTTTTAGAAAATCCAAAAAATTATTAAAATAAAATAAAAAGTCCGAAAAATGTTAAAATATTTTAAAATAAATATTTTTTTATATAATAATTATGATATATCTTATTATAATGAAGATTG
Organism: Doryteuthis pealeii; assembly: GCA_023376005.1. Taxonomy (NCBI): domain Eukaryota; kingdom Metazoa; phylum Mollusca; class Cephalopoda; order Myopsida; family Loliginidae; genus Doryteuthis; species Doryteuthis pealeii. Next base: position 61,134,282 of record CM042164.1, read on the forward strand.
TGTGTTTGTCTATAACCAAAACTATATCACTACTCAAGTCACAGTTCCCTTAGTTATTTACATAACATTCTCCATGATCTTATTTTTATTTAAACCTCAATTATTAATAAAATTGTTTTACATTATTAATTCTGTTGGCCTTATCTACATACTACATATTTACCATGTACCCCACATGTACAGGTTAGGCACAAGACCATATTAATGTGGGACCACCCACAAGCCGAGACTCATGGGTGGCGGGTGGAAAAATTGCGTTGATCCCGTCGGCATTCCCCCTGAAGGGGGGCACCTCAGGCACTGGGCAATAAACCCAGCCCTGCCCCTTTAAATCGAGAGGGCAGGTATTGCCTGGGGGAATAGCCCCCTGGGATCAACACTATTAACTTGTAAGGTCCAGCAGCCGGAGCTCACTGGACCCCTGGTCGAAACCGGTGTTGGATATGTTGGACATATCTATGTACTAATAACATGCTAGTATATTTATATATTCAACAGAATAGTGGTTTACAGTGTGAACAGGGAGACTAATTTGCATATTGATATTAAAATTTTGATTTTAATAAATATGCGCTTAGTATTATTGATTTCTAATTCTTAGGTTTTATCTTGGTGAATATGAGCAAAAATCTTGGGGATAAATCTTGAAAGAAATCCTTTAACAAGAAGAGATAACTGTAATTTTATTTTTTACTTCCTAATTTAACTATTTAGTTAAATTAGGAAAAGTTTTCAATGAAAGATGGGAGTGATGGAAAATGATGGAAGAGTTAGTTTCAAAGTTGTTCTATTTTTTGATTTTACTCCCCTGTTTCAAGTCATCTGCATTCTTATTTAGTTTCATTAGTGTTTCTAATTGAATATAATATTCCATTACATCAAAACTTAAATACTTGCACCTGCGGGTCAATATATTTGCTAGTTATATATCATAATTTTTTATAGATAAATTTCTAGGTATAATGATTTTGTCAGTTCTGTGAATCTATAACGATAGAAAAGAAAATATATATATATATATATATATATATATATATATATATATTTGTTCAGCATGTTAAGAAAAAAAAGTCATGAATTAAGCTTTATTTGTGTGAATTTTTGAGATGAGGCTTGATAATTTGTATTATTTAGATTTTTGGGACAGTTGTCTTCATCTTTATTGTTATACTAGCAGCAGCTACCCGGCATCGCCTGGGTAGAGGGGGATTTTTTTAAGTTAGTCCCGCAGATCCATTATTACTGAATCGTGAGTTGAATCCTCGTGGGATGCCCCATTTAAATCCCTATGTAAAAAAATAGACCTTGCATTGATCCAGCTACTCTGAAAAGAAATGTTAATGTCTTCTATCTAAAATATTGAATGAAAAAAAAAATCCATGCTGTTTTCATTTAAATTTTATTTTTTAATTATCTTCATGAATATAAATCAAATCTCTATTATCTTTGCTCAAAAACCAAGCCCTGGTGATATTTAATGTGTATATTATAGAAGGGGAGAAAATAGATGGGGAAAATAGATATTTGCTTCTACAAGTTCCTGCTGAGGGGGGGACCAAAAAGAAGCGAGTTCACTGTCTTCTCGCAAGCCAAACTTTCTTTTGGTCAACACAGTCTTCGACCAGCAGCTGAAAATCCGTCGCCGTCATCAAAATAATATTTTCTCACTGCCGTCTCATGTAAGCCGAAAGCTTCTCTGCTTGTCACCCTGCTCGCTTTGGTTATTTATCACATATTACTCAAACATCCGGGCACATCAGTCGAACCTTGCGTCCGTGCAATGCACAATTCACGTGCATTTGGATGGACGCGTGTAGACGCCAACATCCGGGCACCTGAATTGCACCTCACGTCCATCCAGTGCCTAAATGGCATTTGTTTTTGCATGCGGGAGGACGCGGGTTCGATCCCAGCAGGCAAGACAAAGTCTTGCTCTTTTTCGTTCTCCGTCACATATATATATTTACTTTGTTGTTAAAAATGTTTCCTCCAGACATCCATATACACACAACTGCCCTTTATATATGTATAGATTACATTCGGACATACATACACACAACTGCCCTTTATATATGTATAGATTACATTCGGACATACGTACACACAACTGCCCTTTATATATGTATAGATTACATTCGGACATACATACACACAACTGCCCTTTATATATGTATAGATTACATTCGGACATACATACACACAACTGCCCTTTATATATGTATAGATTACATTCGGACATACATACACACAACTGCCCTTTATATATGTATAGATTACCTTCGGACATACATACACACAACTGCCCTTTATATATGTATAGATTACCTTCAGACATACATACACACAACTGACCTTTATATATGTATAGATTACCTTCGGACATACATACACACAACTGCCCTTTATATATGTATAGATATTTATCGTTTCATCCAATATGAAATGGATATAAGGGTTGAGTTAATACAGTTCCAAGGGACAATCATCTTACCTACGTAGAATACTTAACATAGCTTAACACTTGCACCCGGTCGTGGTTAACAGAATGAGAACAATCTACCCCTATGGATTAAATCAAGGGTTTGTTCAAAGTCCTATGAAGGCTCCCAAGTGAAGAATAATTAAAGTTCCAATTACCGTCGAACTGGGAAGACAAGGCAACAAACGGTTGTAACTTAAATACAAACCCAAATAGTCACAAAGTCTACTGCAGAATATATAGAGGATATATATAAGACTCCACAATGTCATTGAAATCAAGCAGTCAAGCAGCCAATCAGAACTCAAGGAATGGAATAACCCAAATCACCCAAATTCATGAATGGGTCGTTCTTGATTTCTATATATACCAACTGTCTTGGACACTGCTTAAATTGTACTTAGTTAGCTGCTGTTATTTAAACCAACAGTAGACTTACTGACTTCAATACCAAGCTTGACAAGAAACACCTGAAGAAGGCCAGAGGGCATGTCTTCTGAAACATTGTGTATATAACAAAGATGAGAACAACAGTCCAAAAAATTTAAATAATAAAAACATTTCTTTTTTTTCTGATTTAAATTTAAAGAATATGTTTTTCACCGTAATAAAATCTCAAAGAACATGATTGAGATACCACCCTGTTGGCAGGGCTTAGAATATGCTGACTGTATCCCCAGAAAACTGAGCGGCCTGGCGCCTCTTTGTCAAACAAGGCACGAAAAGAAGTGAAAAAGAGAGGAAAGAAGCAGCCACAGAAAAGAGAGCCAGAAGGAGAGAAAGACAACAGCAACTCCAGTAAGCATCACTGTTTGTTTGCAGTCACTGCACCAGAGATTGCCATTCAAAAATTGGCCTGTTCAGCCACACATGCAGATGCAGTTAAAAAAATTAAGCAGACGGAAGGATGCCAACCCAGATCCCCAGCAGAGAGGTAAGTCTACACTGAAAACCAACAGCCAATCAAAGAACAGTAAATGAGCTTGGCCAAAGTACATAGTGGAACAGCCCAAACCTGTATACAAACCACCCACCAACACTGTAAGACTCAATGTAGATTCAAATTTCAATACATCTGAATACTGATCACCTGATAAGTTCTACACACCTGATATTCCCAATTGGTCACCCATCTAAGTATTGACCAGGCTCAGCATTGCTTAACTTTGGTGATTAGATAAGAACCTCTTTTTGTTATTATATTTTTAATGTGTTTATTTTTGGCACCCATGAAGCCAATATTGGAGATTTGTTTACGTAAAAAGATGGAAAGGAAAACATTGACCTCAGTTGATCAGAAATCTTGCTTGCTTGGGGGGTAAGAGGAAGGGAAAACAAAATTTACATAATATTGCTGTAAAGTCCCTCCCCCCTCCCTCCCCGCCAATAATTTGTTAGATAAACAAGATGATAAAGAATTATATCTCCTCGGGATTAGAGCTTATTTCTCCAAACAAATCATTGCCATTCCCTCATGGCTTGTAAACATCTTTTACTCATCAGAGCAAGCCAAAACTATCAAGATTATTGTCACATCCTAAGCCAAGTTTGGTACAAGGCCAAAAATTACGGGGGGCACCCAGAGATGCTGGAAAAAATTGTTGCAGGGCGGCAAGGAGTTGGTCAGGGGACATTGGCAGCTGGGAGAACGTCTTTTTCAATGGAGAGATCCGGCTGTCTGACCCGAGGGATTTTCTTTTCACTCATTATAAAAACATAAATAATTAACAAGAGGTATCAACACTCCTCTTAGACCCTTACTTAGGTTAGATGGGCGGTCGAAGAGACCCCCCTCCAATCAATCAGCTGGTCACGTCAAGCCCTAGCACCTATATGATTGCTCCAACCCTATTGCCCTTATGGCAACTTTTTATCATATAGGTGCTAGAAGGCAGTGGCTGAGGGTCTTCATGTCTTGGGTATGACGTTAAACTCTATCTGATGGTGAGGTTCCAGTTCTGGAGGTCTGGGGAATGTGATGCACCCCTTCATGGAAAAAAATTGTTGCAGGGCAGCAAGGAGTTGGTCAGGAGACATTGGCAGCTGGGAGAATGTCTTTTTCGATGAAGAGATCCAGCTGTCTGACCCAAGGGATTTTCTGTTCACTCATTATAAAAACATAAATAATTAACAAGAGGTATCTTGCTGGTACTTGCTCCTGGACACAACTCAAAAGCTTTTGTTATTCCTGTTCAGGTGATGAAAGAAGTTGATAAACATACATTTATCGTTTGGTTTTTACGTTTATTAGTCAATGTTTTAATTTGATCAGGTTGGCCTTTTCAATGAGTGTCCAATCTGTCATTTCAGAAATCCGTAGGAAAAGAAAACTGTTTACATTTTTTCATTTCTGTTCACGGAGCCCCCTAAAAATGGATCTTTTAAATGCTATGGTTGCTCTGTTCTGTAATAGAACTTCACTGAAGAGTTTCGGTTTCGTAAAAAAATATCTCAGTGGGGTTTCCTGGTGTGCAGATAAAACTGGAAAAATAAGTTTTTCGGTTAAACTGCAACATCTCTAATCTATTTGCTGTTTTTCTTTTCTTTTAATGTTGACATAACACACACAAACAAATAAACCTCAATTTTATTTTATTTTAAATCTTGAATTTCTTTCTTTACATGTCCCCCCCCCCACGTATAGCAAGGAATTTCTAACCCGCCAAAACAAATTTGTTTTTCTTTTTTGTTTCGGCTAGAAACCACAACGTTCCTAGTTTGATACTGAACCTCACCAACTCAGCATATGAGTAGCACAAGGATCTGTGCAGTAAAGTAAGGAGCTGATGGTAGGTGTGGTGCTCCACCTCAGATGCAAAAACAATCTCCTTGGTCTAGTGCTAGTGAAAAGGGGATAGACTCCCTCGCTATCTGGCTGATACGATTTTAGGCCACCCCGATGACTTTTTTACTTTTTTTATATAAAATATTAAATTGTTATTGTTGAGTCATTAGCATTTTTTCTTTTTTTTTTTTTTTTTTTTTTTTCAAAAATGATTTAATTAACAAAACATCAAAAAACCACAATCTTAAATGATTGAAAAAGATTTTCAATATTTCCTTGGAAACAAATTACACTGTATGGGGTACAAGGTAGAGGTTAGACGACTTTAGTTGTTCATAGATAAAAACTCTACAATTTATTAAGAAACTTTAGTTGGAACCCATCAAATTTCCCGGGGACTCATTCAAATCAAATTTGTGCATCCCAGCACTAAATTAAAAAGCTATCAGCATCACTGGGTGTCCTGTGATAACTGAATTTACTAACACTAAGAATTCAAATCCTGGATGAGACTGTTTGCATTTCACACAGTGCTAATAATAATGGGAAAAGTATGTCTCCAACTATTATCCCTCCAGCTATGGGTAAATAGTAGGGCAGGCTGAGTTATTTAATTTTTGCCTACCAAATTTCCCTTACAGCTGTACAAAATTTTTTAGGTATTTTCTACCTGTATGATAGGATATTTCAAAATTCACTATATATTTGCTTAAGGACTCATTCTATTCAAATAAAGTCCTATTGTTAATATTAGCTAGTTAACCATTATACATATTTACCAACCCCTCCACACAAGTAGAAGGTGACACAAGTGGAGTTTAACAGGTTTGAATTCAGAGTTTTTTCTTCTCCTTCTTACCATACCAAGGTTAACTCTCTGCCTACTTTAAGTAAACGTGACAACCTTTTAATTGATATAACTCAACTATCTTCAATGACTCTTTTCCTTTAAGACTTTCACCTATCTTATTTTGTATTGTTTCTGTTAACTTTTCTCAGACAATAAAGTCTGTTTGTTATAACTATTTGTCATATTTGTTCTATGTGTGTGTATATATATATATTTCCTGTGTTAGGTGACCTTCTGGTATAACCTAAAGCATTATGAAAATTGGTGTTAGCTACAGAGTTAAACACCACCTTAATTCTTATACTACTATGGATACAGATATTTATATTTCAGGCACTTTGCATTACATTTTCAAACACACACACACACACTAACTTTGCTATAATAGTATAGACTAGTAGGACATGTGATATACCACAGTATGATAATTTGATTATTACAACGTTTGATATGTTTACTTAAGAGCTATTGCAAATACTTCAATATCTAAATGTATAATAATCTTAATTTAACTCTTTCTCTCTCAGTCCTTTTTTCCTTTCCTTCTTTTCATCTTTCATTATGTTCAATTGAAACAGATTAGCATTATCACTTCCGTGCACTTACCACTCTCTCTATCTTTCCCCAACTCTTTCTTTCTTTTCTTTATTATATTTTTCTGTGTAGCATGTCCTTTTTTCTCCTTTTTTTATAAAAACAGAATGGTCCATTATTCAGCTGAGATGATGATACTCACAACAAATAAGAATTTGGCAGATTTACATTTTTGCATTTCATCTTAGACAATATGGATGATCTCATTTTTGACCAGAGGGTGTTACAAGATGATAATGGTTGGAAGATTAAGGAACAAGTGTATTAATATATAGATATCTATACTATAGTACCTCGGATAGATGATGGACGAATCCCAAAAGACATCCTTTATGCAGAGCTTTTGTCTGGTAAGAGACAGATTGGTCGCCCCCATCAGCGATTCAAGGATGTCTGCAAGAATGATCTCAGGTGCTTTGACATTGTCCCTTCCAACTGGGAAAATTTGGCTCAGGACCGCTCTCGGTGGCAGCAGACTCTCCGTAGAGGACTGTTCATGTCTGAAGTCACCCTGATGCAACACCATGAAGCTAAAAGGTCCAGATGAAAGCAGCGGCAACAAAGCACTGGAACATCAACATCTTAAGGGACAGCCTTCAAATGCGACATCTGTGGTCGAGAATGTCTTTCAAACATCGGACTTCACAGTCACAGAGGCACCATAACATCAGGGGCACAAAAACTTTATCATAGTCTTCCAAGACTGAAATGCCAATTTATATATATCTATACTACTATGGATACAGATATCAATATTTTAAGGGACATCTTTGTAGTAATAGTCATAGTATTTTTAGTAAGTGTCTTCTCGCGTTAAGCGTGAATAGCAGTTCTCCCTGGCCTCTAAAATGCCAGGTTATTAAATAGAGTAAGTAAATATAAAGCTGGGTGCTCCCTGCTGACACCCACACTATTTAGTGAAACAGTCCACTTCTACTCTAAAACATTTATATTTTCAGGGATTTTGCATTAGATTTTCAAACACACACACACACAAACTTTCCTATAGTAGTATAGATATGTGTCATTACAACCAATACAGACATAAGTATATAAGTTTTCTTTCTTTCTTTTTAGAAAAAAGAATGCAAGAACTAAATTTTCCAATTACAAGTGAATGGTTATGACATTTTCCATGAAAACATTTTATTTATTCACATTTCCCTTTGGCTACGTTTTGATTATTTCTTTTTTGTTTTTTTGGGGCTGTCCTTTCATGTCGGATGGAGTATTTGAAATAGGTGGAACTAGTTCTTTAGGAATTGGTTTACCATTCTAATAATGGTAGAATAATTGGCAGCAGGTTTAATATTCCTACAGCTGTGCACTTTCATATGAAAAAAAAAAAGACACTGTTGAAATTCGGAAATTTAAACATTCCATTTGAGGGGCGTGACTGGTTTATTATCACATGGGAGGAGAAATCTGTTGTTTTTCAGCTTTGTAAAATTTGGTTTGTTTTACGGCATAGCAACCTCAGTGGGTCATTTAATGCCAACAAAGTTTTGAAATAAATTCATTCTTAATGGATACTCAATTTTTTTATAAACATATTTTTCTATTTAACCCAAAGATGGGACCCTAACAGATACTACCACTATAGGCCAGAGTGGACCAGGTAGCAATGGTGATGAAGGGGTGCTCCACATTCCCCAACCTCCAAAACTGGAACCTCTTCATCAGATAGAGTTTAACATCATACCCAGGACATGAAAACCCTCAGTCACCACTTCTAGCACCCATATGATAAAAAGGGTTGAGGCTCGCCATAAGGGCAATAGGGTTGGGGCAATCATATAGGTGCTAGGGCTTGACATGTCCAGCCAATTGATCGAAGGGGTCTCTCCAACTGCCCGTCTAGCCCAAGTATGGGCCAAAGTGGAGTGTTACATGTCATGGACTGCTCAGCCACCAGGATTTCATCCTTAAGCATCACAGTTCCCCACCCACAGCCAACAGTTGGCACCATTGGAGGAGTCTTACTCCTCTGCAGAGGTGTAGTCAGTCTATTCTAAAGTAGGTCTTTAGGGATTTTAAATAAACTAGTAGTACCTGTGGATATACCACAGTATGATGATTTTAAACACTTCAGTACTGTAGCCTCACCATCAGATACAGTTTAGTCTTATACCCTGGAAATCTCTTTGGGGTGGTGTCTTACTCCCTCTGCAGTGGATAGAATCAGCATATTCAAGCCCTATCACTAGCAGTATGCACCAGAGAAGAACAGAAAACTGTGACCTGATTTCTCTGCCGGAAGGAGTGTCAGTGGCTGAAATTCATCAGTCTTTTAGCACAATACGGGAATAGTGCACTACCGCATAGAAGTGTGTATGAGTGGACAGAGAAGTGTTCCCTACAAGAGTAATGCATGAAGAGGGAGTAGTATGCCTGTCAAACTCCACCACTGATGAGACGATTCAGCAAGCTCGGGAGATAGTAATGGTGAACCAGTGAGTTATCATCGATGAGGTAGCTTGTTCTCTGCAGGTTAATCATGGTTCTGCCTATCAAATCATCTATGATTAGCTCAGCTTCCATAAGACAAGAGTACGGATAATTTTTGTATCTGTCTCATATATCTATGGGTAGTGTCTCGCCTTTGCAATTGCATAGGTGAAAACTGATTGTTACCAAGTGTCATTGACTTTGTTTTCACTACCCTAACTTAGATATATTTACATACATTATATATACTAGCAAAATAAAACAACGCCCCCCGGGCGATGTAAAAATACATTTTTGAAACGTATTGCCTGAGGGGTGGGAGTAAAAAAATTCAATGTCAGCGAGTTTGTACCCTAAGTAAGTAAAATCATCAAATTCATTAAAGGATTAAAAAATAAAACAATTTGAAATGTAAATTTTAAATATGTATTAAAATAAAACAAACTATATATAGATATATAATACCAGTGATGTATTTATTAAAACTTGTTTTAAAAAAACAATGAGGACTGTCTAATGTTGCATGTTCAAATTTTGAGTGTATTTATTCTGTTGACGATTTTGGGTATAGTGACATAAGCAGTGACGTAGTTTTTGCTACAGACAAAAACCGGAAGCGAATCTCCATTATTAGTAGATATGTAGAAAATTAAAAAAACACAGTATTCCAACCGCCCTGTCGGTTGGGGTGTTAGAATACACCAACTGCACCTGTGCAGAGGGGTAAGACACCCCCAAATGGGGCTACTTGCTGGCTGTGGGTGGCGACCAGTGATACTTAGACCCTTACTTAGGCTAGATGGGCGGTCGGAGAGGCCGCCTCTGATCAATCGGCTGGTCACATCAAGCCTTAGCACTTATATGATTGCTCCAACCCTTATGGCAAGCCCCAACCCTTTTTATCATATGGGTACTCGAAGGCGGTGGCTGAGGGTCTACATGTCCTGGGAATGACATTAAACTCTATCTGATGGTGAGGTTCCAGTTTTGGAGGTTTGGGGAATGTGGAGCACCCCTTCATCACCATTGCTCCCTGGTCCACTCTGACCCATAGTGGTAGTACCTATTAGGGTCCCATCTATGGGTTAAATAGAAAAATGTATTTATTAAAAAAAATTGTGTATCCATTAAGAATTAATTTATCTCGAAACTTAATCGGCATTAAATGACCCACTGAGGTTGATATGCCATAAAACAAAACAAACCATACCAAACAGTATTCGAAAAAAGTTGAATTTATTCTTGATGGTGAAGTCAATGTTATAATGTTTCGGTTTTTGATAAACCTTCATCAGGAGATTAAGATGGATAGAATGTTGTCTGAGCAAGTGTGAATGATTTAGAAATGATGGAGGAAAGGTAGTTGTGTCTGTAGAGAGGCCCATAACCACATTCAGAACAGCGCTCACTTCCAGAAGTCTAAGATGTGACCGGTACACATGAAGACATCCCAAGAAACGGTTAAAGGTATGACGTGTTTTCAGCGGAAGTGGGCACTTTACAGAATATGATTATAGGCCTTTCTATGGACAGAACTACCTTTCCAAATCATCCAGGATGAAATGCAAAAATGTAAATCCTGATTATCTGGTGTTGCTTATCCACCAAATACTTTTTTTTTTTTTTTAAATGAGTGTTATCACCTCAACTAAATAATGGACCATTTCATTTTTATTGTGAAGAAAGTAAAGGAAAGGAAAAGGACATGTGGAGATGTAGATGTGATCCACAGAGGACCAGCTTCATTTTGATGTATGATACATGTTCCTGTGTTGGTAATTATACCTGTCCTAAACAAAATGGCATTACTTTTTGATGCAACCTCATAGTACCCGTTACGCGCTTGGTTTCCTCATTTTAGGAATTACCAACCCCTTGTCTAAATGAACTAATTCGAGATTATTATACTTTTTACATATTGAAGTAATCAACAATAGCTCTCAAGTAAACATATCAAATGCTATAATAATTAAATTATCATACTGTGGTGTAGTGGGAAGCGCGTGGTGTAATGGTTAAAGTCATGGGAAATGGACTCGTCACCCCGAGTTCAAATCCTGGATGTGGTAATTGCATTTCACTTAGCGCTAATACCCTTGGGAAAGGTTTGAATCCTACTCTCCCTCCAGCTATGGATAAATAGTAAGGCAGACTGGGCTCTTTAACCTTGGTTAGGCAACCGGTCTAGGAGAAGGAAAACTCTGAATTCAAACCTATTGAACTCCGCTTAAGTAATTGACCTTGTGTCACATCCTGCTCGTGCAGAGGGGTTGGTAAATATATATACTATGGTGTATATCTACAGGTCCTGCTATTTATAATATAACAATGTTATATGAATCTTTTTGGGCACCTCACGTGGTGTAATGGTTAGCAAGCTAGATTCGCAAACCATTGTTAATGAGTTCAATTCTCATTGGGTGCCCCAGACTTCTGGCCTTGTGCCACATCTAAGCTAAGCTTAGTAAATAACTATATGAATCTTTTATATCTAAAAATGATTTAAGTCATATTATGTATTTTTACTATATATTATATAACCTATCGTAAAGAAATAAGTTTATTTTTGGCTGTTACTTCCTTGATAGCAAAAGAACATATTGTTTGGTATTATTGTCCATGTCGAGCCAATGTTTCTTTCCCTCCTTTCTCTCGTACTGTGTTTGTTTCTGAAAGGAGATCTATTGATTTCTGGGTTTTGGACAAAACCACATAAGCCACAAGTCGCCTTCACAAAGAAAAAAAGGAAACAAAACAAACCCGACACTGAAATCATCTTTATCGATGACTCGTCCTGTTGGCTGGAGCTGTAGAATACACCAACTGCACCTCTGCAGAGAGGAAAGACCCCCCCTCCCAATGGGGGCCACCTGTTGGCCATGGTTGGCAAAATGTGATGATTAAGGATGGAAGGAAGGTGGTTGAGCAGTCCATGACATGCAACACTCCACTTTGACCCTTACCTAGGCTAGACGGGCGATCAGAGAGACCCCCTCCAATTAATCAGCTAGTCATACCAATCTTTAGCATCTGTATAATTGTCCCAACCATATTGCCCTTATGGCAAAGCCCCAAACTTTTAAGCTCTGGGGAGTGTGGAGTACCCCTTTATCACCATTACTCTCACATTCACTCTGACCCAGGGGGATAGTACCTGTAATAAGTATAAGAAATGGAAGAGGATATTTTGCCGGTTCAGGTAAAATAGACAAACCTACTTTTATGCTTATTTTACCGGCCTTGTAAATATTTTTATTAGGAATGCAAGTAATGTTAAAAATAACAACACAGATTTAACACAAAAGTTTATATTCATTCATATTTATATTTCATGAAGGATAAAGATACAAAAAAATTCTTTTAAATGAAAAATATAGATACCGTTAATGACTTTGTGATCAAACCTGTGAATTGTTACAAAATCTTTTAAAAAGTTAAAGGAAATGATGAAGGTAAATTTGACTATTTAGAATTTTTTCCAATGTGGAAAAATGGCATTTTCCACTATCAATTGCTAAAACATAAAATTGTAACCCCAACCCTAACCCTAAACCCAACCTCAACCCTAATTATAACAAGATGAATTCTTGTCAAGTACCATTTTAAAAAATTATCATTTAGATAGATTATTTAAAATTTGTATCACAGAATTACACAACAACTACTTTTTAAGCAATTACATTTTAATCCCAGATTACTCATCAACAACCATTTTAATCTTTTAGCTTTTAGATAGTTTTAGATATATCTAAATATATTTCAACTATATTTGTGTAAGAAAGGTTCAATGTTAAGTATACTTTGAATACAAAACTCCGACGAAGGTTAACAGACAAAACATTTAATATAGTACAGCACATGGATATGACGAGATACATAATACAAGGGTAAAACAATGTTACATATAGAACGATAAATACACATTCATGAATGGTACAAGATAACATATAATAGCCACAGACATGAGACTAGGGATAGTCCATGCTGTGAGAAGAACTTACAGTAATGTAAGTGGGGCCAAAAGCCCCAACGAGAAGGGTTAGACCTTAACTAACCCATGTGTCTCGTACTATCAGGAACAGGAAAAGAGGTCGAAAGGGTTTGAACCCGGCGCTTAAATACTATAGCCTCCTAGCGGGCACCAGCAAACTAAACCGGGCTGACAACTCTCCCAGGCAAATACGAAACTAACGCTACATTTGCTGAGAAAACAGCCTGTGATTTTTAGGACCAATAAATTAGTCTGAAAAAGCATATTTTTCTATTTTACCGGGACCGGCAAACTAGCCTATTCCATAAGAAATAGGCAAAAGATACTCAAAGGCACACACACAAAATTCAATTTTTAATTAGACTGAGTTTTTTGTTAGTTTTTTTTTTTAATAATCTGAATCCTGGGAGAAGTGGTTTGTTTTCTTGGAACTTTTGAAAAAAATAATGAAGAATTAGGCAATGCCATTAAAATCTCAAAGATTTCTATGCCTAATTATTTTAAGATTTTTTTTTTTGGGGGGGGGGTCTGAATGGGTGTCTGCATGTTTGTTTAAGTTCTTTGTAAACTCTTTCCTGGCTGAGAACTGTCAATTAATTTAGCGTTTAAAAAAAAAAAAGCCAATAAATTTTTCAATTGAAAATGATTTTCTTTCAAATGGTTAAACTCTGAGGATCATTAACATTTAACTGCAAAACGATTTTTCAAATTACGGCAAAAGAAAATGATTGGTTGACATCTCAGGGTGTGGCTCATTTAGTAAACACATTGACTTTATTTTATCCAACCCTCTATCCTTTCCAATCTCACCAGAAATACAGTCTCCTATTTTCTGAATGAATGTTAGCTTTTAGTATAGTTAGTATTGGTCTGTATTTCTTGTATTCCACATTATTGTAAAGTATCCACTTTTCATCATACTTGTACAGGGTGTGGCTCATTTAGTAAACACATTTACTTTTTTTATCCAACCATCTTTGTAACATCAATCAACATTTGAGTTAATGATTTGAATTTAAACAAGATTTTTTTTTTCTGATTTAAATTAAAATTTTTTTTTTTGCCATAATGATATTGCAAAGAAAATTTCTATCTCATAATTACTAGTGATGATGATATATAGCAATAGCATAATCTTTACAGATCACTGCCATTCCTCACAATCCTACAATACCACCACCAGAACCTTTCCTCTCATTAACCCGCAAATGTCTAATCAATCCACAAAGTTTGATGCAAATATGACATAGTAAAGATGTCCTTCCTTCTAAATTGGATGGATCAGATAAAAAAAATGTTATGCTTATGCACCACCATATGTCTCTTACAACTTACAACTTTTGTTACAGTTTGCACAAGACACATAGTTAGTTCCTGGAGTTTGCATGAATTGTCCCTGATGAGATTTTCTGTGATTGATATATCCGACCTTAGAAAGCTTAATCCGACCACGTTTGACATTTCCAACCCTCCAAGTTCTCACCAATATGACAGGTGAATTTGATGCTTGAAGTTTTCTTGCTCAATACTTTCACTCTGAAAACTGGAAGAATTGAGCATGATATAGTGATTTTCAAACAGATTTATTTTGTCCCATAGATAGAATCTCAACAGCTACTACCACTTAAGGTCAGAGTGGATCTAGGAGTAATGAACTGGTACACTACACTCTTTAGAGCTCCAGATCTTGATCCTCACCATTGAATACAGTTTAGTGTCATACCCCAGACACCCCTTGAGGAGGGGTGAGGGTCCCAAGCTGTAATGATTTTTGCCTGATTACTAAAGATCCATGAGGTCTAGCACTACCCTGATAAAATCGCCCTGTCGACTGGGGTGTGAATACACCAACTATACCTCTGCAGAGGGGTAAGAACCCCTCCAAAATGTGGTCACCTGTTGGCCGTGGGTGGTGACCTGGGATGCTTAAAGATGGAATCCTGGTGGATGAGCAGTCCATGACTTGCAACTCTCCACTTAGATCCTTACTTAGACTAGACGGGCAGTCGCCGAGACCCCCCTCCGAACATTTGGCTGGTCACATCAAGCCCTAGCACCTATATGATTTCCCCAACCCTATTGCCCTTATGGCAAGCCCCAATTCTTTTGATCATATGCGTGCTAGAAGGTGGTGGCTGTGGGTCTTCATTTCCTTGGAATGACGTTAAACTCTATCTGATGGTGAGGTTTGAGTTCTGGAGGTTTGGGGAATGTGGACCACCTTTCATCACCATTGCTCCTGGTCCACTCTGACCCGGAGTGGTAGTACCTGTTAGGATCCCATCTATTGGTTAAATAGAAAAACGTGTTTATAAAGAAATTGAGTATCCATTAAGAATGAATTTATTTCAAAACTTTGTCGGCATTAAATGACCAACTGAGGTTGATATGCTGTAAAACAAACCCTGATCAAACGTTATGTCCTTTTTTCTGAGTAATTCCAGACATTTTTTATCAATTGATTGAATTGGAAACAGTACTTAGTTGAATCAATTATTTGGTTTTCATATAAAGGACTCCTGTTTTCTGAATGAAGACTAGCTTTTGGTATAGTTGTTGGAATTATTTTCATATAAGTTGTGCTCTAATTCCCCACCTGGATTTATAGACAAGCCAAGGTCACATGAGTTATTCCTGCAGCCAATCACTGGCAACAGAGTGTGGCTGATACACTACTTAAACCCCCCGCATTGGACATAATTCTAACTGCACTCATTGAGGATGGACTTACACGATTACCAGATTTTTACCAATACTCAGGACTGACTTACAGGATCACCAGTTCTTTACCAATACCCAGGACTCTTTACCAAGGATCCAATTCCACTGGATAAGCGCTCTTGCTTAAGGCCTCCATGATGGCCCGAAAGATTCTAACAATAGTTAGTGGTGGTTTGTATTTCTTGCATTCCACTTTGTTGTAAAGTATCTACTTTTCATCATCCCTATTGATCATTGCTCCTAACAAGTCCTCTGCACAGCATCCAGTGTCTGCACATAGCTGATAAATGCAAGTTTTTGGTCGGCTAACACTTACATGTCCATGTGTTAGTGTCCACAGGAGTCACTGATGAGTTTATCCTTTGTTGTCTTGTTTATCTTATTTGGATGTCTTGTTTGTGATAGGAGGTAATTGGCCATACAACTGCTTTTTTTGTGGGGTGTTGTTTCCAGGATTTTTTTCAAGACCGGTTGCAGCATCCTTGTGTGGTTCCAATCTAGCTTTTTCTCCAAGTGCAGCCATTTTTTATTAACCATATGATATCACAGGTCAGAATTGATAAATACAATAAAACTTTCTGATATGATTACATCAAGACTTGTACAACTTTTTATCTTTTGTTTCTTTTTTTTTTTCTCTCTCTCTCTCCCTTATCATTTTCCCATTTTTCTTTCAGACTCCCCCCCACTCTCTCTCTCCCTCTCTCCCCCTCTCTCTCTCTCCTGTCTTTTCTAAATCAATAGAAAATATGATCTGCTGTCCTTCTCTCTTCCTCTTTCATTGGAAGATGTGAGGAAAAACTATTCAAATAATTTGAGCTGTCCTCCTCTCTCTCTCTCTCTCTCTCTCTCTCTCTCTCTCTCTCTCTCTCTCTCTCAATAGAAAATATGTTCTTTTTCTTTCATTTGAAGATGTGAGGGAAAACTATTCAAATAATTTGAACTGTCCTTCCCCCCCCTCTCTCTCTCCTTTTTTAAATCAATAAAAAATATGTTCTTCTGCTCTTCTCTCCTCCTCTGTCATTTGAAGACATGAGGGGAAAACCATTTAAATAATTTGATTATGAACTTCAACATCATCACCATCACTATCACTATCATCAGTGAAATTATAATTATTTTTAAAGCCATCATAAATGCTGACATTAATTTGTTATTAGGAGTTAATACAAATCCTAATAACAATTAAAGTCAACATTTATGATGGCTTTAAATATAATTATAATTGCATTGATGATGATGATGATGATAGGACATTTTTTACAGTTGGTGTATTCTAAACCTCACCAACAGAGCAAATAAAGAAATGTGAGGATAAAATTCAATTCAAGAACATTTTTAAAAAAATGTTCAGATAAATAAAACCAACTGTGTAATTAAAATTTAATAGTAATCTCCATTTCTATTAATACTGGAGATTCGCTTCCGGTTTTTGTCTGTAAGAAAAATTACGTCACTGCTTACGTCACATTACCCAAAATCGTCATAACATAGAATAAATATACTCAAAATTTGAACATGCAACATTAGACAGTCCTCATTGTTTTTTAAAACAAGTTTTAATAAATACATGACTGGTATTATATATCTATATATAGTTTGTTTTGTTTTAATACATATTTAAAGTTTACATTTCAATTTGTTTTATTTTTATAATCCTTTAATG
Source organism: Doryteuthis pealeii (assembly GCA_023376005.1). Taxonomy (NCBI): domain Eukaryota; kingdom Metazoa; phylum Mollusca; class Cephalopoda; order Myopsida; family Loliginidae; genus Doryteuthis; species Doryteuthis pealeii. The sequence goes on from CM042164.1 coordinate 61,151,816, forward strand.
AATTTGATGATTTTACTTAGGGTACAAACTCACTGACAATATGTTTCAAAAATCTATTTTTACATCGCCCTGAGGGCATTTTTATTTTGTACTAGTATTTTCAATCAAGGTTATCCCCCTAAAAAAATGGGGGGAGGAGGCCAGGTAAAAGAATTTTTTCAGATGGAATCCAGGTGGCTGAGCAGTCTATGACATGCAACACTCCACTTTGGCCCTTTCTGGACTAGACGGATGGTCGGAGAGGCCCCTCCAATTTCCTAGAGCCTATGATTCTCCCAACCCTATTGCCCTTATGGCAAAGCACAACCCTTTTTATCATATATGTACTAGAAGGGGTTTACTGAGGGTCTTCATGTCCTGGGAATGACATTAAACTCTATCTGATGGTAAGGTTCCAGTTTTGGAGGTCTAGAGAATTGTGGAGCATCCTGTTATCACCATTGCTCCCTGGTCTACTCTGACCCGGAGTGGTAGTACCTATTAGAGTCCAATCTATGGGTTAAATAGATAAATGTGTTTATAAAAAAAATTGAGTATTCATTAAGAATAAATTTGTTTCAAAACTTTGTCGATATTAAATGACCCACTGAGATTGATATGCCGTAAAACAAACCAAACCAAACCAAATCTGTAAATAAGAGGCCTGATGGCTGCTGAAGATGGCATTTAAACAAATCATAAGAAAATGGGTGCTAGAAGGCAGTGGCTGAGGGTAATCATGTCCTGGGAATGACTCTGAGGTTCTAGTTCTGGACGTCTGGGGATTGTGGAGCACCCCTTCACCATTGCTCCAAGGTCCACTCTAACCTGGTGTAGTAGTACTAGTTTAGGGTCCCATCTATGGCTTAAATAGGAAATTGAGTTGATAAAAAAAATTGAGTATCCATTTAAGAATGAATTTATTTCAAAACTTTATCAGCATTAAATGACCCACTGAGGTTGATATGCTGTAAACCAAACCAAACCAAATCTGTAAATTAGAGGCCTGATGGCTGCTGAAGGTGGCATTTAAACAAATCATAAGAAAGAAGGATGATGATGATGATGATGGAAGTGCTTGTTGTAGTTACCGTAGCTGTAATAACAGTTGTATTTAGTACCAAGGGAGTGGTGACAGGATTTAAGGAAATGGTAAATAGTATTATAAGATTATATTCATAGCAATAGTCTTTTCTGATTGGTCGGTTGTATGCAAGTAATTACTGCTGGTAATCTGAACAAACTCTCTTTAATTCAGGAAATGCTTATGTTTAAGACTTGGGATTTTTCCCGATAATTAACTGTCTGGATAAAAGCAAAGTTTGGGAAGCAATGGAGGCGTGTGGTCTAATGGTTAGAGTTGTAAAAAACGGACTCGTCAACCTGAGTTCAAATCCTAGATGAAGCTACGGTTCACATAGTGCTAAAACCCTTGGGAAAGGTATGAATCCAACTACTCTCCCTCCAGCTTTGGATAAATAGTAGGGCAGACTGGGCTCTTTAACCTTGGTTAGGCAACCAGTTTAGGAGAAGGAAAACTCTGAATTCAAACCTGTTAAACTCTGCTTGGTATGGTTACTACTAGAATAGGCTCAGTCCTAATTAATGATCTTTAAAAAAATAATCCTTTTCAGAGAAAGGAGATTTACATTGATTGGCATAAGGTCACATTTCTGGTTCATTCATTGAGGTACCCTTACTTAGGAGAGGCCCCCTCCGACTACCTTAAGTAAGGGCTCCCTCTATCAATCATCTGGTTATGTCAAGCACTAGCACCTATATGAATGTCCCAACTACATTGCCTTTATGACAAGCCCCAATCCTGCTAGTATGGGTTGCATAGATTCAAAAGTATGTTTAATAAGTATGTTTAAAAATTAGTACAAAATAAAAAACGCACTCTGGGCGATGTAAAAATAGATTTTTGAAACACATTGCCTGAGGGGGGAGTAAAAAATTCAATGTCAGCAAGTTTGTACCCTAAGTAAGTAAAATCATCAAATTCATTAGAGAATTACAAAATAAAACAATTTGAAATGTAAACTTTAAATATGTATTAAAATAAAACAAACTATATATAGATATATAATACCAGTCATGTATTTATTAAAACTTGTTTTAAAAAACAATGAGGACTGTCTAATGTTGCATGTTCAAATTTTGAGTGTATTTATTCTATGTTATGACGATTTTGGGTAATGAGATGTAAGCAGTGACGTAATTTTTGTTACAGACAAAAACCGGAAGCGAATTTCCATTAATAATAGATATTGAATACCCAATGATAATGAATAAAATCAAAACGTCTTCAGTATAAAGTAACCCAACAAGGGTTGACATGCCATGAAATCCAACCAACCAACTCCATGATGGCCCGAAAGATTCTAACAATAGTAGTGGTGGTTGTATTTCTTGCATTCCACTTTGTTGTAAAGTATCTACTTTCATCATCCCTATTGATCATTGCTCCTAACAAGTCCTCTGCACAGCATCCAGTGTCTGCACATAGCTGATAAATGCAAGTTTTTGGTCGCTAACACTGTACATGTCCATTGTTAGTGTCCACAGGAGTCACTGATGAGTTTATCCTTTGTTGCTTGTTTATCTTATTGGATGTCTTGTTTGTGATAGGAGGTAATTGGCCATACAACTGCTTTTTTTGTGGGGTGTTGTTTTCCAGGATTTTTTTCAAGACCGTTGCAGCATCCTTGTGTGGTTCCAATCTAGCTTTTTTCCAAGTGCAGCCATTTTTTATTAACCATATGATATCACAGGTCAGAATTGATAAATACAATAAAACTTTCTGATATGATTACATCAAGACTTGTACAACTTTTTATCTTTGTTCTTTTTTTTTTTCTCTCTCTCTCCTTATCATTTTCCCATTTTTCTTTCAGACTCCCCCCCACTCTCTCTCTCCCTCTCTCCCCCTCTCTCTCTCTCCTGTCTTTCTAAACAATAGAAAATATGATCTGCTGTCCTTCTCTCTTCCTCTTTCATTGGAAGATGTGAGGAAAAACTATTCAAATATTTGAGCGTCCTCCTCTCTCTCTCCTCCTCTCTCCTTCTCTCTCTCTCTCTCTCTCTCTCTCAATAGAAAATGATGTTCTTTTTCTTTCATTTGAAGAGTGAGGGAAAACTATTCAAATAATTTGACTGTCCTTCCCCCCCTCTCTCTCTCCTTTTTAAATCAATAAAAAATATGTTCTTCTGCTCTTCTCTCCTCCTCTGTCATTTGAAGACATGAGGGGAAAACCATTTAAATAATTTGATTATGAACTTCAACATCATCACCATCACTATCATATCATCAGTGAAATTATAATTATTTTTAAAGCCATCATAAATGCTGACATTAATTGTTATTAGGAGTTAATACAAATCCTAATAACAATTAAAGTCAACATTATGATGGCTTTAAATAATAATTATAATTGCATTGATGATGATGATGATGATAGGACATTTTTTACAGTTGGTGTATTCTAAACCTCACCAACAGAGCAAATAAAGAAATGTGAGGATAAAAATTCAATTCAAGAACATTTTAAAAAAATGTTCAGATAAATAAAACCAACTGTGTAATTAAAATTTATAGTAATCTCCATTTCTATTAATACTGGAGATTCGCTTCCGGTTTTTGTCTGTAAGAAAAATTACGTCACTGCTTACGTCACATTACCCAAATCTCATAACATTAGAATAAAATATACTCATTTTTTTTTTTAATTCTGAATTCTGGGAGAAGTGGTTTGTTTTCTTGGAACTTTTGAAAAAAATAATGAAGAATTAGGCAATGCCATTAAAATCTCAAAGATTTCTATGCCTAATTATTTTAAGTTTTTTGGGGGGAGAGGGAGTGGGGGGGTCTGAATGGGTGTCTGCGTGTTTGTTTAAGTTCTTTGTAAACTCTTTCCTGACTGAGAACTGTCAATTAATTTAGCGTTTTAAAAAAAAAAAAGCCAATAATTTTTCAATTGAAAATGATTTTCTTTCAAATGGTTAAACTCTGAGGATCATTAACATTTAACTGCAAAAAGATTTTTCAAATTACGGCAAAAGAAATGATCGGTTGACATCTCAGGGTGTGGCTCATTTAGTAAACACATTGACTTTATTTTATCCAACCCTCTATCCTTTCCAATCTCACCCGTCTCCTATTTTCTGAATGAAGGTTAGCTTTTAGTATAGTTAGTATTGGTCTGTATTTCTTGTATTCCACATTATTGTAAAGTATCCACTTTTCATCATACTTGTACAGGGTGTGGCTCATTTGGTAAACACATTTACTTTTTTTATCCGACTATCTTTGTAACATCAATCAACATTTGAGTTAATGATTTGAATTTAAACAAGATTTTTTTTTTCTGATTTAAATTAAAAAAATTTTTTTTGCCATAATGATATCGCAAAGAAAATTTCCATCTGGTAATTACTAGTGATGATGATGTATAGCAATAGCATAATCTTTATGGATCACTGCCATCCCTCACAATCCTACAATCCCACTACCAGAACCTTTCCTCTCATGAGCCTGCAAATGTCTAATCAATCCATGAAGTTGGATGCAAATATGACATAGTAAAGATGTCCTTCCCACTAAATCGGATGGATCAGATGATAAAATGTTATGCTTATGCATCACCATATGTCTCTTAAGACTAGAAGCCGACTTACAGACTTTGTTACAGATTGCACAAGACACATTGTTTGTTCCTAGAGTTTGCATAAATTGTCCCTGATGAGATTTCCTGTGATTGATATATCCAACCACGTTTGACATTTCCCACCCTCCAAGTTCTCACCAATATGACAGGTGTATCCCTTTTGAAGTTGATGCTTGAGGTTTTCTTGCTCAATACTTTCACTCTCAAAACTGGAAGAATTGAGCATGATATAGTGATTTTCAAACAGATCTATTTTGTCCCATAGATAGTTTCTTACGGTCAGAGTGGAACTGGGAGTAACGAAATGGTACACTACACTCCTCAGATATCCAGATCTTGATCCTCACCATTGGATACAGTTTAGTGTCATACCCCAGACACCTCTTGAGGAGGAGTGAGGGTCCCAAGCTGTAATGATTTTTGCCTGATTACTAAAGATCCATGAGTTCTAGCCCTACCATGATCAAATTGCCCTGTTGTCTGGGGTGGGAATATACCAACTACACCTCTGCAGAAGGGTAAGACCCCACCCCCCAAATGTGGCCACCTGTTGGCCGTGGGTGGTGTCCTGGGATGCTTAGATGGAATCCTGGTGGATGAGCAATCCATGACATGCAACACTCCACTTAGACCCTTACTTAGGCTAGACGGGCAGTCAAAGAGGCCCCCTCCAAACAATCAGCTGGTCACATCAAGCCCTAGCACCTATATGATTGCCCCTACCCTATTACCTTTTTTTATCATATGGGTGCTAGAAGGTGATGGCTGAGGGTTTTCATGTCCTGGGAATGACGTTAAACTATCTGATGGTGAGGTTTGAGTTCTGGAGGTCTGGGGAATGTGAAGCACCCCTTCATTGCTCCCGGGTCCACTCTGACTCGGAGTGATAGTACCTGTTAGGGTCCCATCTATAAGTTTATAAAGAAATTGAGTATACATTAAGAATGCCATACATTTCAAAACTTTGTCCGCATTATGCATTAAATGACTCACCAAGGTTGATATGCCATAAAACAAACTAAACCAAACCCTGATCAAATGTTATGTCCTTTTTTCTAAGTAATTCCAGACATTTTTTATCAATTGATCGAATTGGAAACAGTACTTATTTGAATCAATTACTTGGTTTTCATAGTAAAGGACTCTTTTCCTATCTTAACATAAATATAGTCTCCTGTTTTCTGAATGAAGGCTAGCTTTTGGTATAGTTGGAATTATTTTCATATAAGTTGTGCTCTAATTCCCCACCTGGATTTATAGACTAGCCATGGTCACATGAGTTATTCCTGCAGCCAATCACTGGTAATACAGTGTGGCTGATACACTACTTAAACCCCCCACATTGGACATAATTCTAACTGCACTCATTGAGGACGGACTTACACAATTACCACATCTTTACCAATACTCAGGATGGACTTACAGGATTACCAGATCTTTACCAATACCCAGGACTCTTTACCAAGGATCCAATTCCACTGGATAAGCGCTCATGCTTAAGGCCTCCACGATGGCCCAAAAGATTCTAACAATAGTTAGTGGTGGTTTGTATTTCTTGCATTCCACTTTGTTGTAAAATATCTACTTTTCATCATCCCTATTGATCATTGCTCCTAATAAGTCCTCTGCACAGCATCCAGTGTCTGCACATAGCTGATAAATGCAAGTTTTTGCTGGTCAGCCAACACTGGCATGTCCATGTGTTGGTGTCCACAGGAGAACGTCACTGATGAGTTTATCCTTTGTTGTCTTGTTTGTCTTACTTGGATGTCTTGTTTGTGATAGGAGGTAAGTGGCCATACAGCTGCTTTTTTTTGAGGGGTGTTGTTTCCAGGATTTTTTCAAGACCGGTTGCAGCATCCTTGTGTGGTTCCAATCTAGCTTTTTCTCCAAGTGTTTTGTTAAAGTGCAGCTATTTTTTTAACCATGTGATATCACAGGTCAGAATTGATAAACAAAACTTCTGATATGATTACATCAACACTTGTACACTTTTTATCTTTGTTTCTCTCTCTCTTGTCATTTTCCCATTTTTCTTTCAGACCCCCCCTCTCTCTCTCTCTCTCTCTCTCTCTCTCTCTCTCTCTCTCTCTCTTCTAAATCAATAGAAATATGATCTGCTGCCTTCTCTCTTCTCTTTCATTTGAAGACGTGAGGGAAAACTATTCAAATAATTGGAGCTCTCTCCCCTCTCTCTCCCCCTCTTCTTTCTCCTTTCCATTCCTTTCTTTTCTAAATCAATAAAAAATATGTTCTTCTGCTCTTCTCTCCTCCTCTGTCATTTGAAGACATGAGGGGAAAACCATTTAAATAATTTGATTATGAACTTCAACATCATCACTATCACTATGATCAGTGAAATTATAATTATTTTTAAAGCCATCATAAATGCTGACATTAATTTGTTATTAGGAGTTAATACAAATCCTAATAACAATTAAAGTCAACATTTATGATGGCTTTAAATATAATTATAATTGCATTGATGATGATGATGATGATAGGACATTTATTACAGTTGGTGTATTCTAAACCTCACCAACAGAGCAAATAAAGAAATGCGAGGATAAAATTCATTCGAGTTTGGGTATGTTTCTTAATCAGGTGTTTAAGAACATTTTTTTTTAAATGTTCAGATAAATAAAACCAACTCTGTAATTAAAATTTAATAGTAATCTCCATTTCTATTAATAATGGAGATTCGCTTCCAGTTTTTGTCTGTAACAAAAACTACGTCACTGCTTACGTCACATTGCCCAAAATCCTCATAACAGAATAAATACACTCAAAATTTGAACATGCAACATTAGACAGTCCTCATTGTTTTTTAAAACAAGTTTTAATAAATACATGACTGGTATTATATATTTATATATAGTTTGTTTTATTTTAATACATATTTAAAGTTTACATTTCAAATTGTTTTATTTTTTAATCCTTTAATGAATTTGATGATTTTACTTACTTAGGGTACAAACTCACTGACATTGAATTTTTAACTCCCACCCTTCAGGCAATATGTTTCAAAAATCTATTTTTACATCGCCAGAGGGCGTTGTTTTATTTTGTACTAGTATTTTCAATGAAGGTTATCCCCCTAAAAAAAATAATTTTTTCAGATGGAATCCAGGTGGCTGAGCAGTCCATGACATGCAACACTCCACTTTGGCCCTTTCTGAACTAGACGGATGGTCGGAGAGGCCTTCTCTGATTTCCTAGAGCCTATGATTGTCCCGGCCCTATTGCCCTTATGGCAAGCCCCAACCCCTTTTTATCATATATGTACTAGAAGGGGTTGGCTGAGGGTCTTCATGTCCTGAGAATGACGTTAAACTCTATCTGATGGTAAGGTTCCAGTTTTGGAGGTTTGGGGAATATGGAGCACCCCTTCATCACCATTGCTCCCTGGTCCACTCTGACCTGGAGTGGTAGTACCTGTTAGGGTCCCATCTATGGCTTAAATAGGAAATTGTGTTGATAAAAAAATTGAGTATCCATTTAAGAATGAATTTATTTCAAAACTTTATCGACATTAAATGACCTACTGAGGGTGATATGCCGTAAAACAAACAAAACCAAATCTGTAAATAAGAGGCCTGATGGCTGCTGAAGGTGGCATTTAAACAAATCAAGAAATTAAAGAAAGAAGAATGATGATGATGATGATGATGATGATAGTGCTCGTTGTAGTTACCGTAGCTGTAATAACAGTTGTATTTAGTACCGAGGGAGTGGTGACAGGATTTAAGGAAATGGTAAATAGTATTATAAGATTATATTCATAGCAATAGTCTTTTCTGATTGGTCGGTTGTATGCAAGTAATTACTGCTGCTAATCTGAACAAACTCTCTTTAATTCAGGAAACGCTTATGTTTAAGACTTGGGATTTTTCCCGATAATTAACTGTCTGGATAAAAGCAAATTTTGGGAAGCAATGGAGGCGTGTGGTCTAATGGTTAGAGTTGTAAAAAACGGACTCATCAACCTGAGTTCAAATCCTAGATGAAGCTACGGTTCACGTAGTGCTAAAACCCTTGGGAAAGGTATGAATCCAACTATTCTCCCTCCAGCTTTGGATAAATAGTAGGGCAGACTGGGCTCTTTAACCTTGGTTAGGCAACCAGTCTAGGAGAAGGAAAACTCTGAATTCAAACCCGTTAAACTCTGCTTGGGATGGTTACTACTAGAATAGGCTCAGTCCTAATTAATGATCTTTAAAAAAAATCCTTTTCAGAGAAAGGAGATTTACATTGGTTGGCATAAGGTCACATTTCTGGATCATTCATTGAGGTACCCTTACTTAGGAGAGGCCCCCTCCAACTACCTTAAGTAAGGGCTCCCTCTATCAATCATCTGGTTATGTCAACCACTAGCACCTATATGAATGTCCCAACTACATTGCCTTTATGACAAGCCCCAATCCTGCTAGTATGGGTTGCATAGATTAAAAAGTATATTTAATAAGTATGTTTAAAAAATTAGTACAAAATAAAAAACGCACTCCGGGCGATGTAAAAATAGATTTTTGAAACATATTGCCTGAGGGGGGAGTAAAAAATTCAATGTCAGCGAGTTTGTACCCAAAGTAAGTAAAATCATCAAATTCATTAAAGGATTAAAAAATAAAACAATTTGAAATGTAAACTTAAAATATGTATTAAAATAAAACAAACTATATATGTTATGACGATTTTGGGTAATGTGATGTAAGCAGTGACGTAATTTTTGATACAGACAAAAACCAGAAGCGAATCTCCATTATTAATAGATATTGAATACTCAATGAGAATGAATAAAATCAAAACGTCTTCGGTATAAAGTAACCCAAAGGTTGGCATACCATGAAATCTAACCAACCAGCCTTATCAAAACTAGCAAAAATATGCACCCTCCAGGTGCAAGTTTTAATGTAATAAATTATTATATCAAATTAGAAAGACTAATGAAACTAAATAAGAATGCAGATAAAAAGATTTGAAACAGAGGGTGGTATAATTGAAAAATAGGAAGTAAAGAATAAAATTACAGTTATTTCTTCCCGTTAATGGATTTCTTTTAAGATTTATCCCCGAGATTTTTGCTCATATTCATTAAGATAAAACCAAACAATTAGAAATCAATAATACCAAGCACATATGGGTTAAAATCAAATTTTTAATATCAATATGCAAATTAACCTTCCCATTCACACTATAAACTTCTATTTTGTTGCATATATAAATAAAATTGCATGTTATTAGTATGTAGATATGGTCAACAGTATTAATAATGTAAAACAATTTTATTAATGATTGAGGTTTAAATAAAAATACAATCATTGAGAATGTGATGTAAATAATTACGGGAATTATGACTTGAGTAGTAATATAGTTTCAGTTACAGACAGACAAACACACAAGCTCCATTATAATAAGACTATGTATATAAAACTATGTATGTTTTTACAAAGAACAAGTACGTTGGTTTTAAATAGCTTAGTCCTTGAAATGAAGAACAAAATAACTACTTGTTAATTCTATATTCATCATTTGGAATCTCTCACTCTCTCTCTCTTTTTTTTACTCTCTCTCTCTCTCTCTCTCTCTTTTCTCTCTCTCTTTACTCTTCTCTCTCTTTTACTCTCTCTCTCTCTTTTACTCTCTCTCTCTCTTTTACTCTCTCTCTCTCTCTCTCTCTCTCTCATACTTTGCTGCTTGTTCCAAAATTTAACTTGAGACCTGATACATTTTTAATGCCAGAATATGAGGTGTGTTCCAAAAATATCAAAACTAAAGCTGTATTTACCAAGCCTGAATGATGAATGAAATTCTTTCGAATCCATTATTTCATCATTTGTAAAATCTTCAAAATACACACACACACACACACATATATATATATATATGTATGTATGTATGTATGTATGTATTTACTCACTCTGTTCACCACACAAGCAGGATGGAACATGAGTTCAATTTTTTTAATCAGAGTTTAACAGATTTGAATTCAGATGTTTTCCTTCTTCTAGAATTGTTAAACACCATTTAAGAAATTGACCTTGTGTCACATCCTACTTATGCAGAGGGTTTGATAAATATGTATATTCAGATTTCAGCCACTGTTCTCCATGCCTTTATCAGTGAAATATTTTGACATATTTGTGAAATATCTTGTAATATCTTAACATATCAATGAAATATCTTGACATAACATCTTCAAATATTAGTAAAAAATCTTGTATTATGTTGACATATTAGTGAAATATCTGGACATATTAGTGAAATATCTGGACATATTAGTGAATATCTGAACATAATATCTTCAATATTAGTAAAAAATCTTGTAACATATTAGTGAAATATCCTGTCAGCCATCCAATGACAAAAAAAAAAAAATGATTTCAAATTATATTTTTATTTAATTTCTTTTTTCTTTTCAGCGAGTTTCAAGCTAATTTTATTGTACTTGTAATTTTAAAAATTAAAAGAAATGTTGCACACCTGTTTTGAAAGTTTTGTTTCACCAAATGCAGCCATTTTAAACTGAGCTTTAAAAAATTATTTCAAAAGAAAAAAAAAAGTACAAAAAACTAACAGATTGTAATTCTTTAATCTTTCATTCTGTCTCTGTGTGTCTTCTCTGCAGATTTGGCTTTGTGAAGCAACTGAAAAAACATGTTGACTGCGTGTTGGGACCGCTAATTGACGATGAAATTGAAAAGCATTCCTCAGAGATCCAAGTAAACAGCATCATCCAGCAGGGAGGTCAGACACTTGTCGAGAAAATCACAGACAAAATTATCCATTCTAAACTGTACGTATTCAAGAACCAATATTTCTTCATTGCAAGTCAATATTGACCCGTTGTACCCAGTAGGTCTTTCAGCCCTGTCACCAAGGCTTAAAATACACTAACTGTATAAATGTGGCATAAGATCACATTTCTAGGTCATTCATTGGAGTAACCTTACTTAGGATAGGCGGATGGTCGGAGAGGCCCCCCCCCCTGCCGGCCACCCATCTATCCTAAGTAAGGGCTCTCTCTATCAATCATTTGGTCATGCCGAGCCCTAGCACCTATATGATTGTCCCAACTCTATTGTCCTTATGACAAGCCCCAATCCTTTATATCATATATGTGCTTACCTGGTAAGACTCCCCCCCCCCAAAAAAAAGGTGTCCTTTGTATGACACTAAACTGCATCTGGTGTTGAGGCTCCAATTCTAGAGAGGGTGGAATAACCCTTTATTGTGGTTACTCCCAGGTCGACTTTGACACTGTCACAAAGGCTTAAAATACTGTATCCCCTGATAGGTATGCGTCCTGCATCTCTGACACATAACAATCTAAAAGGACGCAGTAAAATTGTATCTATGCATCCCAATGTTTTGTTTTTTCTTCTCCCATCATTTCCAGCTTACTGTAAATACATTTCAATAATTTCTAAAAAAACGAATTTCACCAGATAGGTTACAAGGTAGGTGCTAGATGGTTTTAGTTGTTTCCCTAGATTATAGATAAAAACCCTACAATTTATTAAGAAACTTTAGTTGGGACCCAAAAATTTTCCGGGGACTCAAAACAAATATGTGTGTCCCAGGATGCACTAAAATAAAAAGCTATCAGGATCATTGCTCTTCAGAAGGGTAAGACTCCTCAAAACGGGGGTGTCCTTTGTATGACATTAAATCTGCATCTGGTGGTGAGGCTCCAATTCTAGGGAGTGTGGAATACCCCTTTCATTACCATTACTCCCAGGTCCACTCTGACACAGTCGTAGTACCTGTTAGAGTCCCATTTGTAACAGATTCACTGATCAGTTTACACAAATCTCTACATGGTGCTGTGAACTGCAATGTAACTTGAAGATTGGGAAAGCTACTTCATCAAAATCCTGGAAATAGACTTGACCATTCCACAAAGTTGAATATCCCAAGCTGCTATTTAAACCACTTACCAAGTCTGGGTTTTACACAAATATTTTACACAGATATTATAAGTTAACCTAAGTAAATTGAAAATATCAAGTTCCAATGTGAATGAAGAAATTAAAATAATAGAATTTTACTATTTAACTGAGAGATTTATGAACATCATACTCACCTTTATATGAAAGCTGTGACTAGCGTGCAGTTACCAGACAAAAAAAAAGACAGAGTAATTGAATACACTCTGTAACAACTGAGGAGACATGGTCAAATGTTCAGTATATATGGATACAAATATACACACTAAAACCATCAGCCAATCAAAATCCTGGAAATAGACTTGACCATTCCACAAAGTAGAATAGCCCAAGGTGCTATTTAAACTACTTACAAAGTCTGGATTCTCAGAAACAGATTCAACTTGCAACAGTTGAATACTGATCACTTTTCACAAATCTCTACAATTTCAACAAAAATAAATTTTTAGTGGCAGAATAATATCAAGAAATTCAGATTTCAAATAGCCTCCCCATTCGCCTATCATCTTGACTTCTTTTTGTGGGGTTATTTAAAGGAGTGTGTATATTTGGAGTCTGGATTCTCAGAAGCTGATTCAACTTGCAACAATTGAATACTGATCAGTTTACACAAATATCTACATTGCCCATTAATTTTATTCTCCTTAACTTTTTCTCTTCTCTTTATTCTCAAATGACAGGCATACAGAATTCAACCGAAGACTCAAAACAAACATTAATGAAGCGCTGGATCAATTGCAGAAAAATTTCAATGCTGAGTTTGTTGTGAGTAAACAGAGTAACACCGACTGCTTTCTCTCGTGCAATAAGCCTGATGATTTTAGTGATGAGGAAGGGTCTTATGCTACTTCATTTAATCAGGTGAGAATATACAGTGCACCTATCAGAAATTCTCCTCCACCGCCAGGGTGGCTGGAGGGTCAGGTGTTCATTATTGGTCATTTTTCATTCAAAAAAAAAATTAAAATAGATTCATAAATTATGGGTAATTCCATGTCAAATCATCCAGGCCATGTCATCCACCCTCTTCAATTTTTTTGATTTTTTTTCCAAATGTGGATTATGTTAAAGATAGACAATCCCCAAAATTTGAGTTTCCAATTCCAAAAATTGGCAGAGTTATGTCGATTTTTAGCTCTCCAAATTTGAGGAAGGTTGCAATAAATGGTGACTTTTTGTAACCTATTTTTGTATGTAAAATGTGTTCTAGAGCTTTCCTACCCCTAAAAATTGGTTTATAAAAGCATTTTGGTCCCAGGAATCAAAAAAATTTTTTTAAGTCAACCAATTTTAAGTTATTGATGATTTCTGATTTTTTCATAGGAAGATCAATATCCTGATGTTGCACTGCATCTAGGACAAAAAAATTTTCATATATTGAACATTATTTGTACCAAAAAGATAGTTTGATTTTTGCTCAGAACCGAAGCTGGATGATTTGACATGGAATTACACTTATGGTCATTTTTTTTTTAATCTTTTATCTTTTTTTTTGCTTTTTGCTCAACATTTTGTTTTTGTTTTTGTTTTGTTTTTTCATCTTTTTGTTCATTTTTTTCTTTTCATTTCTTTTTTTTATCTTTTCGTTCTTTTTTAAAATCTTTTTTAAAATCTTTTTGTTCTTTTTTTTTCATCTTTTTTTTCTTTTTTTTCATCTTTTTGTTTCTTTTATTTCATATTTTCATTTCTTTTCTTTTTTTTTTCATCTTTTTGTCACTTTTTTTATTACATTTTCAACTGATTTATCATTTAGCATTCAATAAATAAATCTCTAGAATTCAGAATAAGAAAAAAGCACTCCCAATCTAGAGATACAAGTTCAAGCCTTGACCAAATCTTGTAAAACAATGGTCAGTAGTATGTAATGTATGTATTTACCCACTCTTCCACATGAGCAGGATGTAACACAAGGTCGATTTTTTTTGTTTTTTTTTAATTTTTTTTAAGTGGCATTTAACGGGTTTGAATTCAGAGTTTTCCTTCTCCTAGACTGGTTGCAATACCAAGAGTGCAACCTTTCTGGGGCTGTAGAATACACTGACTGTAGAGGAGTAAAATCCCCCCAATGTCACCACCTGTTGGCCATAGGTAGTGACACATGATGCTTAAGGATGGAATCCTTGTGGCTGAGCAGTCCATGACATGCGACACTCCATTTTGGCTCTTACAGGTGGTCAAAAAGGCTCCGTCTATCAATTATCTGGCCATGTCAAAGCCCTCTATATGATTATTTAGGTATATATGCCAAAGGGGGGGGGGGGTGTCTCTTAATGAAAAATTGTGATATTGTGAAAAGTACTTTATTTTTTAGATGATATAAATAATTCATATATCTAGATAATTAAAATAATTTATAGGGTCGGGTTAGCTCAGTCGGTAAAGCGTTCAGCTAGAAACCACAAGGTTCCTAGTTCGATACCCGCCCTCGCCAACTCAGCGTTATGAGTAGCACAGGGATCTGTGCGGTAAAGTAAGGAGCTGATGGTAGGTGTGGCGCTCCACCTCAGACGCTAAAATAATCTCCTTGGTCTAGCGCTAGTGAAAAGGGGATAGACTCCCTTGCTGCATGGCTGATACCAACATTAGGCCGCCCCGACGTTTTTTTTTTACTTTTATAATAAACTATTTCAATTTTTTTTGTAATGCCTATCATTATGTCATTGTTTCTATTAACTTTAACTCTTAACCTAACTAATAAAGTCCTTTTAGAATTTAATAAAGATATACTGCTCATTCAACTGCGACATATGGAAATCTAATTGATTGCAATTGAGTTATAAGAATAATAATTGATTAGAATAATTTTTTTTTTTTTTTATTGTCAAAAAGAACTAAAATGGTTAAATTTAAAAAATACTAATAGTACCATTAACTCGCTTGGTTACCTCATTTTAGGAACAAAACCATCTCTTTTAGAAGTACCAGATACTATTTACAATATCACAATTTTTTTTATGGGGACCCTCCTTTTCGTCATATATGTTCAGTACCTAAACTTTGACCCCACTCCCTGCCTCATTCAGGATTTGAACTCAGCTCCCTAAGTTCATTTCCTATGATGATAATCATTACACTACGAGTGCCTCCATAAATGACTTCTTATAACTTGGTTGTTAATATTGGTCTCAGGAATTTTCTTGTGTGAATTCAATTCTCACTGGTTGATTTTAAGTCTTGTTAAATATCGCCAAAATGGACTAAAGGAAGTCATTAGTGATGTTACTCCAGTATCCTTACAGATTTCGGGTTTTGCAATATTATATCTGTTCAACCAGTAATCCTGACATGTTATTAGGCTGCCTCCTTTCCAGATTCGCTTGGTGTATTTTATGAATAGTTCATGAATTCTTATATATTGGCCCAGGGATACGCAACAGCCAAGCAGAGACTTGCTCGGTACTTGTATAAAATAGGAGATTGAGGAAAAAATAAAACTTAATTAAAGAATATTGGAGCATATTGCATGAATGCGTCCTGGCCTCAAAAAACGCTAAGTGGTGCCTGCTGAAAATCTGACCTATGTTACTTATGAACTCCGTAGCTGTTTGAAGGTGTTTTTCCAAAAAATTTAATGCGATATAAAAAGATTAGGGTTGATAAAAACACCTTCAAACCACTAAAAAGTATATGTGGGGGGGGGGGTAATATTTACATTTACTTGTCGAGAAAAGATTGGGGGGGGTAAATATCGCTTTCATATTGCATTCACTTTTCAGGAAATACACCTTCAAACAGCTAGGGAGTTCATAAGTAGCATGGGTCAGATTTTCAGCAGGCACTGCTTAGCATTTTTTAGGGCAGTAGGCCAGGACGTATTTATGCGATATGCACCGAATATTATTGTTGTCATAAACTCAACTCGAGTGTCCAAATCTCCTTTTGCAGTCACATGCAATATCTCTACGATGTTACTATCAAACTCCTACCATTCCCCTCTGTTGAAATGTAATATCATGTTAAAAATAATATACTCCAACTAGAAACTTATCAATGTAATGATATAGTCTTGAAGATGGTCATTTTTCTTGTAGGGAAGCCTCGTCTTTATATGTCATG